>OY856412.1:644854747-645488914 GCA_963693085.1 Alisma plantago-aquatica
GGTTGTTGTTCCTTTTACTGCTTCTTTATCATTGTCAGTTAATCCTTTCCACCAATCTGCTATGATTCCTTGGATGGTTAAATGACGAAATCTTGATGCCGTTTCAATATCATAACTTTGTGATGTAACTGATAAATATGTGGCTTTTGCCCATCTTGTTATGGCTTCATCTATATTTCTTACACAAATTAAATTTAAATAAATTCCGTTAGCACTAATATATTCTTGATTCATATAATCAACTGGGGTTTCTATAGCAATATTACTTGGTCTTCTATCAGATGCCCAATTTATTCCTTCGTATCTATTTCTATCAGTAGGTTTTCTTCTAAAGCTAGGATCTGACTAGTTTCTCGCCCCTGGTTGTTTTGGTGTTTCATTTCTACTGCTTTGTCCACTAGGGACCGTTGTAGGAATAGGCATGGTTACTTAACTTCCAGAACTTTCTCCCTGTAGTGGTTTCATGTTTACCGTTCTAACTTTTTCCGTTAATCTTACTATTTCTTGACTTAGACTGTCGAATTCTTCTGCTTCGGCTTCTAAGTACCTATTTTCTAATTGTTCGATTTTAAAGTCGTCTGTTTCTTCTATCTGGAGAGGACATAAATTTATTTCGTTTCCACTTGTTTGGAATAGGTTTATTTTTTATAAACATTCGTTATTTTGTTTTTCATACAAATATTCCATTGTTCTTTGTAATTCTACTATCATTTCTTGGATTTTCTGAAAATTTTTTGAATGGTTTTCATGAACCTGTACTTCTAGTTTCTTTTACATATTATTCAATATTAACTTCAAATTCCAGATCTAAAGCTTTCCACTTCGTTGGTGCAGAAATTTTTGATTCTGTTATCATGCTTTGAAAACATACTCAAACTGCCCTTATGGGTGTTGTATGCTTTGTTAGCTTTTTCATTTTGTCTACAATGATTACATTTACATTTTTTAGATTGGATTCTTAATATCTTCTCCCTTATACTATGAGGTTTTCGCATAATTAAATTCATAGTGTAAGAAACTAGCATCCAAAAAGAAGACGATAACACTCTGAGTATCATAGATAGCAAGATAATATGTATACCTGTGTTGCCCACCTCACTTCCTCTTTTCTTCAACGCCAGTCGATCTTCTCTTAACGATTTCTAAGAGAAGTACTCCTTAGACTTCGACGTTCCGGATCTCAGACTCCTCATCATCCTATAGCCTTCATGTCCCTGTGTCCTTATGCACTTCTTTGCTTGGTCGGACTTCTGGACTATGGCCTCCGGGATGGAATAAGGGAGAGATAACTCTCGACCGATGAAGATAGAAAGAACTGGGGGTGTAACGGGTTACACACTATCTTTCATACTCTATGATAGTACAAGGATTATAATCTTCAAGTTGGAGCTTGCTTCCTACACTTATGGAATTAACACGCAAGAATCATCTCAAGAACTTGAAATGGAATCTGGAATAGAATTAGGGAATCGAAACTCTGCTCTTTTTATTGCAAGACTTTAATGTACATACATGGCTATCCTTGGGACTCTCCCCAACTACGAGTGCCTCTACTACTATCCCTCGAGAGTTAATATAGAGACTCTTTCAGTTACATTGCATTGATGCTTCTCTTTTTCTTTACATGGTTGTCGAACACTTGTCCGGTGGCGAGCGTTCTTCTTTTTGAAATCTTTCTCCAACGTACATCTGTCCGGTGGAGGGTTCTTTGTCGTTCTTTGCTTCTTGCAAGTGTCTTCTTACGTCATTGATGACATGTCTTCTTCTAGAATGCTTTTTATTGGCTTGTGCTGCTGTGGTTGTCTCTTTCCATCTTATCTTGACATGCGGGACATATTTTTCCCTCATGCCTTCTGAGTTGGCAAAATATCTGCTGACATCTGTTGCTTGATTTAATTTGTCCGGTTTCTATTCTTCTTAGAAACCTTTCTAAATTAATTTTTGTAGAGGTATTAGTCCTTCTTGTATTGGATAGAATGATTGTGCTATCCGAAGCCTTATGAAGCCAACTTCGGTCTTCATTAATTAATTTTTCTAGTACATGGCAAAGGATTTTTAATCCTAATGCCCTTCTTGTTTCAACAAATTCCTTATTAACCTTGTTCTCTTCAAATTCTTTTCTGTAATCTGCGTCAATCTCTTTGACATATTCTGGGGAGGATACTCCAATTTGAATGCAGTGTATTGGACTAAATTTCTTTAATTTTTCCCAGTCCTCTGATGCTGGGAAAATCTTGATATAAATGTCACTAGTAGGTTTTACTAGTAGACTATTATTTTTGAATTCTCTGACTGATCTGGCAATATCTTGGGGCAGTCATTGTATTTCCCCAAGATCTTGGCTTAGATATATTAAATTCACTGTTCCGATTCTGAAACAATCTCTGATGATTCTTGGATCAGCTCCTTTATCAAAGTTAATTCTGGGATATATTCCCGTATGATCTGGAACACACGTTTCCGTTGTTTTGAGATTGTAAACAATCTCTAATAAGGTTCAATATTCATTTTCATTTTTTGTTAAAACTCCGCAAGGCTCAATTGTAGGTCATATTCCTGCTCGTTCTGAGATACTCAGAATTTAAATATCCTTTCGGGCATCAATTTGATATTATCCGTTGTATTGCGGTGTTCTTTCTCCGAAGAGATTGTATTTTCCGCGGTTAAGCGGGAGCTATTTTCTGAAGAAATAGCAGTTTGAAAACTGCTTCTTGCCACTTGGCTATTATCTTTCTCCGTGGAGATAGTATTTTCAGCTATGAAGCTGGTCTTAGCAGTTTTAAAGCTGCTTTCTTTTGCCATCAGGCTTGTATTTTCAGTGGTTTTTCTGACAGAATCAGAAATCTGGAGGGATATATCTATTGGTCTTTTACCTGTCATTTTATCCGTCCTTTCTGATCCTTTTTGTTGAATCTCCCTTCTGAAGTGGTTTAAATCTGCAATTATTCCTGCAATGTCTTGTTTACCTTCCTCTATATTATCAATAATTTTATCCTACTCCTGGATCGTCTCTACTAATTCTACGTAATTTTCTTGTAACAAATTACAATTTCTCTGCAGTCGAGTTTCTAATTCTGCAAGTTTTTTGTCAACCTGCTCCATTGTATTCTCTTGATGAGAAATTTGCAAGAACGTTAGTTTCTCCTTTCTATATCAAAAATATATTTTGCAAAGAATGTTTGCCATCTACTTAGTCTTTTATATTCTGGTGTAGATGGTAGATTATTTTTAATAAATGCTTTTACTTGGGTATTGTCTACTCGTACTAGGAATTTTTTGGGTAATAAAAAATATGAAAATTTTTTGATTCCCTTTTTTAATGCTAATAATTTTTTTTCGTTTGAGTGATATCTTTTCTCTGTATCTGTAAATGTTCCGGACATATATCTACATACTTTTTCCTTTTGTTCATCTTTCTTTTTTAAGACTGCTCCCCAAAATTCTTCTGAGGCATCCGTTTCTATTATTAAGTCGTCATTTTCTAAGGGAAGATCTAATCTTGGCAAATTTTTGCATTTTTCTTTTATAAATCTAACATGATTTATAAGTTCCTCCGTCATGAGAAAAATAGCATTTTTCTTTAATAATTTTTGTAAGGGATTCCTTAATTTTGCCAAGTTTTCTATGAATTGTTCAGCGTAATTCAAACATCCCAAAAATCTTTGTAATTGTTTTTTGTCTTCTATTTTATCTGGAAACTTAACAATTTTTTCTACAATATGTTCCTGTAATTCTATTCCACTTGAGTCTAATTTTAGTCCTAAGAATTCTATTTTAGATTTACAAATTTCTATTTTCTTCTTAGATAATACTATTCCTGCCTTTTGACAAAGAAGGGAAAATATTTGTAAATGTTTATAATGTTCCTCCTCATTTTTACTAGCTATTAATATGTCATCAACATATACTAGACAAAAAGAGTTATATGGTTCAAATACTTTATCCATTCTTCTTTGATATATCTGTGGAGCATTTTTTAATCCAAAGGGCATTACCGTCCATTCATAATGTCCTTGTGGAGTGCTAAATGTCGTTAATGGTATACGTTTTTCATCTAATCGTATTTGGTAAAATCCTGATTTACAGTCAAATTTTGAATAAATATTTTTTCCTCTTGTCATATTTATTAAGGTTTCTTTATGTGGAAGAAAATATCCATCAAACTTGGTATATTGATTTAGTTGCTTATAATTTACTACCATTCTAGCTTTTCCTCTTTTTATTTCTGCATGGTTTCTTACCATGAATGCTGGACTAGAATGTGGGATTTTTTATTTTTGTATTAATTGTGATGTTTCTAATTCTTGTAATTGGGTACGAAATTCCTCAATATCAACAGGATTATATCTCATGGGTTTTACTCTGATTATTTTATTTTCATCAATTAGTTCGATTGTAGCCCATTCTTGACTGATATTCCAAAGGGCTAATGGATTATCACTATAGTTCTTTTCAAATAATGCCTCAATATCTTATATATTGAGTTGTGCAATGATTCTCCCTGTTATTGGTTGTTTTTTATTTGTAATATAATCACCACGTTTGCTGCGAAAATTAAATTTGTTTCTTTTATATGCTTTTTGTATTCTTTTTACTGTAATCCAATGGTCACATGGTGTTAATAACTGAATATAATTTCGATGTTGTATATATAGTTTAAATTTTTGTGTGAAGTTATTTCCTAATAATATATCTTGTTGTGCATATTCAGGGGTATAAAATGGTGGACATGTAATTATATAATTTTCTAAAATGATTTTAGGTTTTTTAACTCCATGAGTTAATTCATGTCTTTTTCCCGTAAAATCTTTTCCATATAACGTAGGTAGTGTTGTGATATATTTTTTAGGAAAACATTGTCTTCACGCGATGCAAGTTCCTGCACCTGTGTCTATAAATGCATGAAAATATTCTGTTTTATATTCCTCATATCTAATTCCTGCTACTATGTAGACACTATATATACTAGTCATTGTCCTTTTTCCAAAAATATTCTTGGTTATTATATGTAAAATATAGTCCTTCCCTTTGTAGTAAAGGTATATTTATTCTATTTATAGTATATTCCATTTGCATAGGCATTTCTCTATTAGTTATTCCATAATAAAAAATATGTTTTCTTTGGATAATTTTCTCAAAAATTGATGTTTTAAATCCATCAGAATTTTCTAATCTTAATTCGGTGTTTCTTATCCTATTAAATAATTTTCTATCTATTAATACTTCTTGCAAGAAATTTCCTGCTTCTTCCTGATATTCTTCTATTATTTCTTCTTCAGTCTGATTCTGTGTCTAAGAAATAATAGATTGATCCATCGGATTGCTCATCATCAGTTGTTTGGACAAATTCTTGAATATTTTCGATCTCAGAAAGTTCTTCTTCTATAATTTCCTCGAATTGCTTTTGATTAATCTTCTTAGATCCTCTTTTTGGACATTCATTAGCATAATGTCCTATTTCTTGACATATAAAACATTTACATTCTTTTGGTTTCTTTTTATTATAATTTTTCTTTCTTCTGTAATATTTTTGTTTCGGTTTCGGTTTAAATCCAAACCTTTTCCTTTTCTTGAATTTATATTTGTTTCTTCTATTGTACCTCATTGGTTCACATCCTATGGTTATTGGATGAGTTAATTGGGAACAACAAAGTCCTTGTTTTACTACTTTATTTGTTTTTCTACTTAGTGTTGCTTCTGCACACCATTCTTCTAATTTCATTCTTAAAAATTCTATTCATCCTCCTAATGTATCTGCTCTTTGTCCGATGTATTGGGGATATAATTGCATCGCTTTAAATCCCCATGGGTCGGGTACCTTGGTATAAAATAAATTTAATAAACTTTTGTTGGTAACATTTTCTTTATCCGTTCTGTCATATATTTTATAAAAATATTCCTAAAATTTACATATATATTCATCAATTCGGCACATATCACAAAGTTTTAAGTTATATAATAAAAAGATAAATCTCTGTAATGTACATACATGGCTACCCTTGGGACTCTCCCCAACTACCAGTGCCTCTACTACTATCCCTCGAGAGTTTATATAGAGACTCTCTCAGTTACATTACATTGATGCTTCTCTTTTTCTTTACATGGTTGTCGAACACTTGTCCGGTGGCGAGCGTTCTTCTTTTTGAAATCTTTCTCCAACGTACATATGTCCGGTGGAGGGTTCTTTTTCGTTCTTTGCTTCTTACAAGTGTCTTCTTACGTCATTGATGACGTGTCTTCTTCTAGAATGCTTTTTATCGGCTTGTGCTGCTGTGGCTGTCTCTTTCCATCTTATCTTGACATGCGGGACATATTTTTCCCTCAAGCCTTCTGAGTTGGCAAAATATCTGCTGACATCTGTTGCTTGATTTAATTTGTCCGGTTTCTATTCTTCTTAGAAACCTTTCTAAATTAATTTTTGTAGAGGTATTAGTCCTTCTTGTATTGGATAGAATGATTGTGCTATCCGAAGCCTTATGAAGCCAACTTCGGTTTTCATTAATTAATTTTTCTAATACTTGACAAAGGATTTTTAATCCTAATGCCCTTCTTGTTTCAACAAATTCCTTATTAACCTTTTTCTCTTCAAATTCTTTTCTGTAATTTGCGTCAATCTCTTTGACATATTCTGGGGAGGATACTCCAATTTGAATGCAGTGTATTAGACTAAATATCTTTAATTTTTCCCAGTCCTCTGATGCTGAGAAAATCTTGATATAAATGTCACTAGTAGGTTTTCCTTGTTGAATAAATGAAGCTCCTGCCCCTGAATCTATTAATATTGTATTCATATTCCATTCTTGTCTATTGAAATATTTTCCATATAATTTATAATTTCTAGCATTTCTATTGTCTGCTAAAATTCTTAAACTTGTCGTTCTTGGCAAATTTCTTAATATTGGTCATAATCTTCCATTATATCTATCTGTGTTTGCTCTAGCTTCTTCTATTCTATCTCCATTTGTTAATTGTAATTGATTTCCCTCATATCGTAATCTTCTTGGGATTTTATTATCTATTACTAGGGGTTTCTCTGAAACATCTATTTTTATGTTTTCTGGTATATCTATTTCTGATATTATATCTGGCTTAGTAACTTTTCCTATGTCTTTAAATATATTAGGAAGCATTATAATATCTTTATCTTCAAATTTTTCAGAGTGATGTGTATTACTAAGAGCATAGCTTATTATATATGTTATCGAATAAGGAATGGATCCTTTTTTCATAAATTCTGTTCTTTGAAAATCCTGTATTAAACTTAAGGTTCTATTTATATTATTATCTCTAATATTTACACTTATCTTTGGATAAATATTAAAGATTAGTTTCTGATGACCAAGATTTCCCTGTAATATTCCTAACGTAGCATCTCTTCTATCATTAATCCTATTATCCATTAATACAATATTTATAGGTGAATCTATTCCCTCTCTAAAAGTTGCTTTAATCATCATTTGAATGGCTCCTATGTGAATCCATCCTATTTTATATCTATCTTTTATTTTTTCCATTTTTCTCATTAAGTCCTCCTTTCGTAGTAAAAGTATATTTGTTCTATTTCTAGTATATTCTATATGCATAGGCATTTCTCTATTAGTTGTTCCATATTAAAAAATATGTTTTATTTGGATAATTTTCTCAAAAATTGATGTTTTAAATCCATCAGAATTTTCTAATCTTAATTTGGTGTTTCTTATCCTATTAAATAATTTTCTATCTATTAATACTTCTTGCAAGAAATTTCCTGCTTCTTCCTGATATTCTTCTATTATTTCTTCTTCAGTCTGATTCTGTGTCTGAGAAATAATAGATTGATCCATCGCATTGCTCATCATCAATTGTTTGGACAAATTCTTGAATATTTTTGATCTCAGAAAGTTCTTCTTCTATAATTTCCTCGAATTGCTTTTGATTAATCTTCTTAGATCCTCTTTTTGGACATTCATTAGCATAATGTCCTATTTCTTGACATATAAAACATTTACATTCTTTTGGTTTCTTTTTATTATAATTTTTCTTTCTTCTGTAATATTTTTGTTTCGGTTTAGGTTTAAATCCAAACCTTTTCCTTTTCTTGAATTTATATTTGTTTCTTCTATTGTACCTCATTGGTTCACATCCTATGGTTATTGGATGAGTTAATTGGGAACAACAAAGTCCTTGTTTTACTAATTTATTTGTTTTTCTACTTAGTGTTGCTTCTGCACACCATTCTTCTAATTTCATTCTTGAAAATTCTATTCGTCCTCCTAATGTATCTGCTCTTTGTCCGATGTATTGGGGATATAATTGCATCACTTTAAATCCCCATGGGTCGGGTACCTTGGTATAAAATAAATTTAATAAACTCTTGCTGGTAACATTTTCTTTATCCGTTCTGTCATATATTTTATAAAAATATTCCTAAAATTTAAATATATATTCATCAATTCGGCACATATCACAGAGTTTTAAGTTATATAATAAAAAGATAAATCTCTGTTTTTCTTTTTCTTTTTCTGTGTCTTTATTTACATTCCACGTTTCTCCTAAAAATTCTCTTCTTAATTTGTTTTCATAGTTGTTTACTACTTGAGCTAATGTGGTTGTTGTTCCTTTTACTGCTTCTTTATCGTTGTCAGTTAATCCTTTCCACCAATCTGCTACGATTCCTTGGAAGGTTAAATGACAAAATGTCAATGTCGTTTCAATATCATAACTTTGTGATGTAACTGATAAATATGTGGCTTTTGCCCATCTTGTTATGGCTTCATCTATATTTCTTACACAATTTAAATTTAAATAAATTCCGTTAGCACTAATATATTCTTGATTCATATAATCAACTGGGGTTTCTATAGCAATATTACTTGGTCTTCTATCAGATGCTTAATTTATTCCTTCGTATCTATTTCTATCAGTAGGTTTTCTTCTAAAGCTAGGATCTGACCAGTATCTCGCCCCTGGTTGTTCTGGTGTTTCATTTCTACTGCCTTGTCCGCTAGGGACCGTTGTAGGAATATGCATGGTTACTTGACTTCCAGAACTTTCTCCCTGTAGTGGTTTCATGTTTACCGTTCTAACTTTTTCCGTTAATCTTACTATTTCTTGACTTAGACTGTCTAATTCTTCTGCTTCGGCTTCTAAGTATCTATTTTCTAATTGTTCGATTTTAAAGTCGTCTATTTCTTCTATCTGAAGAGGACATAAACTTATTTCGTTTCCACTTGTTTGGAATAGGTTTATTTTTTATAAACATTTGTTATTTTGTTTTTCATACAAATATTCCATTGTTCTTTGTAATTCTACTATCATTTCTTGGATTTTCTGAAAGTTTTTCCAATGGTTTTCATGAACATATACTTCTAGTTTCTTATACATATTATTCAATATTAACTTCAAATTCTAGATCTAAAGCTTCGTATATGTTATTATCTTCTAAATCGTTAAATTCATTCTTCAAAATTTTATCTTTGAGTTTTGGATCGTGGCATGGCTCTGATACCACTTCGTTGGTGCAGAAATTTTTGATTCTGTTAGCATGCTTTGAAAACATACTCGAACTGCCCTTATGGGTGCTGTATGCTTTCTTAGCTTTTTCATTTTGTCTACAATGATTACATTTACAATTTTTAGATTGGATTCTTAATATCTTCTCCCTTATACTACGAGGTTTTTGCATAATTAAATTCATAGTGTAAGAAACTAGCATCCAGAAAGAAGACAATAACACTCTGAGTATCATAGATAGCAAGATAATATGTATACCTGTGTTGCCCACCTCGCTTCCTCTTTTCTTCAACGCCAGTCAATCTTCTCTTAACGATTTCTAAGAGAAGTACTCCTTAGACTTCGACGTTCCGGATCTCAGACTCCTCATCATCCTATAGCGTTCATGTCCCTGTGTCCTTATGCACTTCTTTGCTTGGCCGGACTTCTGGACTATGGCCTCCGGGATGGATAAGGGAGACATAACTATCGACCGATGAAGATAGAAAGAACTGGGGGTGTAACGGGTTACACACTATCTTTCCTACTCTATGATAGTACAAGGATTATAATCTTCAAGCTGGAGCTTGCTTCCTACACTTATGGAACTAACACGCAAGAATCATCTCAAGAACTTGAAATGGAATCTAGAATAGAATTAGGGAATCGAAACTCTGCTCTTTTTATTCCAAGACTTTAATGTACATACATGGCTACCCTTGGGACTCTCCCCAACTACGAGTTCTCTACTACTATCCCTCGAGAGTTTATATAGAGATTCTCTCAGTTACATTGCATTGATGCTTCTCTTTTTCTTTACATGGTTATCGAACACTTGTTCGGTAGCGAGCGTTCTTCTTTTTGAAATCTTTCTCCAACGTACATCTGTCTGGTGGAGGGTTCTTTGTCGTTCTTTGCTTCTTGCAAGTGTCTTCTTACGTCATTGATGACATGTCTTCTTCTAGAATGCTTTTTATCGGCTTGTGTTGTTGCGGCTGTCTCTTTCCATCTTATCTTGACATGCGGGACATATTTTTCCCTCATGCCTTCTGAGTTGGCAAAATAACTGCTGACATCTGTTGCTTGATTTAATTTTTCTGGTTTCTATTCTTCTTAGAAACCTTTCTAAATTAATTTTTGTAGAGGTATTAGTCCTTCTTGTATTGGATAGAATGATTGTGCTATCCGAAGCCTTATGAAGCCAACTTCGGTTTTCATTAATTAATTTTTCTAGTACTTGGCAAAGGATTTTTAATCCTAATGCCCTTCTTGTTTCAACAAATTCCTTATTAACCTTGTTCTCTTCAAATTCTTTTCTGTAATCTGCGTCAATCTCTTTGACATATTCTGGGGAGGATACTCCAATTTGAATGCAGTGTATTGGACTAAATTTCTTTAATTTTTCCCAGTCCTCTGATGCTGAGAAAATCTTGATATAAATGTCACTAGTAGGTTTTACTAGTGGACTATTATTTTTGAATTCTCTGACTGATCTGGAAATATCTTGGGGAAGTCCTTGTATTTCCCCAAGATCTTGGCTTAGATATATTAAATTCGCTGCTCTGATTCTGAAATAATCTCTGATGATTCTTGGATCAACTCTTTTATCAAAGTTAATTCTGGGATATATTCCCGTATGATCTGGAACATACGTTTCCGTTGTTTTGAGATTGTAAACAATCTCTAATAAGGTTCTATATTCATTTTCAGTTTTTGTTAAGAACTCTGCAAGGCTCAATTGCAGGTCATATTCCTGCTCGTTCTGAGATACTCGGAATTTAAATATCCTTTCGGGCATCAATTTGATATTATCCACCGTATTGCGGTGTTCTTTCTCCGAAGAGATTGTATTTTCCGCGGTTAAGCGGGAGCTATTTTCTGAAGAAATAGTAGTTTGAAAACTGCTTCTTGCCACTTGGCTATTATCTTTCTCCGTGGAGATAGTATTTTCAGCTGTGAAGCTGGTCTTAGCAGTTTTAAAGCTGCTTTCTTTTGCCATCAGGCTTGTATTTTCAGTGGTTTTTCTGACAGAATCAGAAATCTGGAGGGATATATCTATTGGCCTTTTTCCTGTCATTTTATCCGTCCTTTCTGATCCTTTTTGTTGAATCTCCCTTCTGAAGTGGTTTAAATCTGCAATTATTCCTGCAATGTCTTGTTTACTTTCCTCTATATTATCAATAATTTTATCTTGCTTCTGGATCATCTCTACTAATTCTACGTAATTTTCTTGTAACAAATTACAATTTCTCTGCAGTCGAGCTTCTAATTCTGCAAGTTTTTTGTCAACCTGCTCCATTGTATTCTCTTGATAAGAAATCTGCAAGAACGTTAGTTTCTCCTTTCTATATCAAAAATGTATTCTGCAAAGAATGTTTGCCATCTACTTAGTCTTTTATATTCTGGTGTAGATGGTAGATTATTTTTAATAAATGCTTTTACTTGGGTATTGTCTACTCGTACTAGGAATTGTTTGGGTAATAAAAAATAGGAAAATTTTTTAATTCCCTTTTTTAATGCTAATAATTCTTTTTCATTTGAGTGATATCTTTTCTCTGTATCTGTAAATGTTCCGGACGTATATCTACATACTTTTTCCTTTTGTTCATCTTTCTTTTTTAAGACTACTCCCCAAAATTCTTCTGAGGCATCAGTTTCTATTATTAAGTCGTCATTTTCTAAGGGAAGATCTAATCTTGGCAAATTTTTGCATTTTTCTTTTATAAATATAACATGATTTATAAGTTCCTCCGTCATGAGAAAAATAGCATTTTTCTTTAATAATTTTTGTAAGGGATTCCTCAATTTTGCCAAGTTTTCTATGAATTGTTCAGCGTAATTCAAACATCTCAAAAATCTTTGTAATTGTTTTTTGTCTTCTATTTTATCTGGAAAATTAACAATTTTTTCTACAATATGTTCATGTAATTCTATTCCACTTGAGTTTAATTTTAGTCCTAAGAATTCTATTTTAGATTTACAAATTTATGTTTTCTTCTTAGATAATACTATTCCTACCTTTTGACAAAGAAGGGAAAATATTTGTAAATGTTTATAATGTTCTTCCTCATTTTTACTGGCTATTAAAATGTCATCAACATATACTAGACAAAAAGAGTTATATGGTTCAAATACTTTATCCATTCTTCTTTGATATATCTGTGGAGCATTTTTTAATCCAAAGGGCATTACCGTCCATTCATAATGTCCTTGTGGAGTGCTAAATGCCGTTAATGGTATACTTTTTTCATCTAATTGTATTTGGTAAAATCCGGATTTACATTCAAATTTTGAATAAATATTTTTTCCTCTTGTCATATTTATTAAGGTTTCTTTATGTGGAAGAAAATATCCATCAAACTTGGTATATTGATTTAGTTGCTTATAATTTACTACCATTCTAGCTTTTCCTCTTTTTATTTCTGCATGGTTTCTTACCATGAATGCTGGACTAGAATGTGGGCTTTTTTTATTTTTGTATTAATTGTGATGTTTCTAATTCTTGTAATTGGGTACGGAATTCCTCAATATCAACAACATTATATCTCATGGGTTTTACTCTGATTATTTTATTTTCATCAATTAGTTCGATTGTAGCCCATTCTTGACTGATATTCCAAAGGGCTAATGTGTTGACCTAGGTGACGCACATTGCCCATATTTTGATTATGACTTAACCATTCCATTCATATGTATCTAACAAATCTATTTGAGATTGTTTCAGACATTAGGTACAAGAAAAGAATCACATTCAACTCCAAAGCTACTCATCCAACACATGCAAAACATGTGACTTTTGACCGTTTTGTAATATAGCCCTTAGAGGCTTAGAACAATTAATGTAATCACTTATACTCATGTTTTGTATTGTAACTAAGATGGATAAATTGATTGGGACTCAAAAATCCATCATTTGTACAGTTTTACGAAAATTCCAAAATACCCATAACAGGGATTTGGTCGGCCGAATTCCAAACTCGGCCGATCCATATATTCTGGAATTTTCTGGGCAATCGGCCGAGTTACCAACTCAGCCGATCCCTGGTCGGTCGAGTTCCTATGGTGGGAAACTCGGCCGATCCACTGATCGGTCCAATTTGAAAGTCGACCGATCGGCTGAGTTTCTCCAAGGGAACTCGGCCGATAGTCTATCTTTCAGACTTGTCGTTTAGTGGTTCGGCCGAGTTGCCTTTATTGAAACTCGGCTGATCAGACTGTACTGGAATGCAGAAAAAGCAATTCCAACCGTTGGAGGAGTAGGTGGGACTCAAAATAGATCCGTTGCAAGTTGTAAAACGGCTAGTTTGTGCCCCTAAACTCTCCCAACCTCAAAGGGACACCCTCAACTATAAATAGGACCTCTTGGACTTCATTCCAAGGTTGCTCATTCACATATGCTTGGTCCTAGCCTTAGTTGAGTGGTTTCTAATCCTTTGAGCCCCTTTCTCTCTCTACCTTCAAAGCAAATTCGTTAGTATGAGTGAGTTAGGATCCCATGTATGAGAGCTATCATTTGTAATCTTGTAAAGCTCTCCTTTCCACTTCTCCCATCTCCTTTCTCTATGAAGATTGATTGAAGTTTCTTCTCCGAGTGAAAGAGAAGAAGGTTGCTGTTCTTCCCCGAGTGAAGGAGAAGAAGGCTAGCTGTTCTAGGCCTCTGAGTGAAGGAGGAAGGTGCTAAAGCTCTCCAAGTGAAGGAGAGGTGCAAGGCAAAGCTCAAGCAAGATAGGTAAATCCTGCAAGGCCGAAGACTAGAGCAAGAGTGGGTAAGTCCTTTGAAGAAGGCGGAAGACTACTTGCTTGGTGGGTAAGTCCTTGGTGAGGTAGAAGATCTTGGCTTGATATATAAGTCCTTGGATGGTTGGTAGTTGTAGCTTGTAATCTTATTGTGTGATATATATAAGAGAACCAAGTTACAAATCCTAGAGCCTAACCAACTCTAGGTAGTGGACTGACATTGCTCCTAAGTTTAGGACATGGAACCACTCTAAACCACCTGTCCAAGTGCATGCTATTCCTTGTCTCTTATCCTTGCTTTGTATGCTAGTTTAGGACATCAAATTGCTGTTTTGATTTAAGTTCTGCAGTTAATGTAATTTGGTGGTCTAATCACTTTTGTGAAGTTTGTGAAGCTCTATTCAACCCCCCCTTCTAGAGACCATTGATCCAACAAGTGGTATCAGAGCAGGTCTTCTCCAAGCTACTTCAACAAGTAGGAGAAGATGGGCGATTCAGCTCTTGGGTCACTCAATCTTGAAGGAAGCTTCTCTATGAGACCCCCGGTCTTCGACGACACAAACTTCCTATATTGGAAGAGAAGGATGCAATTCTACATCCAAGGCGTGAGCTACGAGATGTGGAAGATAGTCCATCTCAAGTATGAAGACCCGAAGGGGAACATCACCACGTGGACGGAAGATGAGATGAAGCGTGCTCAACTCAATGCTAAAGCCGTGAGCATCATCTACGCCGCCCTTTCACCATCGGAGTTCAACCACATCTCTTCTTGGGACACGGCGCATGAGATTTGGCATAAGTTGTGTGTCACCTATGAAGGGACGGAGCAAGTCAAGGAGGCCAAGGTCTATATGCTTGGCGGCCTACTTGAGAACTTCAAGATGGGGAAGAATGAAAGAGTTGCGGACATGTACGCAAGGTTGAATGTCATCTTGAACAGCCTTGCAGCCGTTGGGAGTGTCATGGATAGAGGTACCATCAATGCAAAGATCTTGAGATCTATTCCAAAGAGATGGGAGCCAAAGGTCACTTCAATTGAAGAAGTCTACAAGCTGAGCGAGTTATCAACTGAGGAGCTGGTTGGTAACCTCCAAGCACATGAACCAAGGCTCGACAAGCAAGAGGAAGAGGAGAAAAGAGAAGAGAAGGAGTCCAAGAAGATGAAGGACACAACCTTCAAAGCTCAAGTTGAAGAAATGATGCAGCAACAACAACTTGCCATGAAGTCTCCCTGCCCTTCCTCAAGCGAAGATGAAGGTGCAAATGATCATGAAGCCAACTATTCAAAAGGAAGACACTTCAAGGGCAAACCATCCTCCTCCACTCCTAGGTGCTACGAGTGTGGTCAAAAGGGCTACTACAAGAATGACTGCCCAAAAGCCAAGAAGGGCTATCATAAGAGCAGCCACAAGAAGGATGACAAATACAAAAGAGAAGCCAAGTACAAGAAGAAGGACAAGAAGGAGAGACGATCCAAAGATGCAGCTCATGCGGCATGGGAGGAGTCTTCTACTTCAAGTTCCTCAAGCTCCGAGGATGGAGAATGTCACCTTGCACTCATGGCATCTACTAGTGAAGAAGTAATTGAGGTAAGTGAGGTAAGCAAGGTAAGTGATGAAAATTTACTTGAGTTATCTAAGGAAACCCTCATTGAAATGCTTAATGATTGTCAATCATCTTTTGCTAAATGTAAAGCTAAAAGAAAAAGATTAGGAAAGATAGTTGATGATCTCTATACCAAGATTGATATTCTAGATCAAAATGAGAAATTACATCTTGATAGCATAGATTCCTTGCAAGGGCAATTTTTAGATCTTGAACTTCAATATAATGGAGTAGAGGTTGAGAATGGTACTTATCTTAAAACTATTGAAAATCTTAAGATAGAGAACCAAAATTGCCTAGATGAGCTAGATGTTCTAAAAACTGAAAATGGTGAACTTAAGCTTATTGATGATGCTAGGAGAGATGAAGTTTATTCTTATCAAAGGGAAATTGTTGTTCTTAAATCTGAAAATGCTAAACTTCTTGCACAAACAAATGATTTATCTTCTAGACCTATCTTGCCTAGAAATGAAGTTGCAAACTTAACTCTTGAAAAAGATTCTCTTCTTACTAAAGCCCTCTGTCTTGAGGCCGACCTTTTGCATGCTAGAGAAGATCTTGCTAGTTTATCTACTACCATTACAAATCTTAGTGATGATAATGCTAAATTAAGATCTACTTTGCAAAGGTTTCTTTCGGGTAAGAAGTCTCTAAATGATGTTCTAGAGCACTCTACCAAACAAGTTGGTACTAGTGGTCTAGGATACAATGCGACTACTCCAAAAGGTAAGAAGAAGAAGAAGGGTAAGAAAAAGAGTGTGGAAACTCCAATTTTCAATGGAGAGTCTTCCGGCTCTAAAAACCCCATGGTATGTATGCATTGCAAATGTGATGATCATTATTCTACCTATTGTCCTTACAAGCCTAAGGGGACCAACCCAAATATGAAATGGGTCCCCAAGCTAACCCCGGACCCCAAAGTTTGAGTTGGGTTCCGGCATCCTCTTTTCTTGCAGGTCACAAAGAAATGGATTGTTGATAGTGGCTGCTCTAAGCACATGACTGGAGAAATCAGCCATTTCAACAAATTTGTGAAGAAGAAAGGAGGATCGGTAACCTTTGGGGACAACAAAAAGGGTAAGGTTATAGGTGAGGGTGATGTAGGAAATGAATTGTGCATTAAAAATGTTTTGCTAGTTGATGGCCTACATCACAACTTAATTAGTGTTAGCCAATTATGTGATAATGGTTATCTTGTGCTTTTTACTTCCTTAGAATGCTTGCTTCTAGATTCCCTGTCTTACACTGTTATATATAAGGGAACTAGAAATGGTAATCTATATGTAATTGTTCTAGATGCTCTAAAGCCCAATCTAAATAGATGCTTAGTTGTGGATAAAAACGATCTTTCGCTTTGGCATCGTCGTTTGGGTCATGTGAACTTGCATCAAATGAAGAAACTGAACAAAAAAGACTTGGTTCGAGGACTTCCTAAATTGGATTTTGAAAAGGATGAGGAATGTCAACCTTGTACACAAGGGAAACAAACCAAATCCTCCTTCAAATCCAAAGGAGTCATGAGTACCAAGAGAGTTCTAGAGCTTCTTCATATTGATCTTTTCGGACCTATGAGAACACAAATGCTTCGCGGCTCCAAGTATTGTCTTGTGATTGTCGATGATTTTTCGAGATATACTTGGACTTTCTTTCTCGTTTCTAAAAGCGACACACTTGATGTTTTCTCGAGCTTTTGTAAACGAGTTGAAAACGAAGCTTCTTTCCATGTTGTTTCCATCCGTAGTGATCATGGGGGAGAGTTTGAAAATGATCTTTTTGAGCGTTTTTGTGAAAAATCGGGTTATTCGCACAATTTCTCTTCTCCTCGCACACCCCAACAAAATGGAGTTGTTGAGAGGAAGAATAGATCGCTACAAGAGATGGCTAGGACCATGCTTCTTGAGTATGACACTCCTAAGAAGTTTTGGGCTGAAGCCGTTAGCACCTCATGTTTTGTGCAAAACCGAGTTTTCACACATCGGATTTTTAAGAAAACCCCCTATGAACTATGGCGTGGTAGGAAGCCATCTATTGATTTCTTTCATGTTTTTGGATGTCCTTGTTTTGTTTTAAACACCAAGGATTCTCTCGACAAGTTTGATCCGAAATCTTACAAGGCTTTCTTCCTAGGCTATAGCACTACTAGCAAGGCTTTTAGAGTGTTTAACATTGAACTATCTAAAATAGACGAATCTATAAATGTTAAATTTATTGAAACTAACCCTGTCATTGGCAAGCATATTGGTGATGATGATGTTGCATATGAAATCATTCCTATCTTAAAAGAGCTCAACATCAAAGACAAAGGTAAGCAGGTTGAAGAAGAAGAAAAAGAAGAAGAATGGAAGGATCCCACTCCCCGCTTTGCAAAGAATCACCCCAAGGAGTTGATCATTGGCAACCCGTTTGAAAGAGTGAGGACACGAGCTGCTCACAACAAAGAACAAGCAGATAGTGCCTTCATCTCTCAACTGGAGCCAAAGAACGTCAAAGAGGCCCTTGGTGATGATGAGTGGATCCTTGCCATGCAAGAAGAGCTTGAGCAGTTCGAGAAGAACCGTGTGTGGACCTTAGTGCCAAGACCAAATGATAGAAAGATCATTGGCACCAAATGGGTCTACCGCAACAAGCTTGATGAGCAAGGAAAAGTGGTAAGGAACAAAGCAAGGTTAGTAGCACAAGGTTACAATCAACAAGAAGGTATTGATTTTGATGAAACCTATGCTCCTGTTGCTAGATTAGAATCTATTCGTATGCTACTTGCCTTTGCTAGTTATAAAAATTTCTTGCTTTATCAAATGGATGTTAAAAGTGCGTTTTTAAATGGTACAATCGAGGAGGAAGTATATGTTGCTCAACCTCCAGGCTTTGAAAATGATAAGTTACCCAATCATGTATATTTCTTGCAAAAAGCTCTCTACGGACTCAAACAAGCACCTCGAGCTTGGTATGAGAAACTAAAGAACTTTTTGTTAGATAACGGGTATATCATGGGCAAAGTTGATTGTACTCTATTACTAAAACACAGTTCTACCCATTTTCTCATAATTCAAATATATGTTGATGATATTATATTTGGCGGAACTGACCTTGACCGTTGCAAAGAGTTTAGCTCTCTTATGCAGAGTGAATTTGAGATGAGCATGATGGGTGAGCTGACCTTCTTCCTCGGCTTTCAAATCAAACAAACAAAGGAAGGAAACTTCATCAACCAAGGCAAATACACAACTGAACTACTCAAACGCTTTGGGATGGAGAACATGAAGCCGATGGATACACCCATGTCAAACACTGCCAAACTTGACAAGGATGAAGAAGGTGAGAAGGTAGATGAGAAGCTCTATAGAGGTATGATCGGAAGTTTACTTTATTTAACTGCCTCTAGACCTGATATAATGTTTAGTGTTGGCTTGTGTGCTCGCTTTCAATCAAGCCCTAGGAAATCACATCTTATTGTTGTTAAGAGGATTTTGAGGTACTTAGCCAAAACTCCAAATTTTGGACTATGGTACCCTAAGTCATGGGACTTTACTCTTGTGGCATATAGTGATGCTGACTACGCAGGTTGCTTGATTGATAGAAAGTGCACAAGTGGCACTTGCTTCCTCTTGGGACCATGCTTGGTGTCTTGGTTCTCCAAGAAACAGAGCACAGTGGCATTATCAACTACCGAAGCTGAGTACATTGCAACCGGAAGTTGTTGTGCCCAGGTCCTATGGATGAAGCAAATGCTCCAAGACTTTAACATTCATTTTGATGCTTCTTCTATTTACTATTATAATACTAGTGCAATCAATCTTTCTTATAATCCAATATTGCATAGTAGAGCTAAACACATAGAAGTTCGCCATCATTTTCTCCGTGACCACATTGTCAAAAAGGATATTTATATCACACATGTGGATACGGAAAATCAGTTGGCTGACATTTTCACTAAACCGCTTGCTAGAGAACAATTTAATTTTATTAGATCAAAATTGCTCATAATTTCTCTTGATGATATTGAATTGCTCTCTAATTAGTTGGTTACATCTTATATGTGTTGCTCTTGCTTATAAATGCTTTAATTGCTCAAAATGCTTGTTTTTGCTAATTTTTCTCTAGTTTCTATCTCTTTTTCGGGCTTTTCTCGCAAATCGGGTTTTAATCGACAAATAGTACTCTATGATGATGGGAATGTGCCTAAATATGTTTAATATACAATCTAGACCAAAAAGAAAAATTGCATTCGGTCATTTGAGGCTAGGGCTAGAATTTCGGTTTTTCCACATCAGGGTTTTGGTCGTCCGAGTTTCCAACTCAGCCGAACGGTCGGGATACAGGGCACCTGTGCGCTCGATCGGCCGAGTTTCCATTTCCCAAACTCGACCGATCGGCGGCAGACTGGTTTTATATATATAGGAATCGGCCGACTTTCTCCCTCTCAACTAGAGCAAAGTCGACCGAACCCTAGCCGTAAACCTCGACCCTTCCTAACCCTGGTCCTCTCTTCCCTCTTTCCAGCCGTTTTCACCTCCGATCGACCTTGTGCTCTCGTTCTTGCTGTTCTAGGGGCGTCGTCTGCTCTCTCTCTCCGCGCAGCTCGGCTCTATTTCTTCTTTCTCCTCTCCATGAGGTCCCAACGTCGGAAACGAGTCGTTCCTGCTCCTGCCATGGCGACTCCCCTTGCTCCAAGGTATATGGTGTTCGATAATCTCTCGTTTATTGACAATGCTGCTGTTTCTCGTTTCAAAGAGCTCCTTCCTCGCTCTCCCTTCCCTTTTCGAGCTCTTCATCAACCCAACAGTTTTCACGCCGACCTCCTTGAAGCTTGTCAAATCTTTCGCACCCATCACCTTGAGGCGTTTTGCATAGAGGATGCCCGTTTTTATAATTTGAAATATAGTTCCAAAGCCGTCTGTGAGTTCTACGCAAATTTGCGATGGAACTATGACTCTTTGGTCCCATCCGCGGACACCTCTATTGTGTTGACGTCCATGATCGCCGGACAACCTTTCCATATTACTGAGCGTTCGTTCAATCTCTATCTCAATGGAAATGTTGGCACGGCATCTTGGATCACCGACTACCCTCTCTATCTTGATCTTCTTTACCCCGATGATGTTTATAAGACAATTGAGGTTGACTTGACCGACATCCACAAATTTCTCAAGCAACCCAACTTTCCTTATAGAAAAAGGGGTACTTTGCCTTCCTCCGCCCTTTCTGCCCCTCGCCGCGTCTTGGCGTTTATCCTCAGCTGCAATGTCCACCCAAAGAAGAATCAAACAGACATTGTCGAGAATACGGCGATGATGATGTATCTTCTGCTGAACAATCAAGGAGTCAAATGGGCCTGTTACATCCTTCATCATATGACCTGTTTTGACTCGGGAAAGAACACAAAGGGCACACATCTTCCATATCCTGCCCTTATTTGTGGTCTTTTCCAGCATGCCACTGGAAAATCTCTGTTTGTCGATTTTCTCTACCGCCCTGATCGCAAAGGAGTTTATATCAGTGAGACCACTCTCCAAAAGAGTGTGCCTACCCCTGGTGCATCATCTTCCTCAGCTCCACCTCCACCTCCACCTCCACCTTCCTCAGCTCCACCTCCACCCTCCACTGCTGCCCCTCCTCCACCTGAGCCTTCCTTCCAGCCTCCTCCGCAGCCTGCCTTTGCTGATTTCCACGTTTCAAATGAGGCCCTCATGGGGTATCTCATGCACCAGCAGGCTTACAACATGCAGGTCCAGCAACACCATCATCAGGATCTGTGCCACATTATGTCCTCCATGTCTTTATCCTTCCCTCAGCCTTACCCCACCTACGAGCCCTACCTCGGTGGTGACTACGCCTCTTACGTGTATAGCCAGTTTTACCCTGCTCCACCCTTTTCTGCTTCCGCTGAACCCTCTGCAGGTGGATGCCCATAATAGGGATTTGGTCGGCCGAATTCCAAACTCGGCCGATCCATATATTCTGGAATTTTCTGGGCAATCGGCCGAGTTACCAACTCAGCCGATCCCTGGTCGGTCGAGTTCCTATGGTGGGAAACTCGGCCGATCCACTGATCGGTCCAAGTTGAAAGTCGACCGATCGGCCGAGTTTCTCCAAGGGAACTCGGCCGATAGTCTATCTTTCAGATTTGTCGTTTAGTGGTTCGGCCGAGTTGCCTTTATTGAAACTCGGCTGATCAGACTGTACTGGAATGCAGAAAAAGCAATTCCAACCATTGGAGGAGTAGGTGGGACTCAAAATAGATCTGTTGCAAGTTGTAAAATGGCTAGTTTGTGCCCCTTAACTCTCCCAACCTCAAAGGGATACCCTCAACTATAAATAGGACCTCTTGGACTTCATTCCAAGGTTGCTCATTCACATATGCTTGGTCCTAGCCTTAGTTGAGTGGTTTCTAATCCTTTGAGCCCCTTTCTCTCTCTACCTTCAAAGCAAATTCGTTAGTATGAGTGAGTTAGGATCCCATGTATGAGAGCTATCATTTGTAATCTTGTAAAGCTCTCCTTTCCACTTCTCCCATCTCCATTCTCTATGAAGATTGATTGAAGTTTCTTCTCCGAGTGAAAGAGAAGAAGGTTGCTGTTCTTCCCCGAGTGAAGGAGAAGAAGGCTAGCTGCTCCAGGCCTCCGAGTGAAGGAGGAAGGTGCTAAAGCTCTCCAAGTGAAGGAGAGGTGCAAGGCAAAGCTCAAGCAAGATAGGTAAATCCTGCAAAGGCCGAAGACTAGAGCAAGAGTGGGTAAGTCCATTGAAGAAGGAGGAAGACTACTTGCTTGGTGGGTAAGTCCTTGGTGAGGTAGAAGATCTTGGCTTGATATATAAGTCCTTGGATGGTTGGTAGTTGTAGCTTGTAATCTTATTGTGTGATATATATAAGAGAACCAAGTTACAAATCCTAGAGCCTAACCAACTCTAGGTAGTGGACTAACATTGCTCCTAAGTTTAGGACATGGAACCACTCTAAACCACCTGTCCAAGTGCATGCTATTCCTTGTCTCTTATCCTTGCTTTGTATGCTAGTTTAGGACATCAAATTGCTGTTTTGATTTAAGTTCTGCACTTAATGTAATTTGGTGGTCTAATCACTTTTGTGAAGTTTGTGAAGCTCTATTCAACCCCCCCTTCTAGAGCCCATTGATCCAACATAATGGATTATCAATATAGTTCTTTTCAAATAATGCCTCAATATCTTCTATATTGAGTTGTGCAATGATTCTCCCTGTTATTGGTTGTTTTTTATTTGTAATATAATCACCACGTTTGCTGCGAAAATTAAATTTGTTTCTTTTATATGCTTTTTGTATTCTTTTTACTGTAATCCAATGGTCACAGGGTGTTAATAACTGAATATAATTTTGATGTTGTATATATAATTTAAATTTTTGTGTGAAGTTATTTCCTAATAATATATCTTGTTGTGCATATTCAGGGGTATAAAATGGTGGACATGTAATTATATAATTTCCTAAAATGATTTTAGGTTTTTTAACTCCATGAGTTAATTCATGTCTTTTTCCCGTAAAATCTTTTCCATATAACGTAGGTAGTGTTGTGATATATTTTTCAGGAAAACATTGTCTTCGCGCGATGCAAGTTCCTGCACCTGTGTCTATAAATGCATGAAAATATTCTGTTTTATATTCCTCATATATAATTCCTGCTACTATGTAGACACTATATATACTAGTCATTGTCCTTTTTCCAAAAATATTCCTTGGTTATTATATGTAAAATATAGTCCTTCCCTTTGTAGTGAAAATGATTCCATTTGTTGTAATGCACTCATTCCTAGTATAATTTCTATGTCGTCATTACGACTATCTGATTGTACATATAGCGTAATATCAATTTTTATATCTTGTATTTCAATTGGAACAATGGCCTGATGTGTGATTTTGTATTCTTGTCCATCAAAATTCGTATATGCATAAGGTGATCCTATGGGTATTTTTTCTAAGTAAGGTATCAATCCTTGTTGAATAAATGAAGCTCCCGCCCCTGAATCAATTAATATTGTAGTCATATTCCATTCTTGTCCATTGAAATATTTTCCATATAATTTATAATTTCTAGCATTTCTATTGTCTGCCAAAATTCTTAAACTTGTCGTTCTTGGCTAATTTCTTAATATTGGTCGTAATCTTCTGTTATATCTATCTGTGCTTGCTCTAGCTTCTTCTATTCTATCTCCATTTGTTAATTGTAATTGATTTCCCTCATATCGTAATCTTCTTGGGATTTTATTATCTGTTACTAGGGGTTTCTCTGAAACATCTATGTTTATGTTTTCTGGTATATCTATTTTTGATATTATATCTGGCTTAGTAATTTTTCCTATGTCTTTAAATATATTAGGAAGCATTATAATATCTTTATCTTCAAATTTTTCAGAGTGATGTATATTACTAAGAGAATAGCTTATTATATATGTTATCGAATAAGGAATGGATCCTTTTTTCATAAATTCTGTTCTTTGAAAATCCTGTATTAAACTTAAGGTTCTATTTATATTATTATCTCTAATATTTACACTTATCTTTGGATAAATATTAAAGATTAGTTTCTGATGACTAAGATTTCCCTATAATATTCCTAACGTAGCATCTCTTCTATCATTAATCCTATTATCCATTAATACAATATTTATAGGTGAATCTATTCCTTCTCTAAAAGTTGCTTTAATCATCATTTGAATGGCTCCTATGTGAATCCATCCTATTTTAGATCTATCTTTTATTTTTTCCATTTTTCTCAATAAGTCCTCCTTTCGTAGTAACGGTATATTTATTCTATTTCTAGTATATTCTATTTGCATAGGCATTTCTCTATTAGTTATTCCATAATAAAAAATATGTTTTCTTTGGATAATTTTCTCAAAAATTGATGTTTTAAATCCATCAAAATTTTCTAATCTTAATTCGGTGTTTCATATCCTATTAAATAATTTTTTATCTATTAATACTTCTTGCAAGAAATTTCCTGCTTCTTCTTGATATTCTTCTATTATTTCTTCTTCAGTCTTATTCTATGTCTGAGAAATAATAGATTGATCCATCGGATTGCTCATCATCAGCTGTTTGGACAAATTCTTGAATATTTTCGATCTCAGAAAGTTCTTCTTCTATAATTTCTTCGCATTGCTTTTGATTAATCTTCTTAGATCCTCTTTTTGGACATTCATTAGCATAATGTCCTATTTCTTGACATATAAAACATTTACATTCTTTTGGTTTCTTTTTATTATAATTTTTCTTTCTTATGTAATATTTTTGTTTCGGTTTAGGTTTAAATCCAAACCTTTTCCTTTTCTTGAATTTATATTTGTTTCTTCTATTGTACCTCATTGGTTCACATCCTATGGTTATTGGATGAGTTAATTGGGAACAACAAAGTCCTTGTTTTACTACTTTATTTGTTTTTCTACTTAGTGTTGCTTCTTCACACCATTCTTCTAATTTCATTCTTAAAAATTCTATTCGTCCTCCTAATGTATCTGCTCTTTGTCCGATGTATTGGGGATATAATTGCATCGCTTTAAATCCCCATGGGTCGGGTACCTTGGTATAAAATAAATTTAATAAACTCTTGCTGGTAACATTTTCTTTATCCATTATGTCATATATTTTATAAAAATATTCCTGAAATTTACATATATATTCATCAATTCGGCACATATCACAGAGTTTTAAGTTATATAATAAAAAGAAAATCTCTATTTTTCTTTTTCTTTTCTGTGTCTTTATTTACATTCCACGTTTCTCCTAAAAATTCTCTTCTTAATTCATTTTCATAGTTGTTTACTACTTGAGCTAATGTGGTTGTTGTTCCTTTTACTCCTTCTTTATCGTTGTCAGTTAATCCTTTCCACCAATCTGCTACGATTCCTTGGAAGATTAAATGACAAAATCTTGATGCCGTTTCAATATCATAACTATGTGATGTAACTGATAAATATGTGGCTTTTGCCCATCTTGTTATGGCTTCATCTATATTTCTTACACAATTTAAATTTAAATAAATTCCGTTAGAAATAATATATTCTTGATTCATATAATCAACTGGGGTTTCTATAGAAATATTACTTGGTCTTCTATCAGATGCCCAATTTATTCCTTCGTATCTATTTCTATCAGTAGGTTTTCTTCTAAAGCTAGGATCTGACCAGTATCTCGCCCCTGGTTGTTCTGGTGTTTCATTTCTACTGCCTTGTCCTCTAGGGACCGTTGTAGGAATAGGCATGGTTACTTGACTTCCAGAACTTTCTCCCTGTAGTGGTTTCATGTTTATCGTTCTAACTTTTTCCGTTAATCTTACTATTTCTTGACATAGACTGTCTAATTCTTCTGCTTCGGCTTCTAAGTATCTATTTTCTAATTGTTCGATTTTAAAGTCGTCTGTTTCTTCTATCTGAAGAGGACATAAACTTATTTCGTTTCCACTTGTTTGGAATAGGTTTATTTTTGATAAACATTCGTTATTTTGTTTTTCATACAAATATTCCATTGTTCTTTGTAATTCTACTATCATTTCTTGGATTTTCTGAAAGTTTTTCGAATGGTTTTCATGAACCTGTACTTCTAGTTTCTTATACATATTATTCAATATTAACTTCAAATTCCAGATCTAAAGCTTCGTATATGTTATTATCTTCTAAATCGTTAAATTCATTCTTCAAAATTTTATCTTTGAGTTTTGGATCGTTGCATGGCTCTGATACCACTTCGTTGGTGCAGAAATTTTTGATTATGTTATCATTCTTTGAAAACATACTCAAACTGCCCTTATGGGTGTTGTATGCTTTCTTAGCTTTTTCATTTTTTCTACAATGATTACATTTACATTTTTTAGATTGGATTCTTAATATCTTCTCCCTTATACTACGAGGTTTTCGCATAATTAAATTCATAGTGTAAGAAACTAGCATCCAGAAAGAAGACGATAACACTCTGAGTATCATAGATAGAAAAATAATATGTATACCTGTGTTGCCCACCTTGCTTCCTCTTTTCTTCAGCGCCAGTCGATCTTCTCTTAACGATTTCTAAGAGAAGTACTCCTTAGACTTCGACGTTCCGGATCTCAGACTCCTCATCATCCTATAGCCTTCATGTGCCTGTGTCCTTATGCACTTCTTTGCTTGGTCGAACTTCTGGACTATGGCCTCCAGGATGGAATAAGGGAGAGATAACTCTCGACCGATGAAGATAGAAAGAACTGGGGGTGTAACGTATTACACACTATCTTTCCTACTCTATGATAGTACAAGGATTATAATCTTCAAGCTGGAGCTTGCTTCCTACACTTATGGAATTAACACGCAAGAATCATCTCAAGAACTTGAAATGGAATCTAGAATAGAATTAGGAAATCGAAACTCTTCTCTTTTTATTGTAAGACTTTAATGTACATACATGGCTACCCTTGGGACTCTCCCCAACTACGAGTGCCTCTACTACTATCCCTCGAGAGTTTATATAGAGACTCTCTGAGTTACATTGCATTGATGCTTCTCTTTTTCTTTACATGGTTGTC
The DNA here is from genome assembly GCA_963693085.1 of Alisma plantago-aquatica. NCBI lineage: Eukaryota > Viridiplantae > Streptophyta > Magnoliopsida > Alismatales > Alismataceae > Alisma > Alisma plantago-aquatica. The sequence continues at coordinate 644,882,084 of OY856412.1, forward strand.
GAACACTTGTTCGGTGGCGAGCGTTCTTCTTTTTGAAATCTTTCTCCAACATACATCTATCCAGTGGAGGGTTCTTTGCATCTTGCAAGTGTCTTCTTACGTCATTGATGACGTGTCTTCTTCTAGAATGCTTTTTATCGGCTTGTGCTGCTGTGGCTGTCTCTTTCCATCTTATCTTGACATGCAGGACATATTTTTCACTCATGCCTTCTGAGTTGGCAAAATATCTGCTGACATCTGTTGCTTGATTTAATTTGTCCGGTTTCTATTCTTCTTAGAAACTTTTCTAAATTAATTTTTGTAGAGGTATTAGTCCTTCTTGTATTGGATAGAATGATTGTGCTATCCGAAGCCTTATGAAGCCAACTTCGGTTTTCATTAATTAATTTTTCTAGTACTTGGCAAAGGATTTTTAATCCTAATGCCCTTCTTGTTTCAACAAATTCCTTATTAACCTTGTTCTCTTCAAATTCTTTTCTGTAATCTGCGTCAATCTCTTTGACATATTCTGGGGAGGATACTCCAATTTGAATGCAGTGTATTGGACTAAATTTCTTTAATTTTTCCCAGTCCTCTGATGCTGAGAAAATCTTGATATAAATGTCACTAGTATGTTTTCCTTGTTGAATAAATGAAGCTCCTGCCCCTGAATCTATTAATATTGTAGTCATATTCCATTCTTGTCCATTGAAATATTTTCCATATAATTTATAATTTCTATCATTTCTATTGTCTGCTAAAATTCTTAAACTTGTCGTTCTTGGCAAATTTCTTAATATTGGTCGTAATCTTCTGTTATATCTATCTGTGCTTGCTCTAGCTTCTTCTATTCTATCTCCATTTGTTAATTGTAATTGATTTCCCTCATATCGTAATCTTCTTGGGATTTTATTATCTGTTACTAGGGGTTTCTCTGAAACATCTATGTTTATGTTTTCTGGTATATCTATTTCTGATATTATATCTGGCTTAGTAACTTTTCCTATGTCTTTAAATATATTAGGAAGCATTATAATATCTTTATCTTCAAATTTTTTAGAGTGATGTGTATTACTAAGAGCATAGCTTATTATATATGTTATCGAATAAGGAATGGATCCTTTTTTCATAAATTCTATTCTTTGAAAATCCTGTATTAAACTTAAGGTTCTATTTATATTATTATCTCTAATATTTACACTTATCTTTGGATAAATATTAAAGATTAGTTTCTGATGAGTAAGATTTCCCTGTAATATTCCTAATGTAGCATCTCTTCTATCATTAATCCTATTATCCATTAATACAATATTTATAGGTGAATCTATTCCTTCTCTAAAAGTTGCTTTAATCATCATTTGAATGGCTCCTATGTGAATCCATCCTATTTTAGATCTATCTTTTATTTTTTCCATTTTTCTCATTAAGTCCTCCTTTCGTAGTAAAGGTATATTTATTCTATTTCTAGTATATTCTATTTGCATAGGCATTTCTCTATTAGTTATTCCATAATAAAAAAATATGTTTTATTTGGATAATTTTCTCAAAAATTGATGTTTTAAATCCATCAGAATTTTCTAATCTTAATTCGGTGTTTCTTATCCTATTAAATAATTTTCTATCTATTAATACTTCTTGCAAGAAATTTCCTGCTTCTTCCTGATATTCTTCTATTATTTCTTCTTCAGTCTGATTCTGTGTCTGAGAAATAATAGATTGATCCATCGGATTGCTCATCATCAGTTGTTTGGACAAATTCTTGAATATTTTCGATCTCAGAAAGTTCTTCTATAATTTCCTCGAATTGCTTTTGATTAATCTTCTTAGATCCTCTTTTTGGACATTCATTAGCATAATGTCCTATTTCTTGACATATAAAACATTTACATTCTTTTGGTTTCTTTTTATTATAATTTTTCTTTCTTTTGTATTATTTTTGTTTCAGTTTAGGTTTAAATCCAAACCTTTTCCTTTTCTTGAATTTATATTTGTTTCTTCTATTGTACCTCATTGGTTCACATCCTATGGTTATTGGATGAGTTAATTGGGAACAACAAAGTCCTTGTTTTACTACTTTATTTGTTTTTCTACTTAGTGTTGCTTCTGCACACCATTCTTCTAATTTCATTCTTAAAAATTCTATTCGTCCTCCTAATGTATCTGCTCTTTGTCCGATGTATTGGGGATATAATTGCATCGCTTTAAATCCCCATGGGTCGGGTACCTTGGTATAAAATAAATTTAATAAACTCTTGCTGATAACAGTTTCTTTAACCGTTCTGTCATATATTTGATAAAAATATTCCTGAAATTTACATATATATTCATCAATTCGGCACATATCACAGAGTTTTAAGTTATATAATAAAAAGATAAATCTCTATTTTTCTTTTTCTTTTTCTGTGTCTTTATTTACATTCCACGTTTCTCCTAAAAATTCTCTTCTTAATTCATTTTCATAGTTGTTTACTATTTGAGCTAATGTGGTTGTTGTTCCTTTTACTGCTTCTTTATCGTTGTCAGTTAATCCTTTCCACCAATCTGCTACGATTCCTTGGAAGGTTAAATGACAAAATCTTGATGTCGTTTCAATATCATAACTTTGTGATGTAACTGATAAATATGTGGCTTTTTCCCATCTTGTTATGGCTTCATCTATATTTCTTACACAATTTAAATTTAAATAAATTCCGTTAGCACTAATATATTCTTGATTCATATAATCAACTGGGGTTTCTATAGCAATATTACTTGGTCTTCTATCAGATGCCCAATTTATTCCTTCGTATCTATTTCTATCAGTAGGTTTTCTTCTAAAGCTAGGATCTGACCAGTATCTCGCCCCTGGTTGTTCTGGTGTTTCATTTCTACTGCCTTGTCCGCTAGGGACCGTTGTAGGAATAGGCATGGTTACTTGACTTCCAGAACTTTCTCCCTATAGTGGTTTCATGTTTACCGTTCTAATTTTTTCCGTTAATCTTACTATTTCTTGACTTAGACTGTCTAATTCTTCTGCTTCGGCTTCTAAGTATCTATTTTCTAATTGTTCGATTTTAAAGTCGTCTGTTTCTTCTATATGAAGAGGACATAAACTTATTTCGTTTCCACTTATTTGAATAGGTTTATTTTTGATAAACATTCATTATTTTGTTTTTCATACAAATATTCCATTGTTCTTTGTAATTCTACTATCATTTCTTGGATTTTCTGAAAGTTTTTCGAATGGTTTTCATGAACCTGTACTTCTAGTTTCTTATACATATCATTCAATATTAACTTCAAATTCCAGATCTAAAGCTTCGTATATGTTATTATCTTCTAAATCGTTCAATTCATTCTTCAAAATTTTATCTTTGAGTTTTGGATCGTTGCATGGCTCTGATACCACTTCGTTGGTGCAGAAATTTTTGATTCTGTTATCATGCTTTGAAAACATACTTGAACTGCCCTTATGGGTGTTGTATGCTTTCTTAGCTTTTTCATTTTTTCTACAATTATTACATTTACATTTTTTAGATTGGATTCTTAATATCTTCTCCCTTATACTACGAGGTTTTCGCATAATTAAATTCATAGTGTAAGAAACTAGCATCCAGAAAGAAGACGATAACACTCTGAGTATCATAGATAGAAAAATAATATGTATACCTGTGTTGCCCACCTCGCTTCCTCTTTTCTTCAATGCCAGTCGATCTTCTCTTAACGATTTCTAAGAGAAGTACTCCTTAGACTTCGACGTTCCGGATCTCAGACTCCTCATCATCCTATAGCCTTCATGTGCCTGTGTCCTTATGCACTTCTTTGCTTGGTCGGACTTCTGGACTATGGCCTCCGGGATGGAATAAGGGAGAGATAACTCTCGACTGATGAAGATAGAAAGAACTGGGGGTGTAAAGGATTACACACTATCTTTCCTACTCTATGATAGTACAAGGATTATAATCTTCAAGCTGGAGCTTGCTTCCTACACTTATGGAATTAACACGCAAGAATCACCTGAAGAACTTGAAATGGAATCTGGAATAGAATTAGGAAATCGAAACTCTGCTCTTTTTATTGTAAGACTTTAATGTACATACATGGCTACCCTTGGGACTCTCCCCAACTACGAGTGCCTCTACTACTATCCCTCGAGAGTTTATATAGAGACTCTCTGAGTTACATTGCATTGATGCTTCTCTTTTTCTTTACATGGTTGTCGAACACTTGTTCGGTGGCGAGCGTTCTTCTTTTTGAAATCTTTCTCCAACGTACATCTGTCCAATGGAGGGTTCTTTGCATCTTGCAAGTCTCTTCTTACGTCATTGATGACGTGTCTTCTTCTAGAATGCTTTTTATCGGCTTGTGCTGGTGTGGTTGTCTCTTTCCATCTTATCTTGACATGCAGGACATATTTTTCACTCATGCCTTCTGAGTTGGCAAAATATCTGCTGACATCTTTTGCTTGATTTAATTTGTCTGGTTTCTATTCTTCTTAGAAACTTTTCTAAACTAATTTTTGTAGAGGTATTAGTCCTTCTTGTATTGGATAGAATGATTGTGCTATCCGAAGCCTTATGAAGCCAACTTCGGTTTTCATTAATTAATTTTTCTAGTACTTGGCAAAGGATTTTTAATCCTAATGCCCTTATTGTTTCAACAAATTCCTTATTAACCTTGTTCTCTTCAAATTCTTTTCTGTAATCTGCGTCAATCTCTTTGACATATTCTGGGGAGGATACTCCAATTTGAATGCAGTGTATTGGACTAAATTTCTTTAATTTTTCCAAGTCCTCTGATGCTGAGAAAATCTTGATATAAATATCACTAGTATGTTTTCCTTGTTGAATAAATGAAGCTCCTGCCCCTGAATTTATTAATATTGTAGTCATATTCCATTCTTGTCCATTGAAATATTTTCCATATAATTTATAATTTCCAGCATTTCTATTGTCTGCTAAAATTCTTAAACTTGTCGTTCTTGGCAAATTTCTTAATATTGGTCGTAATCTTCCGTTATATCTACCTGTGCTTGCTCTAGCTTCTTCTATTCTATCTCCATTTGTTAATTGTAATTGATTTCCCTCATATCGTAATCTTCTTGGGATTTTATTATTTGTTACTAGGGGTTTCTCTGAAACATCTATGTTTATGTTTTCTGGTATATCTATTTCTGATATTATATCTGGCTTAGTAATTTTTCCTATGTCTTTAAATATATTAGGAAGCATTATAATATCTTTATCTTCAAATTTTTTAGAGTGATGTGTATTACTAAGAGCATAGCTTATTATATATGTTATCGAATAAGGAATGGATCCTTTTTTCATAAATTCTATTCTTTGAAAATCCTGTATTAAACTTAAGGTTCTATTTATATTATTATCTCTAATAATTACACTTATCTTTGGATAAATATTAAAGATTAGTTTCTGATGAGTAAGATTTCCCTGTAATATTCCTAATGTAGCATCTCTTCTATCATTAATCCTATTATCCATTAATACAATATTTATAGGTGAATCTATTCCTTCTCTAAAAGTTGCTTTAATCATCATTTGAATGGCTCCTATGTGAATCCATCCTATTTTAGATCTATCTTTTATTTTTTCCATTTTTCTCATTAAGTCCTCCTTTCGTAGTAAAGGTATATTTATTCTATTTCTAGTATATTCTATTTGCATAGGCATTTCTCTATTAGTTATTCCATAATACAAAATATGTTTTATTTGGATAATTTTCTCAAAAATTGATGTTTTAAATCCATCAGATTTTTCTAATCTTAATTTGGTGTTTCTTATCCTATTAAATAATTTTCTATCTATTAATACTTCTTGCAAGAAATTTCCTGCTTCTTCCTGATATTCTTCTATTATTTCTTCTTCAGTCTGATTTGGTGTCTGAGAAATAATAGATTGATCCATCGGATTGCTCATCATCAGTTGTTTGGACAAATTCTTGAATATTTTTGATCTCAGAAAGTTCTTCTTCTATAATTTCCTCGAATTGCTTTTGATTAATCTTCTTAGATCCTCTTTTTGGACATTCATTAGCATAATGTCCTATTTCTTGACATATAAAACATTTACATTCTTTTGGTTTCTTTTTATTATAATTTTTCTTTCTTCTGTAATATTTTTGTTTCGGTTAAGGTTTAAATCCAAACCTTTTCCTTTTCTTGAATTTATATTTGTTTCTTCTATTGTACCTCATTGGTTCACATCCTATGGTTATTGGATGAGTTAATTGGGAACAACAAAGTCCTTGTTTTACTCCTTTATTTGTTTTTCTACTTAGTGTTGCTTTTGCACACCATTCTTCTAATTTCATTCTTAAAAATTCTATTCGTCCTCCTAATGTATCTGCTCTCTGTCCGATGTATTGGGGATATAATTGCATCGCTTTAAATCTCCATGGGTCGGGTACCTTGGCATAAAATAAATTTAATAAACTCTTGCTGATAACAGTTTCTTTATCCGTTCTGTCATATATTTGATAAAATTATTCCTGAAATTTACATATATATTCATCAATTCGGCACATATCACAGAGTTTTAAGTTATATAATAAAAAGATAAATCTCTATTTTTCTTTTTCTTTTTCTGTGTCTTTATTTACATTCCACGTTTCTACTAAAAATTCTCTTCTTAATTCATTTTCATAGTTGTTTACTACTTGAGCTAATGTGGTTGTTGTTCCTTTTACTGCTTCTTTATCGTTGTCAGTTAATCCTTTCCACCAATCTGCTACGATTCCTTGGAAGGTTAAATGACAAAATCTTGATGTCGTTTCAATATCATAACTTTGTGATGTAACTGATAAATATGTGGCTTTTGCCCATCTTGTTATGGCTTCATCTATATTTCTTACACAATTTAAATTTAAATAAATTCCGTTAGAAATAATATATTCTTGATTCATATAATCAACTGGGGTTTCTATAGAAATATTACTTGGTCTTCTATCAGATGCCCAATTTATTCCTTCGTATCTATTTCTATCAGTAGGTTTTCTTCTAAAGCTAGGATCTGACCAGTATCTCGCCCCTGGTTGTTCTGGTGTTTCATTTCTACTGCCTTGTCTGCTAGGGACCGTTGTAGGAATAGGCATGGTTACTTGACTTCCAGAACTTTCTCCCTATAGTGGTTTCATGTTTACCGTTCTAACTTTTTTCGTTAATCTTACTATTTCTTGACTTAGACTGTCTAATTCTTCTGCTTCGGCTTCTAAGTATCTATTTTCTAATTGTTCGATTTTAAAGTCGTCTGTTTCTTCTATCTGAAGAGGACATAAACTTATTTCGTTTCCACTTATTTGGAATAGGTTTATTTTTGATAAACATTCGTTATTTTGTTTTTCATACAAATATTTCATTGTTCTTTGTAATTCTACTATCATTTCTTGGATTTTCTGAAAGTTTTTCGAATGGTTTTCATGAACCTGTACTTCTAGTTTCTTATACATATTATTCAATATTAACTTCAAATTTCAGATCTAAACGTGGGCTTCTGCACACCATTCTTCTAATTTGTATAAGAAACTAGAAGTACAGGTTCATGAAAACCATTCGAAAAACTTTCAGAAAATCCAAGAAATGATAGTAGAATTACAAAGAACAATGGAATATTTGTATGAAAAACAAAATAACGAATGTTTATCAAAAATAAACCTATTCCAAACAAGTGGAAACGAAATAAGTTTATGTCCTCTTCAGATAGAAGAAACAGACGACTTTAAAATCGAACAATTAGAAAATAAATACTTAGCAGCCGAAGCAGAAGTAAGACAGTCTAAGTCAAGAAATAGTAAGATTAACGGAAAAAGTTAGAACGGTAAACATGAAACCACTACAGGGAGAAAGTTCTGGAAGTCAAGTAACCATGCCTATTCCTACAACGGTCCCTAGCGGACAAGGCAGTAGAAATGAAACACCAGAACAACCAGGGGCGAGATACTGGTCAGATCCTAGCTTTAGAAGAAAACCTACTGATAGAAATAGATACGAAGGAATAAATTGGGCATCTGATAGAAGACCAAGTAATATTGCTATAGAAACCCCAGTTGATTATATGAATCAAGAATATATTAGTGCTAACGGAATTTATTTAAATTTAAATTGTGTAAGAAATATAGATGAAGCCATAAGAAGATGGGAAAAAGCCACATATTTATCAGTTATATCACAAAGTTATGATATTGAAACGACATCAAGATTTTGTCATTTAACCTTCCAAGGAATCGTAGCAGATTGGTGGAAAGGATTAACTGACAACGATAAAGAAGCAGTAAAAGGAACAACAACCACATTAGCTCAAGTAGTAAACAACTATGAAAACGAATTAAGAAGAGAATTTTTAGGAGAAACGTGGAATGTAAATAAAGACACAGAAAAAGAAAAAGAAAAATAGAGATTTATCTTTTTATTATATAACTTAAAACTCTGTGATATGTGTCGAATTGATGAATATATATGTAAATTTCAGGAATATTTTTATCAAATATATGACAGAACGGATAAAGAAAATGTTACCAGCAAGAGTTTATTAAATTTATTTTATACCAAGGTACCCGACCCATGGGGATTTAAAGCGATGCAATTATATCCCCAATACATCGGACAGAGAGCAGACACATTAGGAGGACGAATATAATTTTTAAGAATGAAATTAGAAGAATGGTGTGCAGAAGCAACACTAAGTAGAAAAACAAATATAGTAGTAAAATAAGGACTTTGTTGTTCCCAATTAACTCATCCAATAACAATAGGATGTGAACCAATGAGGTACAATAGAAGAAACAAATATAAATTCAAGAAAAGGAAAAGGTTTGGATTTAAACCTAAACCGAAACAAAAATATTACAGAAGAAAGAAAAATTATAATAAAAAGAAACCAACAGAATGTAAATGTTTTATATGTAAATAAATAGGACATTATGCTAATGCATGTCCAAAAAGAGGATCTAAGAAGATTAATCAAAAGCAATTCGAGGAAATTATAGAAGAAGAACTTTCTGAGATCGAAAATATTCAAGAATTTGTCCAAACAACTGATGATGAGCAATCCGATGGATCAATCTATTATTTCTCAGACACAGAATCAGACTGAAGAAGAAATAATAGAAGAATATCAGGAAGAAGCAGGAAATTTCTTGCAAGAAGTATTAATAGATAGAAAATTATTTAATAGGATAAGAAACACCGAATTAAGATTGGAAAATTCTGATGGATTTAAAACATCAATTTTTGAGAAAATTATCCAAAGAAAACAAATTTTTTATTATGGAATAACTAATAGAGAAATGCCTATGCAAATAGAATATACTAGAAATAGAATAAATATACCTTTACTACGAAAGGAGGACTTAATGAGAAAAATGGAAAAAATAAAAGATAGATCTAAAATAGGATGGATTCACATAGAAGCCATTCAAATGATGATTAAAGAAACTTTTAAAGAAGGAATAGATTCACCTATAAATATTGTATTAATGGATAATAGGATTAATGATAGAAGAGATGCTACGTTAGGAATATTACAGGAAAATCTTAGTCATCATAAACTAATCTTTAATATTTATCCAAAGATAAGTGTAAATATTAGAGATAATAATATAAATAGAACCTTAAGTTTAATACAGGATTTTCAAAGAATAGAATTTATGAAAAAAGGATCCATTCCTTATTTGATAACATATATAATAAGCTATGCTCTTAGTAATACACATCACTCTGAAAAAATTGAAGATAAAGATATTATAATGCTTCCTAATATATTTAAAGACATAGGAAAAATTACTAAGCCAGATATAATATCAGAAATAGATATACCAAAAAACATAAACATAGATGCTTCAGAGAAACCCCTAGTAACAGATAATAAAATCCCAAGAAGATTACGATATGAGGGAAATCAATTACAATTAACAAATGGAGATATAATAGAAGAAGATAGAGCAAGCACAGATAGATATAACGGAAGATTACGACCAATATTAAGAAATTTGCCAAGAACGACAAGTTTAAGAATTTTAGCAGACAATAGAAATGCTAGAAATTATAAATTATATGGAAAATATTTCAATGGACAAGAATGGAATATGACTACAATATTAATAGATTCAGGGGCAGGAGCTTCATTTATTCAACAAGGAATGATACCTTACTTAGAAAAAATACCCATAGGATCACCTTATGCATATACAAATTTTAATGGACAAAAATATGAAATCACACACCAGGCCATTGTTCCAATTGGAATACAAGATATAAAAATTGATATTACGCTATATGTACAATCAGATAGTCGTAATGACGACATAGAAATTATACTAGGAATGAGTGCATTACAACAAATGGAACCATTTTCACTACAAAGGGAAGGACTATATTTTACATATAATAACCAAGAATATTTTTGGAAAAAGGACAATGACTAGTATATATAGTGTCTACATAGTAGCATGAATTATATATGAGGAATATAAAACAGAATATTTTCATGCATTTATAGACACAGGTGCAGGAACTTGCATCGTGCGAAGACAATGTTTTCCTAAAAAATATATCACAACACTACCTACATTATATGGAAAAGATTTTACGGGAAAAAGACATGAATTAACTCATGGAGTTAAAAAACCTAAAATCATTTTAGGAAATTATATATTTACATGTCCACCATTTTATACCCCTGAATATGCACAACAAGATATATTATTATGAAATAACTTCACACAAAAATTTAAATTATATATACAACATCAAAATTATATTCAGTTATTAACACCCTGTGACCATTGGATTACAGTAAAAAGAATACAAAAAGCATATAAAAGAAACAAATTTAATTTTCGTAGCAAACGTGGTGATTATATTACAAATAAAAAACAACCAATAACAGGGAGAATCATTGCACAACTCGATATACAAGATATTGAGGCATTATTTGAAAAGAACTATAGTGATAATCCATTAGCCTTTTGGAATATCAGTCAAGAATGGGCTACAATCGAACTAATTGATGAAATATATATATATATATATATATATATATATATATATATATATATATATATATATATATATATATATATATATATATATACATGAAAATAGAGTAATGGCCCAGTTTTACGATGTGGTCAGGGACTCATCAAATTGATATACCTTGAAAGTAGGGTAATGGCCCAGTTTTAGGTTGTGGTTCATGATCAAATATATGTGACCGTGAAAGCAATGTGATGCCCCAGTTTTAGGTCATAGTCTGGGACCATATGTATATGGTGTTGGATAGTCAAAGATGGGCATAATTTGGGACCAGATGCTACTAGGTGGCACATCAATCATGCTGGAAAATCCATTGGATCAATTGGAGTTGGTATACATGGGGCATGAGTCTATATATTAGTCAAGGTTTGACAAATGTATCCTAGATTTGAAGATTTAGTAGCCTTGTCGTGTAACAATGAAGCTTCATTTCCAAAGGATAAAGTGAGTTAGATGCCCTTCATGTCATAGTTGTTGGGTAAACATAGGTGTCTTTAGCTCAAGTCTAGAGTGAATTATTCAAATATAAATGTATTTGATCTTGAGAGTGCATTGCTTATAGGTAAAATCAGGTAGCCATTTGACACAAGGTTGAAGGAATGGAAATGCAGGCCTTAAAAGGTCATGGTCTTCTAGAGAATTTTACAAAGAAGGAGCACACTTTTGTGTGGTCAAAGATGAGTATTGAAGAGCCTTTAGAGTACTTGAATAGCATTTTGGTAGCCTTTTGGTGGATATTGAAGGTTCGACACATGAATGGTAAATCATGAGAGGATACCACAATCGGGTAACCTTTCAACATGAATCAAGTCGAAAGATTCTTAAAAATATTCCCAAAGTTTAAAAAGACTTTCCTTTCTTTGATTTGAGTTTTAAGAGCATTTTCAAAATATTTGAAAGATGAAATAATTGTTGTAAATTATTTTAGAAAAGCATGTTCAACTTTATTGATTTTTGAAAATATTTTTCTACTTTATTGTGTTATGAATTCCTTTTTTAATCAAAATTGTTAAAGTTTTGAAAGATGGTTCAACGTTTGTTGATTGTTCTCATCTTTTTTGTAAATTATTTGTTATTTTTTTGGAAATAATTTTTTAGTGAATTTTTGTTCTTTTGTAAAAAGTTTTTTTCTTTGAAATGATAGTTGTTTTTCAAAAAAGATTTTTTTTTTAAACATGTTCTTCTATGAAATGATTTTTCTTTGGAAACATTGATTTTTGGAAAAGATGTGTTCTCTTTTTTTTAAGGTTTTTTTTGGGAAAAGATTTGTTATTTCTATTTGGAAAACATGTCCTTTCCATCATTCAATAAAAGAATTCAAAAGATTTTTTTTCATAACAATCTTTTCAAAAAGATCTGCTTTCTATTTTTTTTGAAAAATAATTTCTTTTACAAAGTCTTTTCTTCTTTTTAGTTTTCAAAAGAATGTCATATTTTTGTTTTGGAAAAAATATTCATTTTTAGAGAAAAAACTTCGTTTTTACAAAATTGTTTGATCAATAATATTTAATGAAGATTGCTGGATTAGAGAGATCATTTTAAATTTGTGTGGATCATTGTAGGATTTTCTATTTTAAAAAGATCTTAGATCAACAATTGTTGAAGATTGAGATTGCTTGAAATAATTTAGGATCCATTTAGATCATTGGATATTATTCATTTGAGATTGTCAGAGATTTTGTGAGATCATAAGATTGTTCATTTGAGATTTTTTTTAGATAATATTGTTTTAAACATCAGACTGTTAGCAAACAATAGACAATTTGTGCATGATGACTACAATCTTGAAGAAAAAAACTTTAAACAATATTTAAATTATATAAGCATGCAAAAATATTTAAAATTGTAAAACAAGATAAATTTTCCCTTCTATCCCACGAGTTTAAATGTGATTTTATGCTCTCACTCAAGTATGATCTACATAGGAGGGGTTGGTCATAATCTTTTCTATGGTGTGATGGAGTTTCATGGGGTTTACTTGAGTTCTTCAGATTTTGGTACTTCTCCTAATATACCTCATGATTGTGTTGGTATAATTAGTCATGAGTGCTAGGAGGGCTAAGGAGTTTTCATGTCCTTTGGACATCCAACTTAATGTTTAACAAATACCTTTACTGGTACCCACACGATTTTAGGGATCCAATTCGAGTATTGGCATCCGTTTCGTGACACATGGATTTTTAAGTTTGCATTGTGCAAGTGTAAAATTTTAACATTTCTTGAAGCAAGCCCACAATAATAAAACATGAAAAATAAAAGATCGGCACATAAGGTAACAATCATTGAGAAAAAAGAGGACATTACTCATCATGAAGACCTCTTTCACCTTTTCTCTCTTTCCTTTTTTTAAATTTTTCTTAAAATAAATAAAAAAGGAAATGAGAGAAGACAAAAGAAAAAAGAAGGAAAGAAAAGGCTCAACCTAAAAGGAAAGCAGAAGCAAAACTTGGAAAGAAGGAGGGGGCTAACCAAAAAAATCATTATTGTTAGAAAACATGGCAGTTGTTGTACTGCCAAAAATCAAAGTGATGGGAAAACCAAAGCGAAATTCATTTTTTTATCTAGAGGAATAGAGCATTACATGTCTTTACTAAAATCCATAAAAGTAGGTGACTATGAAGATAGAAGAAAACTTTTCTTTTTTCTATCCGTGGAACATATTATTCCACTAGTTGTTTTTTAGTTTTTTTTACGGCAGATTCCACCTATTCATTGTTGAATTATTTCATTTAGAAAATTCTACATTTTTACAAAAAGGGAAAAACAAAGAAAAATAGATAATAAAACCAAAACCTCAACCGATCAACAAAACATGCTATGACAAAAATAGAAAATGTACCTAGATCGTCTAACATCTTCATTAGAGTCGACAAACTATTATACCTAACCAAAAAATTCCATTGATCCTATGAACATGAAAAGAGAAAAAAAACATCAAATCAATAAATCCCAGTGTCTCCATGTGATTTTATTTGTAAAATAAGGAAAACAAAGGTCGGTGTTTAAGTCAACGGGAAAATAAAAAAAATCAAATTTTGACTCTACACATGGACAGATAAGAAAGGTATACATTAATTCAAAGATCAAACTCATAGATCCTAATAAGAGTGGGAAAGGTGTTAGCATTCACATCTTATCTGATTTTGATACTACAAATTTCTTAGTTATCTCAGATAAAAATAGCAATGAGAAAGGTTATGGTTAGAGAAAATAACAAAAGCCATATTAAAAAAATATTTGTATATTGATGGATCTTTGGGTCTGTAGATATCTGTGGATTTCCTATCATAGCTCTAAAGGTCCTACTTTTAGGTGTTTTGTTGTTTCAATCACCTAAGGATCACCAACGGTGGAGATCCATTACTGGTAGTTGTGACCGATGCATAACAAGAGAGAGAGGCGAGACAAATTTGGTAGAGTAAGACCTTAAATCTTTGAGAAGAGCATGAAAATATAAACATTGATGAATCAACTAACAACAATAAAGAATATACCATATTAATCAACACTTGTAATCGTTGAGCAACTACTGATGTTAATATAATAGTTGGTGTTAGAAGAAGGATCCACTGATCATATGCATGAAAATAAAAGGGAGGGACAATCATTCTCTATCTTGAAAATATATTAAAGGGGGCCAAAATATGGAGGGCATGGGGGTCTATTTATAGGTAGACTTTAAGGTTTAAGGTTTCTATCTGGAAGAATCTAGAGAGGTGGCAGATTATGCCAATTTGCCATGAGGTGTATAATCGCATGTCGAGACCATTCTTCATGTGATACTAGTAGATTTCCCAAATCCGTTAGGTGGACCAGGCTAGATAATGTTAATTTTCCAATTTATAGGTATTTCATGAACATTTTGGAAAAAACCAGAGACAAGAGGAACTTGAATATCCTTCGTTATTATCTAGAAGATGTATATTTCTTGTGTGGGTAAAAGAAAATGAATCATCTATGGGGGAAAAAGGAATATTTTAATAAGGATAATTCGATTAGGTAATTCATTTGGAAAGTCTTATAAAAATCATAAATAATGAGAAAATTTCTCTTACATCAATGATAATAGATTTTCTTTATAGGGAAAAGTGGGTAAAAATGGTGGATTGTATAGGTGGGAAAATGTGAAAAATATGAGAAAATATGGAAAAGGATAAAATGTGAAAAATGCGAGAAATGTGTAAAAAATGACAAAGGGGAAAATGTGGAAAATAGTATAACTCATATTTAGACATAGAATTATCATTTAACATGATTTTTGTTCTGAGTGAGAAAAAATGGGGTGTCAACACTAGTAAACCTATACACTCAAGAATAATTATAAATGGTTATGGATTCAAGGTGGAGTAGGAATACATTCCCAAGATTTGTATGGAAATGGGAAGTTGGGATATAAAATAAACATTTTCGAAAATTGACTAGTCCACTAGAATTACTATTAGATTCTAATGGGGAAGAATCTAGTAATAGGTAGGTGGGGTAAGAGGAAATGTGGTAATAAAATCCAATATCAAAACGTAGAAGTGGAACCTAGTAGTAAAATAGGAATATATGGAGAACATAGGAAATCATAAGAAGGTTAAAGAAGATTTGTATGAACTATTGGAATAAAAAAAGTCAAACTAATAATTTTGAAGAAGGTAATTTGGTACTTGAATATATTATTAACAAGGGAAACAACAGAATACACAAGGAATTTGAACAAGTAAATTATGATAACTCAATGATAACAAGTGATGATTCACACCCTCTTAGTAATTTGGAAAGAGACAAAGTAGTAATGGAATGATTAGAAGCCACAATTATCATCATCAATGATGACTATCTACAAGCCTCACATGAACCACCTAAAATGTAAGTAAATGTTGGGCATGGGGAAATGTAGAAGAGTTGTTCTAGGAGATAAATTAAATTCATTGGGCCAAAGATGAAAATGCCTAGTGAAAGTTCAATATTAGTATGGAGTTTAAAGATTAGAAACCATGTATGATGGGAATCATAAGAAAAGGAGGGAGGCATGGGTATCGAGAACTGGATGGGCGATTTCTTTATCCCTCTCTTATCTAGTTACTTTATCTGTCCTAGACACAAAATGTTGAAATGCATGAAAAATTGGATACATAAAATTATGTAATAAAGTGTAGGAGTGTTCCAGGGTAAGTAAACATAAATAAATGACACTTCATTAAACTCATAACTTTTGGGGAAAAGGAATAATGTTGGTAGACATGGTATAAGATGTCATGGTGGTTGGAAGAAAGGGATTCTCAAGAAAAACATTTCTCATATGGAATTCAATGAATGCATGGTAGACATTAAAAAAAACATAGGGAGTTCATGCGAAGCTAAGTAAACTTGAGTTTGCTACAAACTACCATCCATGTAAATCCAGATGTATGTATGAAAAAAATGTAAACATCTTAAGAATATTGGCAATGATATGAAGGAGTGATGGGAAGATATGAGAGAGTTCAATACTATGTTATCTAAAAATTAGGTAATAAAAATGTCATCTTCTAAATGCAATAAAATTTAGTTGAACTCAATGAAAGAACGTCTAGCATATAATGGCTTCTCTTGTCCATAATTTATCAATAAAAAAGGTGTTCTACATTATTGATTTCGTTGGTTTGTTGCAAACAATGAAAGAATTTGTGGGAATGTGGATTTCTTTGTTGTCTAGCTATCACAAATCAACTTGGACCATAATCTAGTTTTTCAAGATGGAGAAAGTTGGAGAAAGAGGAGAAGGAACTAAAAGGAATGCTTCTTGTTACAAGAAGTAAGAGTTTTGAGAATTAGTACATGCCCACTTGACAAATGATATGTGGTTCCATGAAGATGACGGAAGTTACAAATCCCAGTGACAACTAAAGTAAGAAATACAATTGGTAAAATATAAAGTACAAACTAGTTGTTGGAATCCATTAAAAAACACAAAAGTAGAAGGAGATTCAATACATGGAAGTACTATTGATCCAATGTACAAAGCTGCAATATAAGTATGAAATGAGTATCATTGAAGATTTAGATTGAAACTAAAGGAGCCATATGAACTAGGTCAGAATTGGTGGCTCAACCATGCATTCTACCATGATTTTGTGCAATGAAGGAAAAAAGGAAACTACATAACAACCTTGTAGAATTATTGATGCACACATAATTATTGGTGTTTCATGTGTAATCTAGATAATTTTAACCATTGATTTATCTCAAAGAAGACCTTTTCTTTCATTCAACAAAGAACCTTATAATAATTAATGAATCAGTTATTTATTTTTGTATATGTTTCTCTTGATTTTATCATATTACATATTTCCCTAATGGGTTGCTTATGTAATGTATGAAAATTTACTATTTGTTAGGAAGATTAGATAGCTCTGACTTCCTAGCCAATTCCATTGACTTGAAACATAAGATTTGCCTAGAAAATGATAGAGAGACAAAGCTCTAGAGTTGATACCTCTAATAGTTATCTCAATGGCCCAGAATTAGAATCAAGAAAGTTCTGACATTAAAGTTGACACCTCCCACTCCCATTTCACTGGAAGTGGCTCTGCTCCTGATTGCAAAGGAAAAGACAATTAGGATCTCATATTTCTTGACGAGTGGCTCCAAAGCCAGGTGATCAAGAAACTCAATGTGTGTTCAAACCTTGATGGGGTGTACATCAAAATATGTACAAAAAAATGGGTTGTATTAGACTAAATCATCCTACAAAGGTGGAGGAAGGGAAGTGAACTAGGGTTTTAGGAAGGTGGGTTGACGTATGGGTGACAAAGATGAATACATACATCAATTTTATTTCCTAGATGCTCCTACATGAAACATTTATGACTAATAGAAGGGGATTCTAGAGGAAGATGGCATCCTATAACATGTTTCTCAAGTTCTTTATCAATGATTAAACAACTCTTCACTCTATCTAGGCTCACCAGTTCTCTAAGGATGTCTAGGAAGTGATTTTGATGGCTAGGAATGTTCACTATTTATTTTAAAATGATGGATCTAATGGTATGGTTCAATGAGAAGATGAAGCTAGACAACGAAGCTACAATGATGTTCCTCACAACCTTCTAGAATATTTTGGCAATTTTTAACAAATGTACATTCGATAATGTGAGCCCCCATATGCGTCAGCAAGTTTGCTTCATTAATAAGAAAGTGGGTGAACAAATGGAGGCATTTAAGTAGATTGACCCTGTCACCCAAACCCCCCAGTATGGATTAGTGGAGGAAGCCTAGAGTTTCGGTGATTAAGATAAACTCAAATTCCACCATCAAGCATAAATAAGCTGGTTGGGTTGTTGTTGTAAGGGAAGACCTCACTCGATGGATGGGGGGAGTAGCAAAAAGCTTACAAATGTCAGATTTTGTAGAAGCTAAACTAAAGGGTATATGACTTTCTATGGATTTAGGAGAGCTGAATAACTTGGAATACATCTTCACTTAATATGATTCCTATGTGGCTATGGAGATGATAATTTATTCCATGCATGAGAATCCTAGTAGAATTCAAAGCATGAGGAAGCAGAGTTGGCAAAAGTTGTACACGAGTAGGGACTGCAACGTGGTTGGTGATAGTCTGACTAAGAAACACTTAAAAAACCTTGTTAGATATAGATCTTAGGCACTCCCCCCGCCTAAGATCAAGGACCTCTTAGCTAAAAAATTATGTTATGGTTGTAGTACTATCATGTTTCCTTTTCCTTATTTAATGTGTGAATGTAGCCTAAATTTTGAATTAGCTCACCAGGGGAGGGCGGGATGAATAAAATCACATCCTGACTTACCTAAAAGTAAATAAGCTAGATCATATCCTTTCCCGTACTAGCAAACAACTTGAATGAATATGATGAATAGTAAAATATAGGTTTATGTTCTCTTACCAAATTGCTAATTAATTGAGGAGCTAGGAATGTCACATTACTTATTTTTTATTATGTAAAGTCTTTATATATATATATATGTATCAATAAGAACAATTGTAGTTGTTTAATATACTAAAACCATAGAAGATATATATTCTCTTGGATGAATTATTGCATTAAATAGCTTTCATCATATCCATACTTCTACTATTATGGTATTTGGCCAATCGTATAAAATAGTTCTACAAGATCTTGAAATAAAATCCACCATCAAGCACTTGTCCTATGGCATTCACCAGCATATGGACCACCATATTCAATCTTAGTTTTGTAACCATAGAGATAAGCCTTTACATTGATTCCCTGTGGAGTTGAATGTGTATTGTAGAATCAAATCTAGTATAGGATTTGGAGGTTGACTGATGAATGGATTGTTAGGTATTTAATCTATTAATATTCCTCATATCAATTGAAAGCATATATTAGTTAATAGATTATATTTACAAATAAACATGTAATAGAAGTCAATTTCTCTTACAGATAATCATGTCTCTAGGCCACCACACAATGGCACAATCTCACTCTCCTACTGTATTGTGTACAAAAAGAGGTATTTGTAGAAGCAAGCCTCTCATTCCCTCATAAACAAGTACTGGTGGCACATGGAGACCATCATGCATTTCTAATCAATGCAGTATGCCACCAAGGAAGAGATAGATTGTGTCATCTACCAAAATATCAAATCAAACCTATTTAACTACAAGTCATCATTTTGTACCTATCTAGAATTTGAATAGTATTATACCAATTATACGACATATATATTGAATTATTTTGTATTCTACAACTAAGAATTTTGCATTGGGTTGGCTGGTGGGTCCATGAGATTACATTCAAGACTTCTGATGCCTCCAATACCTTCTTCTACCTTGTCTTTGGAGTGGCATAATGTGTGCTTAGCCTGAATAGGTTGGGAAAGATGAAATTTACTCATTTCTTTGTTTATTCTCTGTTCTATAAACTTTTCTACTTCCTTTTCTGAGATACTACCTATTTTAGTAAATTTGGATGGTCATTGGGTACAACCAAAATATGATTTCAGCCCAACCAACACCTATACCCCTAACCTAAGAAGTATTCACTTGAGTACCCAAAACAACAGTCAGTTCATCTCTTTGGCCTTGATGGATGAAATTTCTTACTTTCTTTTTCTTGTGGAGATCCCTCTAACCATAAATGATGCAACTATTTAGTAGAACCTAACCATTAGAAAAACATAACCATGCTTTGTGAGGGTTGAAGTTAACTATTTCTTTGTTCCACCTCAATGGTTTTGGGGTTTGGAATTTCTCCAGAGTGATTTGTTCTAGAATGTAACCACTTCTCATATCAGGGTGGACATGGACTTGGAGTTGTATTGGATTCTTCCCAAGATGTATCCAAAAACTAAATTGCCAACTTCTCCATTTGTTCTACAATGTATCCATTTTGGCATCAACGTCTTCTAGGTGCTCAGGCTCAAAGTACTCCTGGTCATTGTACATGCTATAATACAATGCACAATAGTGATAACATAAGTGAAAGAAACATGCACATCTAGAACATATGTGAAATAAACATGCACAAAAATAATAAGGCAAATCCTATTACTGGAAATTCATCTATTATTGCAAATTTCATTAAAAACATATATGCCTCTAGTATTGAATGGGTCACTCGTCAACTAGTATTTCTTATATGTGATTTTAATGCAAATACTAGTCATCAATGTTAGCTTTGAAATTTGCACTTGGAAAACCAATTGATAATGGACAAGGATCATAGCTATTTTAACGGTACTCTTCTTCATCTATCATTTGTAATGAAATGCCTTTTATTACGAAAGAGTATGCATGTATGTTCATTTATTGAGTCTTCGATGGAAAATATGTGCTTTGTTTGTGATTCCTTGATGAATTATGCACGTCATTCTCTCCAATCTATTCAAAATTCACTATTTTCAAATCCAACTCATTCAGTGCAACTCTTTTATTATTATCAACACTATTATATCTAAAAATGAAAAATATAAACTATGTGTATACAAAATGTCTTCAATGAAACTATATGATACAAAATTTCTTATCCTTTACAGTAGAAAAATATAATGATTACATTTAAAGTGTAAAGACTCTATTTTGTGGTACTCCATTGTCAGCTTAAATTGTAGTTGTATGAAAATTCATTTATTCCATACCCTTCATATGATATGACATCAATATTTGGTTTAAAGGTGAGCCATTTGATGTTCTCAAAAATATCTTTGGTGTTTGAGATAGTTGACATAAGACTTTTTCTATTAACCACCAAATAAATGTAAAATTATGCTCTCTAGAGAGCCACATTGAAGTAGATTGTACATATTATCTCTTGATGAAATTGGTGAGTTCATTGATATAAACTGCCACTACATTGGTGTTATGCAAAACATACAAGTGTTCTTATGCTCACAGCTCACAATAAATTTCTTTTCCTTGTTCTTTGAAAATCCCATTTTAAGACTAAGTATTGATGTTATTGTACATTCTATGCCATGGGTTTCATTTCAACTCAATACAAATCATTATAAATGTCCCTTACCTCTTTAAATACATAACACTCAATAATACTCCCTTCCCGATAATAATGTTTTAAACATCGCATACCTTTCAAAATGATACATCAAATGTAGGATAATTGGATTCAAGACCTTCACCTCCTTAGTCAAACACACATTTGAGAGAAATCTTCAATGATCAGGATATGTGGTGTTTCTGCCATATTTTAGTCATAATGTATGAGTTTTGCATGTTTTGCATCATGTGACATCATTCCTATTCATGGGGGTTCCATAAATATTCCAGTCCAAAAATAGAAAAATTAGGACTTTTTCAAGACTTCACACCTATTCATTTGGTATAGGATCATTTACCAGATAAAAAAAAGAATCAAATAAAAAATGCATATCTAGAAAAATTCCCATATATTGGAAATTCAATAATTATGCAAAATAACCTAGAATCCAAATAAATTTTTTGACTACATAAAGCATCATAATTTACAATGCCTTCTTCCCAGAGTTTCTCTAAATCATCAATCAGAGGTTCATGGAAAACAACAATATCATTTTCAAGTTTCATGGGTCCGAAAATCAACATCGACAATATGGTGTACTTATTCTTCTATACAACAAGGAGAAAGATTGTATATAACAATTATAACAATCCAAGTGATATTTTATCTTCTTAACATACCATATGGATTCATTCCTTCACTACAGAGTCCAAGTTTTAAATTCCTTAATTAATCACCAATCTAAGGGTACAATATATCTAAATCCTTCTATTGCATAGAATCATATGCTTGTCTAGTAACCCATCATTGTTTACCTTTACCTCTCTATGTCAAGATAATTTTTTTGCATCTTTTGAAATAGAAAATAAGGACAAAAATTTTGGTATTATGAATAGATACCACATCACCTTGGTAGGGGATCAACTCTTAGTGTTACCTAAAGCTCTCAATTTGTAACTTGACCTCCACGTTTGCACAACCTTACAATTATTTATAGTCCTTTTGTAATATCACAATGTTCCAGACATACATATATAAATGTCCTTCATTGCCATTGGGTACGACATTTTCTTTGATTCAATATCAAGAATGGAAGATCATAATCTTCATGAAGAATTTCTTCCAAAAAAGACAACAAAGACATGGATGTTTTGTCGCTCCACCCATTTTTAGATTTTAGAGTATATAATCTCAATACAATACTGTCGACGAGCAATAGCTCAGGTGGTCATAGCACGGGGCCCCTCATGAAGGGTCCCATGTTTGAATCCCCCTGGTGGTGCTGTTTGAAATTGTTTCTCCCGTAGCACAGCCGACCTCTGCGCGACTTAATGGGATACACTCTTACCGAGATGGGGTTGAGCTCCTCAGGTTGGGCTCGACTCAAGCCTTATGAGTCTCCTGGGTTACCAAAAAATCTCAATACAACACTCGACCTCATAAACTTAGTAAAATAAAAATATAGTCTTTTTCATCATCATGTACAACGTTCATAATAACAAAGGTGGATAGGTAAGGTTGTCCCCACGACTATCTAACATCCTATCAACCACATCATTTTGAATTGGTATGTTCACATGAATACTATTGTCCATTTAGTTTTCAATAAAATTATCAATATTGACATGTAGGATCCCAAAGTAGGATTCTTTCAATGCAAGTTCATTTTCTGTAGACGTATATAATGCCATTGAACATGTTATGAATTTTTATTTCTGAAATAGTGTTGACCTTTAAATTGTTATCACAATTTCTACAGGACAAATGCAAATTGTCTCTAGGTCATCTCAAGTGCTGCTCAGAAAATTTTATGAACTCATCATGACCTCTTGTTAACTTCAGAGTGCAATAATTTGGGATGGGCATACCACTTTTTTCTATATATAATCATAGGACTACCTCCAATGAGTTAAATCTATATGTTACATCTATAAATTTTAGCATACAATATCTCTGAATCGAGACAAAAGTCATTGTTTTTCAATACAAAATATTGAGAATCTATATTTATAAATGATTACCCCCTATCCCATTATTGAACACATACTCTCACTAGTAATTTATAGTGTGTGTTTTATTTTCAAGAATATCTCCACAAAATTTCCCCACAGTTATCCAAGTACAACGATAGACGGGAAAATACCCACATACATACGTAGTGAGAGAAAAAAAGGAAAAACCCATCAAGATATCTAGAAATCTAATCACACATTATATACTCACCATCTTATGTGAGATTTAGTGATCAAGGACAATCTAAAATTGGGGACTATCTAATATCTACTCCTAGTGAGTAAATCTTCAATGGATTACTAAGGCAACATGAAATATTTGAGTCATCAAATTCATTACAATTTAGGATATATAACCATGACATAAATCTAGCATAAATTATTTATGGTTCATTCATGTTAATTTCAATGATATTTAGATGTTATCATTCATCCAAAAAGAATCTAATATGCTTCAAAAAAAGTATCATCAGAAAAACCCTACCTAGATTTCATTTACAAACAATAGTGAATCCTTTCTAATTCGACTGATAGGGCATATAATGTTCATTATATAACCAAAATAAGTCTGATTTCTGTAGGAACCAGTATAAAATTCATAACAGAAAATAACATACAAGTATCAAGTATCATCATTCTAGTCTTATAAATGCATTTTTCTTGAACAAAATAGTAAACCTGGGGGAATCTTTCCTAGAAAAATAGAAGAAAGGAGAATATAGAAAGGACCCAACAATATTCATGAAAACAATGACATCAGTGGAAGTGAGGGTAACATTGGTGAGATTGTCCATGATAAGATGACTCTTAATGTTTGCAGTATGAGCAACAAATAGTGACATCGAGGACAACATATGTAGTGGTACACACACACACAACAACAACACAAATATAAAGACAATGGATGCAAAAGAAGCTAACACCAGAGTGACAGCAACACAACAACAATGACAACAACAACATAAATGGTATAGGATGTGATGGTGGAGGAAGTAACGACACAACAATGATGAAAGATGTAGATGTTGATATAGTAGTGGGAGATGTGCCAAAGTGCTAAGGATGACAACAACAGACATGGATTTGGTAGAGACAATGACAACATTTGAAAGTAGAGACCAACATAGGCTGGTAGAGGATAATTTAATTTCCACGTGGGAGAGAAATAGTGTTAAACTGATCTTGTGGGATATAAGTTTGTCCATAGCATCAGTTATAAGAGAAAAACCAAAATACTAGATAAATGACAAATAAGTTTTAAATAGTATGTCAGTTATCAACAAAAAATAGATGCAATAGGCTGCATCTTTTGAATCCCAACCTCTAAAATAGCAATACTACAATGAGTGATATATGGGTCCTGATAGTTGGCATGTAGTGTCACTTAAAAAACCTTGGCAAAATACTTTTTTACAATTTAGGTGTTAAAGGGGAAATGTATTTAATGGGATTTATATGAATCATTCTCTAAGAAAATTGATGCAATATATAGAAGTATAGCCTCCTTTATTATAGAAAAATTGATGACATATAAAGTGATACATTTGTTTTGCCAAGATATTTATTGCTTCAGTTTCTTTGTACAACCTTCACAGTACATGTTCAAAATTTTAGTATTGTATAAAAATTCTATTTTATAAGAATCCTATTACAATAGTTTTCTAGACACTACATTTCATGACTTAAAACTTGATGAGAAATATAATATAATCTTGGTTTTTCTTTCAGTAACCGACATCACATGTAAAGTTGTGCCTGTGTTTTTTCATAAGGGACAAGATGTGATATACAATTTCACTTTTATATATGTAATCGAAACCTTAGTCTCTAAATTCAGTTTTTGGTAAAGAACAAATGTTGTAAAAGTGCCTCAATAGACCAACAATTTTCTAATGTTCCAAGATATGTTGAGAAAATGTCCTCACCATAATATTTTTACTTTGATCGAGGCTAGATATTTTTATATGTTCCACACCTCATGGAAAGGACCACATTTGACTCTGTAGGACCATGTTTTTTCTTAATAATAAAGTGGTAAAGTGCAAGGAGATCATTAAGAATATGGCCACTAATGATGGAGGCCAAGGAGATGTCTAAACTAAAGTAACATATGAGTGTTTTGACAAAGAAATTGGGGGCCTTGAACTCCAATACATGTCACGAGGAGGAATGCATGTACATGGCACAACCAACCATAGACACAATGGTCATATGTCTTGGTGTAATCATCTAACTTTTTCAAGAAATGACCCAAATAACTTTCAGTAGGATCCTTCATAACAACAACGTAGAAGTAAAATAAGGGAGATAGAGGCCCTAATAGATTGTATAGGTTGAAAGATGTTTTTATTAGGTTCACAAGAAAGATGAAATCATACTCTTACCATTCACATCGGGATACACAAAGTCAGGTTTCTCATATCAACAGTTTAGAAACTCATATACACAGTTTGTCATAGATACATCAGACTTGAAGAAGCTATCTAAAATGGTTTTCCATGCAACATTGAGGCAACCCACTATCACCAATAGGCAAAGTTGACTAAAATTTAAAGTAAGAAGTCTTTTTCCATTCAAGAGACCTAGTATGTGTTTCACAGTTTACATATCCTAAGAATTTATTGGGAAGGTGTGGATACAATAGTGAGGTCGTGAAGCATGTGCAAGTGAGTACTCTAGGACATGACATGGACCAACCATAAAATAATTTAGCCACATCAAGTTCTATTCTATTAGAAAATGACTTCCATAATGATTAGGGGAGGATACCCACAATGATACATATATATCCCTACTCAGTAGAACCCACATATTGTAGGGAAATATGGGAGCAAAGAAAGGCAAAGGAAACAAAAAAAGTATCTATTTGTATTCCCATAATAGCAAGATCGTGTCAACTACTCTGAAATAGGAAGGATAGTTTAATGACTTTATACCTGGTCCATGAGCAAGTTCAATGACACAAACTCATTACAATGCAAGTATATTGTAGTTGCTCTTAGGCGATGTATGTGTAGGTCCTGGTCTTCACCATGGACGGTGGACTAGACAGCTTCTAAAGCAGCTCATGTGGTCTCATCACAGGCTGCAAACTGATGGTGCTCTCCTAGAAGTAGCCAAAGGACTCCTACCTCTAGAGTAGCCCACATAGACCAATTATAACTCATGTCATTCTTCTAGAACGGACAAGAAGGAGTTTGTCTCTCCCGTTGATGTACCAGTCACCAACTTTCTCTCCTACAATAACGATCCTCAGTTGTTCTCTCCCTTAGTATCCCTCCCTTTTCAAGTAGGACTTGCTTGGGCTCTCCTGGTTACCACAACAAGAGAGGACAACGATTGTCAGAGCAACTGATTCTCAATTGTGTGTATTGGGAAGCCCCCAATACCCCTGTGGTTAGGGTCCTGGTCCCTAGTCATTTCTGGAGTGGAAGGGACCAGAAGATCTTGAATTTTGGCAACCTGTGAAATCCAAAATGGTTGTTTCACAACCGAAACGGTTGTATCACATGTGAGATGGTCGTTTCTCCTCTCTAACCAGTCATTTCACATGTTTTCTAATCGCACATGAATTTGGCAAAATCATTTTCAATTAATGAAAATATTAATTCCTTGTTCAAATCAAATTGAGCAAGTGAAACAATAAATATTTCTCACAAATTTGGGAAAGCTACTAGAACCTTCGTTCAACCCAACCGACCTAATTGGTTCACCAGGTGAACTGGTCGTCTCACTCACCCAAGCCAATCGCTTCACCTAGTGAGCCGATCGATTAATGCCTAATTCATGCAAAACTTTAGCCAATTCAATTCCAATCAACCTCACACTCTAAATGATTGTCCCAAAACTTTAGGTGATCATTTAGAACTTTAAAAGGTCATCTCACTCTATGATTCAATCAGTTGGCAATACAATCAGTGGATTTGTTTCTTGAATTGAATACCTAAGCACTTTAGTAATCAATCCAAACATCATTCAAGATTAAACTCCTCTTCTAGATGAGTTAATATGTGTGTGACGCTATAGGTCCCATATCGCATTAGCAGTGAATGTCCTCAAGTAACTTATGACATCAAAAGTAGAGAGTGGTGCCTAGTTACACATCAGTGTTGCCTAAGTGAATGGAAATTGGAGAACAACTTCTACTTGCAATCTGTGTAAGGTGTTGTAGTTATTGTATAATTCCTTTTTCTTTGATATCCATGAAGAATTTGAGGTATGGAATCATCTTCCTCTCAACATTCAATCCATGTTCCTTGAACCAAGAGCAGACTTTCTGAGATAATGTGACCTTAATATCATATATTGATTCACATGTGCATGCACATGCATTTCTTAGTCTCACATACCAAGTGGCTAGAATATCGATCTCCAGTAGGAGGGGCAAATCCCATCTACATCACTTATAGTCAATCCCCATGTGTCAGAGCTACCCAATCATCACCGTTATAGCAACCCATTTTTTAGGATTATATTTGATGATGCCAAAGTATACCCAACGACATGTGATGAGTGTAGTGACTTTAGGTCTAAGAATCACAATCACCACTTTCACTATGAGAGATGACTATGACCACCAATAATGGTTTCCATGTGTCACTCTTAAGGTGGGCTTGTCAGATACATTGTTCCCTAACATGTATCTTTGTACTTGGTTTGATATGCCATATCATGACTAATGAGATTTTGTCATCAACCAACTCACACTCTAGTCTTTAGTGTTAATGGTGTCTATCTACCTTCCATAGTAACAACAGACTAGGGACATAATAAGAATGTACATATTCTTAGCATTTGTATGATCTCATTCTTCAAGTCATGTACTTGAAGACATCTATCATTGAGTATTGTCATTCTTTATAAATTCGTAATGTTACCTAATTATCTCATAAATGAATGAAATGGAATGAATTGGAAGCTTTCCTTTATGAGTATTAATCAAATCCTTTATGGTATGTTCCATGTGAATCATTACATGATTGATTCTCTTGACATACCTTACAAATAGACACACACTTGTGCGTAGAGTCAATCACCCATGAATCTCATTCTTATTGATCTAAACATGCCACCCTGTTTCTGATGTGCAAGTGTTAATCCATTAGGTTAGAAAACTTTTCTATTAGTCAATATGTATTGCATATTTATTGTTTGTTCTCTATAATATGAAACCGACAAAATATTGTATCTTATGCTCCTTTCCTAACAAGTAGCTCCATTGTTGTCACAGTATCACTACTGAGTCATCAATGGTTAGAACATCTATAAGTTCATCATATGAACTTCTTGGTCGATATAACATCAATTTGTGTTCATAACACAAGTATACTTAGTTTCTATTATAGAAAGTATTTATTGCTATAGTTCAAAACCCTTCCAGCTAACACCATTTTTCTTGAAATCAAACACATTTTATTGAGATCACACTTGTCATTTTGGAAGCTTGCATCGGTGTAACCCATTACACCCAACTCTTCCTTTACTTCCATCTTTAATTACTAGCAATATATCCTTAAGTACTTCTCAAGTACTAATGGATATCTTAATGACATTACAATAACCTTTATTTGAATTTAATATCATCTTGTGATGTCCAATACATATAAGACAATATGGGATAATCATATCTATAACATTCAGGATAGATCCATTATTATTGTATATGGCATCTTATTCTTGATATTTCCATTCTTCATAAGAATTGGAATATATGGTTCATGATAGACTAATCCAGATTCCATCCCATTGTATCCTTCCATATTGAATTCTTTCAACATCTTGATGTTGTGAATTCTCAAACTTACTTTGTGAACCTTTCTAGAACTATCTCTATAGGTCTTGATCCCTATTTCCTAGGATATTTCACCTAGTCCTTCACTACTGAAGGGTTTTTCATACCAGTTCTCAATATGCATAATATTGAGATGTAACTCCTTGGCATATGTGGAATATTCATATATGCTCCCACTAAATCTTTTGTAATCATAGATTTCATCTTTTATCTTGATTCATGTCATACTCTGACTATCTTATCAAGTCAAAAGATCACATCTTTGAGATTCTTATTTCAATCCTAGATTGAACTTTGTAGTTACTAGACTTCATTTTCATTCATGAAGATATAAAACCTATTAGGTTGTGTCACATACACAACCTCTCATATATATATTCCCTTTATGGAATCTAGTTTCAATCTTCATATGAAAATTCTCATAGTCTATTTTAACGACAACAACAAACATGACAATTGGTAAAGGAATCTCTATCATGTTCAGCAAAGTGAACTGATTAGAAATATTTTTCAACCAATTTGTTGTTTTATGTTATCCATGTATGTCTTTTGAACAAGAACCAGCTACCCCTATATGCATTAGCCCTTTAGGTGACACTACCAAGGTCCTGTCTTGCTATCTTACATGGACTTCAGCATGACTTTGAGCCATTAACCAAATTAGGGTTCTTAATACCTTTTAGTTGATTAGTTGGCTCATCATATTATCACAAACCTATCTGAGTTGTTGGATTCAAAATCCTCCAATTATATATTTATTCTACTAGAACTATTTTTTATGTGCCATATTACGAACTTGAGATTCCACAACAACTTATGATTTTTTTAGTTATCATCGTACCTCTTTGTTAACCTCAAACATTTTGAGTTCTACTCTTACTCCCACTGATTCCTTAGGAACTCAGTTATCCTATCAACAAAACAATTTTTTAATGGATTGGGATTAACATTAACATCCAATGGTTATGGTTTTGTGGATAAACCTTTTGCAAGAAACTACTTTCTGAATGTTGTTTTCAATCCTTAAGTCACATTGGGACATTCCCAAATCATAACATATATGATGTCTAATAAATTTAGATGGTACATTATTTAGTGATATCTATATATTTATGAGGATATAAGAAAATTATATTAATAGGAAATTATATCATGACCCATCATGGTATAATTCCTTCATTCAGACACATCATCATGTTCATATTGATTTCACTTATGATAAATTATCGCATTTCTTTCTTGAAGGTTTCTCAAGGTATTGATGTAAAGTATCTCAATGTTTGATCTGATCAAAGTATCTTAATACTTTTATCAAGGTTATACTTCATTTATAATCTCCTTGAACACTTCAAGAGGTTTCTGTTTCTATTTTACTGGGTACATATCATCATATCACCAATAAATGAAATAAAGTATAAGTAATTGTCTATAGCATTCATTCCATAAGATCTTCATGCATCACGTGTCTGAGGTCTGGTGGAAAACTTATCCTCCCACTACATCTAGTGAAACAGGTAATATCATGTTGTCCATAAGTAAGACTTGCATATTTCCTCAGGTTCATTAACCAAGGAATTCTAGATTAACATCAATATGTATTCTAGACATGCATTTATTATACATACATCGAAAGTGACTATTTCAATTGATAATTTTTGAGTTATCAATTATTATCCTTTGGTATAAAAGTTATAAACATTCATCTTAAGATTCTTTCATTCAAAGACTATTAGATGTTTGGGCAATGCCATGTAAGAATGTATCTATCGAAACAGAAACATCAATAACTTACTTTATTAACTTATCATCCTTGTCATGAAAGATGTGTAAAGTAAATGTGAAATAGAAGTTCAATCAACTCTAGTACATGCCCATTTTTCTAGATAAATTTAAATATAAACTAAATCTTCTGCAGCTCTTGCTCTTCCTTGTCCATCTTTATCCTTCCATGAGAGCTTTTACTTCTTGTCAGATCATGTACATGAAGTATGTCAGATCTCTATTTGGTATCACATACCAAAATGATGAAGTAATCAAATTTATTCTATAATAATTATTCTTGAATTGAAGCCCCCATATCCTTCCTTCTTCTTCTTTAGTTCCTCTAACAAGAGGGAGATATTTCTTTTCCAATGTCCGGGCTCGTGACAATGATGACAATCACCTCTTTTCTTCACACCTCCCTTTGCTTTGAGATATGAAGACTTAGTCTTGTGGCTTGTTAAGAACTCTTCTTAACTTTCCCTTTGCCTTTAGACTTCCCCTTTGTCTTTTGGTCACCCTAACAAACTAGGGCTTGTCATTCTTCATTTGTGTCTTAGTTGTTATCAACATACCCAACAACTCTATCAATGGCTTGTTAAAGTCATTCATGTTGTAGTTCATGACAAACTGATTGTATAACTCTGGTAGGGACTGCAAAATCATGTCAGTGGCCAACTCTTAACCCAACGGGAATCCCAATCTAGCTAGGTTCTCTACATACCCAATGATATTGAGTATATGAGGACCTACTGGGTCTCCTTCTGCCATGTTGCACTTAAATAGTGTCTTAGAGACATCATATCTCTCTTGTCTTTCCTAATCTTGGAACATATTCTTCAGATGTGTGACCATGTCAATCAAATCCATTTTCTCGTGTTGCCTCTACAACTCATAGTTCATCGAGCATAGCATCAAACACCACTACATCTTCAATATGATTCTTGTAAGCATCCCTATTAGCCTTTGGTGCAGTTCGAAGGGGTTCATCTGGTTCTGGGGTCTCGAGGACACAAAGCTTACACTCTTGTGTGAGAAAAATTTTCAACGTCATGAACCAATCATGGAAGTTGTTCCCATTTAGCTTGTCCTTCTCAATGACTGATCATAGAGAAAAGTGATTGTTGTTTGTTGCCATTTGGCTCGACAAATGAATTTGCAATTTTGCACTAACTCGTTTTTATTTGATTTGATTTCATTAAAATTTTATCGATATTAATTAGGTCTATAATTATCTATCGTTCTCATTATTTTGTTCAAATTGATAACCATAAGTATCAATTCGGAAAACTATAGAGAAACAATTTTCTAATGAGAAAGATGTCAAATTATTCGATTATCACTGACCAACTCCACAATAAATAATCAACCATTAAGGGAGAGAATTTGCTAATTTCATTATATGCGATTCATTATAGATAACAAAAGAAACTCCTTGCCATAATTATCAATATGCCTCTTGGCCTAAACACTCTTCGAATCACAAGTTAAGCTTGATCCAAAAGCCGACATGATAATGATGTACCCCACTAGGGCGGAACCTTCATTACTAACATCACACTTCCATGAGACAGATGGTGCACCACGCTTAGGCGTAAAATGTATGCCACTGTTGAAAAGCATCTTATACTTAATATGTTTGATATATATATATATATATATATATATATATATATATATATATATAGGCTAAAAGAATTGTGTACCTGAGTACATGTAGCTTATATGTACCCATCTTCATTTATGATAATTTTGAAATTATATTAAAAAATCTAACCTTATGGATGTGATTCATACCCCTTAGATAAGATGTATATCAAAAACAATTGCAATATGACATTCATACAACATCATATGAAAGAATATGTGTATTCTGTAATCAACGGTAAGTTTAGAAAATTGAAGAAACCGTTGGATGATATATTGCTATATCTCATGATCCATATGAGATATGGTGATAATTTTTTAAATACACCTAATCTATAGTGTTAAATCAATCCATATGGTTGGATTTTGTGAGCATACTCCACATGTGCCATTTTAATGGTAGGTACACACAAGTTACATGTACCGGCCGGTACACACTTCCTAAACCCATATATATATATATATGTATATATAAATATATATATATGTATATATATAAATATAAATATATATATGTATATATAAATATATATATATATATATATATCTGTGTGTGTGTGTGTGTGTACGTATGTATATGTTTATATATATGTATATCTATATATATATGTATATATATATTTATATATATTGTATCCAATCACCACATATATAGTATGCATCATATACATACTATATCCCACCATGTAAACATGCAATATAAAACAAAAAGTGATGGATATGGCCATGTCTATTGTAATTCCTTAGATACACAAGGAATTAGTACCACCCAGGGCAATCATCACATCACATGTATGAACCTCTTGTTTTTGTGGATATGTTCTTGCCAATCCGAGTAGATCGGTTCAACCCATGAACCCAAACAATATCTAGATGCCTTCTAGATGGTCAGTTGGGTCCACCGGGTGGTCGGTTCGCTCCTACAGTTTTTTCCTTCTCATTCCTCCAAATTGTCAGTTCATTTCATGAACTGGTTTTCTCGTCTGGTGATTGTCATCTTCTTCATCGTTTCAAGAAAGGAAATTATCCTATTGCTAGTTTATTACATTATAAATAGAAACATCGAGATACATTTTAGAGAAGTAAAGGTAGGAAGTAATTAACTTTACATCGAGAAGAGGAGGTAAAGGCTTGGTACATAGATTGAGATTAAAACGAATAAAATGAAACCATCCAACCACACATAGATATTGTGTGACGTCCTCGGATTATCTAAAACATAATCTGATGTGTGATGTCCAAATTGAAACCTTCACCTCAGTGAGAATCCCAATTTAAACATCACACACTAGGCTAAGAAATAGAAAATCAAGGGAGTCAGAAGGAAACAATCAGTAGGACATGTACATGAACATTAATAAAATCATACACACATGTTCACCATTCAACATATAATTACAACATGAATTGTTACAACATTTGATATTACATATTGAACAAAAAACTTATACATATACATGTACTACCACTAAACTACAGGATCTTAAGACAACAGGTCCACCTGTATATCAGCTCGCCACACAACTCTCAACTATCCTGGTTCTTCAAGAGCATAACCACAACCTAAACAAAAGATTACATGTGGTACACGTCAGCACAATATTCAAGAATATTGTACTGAGTATGCCTACGTGTATTTTATATACCTCTCATCATATCTTGGCAATAAGATAAAACTAATACTTGGCAGTAATAAAAGAATATAAGAAAAGTGTATACTTGCACAAAGATGTTCATTAACAAAAGAGAACACATATTTTAAGCATAATTTCCATCATACATCTCGTGCGTCTGCCACCAAGTGGCTTTGACGTCTTTAGGCCTTATGATCTACCACCAAGTGGTTTGTGATAATTGTACAAACATCATATGATCTACCACCAAGTAGTTTGTGATCATTATGCATGCGCTCTACCACCAAGTGGTTTATGAGCTATCTTATGATGGAACATCTATATTATGTTTGCAGGTGTTCATAGACATAAGTATGGAAATTCAAGCAACATATCATACAAGATAATCATTTCAATCAATACCATATGCCAAGTCTTTACTCCCATATAACACAAGCATAATGTATAATAAGCCAAGCAAGAGGTAAAGGTGTACCTTGATCAAGAGATATACTAATCACATATTCCTCATGTCATCTATTTCTTTATTAAACCTGATTATGACAAGATCATGTACTATCATCAGATTCTCATGATCATGCATCTCATGTTAACCCTAATTATGCCCATTTTAGGGTTTACTTATCTCATTATGATATTCTCATGATTACTTGTATTCTTGGCTTAGATTTATCTCACTGATGTCATATTCCATATTATAGTTCATCAATTGGATATAATGATGTGTCACATTATTATGTGAACATACTTAACATTATGTCACTTTCATTAACCGTATTAGGGTTACATCACATGCATTAAGGGTGCTCTTTATATATAACATGAAGTCTATGCATATAACTGATATCAGAGTTCCACGTTAGCTTGTAGTTACTGATATTTGGGAGTTCTATAAATTTCATCATTTATTGATTTTTTTTAGAGAAAAAGGATTGATTCATTATGTGTTAGCCATACGTCATCTACAATTGGGGAGAAAGATACAAACAGAACATACAAATGTCACGTTCAGTAACCCTAGGGCACTACAACTCATATTGGAATGAGAGAGAGACATTTCTGCATTGATTCTTCTTCCTTGAGGTTGTCTTAAGAAGCTTTTCCTAAAGAATTCCTTCAACCTGAGTGTTAAGTAGTGGTAGAGGGGCTGGAACAAGATGATATTCTACTCGTATATCAACTCAAATGAAGCCATACAACTAAGTAATGATATCAATCCAGAGCAAAGATGAGATAGCCGTACTAAGGTTGGATTACCGGGGGAAACCCCAGAAAAACCACCACCTTCACAGTGGAAGGAGTAACAATCCTTATTCAAAGGAAGAAACAACGCCGATATATGGCGGAACAAGGCAGATAGCCTGCCGGAAACTAGCACCCAAGTGAGAAACCTACAAAGCAGAAATAGAGGTGGGAAACCCGCCTCCCCCGGAACCCCTGTGAGGACACCCCGGCCAGCCATCCGCCTCAACCTCAAGGCAGATCTGAGAAAGACTCTGCCAGGAGAAGAGCACCACCACCTCCTGCAAGCAACACACCGAAGAGAAGACCCAATCACAACCAGGTCGCACGGTCACCGCTTAGGAGGGAGAGATGAGGAGCTAAGAGAGGCACCTACAAAAGGAAACCAGAAGAAGAGGCAAGTCAAGGAGGAGGCCCGAGGGGAGAAGGTGATGGCCCAGCAGGACGCTTGACCCCCTCCCCTAAGCCTGAGCGCCACACGTGGGGGGATCCGTAGCTCGCCTTCGTGATCTCCAGATGGGATATAAGCGATGTCGCTACGCATTCCTCCCAATTTCATCATTTATTGATCATCAATGTATTTATTACATTTTATTTAGGGTTATTAGCCCTAATTAGCCATATGGAGTAAATTACATAATTTCGGGGATCTACATCATAATTACTAACATCATATGGATTATACATCACATTTAGAAGTTACTGGAACATTCCCATCTTTTTGTCCATTATTTGATATTTATTACTCAAGAACTAAGCATTACTACATGATATCATTGACGTTTATGCTTCAAAAGCCTAATATTATAGTTCTAATGTGTTCTACTCATTTTTTTGAGAATTTTGGTACTTTATTTGTATTTTTCTAATAATCGTGTTATTTTCTACGAATTATTAAAATTATGAGCATTTACTAAATTGATTACCTTTTCTAACCAATCGAGTAGTGCCACGTAGCAAGCAAGGGTGATGCTTAATTCCAGAACCAGTCAGTCTGTCCACCTGAACTGGGTTCACTTCTTCTTCTCTTCTTATGATATGCACGATTAGGTTCTCCGCCTAGCGTCCTCTTGAGGAGGCTCCATTCTGGGTGGGAACGAGGGTCGTCGCCGCTCTATTTTGGTGAGCAATAGGCACCCATCTCCTCCTCCTCAGCCTCTGCTTCATGCCGAGGGAAACTGCCTGGGCGCTGCACCTGTTCTCAGTGCCACTCAATGTTCGTAAGAGTCCGTGCTCCTGCTCTAGACCCATCGTCGCTGCTACGAGCTTCGGCAAGCAATCATGTATCGCCAGCCCCCTCTTCCTCGTGATATCGTCTTCGGAAGCTAGAGTCTCGAGCGGTACTATAGTCTTCCGTGAGGCACTGCCAGGCACCAATGCTCTGGAGAGTGATCACCTGAGTCGTAGAAATCTTCTTCCAATAGCTCTTCCTAGATCACCTCCTCTCCTCCAGGCTCTCAGGATAGTTGTCGGATCATCTTACGTATAGCTCAGATCTTGCTGCCATGAATCAAAGCTCCGATGAGTGATCATGAGGCCTGACCTTCCACCCTAAGCCGCTACTCATGGATGTTGTTGTGGCAGAGAAAAAAGGGTAAAAGTACCCCAGTTCATCCGCATGCCTACCTGAGGCATCAAGAGCTTCCCACACTATACAGAAGCCTCACCATGGTCCCAAAAAGTGGTGGGAGTCACCTTCTAGCCTCCTCCTGCCTCATCCTTCTCCTCAGGTGAATTGTGGTCAGTCGACTACCAAACACTCCACGAAAGTCCTCACCAAGACTGAGGAGTCTTACAGAACTGGTATGTCATTCCCTTGGTTTATCATTCTCCATCCTCGAGTTAGAGGTCGGGGTATTGGTTTCCAAAGGCATAACCAGATGCTCGGTTATCTCTCCCACTCGCTCCACGATGTGCACATCTAGCATTGTGGTTATGGGGACAACTGTAACTACTAAGAAGAAGTCTTCCCAATCATAAGATACATCCAAGGGTAGGGAATACTTGATGCACAGACTTGATCTGTGGCTTTCCCCTTTGAAGAGAGTGTGTCATACTAAAGATATCAGATCTTAGTATAGCATATATCACTTAGGCCAATGGTCACCAACGAATACTAATCATTTGTATTCAAACATGTACACTATCTTCTTGAAACATACAATTATTATACAACATTGGGCATAGGTTTGTCACCACTCAAGTACACCCCCATGCAATTTTAGTGCAAAAACTCAACTATTTGACCATTCAATTAATTTCCTCATAATGATATAAACTTTGGGGTTATTAATCTTGAAATGAACACCAATCAACACTCAAGCTTTATGAAACTTAGGACTCTCAAACAACTCAACATGCATAACTTCACTTATGTCATTGGACATTTAGGGATTCCAAAAGTCCACTCCATCACATCCTACACACCTTAAAAGATATTTCATCCCGAAATTAAGCCAAGAAAATCCAGTCTATCACATCATATACATCTTAAAAGAAATTTTGTCCTCAAAATTAACCATCCTCTTACTTCAAGGAGAAACCAAAAGGTCTATGTTTACTTGTAGGGTACTAACATAGGTGCAACATATCCAAAAACAAAGTTCAATAATCATCTCTAAACTACCATTAGGAGGTTTTGATAACATCTAAGGTGAATCACCCCTCCATCGAAAGCTCAAACAAGGGTTTAGAAACTCTGATTATGTCATGAAACATCTCATTGTTAGGGTTTCATCCTTATCTTTATTCATGCATCAGGGTTTCCACATCATATTACCATGTTCTAAATGAGTTAACTAAAATTAACCCATATTATCCATCTAGATCATATCAAGGTGTTATAATCATTATGTTATGTTAGCTGTCAAACTATATATTTCATCTTCATTAAGCACTAAGATTAAAACCTCATGCAACATGTTTCATTCTTTTGATCTTATTTCATTGCTCATAATACATTGTAATAGTTACTAGTGATTTCATCACAAGATTAGCCATTATTTTCACTTCATTCATGTATAAGGTTAACCATTTATGCATTGATATCTATTAAACCATCTCTAGGATTCTATTATCTCATATACATATCTCAAGATTAGATCACATTTTTACATATTAAATATCATGGTCATGCTAAACAAACTTGTACAAGTGGCTTATCAACATACATCAACAAGTCCAATTTAGGTTCCCCTAACCCATACTTGAGGGTAGTGTCATGCTCAGTCTCTCTAAGCTAACTCAACTCTATGAGTATCTCATATGCATATACTTTATCCTCCCTCCTGATCTAGGGTTATCAGGTCTTCCTCATTGGCACT
This sequence comes from Alisma plantago-aquatica, assembly GCA_963693085.1. Taxonomy (NCBI): domain Eukaryota; kingdom Viridiplantae; phylum Streptophyta; class Magnoliopsida; order Alismatales; family Alismataceae; genus Alisma; species Alisma plantago-aquatica. Next base: position 644,920,962 of record OY856412.1, read on the forward strand.
AGTGATAGCTTTACAAGCTCCAACCACGTAAGCAAAAACCAAAACATGTTATGAAATTCTCTTCATAGGTCTCTACCCATGAGACATCCTTACCCAAAACTGTCTTATATACAACACTATATTCCTATGTGGGAAACCATCAACCCGATAATGAGGCTTATCAGAAGCTAACATAGCTACCTCCTCCAGGGTCTTAGGCTCTCTGCCTCATCCATATGGTAGGCACTCACATTCATATTCACATATGCACATATAACCAGCCTCTCTCTATCTCTAGGGTTTGGTCCTCCCAAGGACATCTAGGGTTCAACAAGACTATATGAATCATGCATAAAGCGACTCAACTCAATCACTCAGGAGTATTCTAGTTTAGGACATATCATATCACATATTTCTCATCATCTCATAACTTGGAGTCTAGGTTCTCTGACCTTCTCCCTGCGGGTCTCACTCTCATTGGAGTTAACCCTGAAACTGGTCCTAACACTAGAGGTCCTCCTTTGTATAAGAGCTTGAGGCTCATGCTGACTCACAACATTGTCTCAACTTAGCTTATCTTATCTCATAAAATCCTAGTTACTTGCATCATTAAAACTTATATCAAAACCTCAAATCTGAACCTAGATCCTCAAAGACAACATTGATGATCATAAAATGTCTTATATCATCTATATAAGACCTACATCATACCATTAGGACTTATATCAACTATTCCACCTATCATATAATCCAACAAGGCTCTAGACATCTAATCTAGAACTACTCTTTCTTCTAGACTGATGCCATTCACTTTCACTTAGGTTAAGTGACCACCTCCTACTCGTACATGTGTGGGGACACATTTGTGTAATACATATATATAATAAAATATTATATAGTTTTTCTCCGATAAAACAAGCATCAAAGAAAACTATCAATGTTCTATCCAATTGGAATCAAAAACCAATTCCTAAAAATGAGTGTCCCACACATAGTAGAGAGTACAGTGCCATGAAAACTAGTGAAAAGAATGCGAACATGGTGTAGACTAGTGTATCTTCTCTAGACAACGAGTGCCATATGAATAGGGTTTCTCTTCTCTTGATGCACATCATTTCCAAATAGTGCAACGTCCGATACCGTTGCACTACAAGGAAAGAACGACATCTAAGGACTTGCTACTCAACAAGCACCAGTTTAGACCTAGTTCTCTGACATCTAGGTGCTAACCTAGAGGTTAGGTCATATCTAGTCTCTAAAAGATGACTAATCTAACCCTAAAGATTATTAAGGTTCCAGGTTCTTAAGTGTTTAGTTGCATAATGAGCAAATGAAAGGCTTTGCTATTGTTCATGCTCTGATACCACCTCTGATGTCCCCAGATTTTCTAAAACTTAATATGATGTGTGATGTCCAAATTGAAACCCTCACCTCAGTGAGAATCCCAATTTAAACATCACACACTAGGCTAAGAATGAGAAAATCAAGGGAGTCAGAAGGAAAGAATCAGTAGCACATGTACATGAACAATAATAAAACCATACACACATGTTTACCATTCAACATATAATTACAACATGAATTGTTACAACATTTGATATTACATATTGAACAGAAAGCTTATACATATACATGTACTACCACTAAACTACAAGATCTTAAGACAACAGGTCCACCTGTACATCAGCTCGCCATATAACTCTCAACTATACTAGTTCTTCAAGAGCGTAACCACAACCTAAACAAAAGATTACATGTGGTACATGTCAGCACAATATTCAAGAATATTGTACTAAGTACGCCTACGTGTATTTTATATACCTCTCATCATATATTGGCAATAAGATAAAACTAATACTTGGCAGTAATAGAAGAATATAATAAAAGCGTATACTTGCACAGAGATGTTCATTAACAAAAGAGAACACAGATTTTAATCATAATTTCCATCATACATCTTGTGTGTCTTCCACCAAGTGGCTTTGACATCTTTAGGCCTTATGATTTACCACCAAGTGGTTTGTGATGATTATACAAACATCATATAATCTACCACCAAGTGGTTTGTGATCATTATGCATGTGCTCTACCACCAAGTGGTTTATGAGCTATTTTATGATGGAACATCTATATTATGTTTGCAGGTGTTCATAGCCATAAGTATGGAAATTCAAGCAACATATCATACAAGATAATCATTTCAATCAATACCATATGCCAAGTCTTTACTCCCATATAACACAAGCATAATGTATAATAATCCAAGCAAGAGGAAATGGCGTACCTTGATCAAGAGATATACTAATCACATATTCCTCATGTCATCTATTTCTTTATTAAACCTGATTAAGACAAGATCATGTACTATCATCATCATGCATCTCATATTAACCCTAATTATGTCCATTTTAGGGTTTACTTATCTCATTATGATATTCTCCTGATTACTTGTATTCTTGGCTTAGATTTATCTTACTGATGTCATATTCCAGATTGTAGTTCATCAACTGGATATACTCATGTGTCACATTATTATGTGAACATACTTAACATTATGTCACTTTCATTAACCATATTAAGGTTACATCACATGTATTAAGGATGCTCTTCATATATAACACGAATTCTATGCATATAACTGATATCAGAGTTCCAAATTAGCTTCTAGTTACTGATATTAGTGAGTTCTGTAAATTTCATCATTTATTGATCATCAATGTATTTATTACATTTTATTTGGGGTTATTAGCCCTAATTAGCCATATGGAGTAAATTACATAATTTCGGGCATCTACATCATAATTACTAACATCATATGGATTATATATCACATTTAGGAGTTACTGGAACATTCCCATAATTTTTGTCCATTGTTTGATATTTATTACTCAAGAACTAAGAATTACACATATTACATGATATCATTGCGGTTAATGCTTCAAAATCCTGATATTATAGTTCTAATGTGTTCTACTCATTATTCTGAGAATTTTGGTACTTTATTTGTATTTTTTAATAATCGTGCTATTTTCTACGAATTATTAAAGTTCTGAGCATTTACTAAATTGTTTACCTTTTCTGACCAATCGATTAGTGCCATGTGGCAGGCAAGCCTGATGCTTTATTCCTGAACCGATCAGTCTGTCCACCTGAACCAGGTTCACTTCTTCTTCTCCTCTTGCGATCTACATGATTAGGTTCTCCGCCTAGTGTCCGCTTGAGGAGGCTCCATTCTGGGCGGGAATGAGGGCCGCTGCCACTCTGTTTCAGTGAGCGATAGGCACCCATCTCCTCCTCCTCAGCCTCTGCTTCACACCGAGGGATACTTCTTGAGTGCTGCATCTGTTCTCAGTGCCACTCAATGTCCGTAGGATCCCGTGCTCCTGCTCCAGACCCGTCATCACAGCTACGAGCTTCGGCAAGCAATCATGTACCGCCAGCCCCCTCTTCCTCGCAATCTCCTATTCGGCAGCCAGAGTCCCGAGCGGGACTCTAGTCTTCCGCGAGGCACCACCAGGCACCAATGCTCTGGCGAGTGATCACCTGAGTCACAAAAATCTTTTGCCAATAGCTCTACCCAGATCACCTCCTCTCCTCCGGGCTCTCTGGATAGTTGTCAGAGTGTCTTACGTGTAGCTCAGATCTTACCGCCATGAATCATAGTTCCGATGAGTGGTCGTGAGGCCTGACCTTCCACCCTAAGTCGCCGCTCATGGATGTTGATGTGGCAGAGAAGAAATGGTAAAAGTACCCCAGTTCATCCGCACGCCTACCCGAGGCATCAAGAGCTTCCCACGTTGTACAAAAGCCTCACCATGGTTCCAAAAAGTGGTGGGAGTCACCTGCTAGCCTCCTCCTACCACGTCCTTCTCCTCAGGTGAATTGTGGTCAACTGACTACCAAACACTCCACAAAAGCCCACACCAAGACTGAGGAGTCTTACAGAACTGGTATCTCATTCCCTTGGTTTATCATTCTCCATCCTCAAGTCAGAGGTCAGGGTATTGGTCTCCAAAGGCATAAACAAATGCTTGGTTATCTCTCCCACTCGCTCCACGACGTGCACGCCTAGCATTTTGGTTATGATGCCAACTGTAATGACTTAGAAGAAGTCTTCCCAATCGTAAGATACATCCAAGGCCAGGGAATACTTGATGCACGAACTTGATATGTGGCTTTCCCCTTTGCAAAGACTGCGTCATACTACATATATCATATCTTAGCATATAGAACTTAAGCCAATGGTCACCAATGAATACTTATCATTTGTATTCAAACATGTATACTATCTTCTTGAAACATACAATTATTATACAACATTGGGCGTAGCTTTGTCACCACTCAAGTACACCCCTATACAATTTTAGTGCAAATAATCAACTATTTGACCATTCAATTAATTTCCTCAAAATGATATAAACTTTGGGGATATTAATCTTCAAATCAACACCAATCAACACTCAAGCTTTACGACACTTGGGACTCTCAAACAACTCAACATGCATAACTTCACTTATCTCATTGGACATTTAGGGATTCCAAAAGTCCACTCCATCACATCCTACACACCTTAAAATATATTTCATCCTCGAAATGAAGCCAAGAAAATCCAGTCTATCACATATTAGGATATTGGCCATAACCATGCTCCACATCCACCATCAAAACCACTTTTAGGGTGACCCGTGTAAATTGCATAATTACATTATACCATATATACATAGTTAGTTCTGGGATTATGTGGTCTTTGATCGGATATGCATATGAGACAGTTAAAATATTCACATCGTATGCAATAAATAAACGTTAAAACAAAAAAATTGATAGTATCAATTTTTCTAAAAATAGTAAATTGAAGTGGTCTGATACCACTATAGGGAAATACGAGAATAGAGAAAGGCAACAAAAACAAAAATTTTATCTATTTGTATTCCCATAATAGAAAGATTGCATCAACTACTATGAAATATAAATGATGGTTTAATGAGTTTATGTCTTGTCCTGGAGCAAGTCCAGCGACAACAACTTGTTGCAGTGCAACTATCTTCTAGTTACTCTTGGATGGTGTTTGTGCAGCTCTTATTCTTCACCACGGACATTGGACTGGACAACTTCTACATTGGATCTTGTGGTCTCGCCATGGACTACAAACCGACATTGCTCTTGTAGCAGCAAAAAAGGACTCCTACCTCTAGAGTTCTCTATATAGACCAACTAGAACTCTTTTTGTTCTTGTAGAGCAAACAAAAAGGAGATGTCTCTCCCATTGGTGTACTTGTCATCAACTTGCTCTCCCACAACAACGATCCTCAGTTATTTTCTCCCTCGCGATCCCTCCCTATTCAGGTAGGACTTGCTTGGGCTCTCTTGGTTACCAATACTAGAGAGGACAACAATTGTCAAAGCAACTGATTCTCAATTGTTTGTGTTAGGAAGCCCCCAGTTCCCCTCTATTTATAGAATGGGTTAGGGTCATGGTTACCGGTCGTAGCGGGAGTGGAAGACACCAGAAGATCATGAATTTTCACAACCTGTAGCATATGAAACGGTTGTTTTGCAACCTAAACAATCGTCTCATGTGCTAGATAGATGGTTCACATCTCCAACCAGATGTTTCACATGTTTCCTAATCGCACATGAATTTGGAAAAATTGTTTCAAATTAATGAAAACATTAATTCCTTATTCTATTCAAATTGACCAAATGAAACGACCAATCTCTCACAAATATGGAAAAGCTACTAGAACCTTCTTTCAGCCCAACCGAGCCAATCAGTTCACTAGGTGAACCGGTCATCTCACTCACTCAAGACGATCAGTTGGTTCCTAAATTTTGTAAAACTTCAACCAATTCAATACCAATCAGCCAAACACTCCAAACAATCATCCCAACACTTAAGTCGATCCTTTGGCACTCCAAACGGCCATCTCACATTGTGAGTCAATCGGTTGGCAGTGCAATCAGCTGATCTATTGCTTGAATTGGATACCTAAACACTTTAGTAAATCAATCCAATCATAATTCAAGATTAAACTCCTCTTATAAATGAGTTCATGTATGTGTGTGACCCTATACGTGTCATATCACAATGGAAGTGAATGTCCACAACTAACTTATGACATCTCAAGCAGAGAGTGGTGCCTAGTCGCACCTCAATGCTACCCAAGTGAATGGAAAGTTGGAGAACAACTTCAACCTACAATCTTTGTAAGGTGTTGTAGTGATTGTATAATTCCTTTATCTCTGATACCTAGGATTAACTCGTGGCATGGGATCATCATTCTTTCAACATTCAATACATTTTCCTTGAACCAAGTGAGACTTTCTGAGATAATGTGGCTTCAATATCATATATTGATTCACTCATAAATGTGCATGTGTTTATCAGTGTCTCTTATCAAGTGACCATGATGCTAATCTCTAGTAATAGGGGAAAATCCTATCTACATCACACACAGTCAGTCCCCATGTGTCAAATCTACCCACTCATCACCTTTATATTAACCCAATTTTTAGGATTATGTTTAATGATGTTAAATTATACCAAACATCATGTGATGAGTGTAGTGACTTTATGTCTAAGAATCACAATCACCACCTTCACTATGAGTAATGACTATGAACACCAATGATGGTTTAAATGTGTTTCTCTCAAGGTTGGTCTTTCCAATACAATGTTCCCTAACATGTATCTATGTGCTTGGCTTGATATGCCATATTATGACTAATGAGATTCTATCATCAACCTACCTGCACTCTAGTCTTTAGTGTTACTGGTGTCTATCTATCTTCGACAGTAACAACCGACTAGGGAGATAATAAGAATGTGCATACTCTTAGCATTCATGTGATCTCATTCTTCAAGTCAATTTCTTGAAGACATATGTCATTGAGTATTGTCATTCTTTACACATTCATAATGTTTCCTCATTATCTCATACATGAATGAAAAACAATGAATTGGAATCTTGCCTTCTTAATTATTAATCAAATCCTTTATAGTATATACCATGTCAATGATCACATTATTAGCTCTCTGAGCATACCTTACGAATACATATCACCAATTATATCCCTGAATAGCCTAAAGTCGGGGATGGGAGAGAATAAATTACATAAATTTCCAAGTATTTTAGAAAGATTGATATGAATGTCCCATTAGTTAAAACCATTGATACATCCCAACCTATGGGAAGTTTGTGAAGGAAATCATCAAAAATAAGTTAAAACTTTTAGGTTCACATGTGATGATTGTTGTTGAAGTGGTAATTGCACTTATACCAACCATGCAAAAGAACATGGATGCTTCAATATCTCATGTTCCATTCATTGAAAAGCATTCAAAAAGTTGTATGATTTAAGGGTGAATGTCAACTCCTGTTTATAACAACATTCAAGAGGATGGGGTTGAAGGGGCCAAAAAATAGTAACACAACTATAAATATAGCAGATAAATCTATTGTTAGATCATTCAGGATAGGTAGGATGTGCTAGTAAAGGTAGTAAAATTTAATATATTCATTTGAATTCATAGTCATGCATATGAAGTATAGCCATGTATTTGAATTGCTATTAAGGAGGTCGCTCCAAGATACAACATAAATATTACTGCTATGGGTATAAGATACTTTGTGTTGGGCATAGAAGATGATAGAATGGAGTGCTTATTTTTTAATAAAGTATCAACACTAATGTGGATTATCTCAGGTTAGTGATTATTGATTGGATCTATCCTAGGACATAAACAAGGGTGCTTTGTGGTAGGCAACCCACTACATAGTTGTAGTTTTGATTTGTTCAAATTTGGTTTAGTTATTAGATAGTTTTTTATGATTAATGTTAGATTCATGATTGTATCATCAGATGGTTTTGACTCAATTAAAGATGGTGAGTTGATGTGTTTGATTATTATGAAGAATGTCATAGAGTCAATGTCATTGATGTGGTTTCATTAGTTCCTTCTCTTTTTTGCATTATTATAGGAATCAAGTTTACAACTTTGATGGCATAGATGATGTAGTTGATTCCACCTACTATTTTTTGATGATTTACTAGAGAAGGTGATACAAACTCGATACAACTGACTAAATATTGGTGGAACCACCTTGGTTACCCAAATTTGTTAGAATGTCTATATTCCATATTGGTACTACCAACCCTTATGCTGGTAGTAGCGGGAAGCTTCACCAATTTCAATAGATAGACCCAATTTTAACTTGGAAGTACATATATCCCTATCATTAGCATCAACACAAATGGAGAAAATAAACAATGCACAATATATTTCACTGGGTTCCCTATTTGTGGTATTGACACTGACATTTGAAAAGAGGTATTAATGACCCAGATTGATACCAACACCATCAAACACATTCCTGTGTTGATACCAACAACACCCTTTTAGTGAAACCGACCCTAGCATTTTAAGAAATCTACAATTTCCTTGGAGGAAGAGTTTGAGGAGTTCTTTCTTCATGCCATCACCTACACTCCTCAAAGTAGATCGTGTAGATGATACTATACACTTTAGTGTCTCTAGTTTGCAGTAGACATTCTTCACCGAGCTTGTGCATTAATTAGATGGTGCATTGTTGAGACACATGGCTGAAATGTTTGTCTCCTCCGTCCAAGCTACATCAATACCTCATTCCATTTCTCTCTCTTTTCTTTTGACATCATGGGGAATGAAAAATTCAATCTTGGAGGAATGGAATGGTTCATCTCTGTACCCCTACATCAATATCTTTATCAGTGTAGCTTTATTTATGTATCATTTTACTATTACTTCTTGGGTCTTCTTCTATCCACTGTAATTGTAGACATAAATGTTGAAAAAGAACTAATAATTAAAACATTAGGTGAGGTTAATTCTTTTGGTCACATGGTATAGAAGTAATTTTTGACATGTGTTATCAATTTCTACTCTGTAAGCTTTGTCTGTATATCTGAGGGTACACACTTTTTAAAATTTACTTGGACATGTCTTGTTGAAGACATGTTTAATGAAAAATACACCGAAGTTAACCTTATCATTTGTAGTAATATGATGATGTTTAAGTTCAACAACGTGCTAATGTTATTTCTTGTGAAAAAATTAAAATAATGTTTTATGTTTTCTATATTCACAAGTTAACAAAAGATTTCATGTCATGGTTGAGAAGACAATATCTCTTAGTCACATGATCTCATTCATACTCATCATGTTCCCCACCACAATAGGTAGACCATGATGATCCAAGTTTTTCATTTATCACATTACACATCATAATAGTATTCTTAATTATCATTTTCATGTAACTACATTAGTTTAGAATCACATAACAATTGCCATGCAGATTGTGTGTGCATATATCATGTATATGGTATTTTCATAATTATAATATCTTCTTTTAAAATCAAGTGAATTTTTTATCCCTACTTCACCTCCCAAAATTAGGAAGGCCCTAGAAGTATCTTTATTCTAAAGGATGATATCTGAAGAAAAAAATTATTAAATGAAAAAGATATAAAAAAAGGAGAAAACATATTGCTTCGAGTTCAAGTATCTCTCTATAAATGAGAAAGTTGAATAAAATGAAATCTACTAATGGAGAACACATTCCACCTCAAATATTGCAATGATGATGAGGAATACATGCATCAACTTTACCCTAAATTCCATATACATTAGGAGACATTTCACAAAATCCATCATGTTTGTGAATCATTTTATTGAAGTTTCATAACTACTTGTTTTGTAATGTTATTTTTAATTCATTCCAACATTTACATCCACTTATTGCTATGTATGATAGGCTACCCCTATGTTTTCCATTCATTCATTTATATATGGGAACTACATTTGTTTTACATTCTATTATTTGTTTCAAAGCAATGTAGATAGGGAGGTCATATGATATACCAAATTCTATTATTGAAGATACTACATAATTTTTTATTGGCTAGGACTGGATTGGGTATTATTGTCATAGGATGGTTAGGATAGTCAAATTGCTTAATTTTCTTTTCTCACTAACTTCTACAAAAATATCTAAGAGAAGTGTTGCTCGAGGATGAGGACCATTCAATCATGGAGGTTTTCATCCACACATAATTATCAATATTTTCATATTCTAATTTTGGTGATTTTATCCTGGATTGATCTAATTTCACACCTTTTCATTCAACTATGATTTAAGTAACATATAATAATTTGTGCATGATATTTTACATTTAATATCCATTTGGATTCATATTACCATATTATATAATTTGCTAATTTTTTCTTGTTGACATGTAGAAAATTTGAATATTTATAAGGTAGTGTCACGAGCGCCCACTTCGCTGTCAGTGAAACTAAGTTGGACACACAAGATTTTCCCAAAAAATGATAGCGAAACAAAGCTCTAGATTCCGTACCACTAATGACAACTAGGTGGCACCAACTCAACATTTAAAAAATCCTAAAATCAATGTCAATATTGCTACCTCCCATGTAAGAGGTATCAAATCTACTCCTAATTGGAAAAGGAAATCCATGGGTGATAGTAATGACTCAAAGTTAGTGTCGTCGACTCTACCACATCAATGATCAAAAATTTAATTGACCAATATAAAACTGTTTTTATTACTTGAATACTTTAGACATTTTAGAATCTAATGGACCCACAAGTTTTGGTAGTCAACATGAGTGAATAACAAAAAGAACTAGAGTAAACACTCAACCTGAAACATTGTGAGGACTTCTGGCAATGGAATCAATTGAGATTCATATCCATATTCCGTCTTTACACCAATGATCCTGTCTCTAGAGTTTAAAATATCTTTTTCCATGCTTTCTCTATTCTCAAATTTTTACTATGATTCAATGTTTTCCATGTCGGGAAACTTTTTATAATCTCTTAGAACTGGAGTAGCTAAATGTGATTCTAATCTAAATATGAATTTTATTAATTAGGTTTTTTGTACACTTTTATGAAATTTGTATCAAATATATTGTTTGTACCTGATCAAACACAATAGTAATTTAGACATTTTGTTGGTTAGAAAGGGGGTTCATGTTAGTCAAAATGTAATAAAATTAGTAAATAATGTGATAAGAAATTGGATTAATGATTATGATGAAATATAAGGAGATTGATCCCATAGTTTGATTTGGGATAAGGAATGTGACAAAAGTACAATTTTGACTATATTGAGCATGGCATTTCGTTGAGGGGGGCATTAATAGATCAAGACCCCTAATTAAAATAAATGATAAATTGTTGATAATTTAATAGAGTTCAATATAGATAGCATTATGAGAAAAGCGGCTATCCGAGGGAAATCCATTCAACTTGATCACAATCCACTTATAAATTTGCTAGCTTAAATTAATTCTTAGTTTAATTAATCAACCAAACCAAGCCTTTTCTTTTGTCCGAGAAAATTTAATTCTATTTAGTACTTGTTTTTGATGTTTCATAGTTTTTCAAGTTCAATAACATGGGACTCCATTTCCTTATTTCTTTGAGATGTATGTTTTCATTTTACATGCATAGTATTTGCATGTCAATGATAAAGTTGGAATGGTTAGTAAGGACAGTGAGGTACTTAAACTAGTTCAAAACCATTTTACTAACTTATCAATGTATCATGGGAACCTACTAAGGAAAAGTAAAAAAGAATTTCCTCATAGATGTAAAAGGAAGAATAATTAACAACTACTACAACTCAAGAAGGAAGAAACACAAACATAAATCATAAGGTGTTTGAGATTGATAAATCCAAATGAGGAAGCTGAGATAGATGGTCTGCATAGGTTTTATGCAAAAACATAGAACTATAATGAGGATGGGACTATGATTAACCAATTAGTTTGAAGTGAAAGATCCACTGATAAGATAACATCAGTATATGAAGTATGTAAGTCACTAACGGTCATATTCCTAAAAGTTAATCACCTACATGATTGCATCTGAATTTGTTCGATGTCACTAAGCACTATATTTCAAAAGTGGTAGAAGGATATGAGAGAAACATATGCTATAATATATTTCTATAAACCATTCGAATAGTTTCACCACAAAGAATAATATCAAACAATATTATCCTTTCACGTGAACTGATTCACAACATGTGTGGACCCACAGAAACACCATACATGGTGTTAAACTTTGATTTGACAAAATTATATGATCTCATGAGATGGATGTTTATCCATGACACAACCAAAAAGGAAGGATGACCCAAATCACTTTTTGTGTATTATATGAACTTGAGAAAATTGTGATCTTCAATCGTTATAATAAATAGTAAGAATTTATCAAAGTTCAAGTCCAACATAATTTGAAACCAAGGAAACCCTCTATTGTTGTACCATTTTGTAATATTCTTGGATCATTTATCACATCTTAATTAGGTATATGTTATGGCAAGTAGAGGGTAACTTCAGTAAATTGTCACAAATAGGACCTAGACTCTCACATTTATGTTGTAGATGATATTATAGTATTCAAAATGCAACAATGATCAAATGTTAATAATTCTTGAATTCTTTAACCACACTTAAAGTTTGTTATGGAAGTTGATTCATTGTCAAAAAAATATCAATGCAATTCACTCCCATATTGAACCAAGACATAAGATGGAAACAACTCCATAGTGAGTATACATGCTATGATGGATCTTGGTAAGTATTTGGGGTCCCACTACCATATAAAAGAGTGACCAAGGATACTTGTGTTGAATTAGTGAAGTAGGTAAAAGAAACCATGTGTAATTGGACAATAGTCTCAACCATTGGTTGGGAGAATAAGTTTAGAAAAATCAACTACATCTATTACATAATGAAAACGTAGGTTTTTCCAAAAAAATTGCAATAAGATAATTAACATTGTTCAAATATTTAATTGGGTGAGTACCGCAAAGAACACCCAATATCTCTTGTTACACGAGAGCAAGTCATAACAGACATCACTAATGGTGGTTGTTACAACACCAATTTTTGTGTTCTTTTGGTGAGATGTAATTTCTCCTATTAAAGATATTTGAGCAAATAATGATATAATTTGTTTTGAATAAATGGATTTCGTTTACAATAGCCTTGTTGGTTGTTTTGTGGGCTTTATTGGCTATTGGGCCCAATAACAAGGAAAAGACAAAAGAAACTCCATTATTAATAATAAATGGAGAAAAGAAAGATATAGAAACCTCTAGAAGGCAAAAGAATATAATCCAAAGGTGGATTTTGTGCCTCTTCGGTTCCTTGGGTTCCAAGGAATCCAAAGTTGCAAAAATAATGAAACAAGAAAAGAAAAGATCAATTAAATATTTCCTTACTAAGAAAGAAATTGGAGATAATGATAAAATATGGGAAATAAGTGGAAAGAGGTATTATTGAGTTATCCTTGGTGGATTTTCATATCCATAAGGTTTCTAATATTATAAGGAATTCCAATAAGGAAAATAAAAAGAGAGATAAAGAGAAATCCTCAAAAAGAGATAATTTAATAAAGAAATAAAAAGGATAATGAGAAATAATGGATATAGATGTATCTAGGAGGATAATAAGTATCCTTCAAAAAGGATTTTGAAATCTTAAGGTTCCTTAACGTATAAGGAATTCAAGATAATAATTTAATGACAAATAAAATAGAAAATATGTGAGATATATATATAATTGAGTGTTACCTTGAAACTAATGAAAAGGACCCAATTCCTTTAGATAATAGACCCAAATTTGGTATGATGATAGATTAAGTCATTAATAAGATTCTCTCAAAATTTGGGATAAAATGGAGCCATGAATTAGGATTTATGTTTTTACAAGATTCCTAAATAATGAGGAATTATCTTGAGAATAGGAAACCTTCGGCCCAGCTCAGGCATGTGTCACGCCCAATGACGGCCGTTGGATGGTAATCGGACGATCTAAAGATTGTCTTCCAGCTCGAGTTAGAAAAGGAAAGATCCACACGACATGCGACCTTCTCACACCTCTCTCTCTCTCTCTCCTCAGGCCACAATTCGGAAAGATAAGACACCCATTAGAATCGGGAGATAGAGTCGGACCGAACCATCCCTAGTTCCCCTAGTTTCCATGTGTGGGTCAGTTTTCCCTACTTGGCAGATAGGGCCAGACTCCATGCTCATCTTCCCTATATATATAGAGGGCCACACACCCTCTGCGAAAGCCCAGAACACCCCATTGTGTTCGGACGAAAGGGGCAAATCAGCACGCGAGTTCGATTGCGAGAAAGATTTTGACCTTCACCTTCAGCTTGAAGTTGCTTCTATTCAGAGAAGAGTTTCTCCATCCCGTCAACTTCAGCCGGAACTAGCAAAGCCGAAGGCACCCTCGAGTTTTGTGGGGCTCAGTGGAGGTGCGGCGGTTTCCACTGGTGGCTAGGGGAGCAAGTTGCTCAGAGTCAACTCTAAGGTTGACCGCGCCAAGCTTGGTTCGCGAACCGGGGGGGGGGGGGGGCTCACGAGGAAGAAGAAGAGAAAGGGGGAAAAAGACCCCTTTGCCACCAACTCCAGTGAAGAAACAAAAGGGCAGGAGTGCCTTTCCTGTGTGCTTGGGCCCAAACCGCATGAAAAAGAAAAGAAGGCTTGATTGGCTGACGTGTCAGGCCCTCATTGGTCCAAGTAAGTATTTTTGTAAAAATCATATCTAAATATTGGAAGCTCTAATGGAAACATGAAACACATGAATTTTGCTCAGAAAAATGCGAGGAATCCATTAAAAATAGTTTTAGAAGCAAATTGCTCTTGCAATTTGAAAAGCAGTGGATGTTATCAACTTTAATGTATTAATGATTAAGAAACCCTAATTTGAGATGAATAAAGTATTAAGAGGGGTTTTATGGATGATTAAAGTTGATATTAACCTATTTATTATAGAAAGACACATAAAGATCTAAAAGGATGAACTTTGCACATAATTAGTGTAATTTAGAGTTTCATGTACATAAATGAGCTTTAATGGGCCTTGAAACCCTGAAGTTTGTAATTGTAACTCTTAATGGCTTTAATTATTCAAATACATGAATAAAGCTGAGATATGATGGTTCTAAGCTATTTCAAGTATGAAAGTTCCTAATTGCAGATAAATACCCTATATATGGTAACTAGGATTTTCTGATGGATAAAAGTGGAATTAGTAATAAATAGAGTTGATGAAAGATAAGTTGTTAATTTGAAAGGAACCAAAGATGATAATTGGGCCTAATGATCTTGTCATGAATTAAAAGGATAAAACTGAGCATAATGGACTTAATTGATGGTTAATTGTGCCTTTAATCTAAAATTAAGGTTATATGTTGTTAAAAGGTAACCTTAATATCTTCCGTGAAGAATAGATGAGATAATTAGGGTTTGTGAGTAAATGCATAAAATTAGGGTTAAAATAGTATAAATGAAGTGAAACCCTAATTGCAATGGAAACCCAAAAAGTGGATTAGAAACCCTAGGAAGCGAGCCATGTTTAATAGATCTTGATGGTTTGATCAATGACAGGAAAATTGGATGCATATTTCAGGATCATCTTGTCTGCTTGCTTGTTACTGGATTACTTCCATTGATTGGATTAATTCTGTCTCAAGTCAGCCTGGCAGGCATGTGGTTATGCTTATGGTTAATCGCTTTAGTTTCACGGCAATTCCTGGATGTTTTATCAGTTTCCTAAAAATAACTACTTGGATGACTTTTATTTCATGCAACTATAGAGTGACTATGACTATCACAATTATAATAGAAGTGTGTATTCTCACAACTACATGCCACCCTGATGGATGATGCTAAAAGGTCAAGCCCATGAGGGAAGACCCATGGGCACCATGAGTGGTGACCCTAGACACCAAACTCAAGAATGAGAAGGTGGTCTATGTTGCATGACTAATGGGCACCATGAGAGGTGACCCCAGGCACCAAGCTTGGGATTGAGAAGGAGGCCTTAAGTCAATGGCAAAAGAGAAACCCTAGAGGGGGTATTCTAGGTTTAGGGAAAAAGCGGTGGAGAATGACACATTGATAATGTAAATTGGCTTGTTAATTACCTTGATTGTGATAATTAGATTGTTAGTCATATTTGTGAAATTTTGGTTGTCCCCACATACTGGCATATTTCGATATGCTGACCGACGTTTTGTTTGTCGACGTTTTAGGTGCAAGATTGAAAAGGACAAACAGTAAAGTGTCATATGTGGAATTAAATAAGAATTAAAGTACAAAGGAGGATTAGTTAGAATAGACTCCAAATGTGGATAGAAGTAGATATCCAAGTTTTTGAAAAAGGTATGCAAAGTTTTATTATATACCAGATTTCAGTTTAGTTTGGTAGAATTTCATAATTATTACTGATTAATTGTTGAACCTTTGATCATGTTAATTGGAATAATGGCTCTGTCCTTCGGGTCTCCCTTAATTGGGGGTTACCGGGAGGCAGGGTGGTTACATTTGGTATCAAAGCATAGGTTCCTCATTCAATCTTTAATAATTATTAAATTTTACAAACTCTGTAAAACCCAAGGGAGTTATTAGAGGATTTTCCAAAAGATAGAGGTGTCTAGAAAAGGATCACATCTGGGGGGCTAGCAAGATTTTCCTCCGCACCACTAGTCGGAATATGAGGACTCCCATATAGTGTGACTGTGTGGCCAATGTCTCAGGATTTGACTCGAAATAAGATACCTTTAGGATTCTCTCATCTTGTTCATCCTTTATCAACTCAAATGTTGTTAAGAACCTTAAGGATTAGGGTTTTCACTCTTTTCCTCACCCTCTTGAGGGATGGGTAAGGTTGATAAGGTTTAAAGAATCCTCCACCAAAGTAATGAAAAGCATGTAAATAAGATGCCATTGACATAAGCTTAATAGTTTAAGCGTAAACTAAAGAATAGATGCATGCTTAGGTCATATGACATGAGTTGTCATGCCCTCAGGAGAGACCTGAGGCTAGACCTTCTTGTCAGGGGATGAGTAGAGAGAGTTAGTCTTAGAGGTAGAGACCTCCATTATAAGTAGGGACCTAGCACATCCTCTGAGGATGGTGCTAACCGTAACCCTAAGTGGTTGTTAGAGAGAGAGATGACATGATGAGTTAGGTGTCATGATAGACCATATGTGTGGACATGCTTTTGGATGCCCATGACGTTATGAGCCATGTGAGATTGGATGACCTAGTGCCTTTGGCGACCCAACCCTAGGAAGGGTTGTGCATGTTAGAGTGAAGGATAGCTCCTTCAATGACGAGGTTAGTGAAGAACCTATAGAAACCATATGGGCATATGCGAGTAGGGCATAACATGCACCCAGAGTATGTCAGTAGAGTGGGCAGTAGGTTGAAACTCTAGCCAGGAGAGTATGTTGGATGGCTTATGAGATAAGCATGAGGAGCTTTGGATAACCTTTAACGAATGTAAGTTTGAACATAGGTTTCACCCATGTAGGGGTATGTTGTGAGTTTGATCCTTCATGGGGAGAGGACCTACGGTAGTAAGGCTAATTGTGGAGTTAGCTCTAGAGAAAGAGAGTAGGACCCAAGCAAGAATGTTGGAAGCTTAAACTTTGAGATATGAGGAACAATGGGGAGTTGAGGATGATGTGATGTAAGTAGATGGTTGCGGTTGCCTCATGCATATTTCCTGGAAGTTGATGGTATCTTTGTTGCCTTTAGAGGGACCAAACCCTAGAAAGAGGATGAGGCTTCTGGTACCTATGTGCCTATGGTATAGGTGTTTACCTTCTGAGATAGGAAGAAGAGTTCCTAAGACCCTAAAGAGGTTTAGTAACATGTTGTGAGGCCTTATACCTAGTTGTTTGTCCTTGAGAAGGACTCCACTTTGAGGTGTTACTAGAGTAGAAGGATGATGGGAAGTGCATGTCATACCTTGTACATGCTTGGTTTGTGGTTAAAAGTTGAGCAGGCAGTTGGACGTCAGAGAAATGAACCTGGGGTTCCTAGGCCTAAGAGGGGAAGTGGTACACTTGATGCTCCTGATGGGATTTGAGTTTCTATAGATTCGAGCATGGTACTCCTCCTGTTTAGAGATAAGGGAAACCCCTTAAGTTTAAGGTTTGTTTGATGAATCCCTCACAGCTAAGTTGGTGACATGGGAAGGCTTGTTCTTGGTCCAATGTTGAGGATGAGAACAAGTGTGACTTTGTAAAGACCAAGTCTCTACTATTAAACATGATAAACAAAACACTAATGTGTGTAGCAGCGGAAATTTAAATCTTGACTTTATTCAAAATGTATAAAGAGTACATTATAAAAATTTCCCAAATAGGAGTACAACTTTATACAAGCAACTAGGATCTAGGTAGATGAAGACTTAACTAATACAACATTGTCTCCAAACAAAACAAATACATAAAAGCAACTAAGATCATGCAAGCTATATGTTTTATCCTTCTCATCCTTATCCTTAGGTTCACCAAGCTTTCACTGTGCACTCTGATCCTAGCCTGGATGGTTGGGGTCATCCAGCAAGAGAAAGATAAAAGTATGTGTCAAAAATAGGATAAAGGCAATCATAAAGTTAATCATATTAAACCATTAAGGGATTTCAAGAAGAGAGAGACCAATGAGTAAATAAGAATTTAGATTACTGCCACATTTTAATATCAACAAATATCACAATTGCATGAATATAAATTATGACTCAACATCCTCTCAATGTAGGGTGAGGCACCTACCGGACCTCACCAATGGCAGGGGGACTAAAACCCCAGTTCCCAAAAAGTGGCAGGGGGACTAAAACCCTAGTGCCTAATATATAAAATGGTAGGGGGACTAAAACCCCAGTGCCCTATGGGTGGTTTGTACTCATGTACACTACATTGTCAATTGGCCAGTAACTATATCATGCATAAACATTCACTTGGCAGTAGAGTGAAAAGTATATCAAGATAACAACATAGCATTGGGAATAAAACCCAAGGATAAATAAATAAATGGCCATCATAGGCAACAACAAGATTAAAGCATTTCCAAGTAAAGGAGGCAACATATGTAGTAGCATGATTCACATGATTCAAATTATTGAGCCACAATGGCATAAACTAAGTAAAGATCCAATAAATGTAATTAGAAGGATAAAAAGGCTAGCACAACTTTAAGGTAGGGTTGGATAAGATCCCAACTGAAGAGTAGGTTGATTGGACAATATACATTCCACATTCATCTTTGATAGGATTCACATATATAAATAGAGTCCACATACAAAATAGGCTTCACATATGAAATAGGATTCACATACTAAAATAGGGCTCACATACAAAATAGGTTTCACATACCAAAAATAGGCATCACATACCTATTTTATTTATTTACCATCACATCACCAAACTGATTGCATCCATCCATATTTTCCCTAGTTACATTATTACACATGTATTAATATATATAAAGACATAAAGCATATGGAAAACGCTAATTTTCTACCTTGAAAACCAAAGGTCGATTTGTGACTCAAAACCTAGACAAAATGATTATTCATATTCTCCTAATTAATAAGACATATTTTATTTTACAAATTGGAGTTAAAATGAATTAATTATGTATTTTAGAACATTTTATACACTTAAAAGGTATTCAAAGAAAACTTCAAAAAAGGAATCATAATTTGGACTCAAAAACCATAAAATCAGATTCTACATTAAAAATCCTTTCCATTGACTATTTATTCGCATTTTTTTGACAATGGATCGATTTACAATGAGTTAAGTAAATCTGACCAATCAGATTGCAAGAAAACCTTAGCGTGACAATTATTTAAATCAAAATGTAAATCGATGTAAATAACGGGTGAAATGACCAAAATACCCCTTCTCGTCAAAACAAATCAATTAAAACGATGAGGGCAATATGTTCATTTGTATGTATTAGCATTTGCAGCGAGGAAGCAAAACAGAACGATGATTTACACAATTACCCATGCTCGTTTAATTGTTTAATTACGGGCGCAGGGGCTCCCTGGTCATTGCATGACCGGGTTTGTTCCCACCCTAGCCATGGCTGCGAGCAGCACAACCTGGAGCTTGGCTCCATGGCACATCTCGCCTTCCAGGACGCGCAACCGAAAAAGGAAACTGGGAACGAGTTCCCTAGTTCCTCCCGAACACAAGGATCGCCTACCCACGCACTCGCGTGCTCCGGAGCAGAAGAACGAGGCCCAACCTGGCCGGAAACAGGGGAGGCAAAGTCGGAGGAAACCACACAGAAACATAACTAAATCGAAAACCGAGGTCGAGAGTAGCTTCATGGATCCAAAGCGGGTTGAAAGCACATCTTACAGCGGGTGGAGGAGCGCAGGGGTGTGATGGAGTCAGGCGCTAGCAAAGCTTCACAGTGAGCTCTAGAACCCAACGCTTGGGGGCATTCTGAGTCGAAGTGATGAGCTTGGAGTGAAGAGCAAGGTTCAAGGATGCTCACAGAAAAAACAATCGAACGGGAATAGCCAGGAAGGTGAACTCTAGGACGAGGTCGCCGGAGGTGAAGGAGGAGTAGGACAGGGAGCTCCAGAGCTATAGGGAACAAATTGAAAGGAGGGGAAGAAAGGCGGCGGCCTGAGGGTGCTAGGCGACACCTTATATAGGTGTGAGGATGGCCAAGACCCCCTCTGCGCAAAATGGCAGAGAGGAGGCGAAGAGTAGGTTTTGGGCGTTTTGCACAAGGTGAGGTAGTGGTGGCGAGTAAGGGTTCATTCGAACCGGCAGAGGGAGACGAAGCCAATGGGACCAGAATTGCGCTCAAAGGTGGAGAGGAGAGGGAGAACGGGTCGACGGGGCTGGAGCGGTTCGTCTATTCAGATGGCCCGAGGTAGAAGACAGCAGGAGAGCCTTTAGATCCCAGATCGATGGTCCTCAGGCATCGCTCAAAGCGCGTGATGGGAAAATGAATCAAACCATAGTGTTACATATGATATAAATGAAATCGATTAATGCACTATATTCATACCATAATAAAAGCTTATAAAATGGATTTGAAGGGTCAAATGAAGTCTAAATGACACGAAATTTGGAACATAGGTTCATGTTAGCATTTAGAATGATGTTATATAATTAGATTTCGTATTTATATCCAATAAGGCCCTCAATAAATATGTTGCTCATTAAAGTGTATTTTAACACATTAAAAGGTGTGCATTATAATGAAATGACTATATTAATGCAATTAGTGAGTCAAATTCGAGGTGATAGATATATATGAGTATTAAGAGCAAAATATAAACATTTAAATATGTTTTCACACATTCATCATTAAATTGGAGGAGAGAGAAAGTAAAGTGGTTAATATACTCATAATTAATTCAAATTCTTTTTATTATTATCCAAAAAAACTCCAAATTATTATTATCTACTTATATCCATCCTTAATGACCAAATTACATTATTAACCTTCACTTATCTCCTAAATTGGGTTATTGGTGCAAACACCCCTCTATTATCATAAATGATGGTAAATAGTGATTCATTCCCAAATTGCACATAGAGTCCAAAAATGATCCAAAAGGATGGGAAATGTATGAAAAAGGTCCAAATGGGCTTGAAGGTCAAGAAAAGCTCACAAGTGGGTAAACTGCAGGGAAAACCCTGAGATTCAGTATGTTACTGACTTGGCATGGTTTAGTAGGCGGCCTGCTTGTTCCTTAGTAGCTTACTAGGGTTAAGCTAGATGAATGGCTCACTTCAATTCTCCTTTTCTCCTTAATATAGGTACATCTCATCCCACGGCCATGCTAAAACAAATACATACATCAGTAAGCGGCACTATACATTTTATAAATGGAAAAATAAGCATAATAACTTGACTTTAAAAACTTTGACATGTATTTGACTTAAGCATTCATGATTAATTGATTTTTATAAAAGGGAGAATTGAATAATTAAAATATGCACTCTCTATGATTTTCCCACTTAAGGGCCCATAATCGGCATCAATTCACTTGATTTGTCCGCAAGGCTCATAACGGCCCCCTGAGGTCCATGATTGGCTCGAGAAGCCCATAATTATCATGAATTCCCATTTGACACCTTGAGCTCCATGATGGAGATAGCATATATAACTTAATCAAATTATCATAACATAATTCTTAATAAGAGCATTAACATAATCTTGAACATGATGGGATTTCTCCCTCTTGAACATGAAAATTAGTTCCATGAATAATTAACCCCTAATCATCAATCATAATTTATAATCTCAATGAGCATGACAACCTTAGGACCTAAGATATATAAACCATAAAGAAATTTTATACATCCACATCAGTAGAGACTGAAATTGAAATTTGAAGCATAACACATAAATCATACATATCATACAAATCAATCAAGGTAATTAGGTATAGTGGCATGACCTGATTACCTAAACAAAAGTAAATCCTATCTTATTCTCTTTATTTTGATCAAATTGTAGGTTGGTACATTGAGTCAAATCCTAAGTTTCCTAAAAATAGCATGATCCTTATTAATTAACATATTAAAACCTAATTTGGTCTTTAGGAAAACATTGTCTTATTGTGCTAACTAGGATTGGAATTACAAATTCAGTTATACCATAATAGAAAAATCAATTTAATATACTAAATTAATGACCAATTTTACTTAAAATTAGGGATTAGGAATCCCTTATGAAAATATAGATATAGGACAGAAAAACCATGGTATGAAAAACCCTAAAATCATGTTCTACGTGAAGAATCCTTTCCATTCACTATTTATTTGTATTTTTTCTGAGAACTGGTTGAATTACTGTGAATTTCAAAAGATTTGGACCAATTAGAGGCAAATTAAAAGCATTTGATAATTTTCCTGGGATAGGATACAAGGAAAACAAAATAAATGATATGTCCATGACCAGAACAACTAACCAACTACTTGACATGTGATAAATTTGTCACAATCGAAATATATAAATAGAGTCCACATACAACATAGGCTTCACATATGAAATAGGATTCACATACTGAAATAGGGCTCACATACAAAATAGGTTTCACATACCCAAAATAGGCATCACATACCTGTTTTGTTTATTTACCATCACATCACCAAACTGATTGCATCCATCCATATTTTCCCTAGTTACATTATTACACATGTATTAATATATATAAAAACATAAAGCATATGGAAAACCCTAATTTTCTACCTTGAAAACCAAAGGTCGATTTTTGACTCAAAACCTAGACCAAACGATTATTCATATTATCTTGATTAATAAGACATATTTTATTTTACAAATTGGAGTTAAAATGAATTAATTAGGTATTTTAGAACATTTTATACACTTAAAAGGTATTCAAAGAAAACTTCGAAAAAGGAATCATAATTTGGACTCAAAAACCATAAAATCAGATTCTACATTAAAAATCCTTTCCATTGACTATTTATTTGCATTTTTCTGACAATCGATCGATTTACAATGAGTTAAGTAAATCTGACCAATCAGATTGCAAGAAAACCTTAGCGTGACAGTTATTTAAATCAAAATGTAAATCGATGTAAATAACGGGTGAAATGAACAAAATACCCCTTCTCGTCAAAACAAAGCAATGAAAACGATGAGGGCAATATGGTCATTTGTATGTATTAGCATTTGCAGCGAGGAAGCAAAACAGAACGGCGATTTTACACAATTACCCATGCTCGTTTAATTGTTTAATTACGGGCACAGGGGCTCCCTGGTCATTGCATGACCGGGTTTGTTCCCACCCTGGCCATGGCTGCGAGCAGCACAACCTGGAGCTTGGCTCCATGCACATCTCACGTTCCAGGGCGTGCAACTGAAAAATGAAACTGGGAACAAGTTCCCTAGTTCCTCCCGAAAACAAGGATCGCCCGCCCACGCACTCGCGTGCTCTGGAGCAGAAGAACGAGGCCCAACCTGGCGCGAAACAGGGGAAGCAAAGTCAGGGGAAACCACACAGAAACACAACTAAATCGAAAACCGAGGTCGGGAGTAGATTCGTGGATCCAAAGCGGGTTGAAAGCACATCTTACCGTGGGTGGAGGAGCGCAGGGGTGCGATGGAGTCAGGCGCTAGAAAAGCTTCACAGTGAGCTCTAGGACCCAACGCTTGGGGGCATTCTGAGTCGAAGTGATGAGCGTGGAGTGAAGAGCAAGGTTCAAGGATGCTCACAGCAAAACCAATCGAACGGGCATAGCCAGGAAGGTGAACTCTAGGACGAGGTCGCCGGAGGTGAAGGAGGAGTAGGACAGGGAGCTCCAGAGCTATAGGGAACAAATTGAAAGGAGGGGAAGAAAGGCGGCGGCCCGAGGGTGCTAGGCGACACCTTATATAGGCGTGAGGATGGCCAAGACCCCCTCTGCACAAAATGGCAGAGAGGAGGCAAAGAGTAGGTTTTGGGCGTTTTGCACAAGGTCAGGTAGCGGCGGAGAGTAAGGGTTCATTCGAACCGGCGGAGGGAGACGAAGCCAATGGGACCAAAATTGCGCTCAAAGGTGGAGAGGAGAGGGAGAACGGGTCGACGGGGCTGGAGCGGTTCGTCTGTTCAGATGGCCCGAGGTAGAAGACGGCGGGAGAGCCTTTAGATCCCAGATCGACGGTCCTCAGGCATCGCTCAAAGCACGTGATGGGAAAATGAATCAAACCATAGCGTTACATATGATATAAATGAAATCGATTAATGCACTATATTCATACCATAATAAAAGCTTATAAAATGGATTTGAAGGGTCAAATGAAGTCTAAATGACACCAAATTTGGAACATAGGTTCATGTTAGCATTTAGAACGATGCTATATAATTATATTTCGTATTTATATCCATTAAGGCCCTTAATAAATATGTTGCTCATTAAAGTGTATTTTAACACATTAAAAGGTGTGCATTATAATGAAATGACTATATTAATGCAATTAGTGAGTCAAATTCGAGGTGATAGATATATATGAGTATTAAGAGCAAAATATCAACATTTAAATATGTTTTCACACATTTATCATTAAATTGGAGGAGAGAGAAAGTAAAGAGGTTAATATACTCATAATTAATTCAAATTCTTTTTATTATTAATATATTTATCCAAAAAAACTCCAAATTAATATTATCTACTTATATCCGTCCTTAATGACCAAATTACATTATTAACCTTCACTTATCTCCTAAATTGAGTTATTGGTGCAAACACCCCTCTATTATCATAAATGATAGTAAATAGTGATTTCAACATCAAATTATGCCCAAATTGCACATAGAGTCCAAAAATGATCCAAAAGGATGGGAAATTTATGAAAAAGGTCCAAATGGACTCGAAGGTCAAGAAAAGCTCACAAGTGGGTAAATTGCAGGAAAAACCCTGAGATTTAGTATGTTACTGACTTGGCATGGTTTAGTAGGCACTCTGCTTGTTCCTTAGTAGCTTACTAGGGTTAAGCTAGATGAATGGCTCACTTCAATTCTCCTTTTCTCCTTAATATAGGTACATCTCATCCCATGGCCATGCTAAAACAAAGACATACATCAGTAAGCGGCACTATACATTTTATAAATAGAAAAATAAGCATAATAACTTGACTTTAAAAACTTTGACATGTATTTGACTTAAGCATTCATGATTAATTGATTTTTATAAAAGGGAGAATTGAATAATTAAAATATGCACTCTCTATGATTTTCCCACTTAAGGGCCCATAATCGGCATCAATGCACATGATTTGTCCACAAGGCTCATAACGGCCCCCTGAGGTCCATGATTGGCTCGAGAAGCCCATAATTATCATGAATTCCCATTTGACACCTTGAGCTCCATGATGGAGCTAGCATATATAACTTAATCAAATTATCATAACATAATTCTTAATAAGAGCATTAACATAATCTTGAACATGATGGGATTTCTCCCTCTTGAACATGAAAATTAGTTCCATGAATAATTAACCCCTAATCATCAATCATAATTTATAATCTCAATGAGCATGACAACCTTAGGACCTAAGATATATAAACCATAAAGAAAATTTTATACATCCACATCAGTAGAGACTGAAATTGAAATTTGAAGCATAACACATAAATCATACATATCATACAAATCAATCAAGGTAATTAGGTATAGTGGCATGACCTGATTACCTAAACAAAAGTAAATCCTATCTTATTCTCTTTGATTTTGATCAAATTGTAGGTTGGTACATTGAGTCAAACCCTAAGTTTCCTAAAAATAGCATGATCCTTATTAATTAACATATTAAAACCTAATTTGGTCTTTAGGAAAACATTGTCTTGTTGTGCTAACTAGGATTGGAATTACAAATTCGGTTAGACCATAATAGAAAAATCAATGTAATATACTAAATTAATGACCAATTTTACTTAAAATTAGGGATTAGGAATCCCTTATGAAAATATAGATATAGGAAAGAAAAACCATGGTCTGAAAAACCCTAAAATCATGTTCTACGTGAAGAATCCTTTCCATTCACTATTTATTTGTATTTTTTCTGAGAACTGGTTGAATTATTGTGAATTTCAAAAGATTTGGACCAATTAGAGGCAAATTAAAAGCATTTGATAATTTTCCTGGGATAGGATACAAGGAAAACAAAATAAATGATATGTCCATGACCAGAACAACTAACCAACTTATCAAAATGGTGCAATTGCTTGATTAATCAAAAGGAAAACCCCTAAAATATCTTATATATGTGTGTCATCTCAATTAAAATCAAAAGGGTAGACATGTAAAAGCCCCACACAACTTCTTCTAGCCATGGTCATGGCATAACCAGGCTGCTCAAGACACCAATTAGACATACCAATCAAGACCAAATCTCTCTCTCATGGAGCAATCATGCCCCCAGGATTCCCCAGGCTTCAATGAACTTGGCAAGCCAAATATCAAGACATGTGATGCCAGAACACCATAGATTTTGACTTCAGATTGTGAAAAATAGAGCAATGGGCCTCGAGTCCAAGATCATCGTACCAAGGTGTGTGAGTGCCCAGAAAGGTCGGGAAACAACTGTTGGAGCAAGGTGAAAATAGAGACACGATTTCCATGGTTGAGGAGCTACTAGGTAGCCATGACAGTGATCGTCTATGGAAAGCCCAACCACAGCTAAAGGACACAACAACCCTAGCAATCCAAGGAGAAAGAAGTATAGAGAAATGGAGATGACGGTCCAAAGATGCTTACTTTGTGGTCATTCTGACTGGAGGTAGCAAATAAGCCGAGTTACTGAGGTGTTTGTTGGAGATGCAAATCTTGAGTAGGTGCAGAAGGTTTAGAGTGCAGACGATGTAATTGGTGGTGGAGGAGCAAGATGGTAGGGGTGGAAAATCATTTGGGATAGTTATATAGGCATGGGTGTTCGTGGTGTCTTCTACAATTGGATGACGGAGAGGAGAGGAAAGTCTTAATGGGCATTTCTTATGTAGGGAATGAATCTACTAAAATTTAGGGATGACAAGACTCATGTGGATGCTACAATATTGTTGGAGGAAAATTTTTTGGGAATGGGTCATTGTGGAGTGAGAACATTATCGAGAGAGGAAATCTAGGTGACTGTGTTCAGATTGTGGGACGATTTGGAGGTAGGGGATAATCTAGATATTGTTGGATTGAAACAAAAAAGTAAACAGGATACGTGAGACGTCCGATTGTGTGTGAAAATGGAAAACAAGAAAAATGGGATGTGACAGCAAAATAGAATCCAACTTTAGGGGAAATTGATGCATTTACTACATATTCAAATAAAGTTATATGAATTCAATTTCTTCCCTTTTACTTTTAAATTGGATTACCAAATAAAGTCCAAGTAATACAAAATCAATAGGTAGACTAATGAGAACCTTTAGGACCCAATTCTGAATTAAATATTGCTTTTTGTGAAACTTTAATACTTAAAACACACAACTTGAAGGAAAAACTATTTTCTTCATATTGATGTATTTCATTATTATTTGATACCCAAAATTCGTGTGTGCCTCTCTCTTCATTAAAAATATCCATAGGAAAAGTCTAGAATAATGATTTTGAACTTCGATGCCTCAAATTGATATTTTGCACAAGCTTTGTTAATATTAGCCATGTAATGCATCAATACTTTAGGTAATTTGGAAAAACTACTTCCCTTGGTGATCCCATGAGTCAAAATCCGAATCATGACTTTTTATCCAATCAAACATTATTCCATACACATTTTTATGACTTTATGAGAAACTACTTTGGAGGAGAGAGAAAAGTAAAAAGGGAACTCATTCATTCAACATTTTAAGTTAATTTCCACTCATGATGGCCTATCTATAGGAGAAGGTATATTTTTAGTTTTCTTCTTGTTTTTCCCACTCTATTTTCTATAAGGAGTATATTCTTATGTCATTTCATAGTAAATATCTCAATTATTATTATATTATAGAACCCCATTCTAAGGTTTAAATTAGATCAGAAAATTGGGGTGTGATAATTCAACTAACCTTAGAATGAATTTCGTCCTCAAAATTTTCTAGGTTACTACCTACATTAAGGTTTTTTTTACTTCTCCATTCAATGAAAGCAAGCATACTATAATTTGCATGAAAAGAAACATGTGTCATAAAAAGGTTCATGTGGACATAACTAACTATTACATCAATCCTCATCTTCATTTTCTACTTCCATGGTGAAAATCCTAGCTTGTCTTTTAGGAGGTGGATTTGGATCCTTATTATGGTTCTAGTCCTTCTTAATGATCTTAGGGAAATTCAACCTTTGGTGCCACTTGTCTCTACGCTAGAACCATGCTCTTGTTCCATATATGCATGGGACTACAGGGTACTTCTTACATGTTGGGAACAAGGGTTTCTCAACTTTTGCAGCAGACTATGCTACCTTCCCCTTATGGCTTTTGGAACATTGGTTGTTCTTTTGAGGAACTTGCTTCTTGTAGGATCTCCGAGGGTGATCTGCAAGCTCTAGGGATGCATCCAGGGCAGCCTGAAGGGTCATGTGATCTCTTCCTAATAGGGAAAAACTTAAGTCGGGCTTGAGTCTTCAGATGTACTTCTTTGTTCTGTTTCGCTCATCATAGTCATAACCATATTTTTATAGGATCCTAATATTCATGGCATATCAGGTAACTGTCATGTCACCCACTTGAGCTAGATTGGAAAACTCTAGCTCCTTCTTCTCTATCATGGCTTTAGACAGTTAGAGCTCTTGGAAGGCCTGCACAAATCCTTCCCATGTGAGGGTAGGTGCATCGACTGCGCTTGAGTTGAGGAAGTTCTCCGATCATGTTTGGGATGCGCCCTTGAATATGTGGGTTATAAAGAGAACCCTAGAATGTTGGGGACAATCCAAGTCATGAAAAATGTGCTCCATACTTCTAATCTATTCTTATCCCCATGTGACGACATCATCTTCTACTTCTCTAGTAAAGGAGTCAGGCCTGATCTTCAAGATATCCACTAAGGTTAGCTTGTGATGTCTAGGTTGATGTCGTCCTTCTCCTAGGGCGTTGGTCAGCATTTGGACTAATTCCTCTAGTGTTACCTTTGGGCTCCTACCTGGTCTACTTTGCTCACTAGAAGAACTAGCGCCATCATCCTTATCCTTTCCCTTGTCTTCTTTGTTAGGAGCCATCTAGAAAAACAAGGTACACCTAATGTTAAAACATGTGAATCATTAGCTTAGTGACCATCTACTTATGGCTCTTATACCATATTTTAATGCCCGTCCAAGTGTATACATATGTTAGTGGAAGAAAACCCTATGTTATCCATAAATTGGGTCACTTGGCTTGGAGGAATGTCACAAAACATGATATGCATTGCAAAAAATAAATGAAACACTATATATCAATTCAAAATGTAGATTCATACAAAAGAGAAACATAAGTGTCACATATTGGTCTCAGACATAATAGATGTAGGCTTAGTAAATAGAAAGCATGAATTAAAAACTAGGCTAGATAATCTATCGAGTAGTACATGGCACCCTCATGCAACCCTATTTTAGGGCTTCATCTTGTGCGATTTTGTTCTTTAATCACATATAAACATAGTAGAATGCAACTTAAATTCCCCAATATGCATATTATTGTCAAATCCACTTATGGGCGTTCTTTGCATACTTTTTAGATACTTGGACCATGCTTTAGATGGATGAGAGAGAAGGAAGGAGTTTTAGGTTTCCTCCGCTCATGGAGGGGTCCAAAGAAGACCCCAAAGCTCACTCAACCTACCCCTAATGGCCAAGGGTTGACATCAAGAAAAGAACTCCATTAACCAGGAAGATTCAATATGATTTTACTACTAAAGACCCCAGCATGTCAGTGGTGCCAAAGAACGATCGTGCTGGCCAATGTAAAATTTACAGAAAAAATTCCAAATTTGCAAGCTACAACAACTCAACCACCACGGCCGTGCTTCCCAGCACGACCATGCCATGAAGCCCCCATAATGGGCGTACTATCCAGCACAGCCATGCTAGCTTAAGTCAAAAAGGGTGTGATGAAGGGAACGACCTCACCTCCAATTCACTCACCACAGGCGTGCTACCCAGCACGACCGTTCTACCTAGCCTCCACCATGGCCATGCTTCCCAACACAACCATGCTACCAGTCTCCATTTCACTACCTCAACCTATGATTTTCCACTTTCTTAGACCGACTGTTCCACACCACCATGGCGGTTCCTACTACTATCCACCACAGCCGTGTTGCCCAGCATGATTGTCCTACCACCTAAACTCTAGAATTTTCTGCACTATTTTTCTAACAATGCCCCTACTTACCCTAGTGCTTCCAACACTACCTATATATACATGAGTGGCAGACACAACACTAGGTTAGTTGTCGTTGCTCCTCTCCGCCCATTCTTGAGCATTCATTGCACTCCCCTGGCAGATATGCTCTCCATCCACCATTTCCAACTCATTTCCACCATAGAAACCTAGTTTTCTAGGTTTTCTACCATAATCCCCTTCATTTCCATGCACATCATCCACCTTGGAGGAGGGAGGACACTCCACAGCAGATAGGAGGTGAAGGAGAAGGATCTACTTGAGCTCCATGGAGTCCTCACCCCTTCTTCTCATTTCTTTTATCTTTTCTTTGAGCATGTCTAGCTAAGCCCCTAGTGGTGAGCTGTTTGGGGTTAAAATGTGACTTTGATACCATGTTGGGGGGAAATTACTTGTAATGAACATAATTTCATTCTATGATGATTGCCTCTTGCTTTTATCTCATTTTCCATTATATTGCATGTGGTTTGTGCTTTTATACATAATTTGATTGTTTTGTGATGCTTGATGACAATTAGCTTCTAGGGGAAATTGGAATGTATATGGAAATCTTAGGAATGAATCCTAGGTTCAATTAGTGGATCCCTAGCTAGCCCCCCCTCCCCTTATTCCTACTTGCATCTCCCTTCTTCTATAAGTGTGTGTGAGATCTAAGTAGCAAGTGTAAGTGTGATTAGTGCAATTGCCTAGAGCTTCCTAAAGGCTAGATGGCAAGTAACATGGGGTGAAATACCCTCATCTCTACTCCCATTCCTACCCTTGTCTTGCAATTGCCCTAATACCACTTATCCTAGAAACCTAGATTTGCCAGGTCCCACTAGAATTACACCTAACCCTAGTTCTCCAACTAGTAATATAGGGTATATTCTAGTAGCACTTGCCTTGTTGTTTGGTTTGGTAATCTAGAATTGAATGCTATGTTGATCTCCTCCCAACTAATATCAAAGTGCATTCCCAAATGGCCCACCTATCCAATCCATTGCCTAAAACCTAACTTATCATCTTAGCTTGTTAATTCTATTTTAGCTTAATTGCCTTTGTTCACTCTATCTAATTGTTTTGTCTTGTTAATTAGGGTTAATCTAGATACTTTCTTATGTGTTGAGCTTAGTTCTTAGTTGCTAATTGCCTTGCTAGAGTAGTGTAGATCATCTTACTCTTGTTTAGTTTATTGTTTAATCTAGTCTCTTCGATCTAACTTTCCTAGGATAATCATGTTTTTGGTAATCTAGTTTTCATATTGCTTTTACTTTCCTTCCTTCTTAGTGTAATCAAACCAAACCCACTTTTAAACCCTTCAACCCTAATATCCACTTTAGGAACATAGCCAACACAAACCTAGCTCTAGTGCCCCTTCTATCCCTATGCATCGACCCCCATTACTTGCCTCTCAGCTATACAATATCATTACCCTACATGCTTGTGGGAGCATATTTTAGTGTTGTGAGTGAACCTTGTTTGGGGACTTAAAAATTCGAAAGATCACATGTGCGTGGAAAATCCAACCAAGTTTTGTGGTGTCAGTGCCAGGGATAGAGGTGCTCAGCCTAGCTAGTTAGTATAGCTTAGCCTTCCCTACTACCCTCATCATTATTATTCTTTATTCTTTGTTCACTTTTGCATATTGTCATTCTAACTTGGTTTTTGTTATTTATTTGTGTATTGTGCATGTGACAAATGTGCATGCATTATACACATTCTGACTTGGTGTTATACGCCCTCAAGATAGGTAGAAGGAGACACCAAAGCTGCCACAACCAACATAGAGAAATCGAGATGGGTGACCATGAAGTTAAAATACCTCATGGAAATGCTCAATCACCGCAACCCAACCAACCCCTCCATGAGTATTAAACCACGGGGAACTACAATTCCCCCATTGCCACCCTTATTGACCAAATGTTGGGTCAACAATTCTCCAATCCACCCACACTTCTTGGACTCCTCCCTCCTTACTATGGGATGGAGAATGAGAATCCCTGCCACCAAATCGATGCCTTCCTTGAAACTTGTTCCACCTTCCGCACCCCCGCTTCCACCGATGACTCCATCCGGAGGACTCTCTTCCCATTCCCTTTAAAAGAAAAGGCAATGGAATGGTATATCTCAAAGATGGAGTTGGTATTGTGGAATGCGGTCGAGAATAAGTTTCTCAAGAAGTTCTTTCAAATTGTCAAACTGACCCAAATGCGAATATGTATCACCGCCTTCTCTCAAAAAGAAAATCAACCTTTCCACAAGGATTAGGGAAGGTTCCAAAAGCTTCTACAAGAATACCCTCATCAAAAGGTACCCTTGTGGCAGCTGGTCCAAGCTTTCTACACCGGGATAGTGGAGTTGAGCCAGAATAATATTGATTTGTCATGTGGAGGCACCTTCATGGCAAAGCCACCTGAGGAATCATGGCTCTTGTATGAGCACCTTGCTGAGCATTCTCACCATCGGGCTTCTAAAAAAGGGGAACATTGTGATCGGAACTACAACCCTCCACCTCTTGCTGTAGTTCCAGCCTAGACCTTAGCCACCCCTGACATGATGAAAATGATGGTAGACATGATGAATGTGATAAAGAACCAAGATGGTGGTTCTTCTAGTCAATCCACTATGGTAGTCAAAGATGAAGAAGAAGAAGTTCATGCCTTGCATGCTATTGGCAACAGAAACAACCAAGGCCCAATGTCCAAACTTCTCATGGAAGAAAAAAAATGAGGAGGGGCAAGGGAATCCAAGGCAACATCAAGGGCCCAAGTATAGCTCCAAGTTTGAGGAGGAACTCCTAGGAAGGCTAAGAAATCTCAATGAAGTAAAGAAAGAGGTGTCCTCTCAAGGACAAAACATCAACTTCCTTAAGAAAATACTTGATCAAATCTCCCTTTCACTTGCTCACTATGAAGAGGGTAGGCTCCCATCTCAACCCTTGCCCAATCCCAACAATGATGGAGGTTATGTGAGAACCACTCAAGGTGCTTATGTCCCACCATAGGGCCAAGTACCCCCACTTCACCAATACTAAGGACCACCACTTTAATGACCCTGACCTAGGTTATGAGGTAACCCTATTTGTTTTAGCTAATAAAGTTTCTTAGAACTTTAATATAATCCTCTAAGGTGCTTTGTTATCATGTGAAACACTTATGTTTCAAGTTTGGTCCCGATTGAATGTTGTTTTAGCAATTTTCCTTTGTTTTGGACCAAAGTGTAATTTACCCAAATTGAGGGGCTATAATGCAAAATGTCACATGCTGAACATGCCTCATGAGTTTTAGCATCATTATAGAGAGAATTATGCAAGGTGGTGGCTTGTGGAAAGCCTAAATTCCAAGTTTGGACTTGTTTGAACAATGGTGGTGCATTCTGCACCAATTTTGGTACAAATTGTAATTTACCCAAAATGTGGGGTTAATATGCAAATTACCACCTCTAGATTGTTCCTACTTTCTCTATGAATCATTTAGAGGAGAGATAATTAATGAGACACCATGTTTGAATCAATTATGAATGATGGTAATCTTGGTGATGAAATGACCAAGAAAAAGGGTTGAATACGAAAGCTTAACTTGAGTTGTATCAAGTTGAAAAGCTTATATATGAGTTCCTATCGGACAAGGAGCCATAGGAAAAGCCTCATATCGTTTTTTGAACTATTGGAAAAGTCCATATCATTCAAAGCACCTCAAGGAGGTGATGTGTGACGGCCAACAAGTTTCCTTAGAAAAAGTGTATCGACTTGACTTAAAATAGTGATTTAACCTAGAAAACTTATTCAAATGGATAAGTAATGGACGAATTTGCATCTCTAGATGATCCTCAACCTTTTTGCAAGACAATATAAATGTTTATGCATGAATGTACACGTGTCACCCATGCATGACAAGTGGCACCTACTAGCTCAAAATGTTGACACCTCATTTTTTCCTTTCTTCATGATCAACAATTATATATACCCCTAGTTTCACCCCTTGGTGCAATTTTGCGACCCTTACCACCCTCCTACCCCAAGTTATCGTGCATAGATCTCCCATATCGTGAAGGGATGCTGTGGTATCGTGCATAGGCCTTGGGGTATCGCCCATGGCAAGACCATATCGCCCAAGTAGGTGATATTGGCCATATAGGGTGATATCAGCCATAAAGTGAAGTTTTGACTCCAAGTGAGTGTCATATCATCCAAGTGAGTGCCATATCGTTCTAGAGGGGTGTAATATCGTGCAAGGACACTAGTGTATCGTGCAAAGGTGTTATGGAGTAAGAAGGAGCTCATACTTAACCCTAAGGTGAGGATAAGATCATCTTCAACCTTGGATTGAAGCATGAATTTAGGGTTTTGATCTTCCTTTCTTTTATTCTTCACCAATTGCTTATCCATGGTGATTATTTGCATATAGAGGAGTTTTGAAGTCCATATTCAACCTTAGGAATGTGGAGCTTTGGATCTTGGAGCATTGAAGTCGTTCTTAAGGCGGGTTATATAACTTAAACTCAACCATCTTATTATTCTTCACCTGAATTGCTATAATTAGTGGAATACTTTTAATTTCGAACATTCCTGAAATAGTTGATGAGATTATGAGTTCTAGTAGTTTCTTAGACATGTTTACATGAACTATAACAGTTATAACTAAGGTCTAGAGCTTGAAGATGGTGGTATCACTTTATAAAAGTGATATCGGGTGCAAGCACACAAGAAAGTACCTTTAACTCGATACGATGATGCACCTACTTCACTTGAACGATATGGATATGAATGAATACATTGTTGCATGATATGGGGGGTGTAGTATACACCTCTTTCACGATAGGGAGTCAAGTATACACTCCATGCATGATACAAGGTCAATTGTATACTTGTAAGTTGACATGAAACCCTAATTTGGGTAACCGATATAAGTGAAGTATAACAAGTGATATTGCACGACATGGTTGCATGACATAGTTGCACGACATGGTTGAATGACATAGTTGCACGACATGGTTGCATGATTGGGTTGCACGATTAATAACACCAAATTTTGTGACGTTTTTGCCATTTATTCTGTTATCAAAACTACCCTTTTCTGCTATTTTCCTCTATTTTATTAGCATTTTCGCAATAATTGGCCAAGCAACGCTCTTATTCCAATTTTTCCTATCTTCTACAGAGTTTTCCTTGTTTTTGTGCAATAAGGCCGATTCAGGCCCACAATAAGTCTAAGCCCGTCTCGACCTTCCTGACGCCCGATACAACCCAGCCCGACAGGGGCTGGGCGACACGAGAATGATCGGCGGAGAAGGGCGGTGCGCAAGGAGGACGTGTCGGCCGACATACCATCTACTCGATAGGGAGCCAAAGCCGCATCGACGACCAAACTCGTCGGGCGACACAGCCACCCACCGGCAGGTGTGCCGCCAGCCACGTGACCGATAGCCAGCGCCTCGCTCCGAAGACATACCTGTATCGGCCGTCCACATCCATCGACCGACGTATAAGGGAGCTACGTGGCGTTTCCAGCACTATAACTCCTTCAACCGCCAGTATAAATAGCAGCTACAGGAAGCCGAAAAGACGGGTCGGAGACGTCGGAGGTTGGATAGGTCGGGACGGTTGGCCAGTTCACAGTTCGGACAGTGGGGGACTTGAGCTATCTGCGAGAGGAGTGCGAGAGCAACCGTATCGTGCCCCAGTGCTCGTACCGGGCGACACTAGGTGAGCTCTTCCTCATCTCGAGAGGGAGGGGATCGGTTCACCTAGGACTGTACCGGACGACACTGAGGGCCAATATCGGCCGACGTAGATACGCGACACGAGTGCCTGACAACAATGCCCGACAGTAGTATAAGTAAATCCGTGCCCGACACGATACCGAACCTGATACGCTCCGCCCGTCAGTCGTGCCGCCTGAGAGGGTGTGCCGCCCGACATGAGAGTATCGGCCAGGGTTTTCGAACGATACAGTCGTATGTTAGGCGTGCCGTTCGAGAGTTCGTGCCACCCGACACGGCTGTACCGGGATGGGTCATGGACGGTATCGAGCTGGGAGTAGTAGTAGTCTGTCGCCCTTCTACATCAAGGAGGCGACATCTATCTTTAATTCTGTTATTTAAATTCTTAGCTTATGCATTGTATTAAGACCCTTATTGCTGATGGAAATAGAAATGCTTAATTGCTATTTGTTTAATGCTTAGTGCCTTATGATTGGGTAACTGCTGTGTTGGATATCTGAACTCTAGCTTGCATGTTTTGGATCGCATTTTGCTTAGCTACCGAATCGTCTTTCCCGTCGCAACTACTTCGAGAGTTGGGTTGTGGCTCTAGTGTTCGGTCCGGTTCTGGAGTACGAGAGTGCCCGGAACGAAGTTTTTTTAGTATCATTCGACTCTAACTTGAGTCCAGCAACCTCGAGAGGGGTGTTGAAGCTTGGTTAGAGGCACCCGCTCTGAGAGGAGGGGTGCAGGGTGTTACTGCTACCGCTTGTCTTTCTAAAGTATTATCCCTTGCATTACGCCTTAAACTGCAGTTTATCTTTCTCTTTTCTGTTGCATGAAAATTCCTAAATACAGCTAAATGACAAAATCTTAATCTTTCTTGTAACTCCAGTTGGAGATAGTTTTCTTTGATTTAATCGTGACATCTTGTTGTTCCCTTCGGGGAACTTTAATATCTCTTTATATCCATCGGAGTGTAGAGTGTCGATTCAGAGTCGTCAACACAACCCACCTTGTCCCTGTGTTCGACCCCGTATGACTACTTCGACCCCGTAAACAAAGTTGCGGGGGCCTAGAAGGATTCAGGTTATAAATGCGAAGGCCCGACTACCTCAAATACGCCTCCAATTTTAGGACGCGCGATTTAGGCCGGTCAACTTTCTGGCGCCGTTGCCGGGGACAAGGCAAATGGCACTGTTGACGAATCCGAAGCCACTAACTACACTCCCGTGCCTCAAGCTTAGAAATAGGCTTGACAACACTTCTTTTTTCTTTGTTCTTTTTCTTTTACTTTAAGCATTATTCTTTACCCCAATTATAATTTTCTAAACATGATTTTTATGCAGTTTTTAGGTACTCTGATCTACTGAACACCGAGACCGTCAACCATGCCTCCTCGCGTAGAGCCACCTTCTGGAAACGAAAGCCCAGGAGGGAGGCCAGCTTCGCCTCCATCGGAAGACGACGGCCGATATAGTGATCATGAGTGACAAGAAGATCTAGAATCACCAGGGCATGAGGAAGAGCATCATCAGCATAGACGTCGTCGGAGACACAGGAGGAATCATGATAACCGGGAGCGACGCCGAGACGGCAGCAACAGTGATGACTCCGAGGAAGAAGAGAAAACTCTGAGAGAATTGGCTTCTACCAAGGCCAATAGATCGAGGTGCCCCGTTATCATCCCAAGGTTCAATGCTACAAACTTTGAGCTCAAGCCATCTGTGATCTCCATGATTCAAAGTAAAAGCTTCAGGGGGAGTTCTAAGAGTGACAACCCTTACCATCACCTTGATGCTTTCAAGAATATCTGCGACACCATAAAGATGTGAGGGGTTCCCCAAGAGGTCATTTAATGCAAGGGTTTCATCTTCTCTTTGGAGGATAAGGCTCTATCATGGTACCTTGGGCTACCCCACCAAGCGTTGAATGGATGGGGAGAACTGGCTGACGCATTTGTAAACAAGTTCTACCCCACTGAGAAGACGATGAGGAACAAGTTAAAAATCACGTCTTTCACGCAAAAGCCAAATGAAAACCTCCACGACGCCTGAGAACGATATCTAGAATATCAGAGGGACTGCCCTCACCACAATTTCAAAAAGGGTTTCCTGGTCTCCACCTTCTACAATGGGCTAACTCCCGATGAAAGGGTATCGCTGAATGCGGCAGCAGGAAGTGACTTCTTAGGGAAGAAGCCAAGCAAGTCCGAAAAGATCATTAGGAACATGGCTGAGTTGAAGGCCGATGTTGACTATGACAGATCCGATAGAGGGCAGGCGAAGAAGGCAGGGGAAGGAACCTCTCTTGAGTCCAAGGCTCTGGAAAACATTACTTCTCAGATTCAAAGGATAGCAACAGATGTGAAACAACTGAAGGATCATGGCGGAAGGGGGAAGAAGCAAGTTGAGAAAGTCATGAAATGTGTTACCTGCGGTGAAGGAGGACATGGGGTGGACAACTGCGTCTACACCAAACCCGGCACCGACAGCGACTCTGACTCGGAAGAAGAACAGACCGAGAATGTATCCTACATGAGCTTCAAGAGACCAGACCACCCTGGATTTAATTATGGAAACAAAGACGCGGCCGAGAACTCGCATCAACTAAACACCCTGGCCAGGCCCGTGCAACCTTTTGAAAAGAGGGGGGGTCAGGCCAATACACCAAGAACAGCCAGTTCCATCCAGCAAAAGGTAATTTCCAAGCACCAGGAAAGTACCAAGGCCCGCCCTGTGAACAGGAGAAAGGGGTGAACCAATCCGAAGTGATCGGCTAGTTGTTCGATTTTGTCAAGAAACAGGACACCGTTAATCACCAGTTAGCGCAAAGTGCGCTGTTCAATTCGGGGGTTTTGAACTCGTTGCAGGTCCAGTTGGCAGATATGCAGACACATCAGCGCCAAATCGACCAGCAGCTAGCGCAGCTTGCCGAGATTATGAAGAATCCTGTAGGGAAGATCCCGTCTAATACCGAACCAGCTAAAAGATAGATCAAGATGAAGAAGCTGAAAGATGTCTAGCTGTAGACAGGAAATGCATCGCTCCTCGAGAGGTAGCCCGTGTTTTATTTTCCTAGAATAGGATGTTATTTACTTTCTTGCAAGGCAGACATTACAAAAATTATGGACTGTAATAAGGCCTGAGTCTGTGCATGCGCACGTGTGCTGACTCTTTTTGTTTTAAGGGCCACCGCTTTAGTTTTGCCAGGATGGGTAATACCATCTGAGGCCGGGTTTAGCCTTAGGCCAATGATGTTTTACCCGCCTGTCGCCTCTTTCTCTAAGTGGGTTTTACTTCGGAGTTTTGTCCCGAAAAATCTTGTATCGGTCGGGCGAAGTCTGGTCTAGCAACTTTACAGGCCGAATCGGGTGGCACACCAACCGACATATAGATTGCGCCCGTCTCGGGAGGGAATGGTTTTACCGCGACATCCGGCCGCTATATATAAGGCGAAAACTTTACCGTGTCGCGCTCCCAGACTTTACCTTTTTTTTCAGCTACCGTATCGCGCAGTACTTTTCTTGCTCTCTGCTCCCGTGTCGCGCAGAGACCTCTTTCGAGCCCGTGACGCGCAAAACCTTAGGGAAAACAAAGGTATCGCGTGACAGCCCTATCGCCCGAGCATACCCGATACGGACCTTTATCGCACATGATGTATCGGGTGAGGATTTAACGTTGATTTTCTTGTCGCCCGACACTGTATCGCGTGACACGCTTCTCTCGCGCCTGCCCGATACATCTGTGACGGGCAGCGACTGTACTGCCCGTTTATTCTTGTATCGGGCAACGCTCTTTCAAGACCCTACCGGGCGCTCAGTTTCTTTTGACCGTATCGTCCGACACAGTTGTATCGGGCAAGCTTTACCTGATCTTGTCTCAAGGCCTGATACAGTCGTGCCGGGGTGCCTTTCCTTTTATTAATTTTCCCGTTAATAACAAAACATCATTTGTTAGATTGATGATAGGGATGGCACGCACGAAGATAACTGTTAGGCTCGTTGACGAGCAAGGCAGGAGAGTTGTCACCGAGCCAGAGGTAGAGGCGGCAACAGTCGGGCAGAAGTGCTCGAACCCTGAAGCAGCTGGACCCTCAACATCTGGAAAGAGGGTGAGAACAGAAGAAGCGTCCACTCCAGCTGCAACACCTGCTCCAACAGCAGAACCCCTGGATCACACGCCGGGAAGGTTCGTGCCAAGATATGAGGAGCACGGCCGCAGATATGCTGAACTAGGGACCAAGCTCTACAGGCCGAGAAGGTTCGGCCACCAGTCATCCTTCATGCAGTTGGGCATCTTCGGGAGACTGGAGGACATACTTGTTGTAGTCGGTCTGAGGCAAATCTGCTTCAGCCTATCCGCCTCCTACACAGAGCTCACGAAGGAGTTCATGGCGTCCCTTCACCGAGTAAAGAATACACCTGCTGAAGCCAGACAGTATGGCGGAGTAGACAGACTCCAGGGGCGACTTTACAATGCAGAGCACGTCATTTCAGAGAAGCTGCTCAACCAGATTTTCCCCTCCAGCGAAGAGGAGAGAGAGAGACTAAATAATGGTGCAAGGATCACCGAAGGAGACAGGTTCAACCCCGTAGATATCTGGGAAAAGCTAACCGGGGAGTTATCTTTCAAACCCGGGAGCAAGGTGGCGGCAATGCACTCATGCTTCTGGAGGATAATGCACAAGCTGGTGGCGTGCCTCCTCTTCAGCAAGAACGAGTCCAGCAACATTTACTCCGAGGAACTCCACGTCATGTGGCACATGATGGAGGGCCGGACTATCAACCTGGGGAGCTTCTTGCTGAACAGGCTGCACCCAATAAAGGATGCCACCAAGGAATATTGCATGGGTGGCATCGTGAATCTAATCGCGGTGGGGTTGGGATACCCGCGCGAGCCGCGCAGCCTCTCAAGGACAAGAGGGGACGATTTGATCGACCTCAAGTACCTCGTGAGGTCGGGTATAATAAAGAAGGAGGGGCGGAGTTACTTCTATAAGTTCGCAAGGACGAAGATCCTTCTCCCGCTTCCTCATTGCGCCGCCTACGACGCAGAAAAGCTAGTCTTCACCACAGCCGAAATCGAGGCTGTGGCAGCAGGCGCAAGCTGCGCTCCACCCCCAAGAAGCCAACAGTAGGGAATCACCAGGGGGGCCATCCCACTGGGTACTCGGCAGGACGTATTTTCAACAGCTCATGCCGAGCGGCCCACTGCCTCGGAGCCACGAACGGCGGCCACAACAACAAGGTCAGCGGAGGCAAGAGAAGAACTGGCGATCGTGGAGGTCTCCGAGACAAGAACTGGAACTGCAGCAAGTGAGACGGCTGCAGTCCCCGTAATTTCTGTTGCGCCCTTAGGGGCGATTGATGAAGTACAACCAGATGTCAGCGATGAGCTATTCGCCGACATCCTACAAATGGAGCTCGAACGAGCACAGGTGACGCCGACACCGCCACCAAAGTCACCTGTTGCAGTCGTTGAGGAGATCTTCGACAACGTAAATATGGGGCAGTATCCGTCCCCCACGGCACGGTCTCCTCCGATACAACAAGAGGGCGGGGCAGCACTGACACCCCACTCAGAAGCATCAGCCGCGCAGACGATAGAAGTAGGTTCTGCCTCGTCAGGCAGACCATCGCGCGGGAGGAGCAATTTCGAGATCGAGGGGGAGACAAGCGGAAAACCCTCCTTCGCTCGGAATGATGCTGGGACAAGAACTCGACTTCTTGCGGGAGGTAACAGAAAACCATTCTACTACATTTCTTTCCCTAACCCGCAAGTTGTCATTTTTCAAACAAAGGCTGGATAGCCAGGAACGAAAGCTGCTGGCTTTGGCCAGCCTACCTGGCCGGCTAGAGGAAGTAAATGCCACGCTACAACAAGTCCTGCAGCGCCTTAGCGAGATCGAGGGGAGGCTATACAGGGAGGACGACCATCCACGCCCAAGGCAGCCGAGAAGATCGCCGTCGCCTCCTGGTTCAGGCTCTCAATCCTCGTTGTCAAGAGCGTCGTCAGGATCATCAACATCCATCTCCTCCTCCAGCAGATCTTCATCGGCAACCGGAGGAAATTCATCACAAGGGCAAGGCTATGAAACTCCAGCCAGACAAGGAAGCCCTTTTGACCTGAATGAGGCCGCTCCCTCAGCCCCCTTTGACGAAGCTGAGGATAACGATGAAGATATCAGCGTCAGGGAGGGCTCTTCTGATGAATCCGAGGGAGAAGGGGGGGACATCTGCACTGCAAACAAAAGACACCTCCCCAGAGGAAGGAGTTCGAGAGTTGATCTCAATGATTTCTCCGCACCGACGGAGATACCTTCCTTCAAAATGGCTGACTTTGACAGAAGGGTCATAGGATATCTAACGATCAGAGACCAGAAACTACTCAACATGGTCCTGAGATTGCAAGCCGACGAGGAAGAAGTACTCTGGAGCGACAGTTATTTTTCGGTGAAGCGGGGAACTCTGAGAAACATCTTCCGCGCCAAGGCCGTCATAGGGAAGAGTTTGTTCAGAGTATTACAAGGGGCCATTATAGAAAACGCCGACAAGAAGAAAGGCCAACATACAGTTTACGTTGCCACCCCGCCCCTTGCAAGAAGACTAATGATGGGGTTGTACAATTCTACGCAGGTAGAAAGTATGTTGGATTACATTGAAGTGCACAATCTGAATCTGGTGTTGGCCCCTTACAAACACAGAAACAACTGGTTCCTGTGCATTGCCGACCTCCGAAATCATGATGTACAACTACACTGCTGCTGCAGCAAAGAGGTCCCGCACACAGGAAGTACATTCCTACACCCAAAGGACGTAAAGCTAAGACTGCTGCCACTACGTCTCCACCGGGTCATCAAGTATGGAGTCCAGCGCCACAGCGGCGTCTGGAATTTCTACTCACTAAGGGACTTCCCAGTCCAGGAAGAGGAGGGAAGTGGAAATAGCGCATTCATAGTCCTCAGAGCCATGGAGATGATACATATCTTCGGATACTTCAAGCAACTCCAGAATAATGACTTCTACAGTCTCAGAAGCAAATATGCATTGCTGCTGATAAAGGACAAGCACTACTTCCGAGACGCGGGGATACCAGAAGAGCTGCTAGATAGTGAACAAGAAGAAGAGTCATCTCGACACAGCAGCCCTCCTGAAAAAGAAGCAGAAGCAGAGATGAACGTCTGTGGGGCAGGCAAACCGATAAACATCTTGCGACAAGTTTTCGGACACGACGAACATGCCTCGCCCAGAACAAAGAGGAGTCGATCCACAACTTCAACTGTTTCTCATGCGCTACCCTCACGCAGGAACAGGTCAACGGAATCCACATGAAGTTGGCTGACTCAAACCCTGCAGACGAGGCAACGCCTGATCAGCTCCTCCACATCGACTATCACAGCAAAAGAGGAGAATATGTGTGGGAGCTCTTATCTAGCCCAGGCGCGCTGATC
Organism: Alisma plantago-aquatica; assembly: GCA_963693085.1. Taxonomy (NCBI): domain Eukaryota; kingdom Viridiplantae; phylum Streptophyta; class Magnoliopsida; order Alismatales; family Alismataceae; genus Alisma; species Alisma plantago-aquatica. Next base: position 644,964,787 of record OY856412.1, read on the forward strand.
ATCTAACCCTCACTGATTAACATTTCCTTACCTCATCTACTTCACAACTCTGGGACAGAGTGTGGAGTAAGTTTGGGGGGGGGGTACCATGTACCAGTGAGGGAGGTACAAAAATCTTCTGATCTCTCTGACTTAAATTCCTTATTCTTTTGTTCTTTATCCTTTTGTTCTTTCCTATATCATGTGTACATATATATGTTTATACCAAAATTTCTGAAAAATTTTGAAAATTTTGCAAATTTCTACCCCTATGCATATGTACAAAATCACTATAATAATAAAAACATGTTGTGACTTCTTGCAAAGTTTACTTTCTGTATATTTTAATGAGTTACAAGTTCTGTCATATCTTTCTGATAATGTTGTCTCAAACAAACAAAAGATTGTGCCTTGCCATCCAAAAAATTTCGAAAAATAATAATCTCGCAAACAGCTAAGAGACGAGTATGGAGAAGGAAAAAGTTGCCCAAACAGCAGATATCTCTTTTGTTTTCCCTTACCCAGCAAAAATCCCAAAAAGAGAAAGAAGCCTTATGAGCGTGAATAAAAGCATGAGAGTTGTGCCCAATAAAAAAAAATAAATATATATATATATATATATACACCCTTGTTCTCCAAAAGTACCCATCTTTAGGCATGGTAGATCCGGGGCAGTGGTACGTAGGAAGTGAAATCACTGCTCTAAAGCCAACTGGCTTGGACTGCAGGGACCATGTTACAACCCCAAATTTTGGGTTCATTTGTTGAGAAATTTAATTTCTCATAATAAAGATAAATGAACAAATAATGGATGAATGCATGGATTTCATTTACAATAGCCTTGTTGTTTGATTTGTGGGCTTTATTGGCTATTGGGCCCAATAACAAGGATATTCGATTTATTAATGAATAAATGAGAATTTGAGATAAGAAAGGTGTGGAAACCTCTAGAAGGCAAATCCAAAGAGGATTTCGTGCCTCTTAGATTCCTTGGGTTCCAAAGAGCCCAAAATTGCAAAGAAAAGGCAATAAGAAAAGAAAATATCAATTAAGTATTTCCTTGTTAATAAAGAAATTGGAAAACATTGATGAAATAGGGAAAATAAGTGATGAGGAGTTATAATTGAATTATCTTTAGTGGAATTTCGTATCCCAATGATTCCTTATAATAAAAGGAATACCAATGAGGAAAATAAAAGGGAAATAAGAGAGAGATCCTCAAAAAGGAATTATATTAAAAAGAAATAGGCAAGATAATGAGAATAATGCATAGTGATGCATTTAAAGATGATGATTATTCCTTAGAGGGGAATTTCGAATTCTTAGAGTTTCTTGGGATCCAAAGAGTCCGAATGAATAGAGATGAAAGAGAAATACCTATAAAAGAAAATAAGAGAATAATGTAATACATTATTAAAGGATTATGTGATTTTGTTAGAAAGAAAGTAATTTCTATTAAATGAAAGTAGAATTTCGTGCCTTTAGAATAAGGGGCAAGAGCTAAGAAGATAAAGGGAAGGATTTTCGAAATTCTATTATCACAAGAACAAGGAATATCCAAGTAATAAGAGAGAGAGAGAGAGACTTGCTTATCATTAAAGGAATAGAATTTCTATTAAGAGAAGGTTTGTTTCCTCTTTGATGGGCCTCTTAGGGCGAGGATTCCTCCCCTATAAAAGGGGCAAACTCTTTGGGATGGGTTCCAGAGAGATTACACATCTCCCTCTCCTTTCCTCGTCTTCTTCATATCTCCTACGTTCAAGACCCTAGCTGTGAATGGAGCCGCAACCCTGGTACGATGAGAAGCTAGTAGATGGTCTTGATAGATGCGAGGTACCCTCACGACGACCTGTGAATGATCAGATCCCTCCCATGCGCCCCCAACCTCCTGCAGTTCTTCCGGCACACCTGCAGCAGGGCTGCGCCTCGGCCGTGAGTTGCAGACTCACGGACGTTGGTTCTAGTCGTCTTGGCTGCTACTCCGGGCACCTTTGCCTGCGCGGGGTACGACGGAGGCGAGGGGGGCATCCCTGGGGGTCGACGAGGTCCAGATGGAGGAGGGGGAGCTGCTTCTTCGGTCGCTAGGGCAGAACCGCGCGGCTGCGCAAGGTAGAAGAAGGAGGAGGTCACGTTTGACCGTTCTGCCCCTCCGCGGGCCAAAGACACGCCTAACTTACCAGGGGTAAACCGGACATTTCGAAATGTCTCCCAAACCAGCGACGTTGCATGGGCCTGGACGCGTGGCAACCTCCCGTTGGCTGAAAGTAAGTGAGTTTTGATAAATTCATAGTAATTAATTGGTAGGTCGAATAGAGACATGTTATACATGAAAGTTGATCAGAAAAACGTGAAGAATCTAAATAAAATATAGTTGAAGCCTAATTCTGCTTGAAATTCGAAAAGTAGTATAAGTTATTAACTTTAATGAAATGATGATTAAGAAACCCTATTTTGAAGTGTTTAATGTGATCGGGAGGGTTTAATAGATGATTAAAGTTGATATTAGCCTGTTAATGATAAAAAGGAATATTAGTAAGAAAAAGGATGAACTTTGCATATAATTAGTTAATTTAGAGTTTCATATGCATGAATATGCTTTAATAGGCCTTGAAACCCTAATGTTGACTAATTTGACTATTAATTGCTTTAATTGATTAATTTCATGATTAAAGATGGAATATTCTGAATCTAAGACTATTTCGAGCATTAAAGTTCCTAGTTTGTGGATAAATACCCTAAATGAAGTAATCAGGGTTTTCTCATGAATCAAGGTAGAATTGGTGATTAATAACGTTCATATGAGTAATTGATGTTAATGAATTACACATTGATGATAAATAAGCATAATGATCTTGTCATTGATTAAAAGGATAAAAGTGATAGTTTTAATGTAAGATAAGTTTAATGGGTTTAATTGATGGACAATGATGCCTTCAATTCGAAAATAAGGTTAAATGTTGTAAAGGGATAACCTTAGTATCTTTTGTGAATAATTAGGGTTTAAAATAGTAAAAGATGAAAGGAAACCCTAATTGCAATAGAAACCCTAAAAATGAAATAGTAACCCTAGGGCTCGAATAGGTCTATTAGACTTGGATACCATGATCCATGATAGAAGATATTGGATGTTTGTTTCAGGATCTTATTGAATGCTTGCTTGCCTTGTTGATTGGACTATTCTATTTCAAGTCTGCTTAACAGGTATGTGGTTACGCTTATGAATAACCGCATTAGTTTTCCGCATGTTTGTCGGATGGTTAATCGCATTGATTGCAATTAAACTGGTTGGATGATTCATATTTGCAAATTATAAAGTCACTATTATTATCACATTAATAATAGAATTATGGATTCTCGCACCTACATGCCACCCTGATGGATGATGCCAAAGGTCAGGCCTAGATGGGTAGACCAATGGACACCTTGAGTGGTGACCCCAGGCACCAAGAAGGTGGCCTATGATATTGCATGACTAGTGGGCACCATGAGTGGTGACCCCCAGGCACCAAGCTCGGGATTGAGAAGGTGGCCTTAAGTCATTGGCAAAAGGGCACCCTAAGGTGGGTATGACAGGGTTAGGGCAAAAGTGGTGGAGAATGTCATATTGAAAAGTGTAAACTGGATTGTTAAATAATTTGCTTGTGATTATTAAATTGTTAGCCATATGTGCAAACTTTTGGTTGTCCCCACATACCAGTATATTTCGATATACTGACCGACGTTTTGTTTGTCGGCGTTTTAGGTACAAATGAAAAGAACAAACAGTAAAGTGGCAAATGTGGAAATTAAATGAGAATTAACGTGCACAGGAGGATTAGTTAGAGTAGCATCTTCATGGATAGAAGTTTAGAATCCCATCTTTTAAAAAGGTAAACAAAGTTTTATTTTATACCAGTTTTTAGCTTTAGTTGGTAAAGTTTATTTAATTATTATTGATTATTTGTCGAACCTTTGATCCTGTTAATTGAATAACGACTCTGATCTTCGGGTCTCCCTTAATTGGGGGTTACCGGGAGACGGGGTCGTTACAATTGGTATCAGAGCATAGGTTCCTCATTTAATCTTTAATAATTATTAAATTTTACAAATTCCGTAGAAACCAAGGGAGTTATTAGAGGATTACCCAAAAGACAGAGGTGTCTAGAAAAGGATCACGACCGGGGGCTGGCAAGATTTTCCTCCGCACCGCTAGTCGGAATACGAGGACTCCCGGATCCGTGTGACTGCCTGGCCAAAGTCTTAGGGTATGATTCGAAATAAGATACCTTTAGGACTCTCTCATATTGATCATCCCTTCTCAACTCAAATTCGATTAAGGACCTTAAGGATTAGGGTTTTCTCTCTTTCCCTCACCCTCTTGAGGTATGGGTAAGGTTGATAAGGATTAAGGAATCCTCCAGCAAATTAATAAAAAGCATGTAAATAAGATGTCATGAACATAAGCTTAATAGAGTAAGCGTAAAGGAATAGATACATGCTTAGGTCGCATGACATGAGTTGTCATTGCCCTCAGAGGAGACTTGAGGATAGACCTCCTTGGCAGGAGGAGGTGTAGAGGGAGTTAGTCTGGGAGGTGGAGACCTCCATTAAAGGTAGTAACCTAGCACATCCTTTGAGGATGATCTTAACCCTAACCCTAAGTGAAGGGTAGAGATAGAGATGACATGATGAGTTAGACCGAGTGTTTGGTTGGACATGCTTTGGGATCGTCATACGGGCCATGAGAGGTTGGATTACCAAGTACCTATGGCAACCCAACCCTAGAAAGGGTCATGCATGTTAGAGTGAAGGATATCTCCTTCCTTGATGAGGTTAGAGGAGAACCTATAGTTACCCTATAGGCATAGGCAGGTAGGGTATAGCTTGATGAAACCCTAGTCAGGGATCATGATGAGATAAGCATAAGGGGTTATGGATGGCCTTGAATAAACATAAGTTCGAGTATAGGCTTCACTCAGGTAGGGGCATGCTTATGAGCTTGATCCTTCATAAAGACAGGACCTCTTATAGAGAGGTTGGTTGTAGGATTAGCTCTAGAAAGAGGGAGCAGACCTCGACCAAGAAAGTTGGAAGCCTAAAACCCCAAAACTTGAGGAACAGTGGGGAGTCGAGAATGATGCGACCTAAGTGGATGATAATGGTTGCCTCGTGCATGACCCCTGAAGGTTGATGATGTCTTGGTTATCTTGAGAGTAACAAAACCCTAGAGGGAGGATGATGCTTCTGGTACCTATGGGATAAGTGATTACATACTAGATGAGATAGAGAGTGCTTTAGACCCTGAGGAGGTTAAGGCACCAGTTGTGAGGTTTTATACCTAATAGTTGTCCAGGAAGAGGAATCAACTTTGAAGTGTTGCTTGAGTAGAAAGATCATGGGAGTACATGACATATCTTAGACATGCTGGATTCCTGGTTAAGAGAATGAGCATGCAGTTGGACACCTGGAGGTGAACCTAGGGTTCCTAGGCCTAAGAGGGGAAGCGGTGTACCCAATGCCCATGTTGAGATTTGAGTCTCTATAGTTTTGAGCATGGTACTCTTAATGTGTAAAGGTAAAGGAAAACCCCTTCAGATAAGGGTATGTTTGATGAACCCCTCACAAATAAGTTGATCTGATGATGAGGAAAGAGAATGAGTGTGACCTAGCATGGTTTTGTAGGTACGCTTGTGCCTTAGTAATTGTTGGTTTAAGCATGCTCATATGGATGAAAACCTTAAGGATGGTTGTGACCTTGCTGTCACGGGTTGTAGTTTCCTCCCATCCTGGGAGAGGACCCTTTGGTAGGGTGTGTACCAGTTCTGTCGGTTTTGAGGTGACCTGAAGATGTCTCATAGGATCTTGAGAAGCTAAGTGAAGAGTACATGGTATGAAAATGAACCTATAGGCCCATAGATAACCATCTCTAAGTGCGTGGACGTGTTACCATGGGAGTAACCAGTATGGGGCCTGACCAAGGTAGGCAGGTTGCCATGACCCCTGTGAAGGGAAGAAAGTCAGTCACGAATGAAGAAAGAGATGATGAAGGCTTGGGTAAGGTTCTAAATCAGACCTGTGCTATAAGGGAATCCCAAGTCTATCCTAGGGTCAGGTAGGGATAAGACCGATGAAAGACGGAGTTTCCTAATTCCCTAGTTGCACATGACCATAGGGTCGGGAGGTAACAACTATCATTGTCTGAGGGCCATGGGTTAGGAGATTGATCACCTTCGTGAACTCATGAGGCCCAAAGGGCATATGAGTAGGGCACTCTCTGGATGCATAAGGGAAGAGGGATGACCCCAAACATGCCGGCACCCTATAGACCTAGAGGAGATGACAAAGGATTATGTAGTAACCCAAGTGGGTTCGAGACCAGTTTTCCATGGAAGTAACTTTGATATAATGATGATTGTGATATAGAGACATGAGTTGCACGTTTCAACGGAGATTTGAAGGTGTACTGGCAAGGTGGGCTGTACTATCCCTACTCTTGGAATAGGAAGAACTCTATATTTGGATGGCCGCCAAATGCTTATTTCTTCTTGTTATGAGAGTGAGAGATAGGACAGTATGCATGCCACACACCAAGGACAAGGATGTTGTGAGTTGGAACGTTGCTATAAGGAATAAAGATAGAGATGTGGAAGGAATGATACATGGATGGTTCGCAAACACTATGAGAAGTAGTGTAGCCAGCTTATGAGGATGTTTTATCAGGAACTATGTGGAATTTGCAGTTTAACCAAGGTTGAGTTCGATCACAATGAGTATGAACTTAGAGTTTGAGATGAGATGATAAGTAGAATACATGGAAGAGTATGTCTTCAACGTTACTTAATACCGAAGGATGTGAAGTGGTAATGGATGCTCTGGTGGAGATAGTGCCTTCTGGTTTGGCTAGAAGGGAGTTGTTAGGCTAACCCTACGTTTGGAAAGAAGACGTGTTTTGGCTAACACTCGGATATAATAAGATATGTTGAACAAGTTAATGGTTGTTTGGTTAGCCAGTTTAGTCCTTGGTGTAGTGAAAGGATGGTGATAGAACCTCAGATACACTTATTTGGATAGGAAGGTAACAAAACCCTTTTGAGAGTGATTTAGGGTTTCCGAGGTATCAAGCTTGAGGAATCATAATGATACAAGAGGTACTACAAAGATAGTAGGTGATGGTAGTATTCTGGATGTTTAAGACCAGGTTGCATGTAGCATGTGGCCATGCAAGCCACGAAGTGAAGAACGAACACCATTAACCCAGTGCATGGATATGAAGTATAAAGATTTCCTGAGAGGGAATGGGAGTTCATCATTATGAAGGTTGTGAGTTTCTCCTAGACTAAGAAGGTCAAGATACAATATGGGTTAAGGTAGATCGCCTTACCTAGATGACATGACAAAGAGGGAGTGTTGTCAAGAGATAGGTTTTGATGAATTACATAAGAGAAAGAGAGATGATTTAACTACGTCATGACGTGAGTTCAAAAGTTTTTGATGTGACCCCAGAGTTCACTTCCATGAGGTGGAAGTAGATACGTGAAGAGCTCAGTGTTTGTACAGTTTATCACCCCATACTAATGGACAGTATGATCCGGACTAGAAGGTCTCAAGAGAGCATGCGTGCTCATTTAGGGTGATACATAGAGACAGTTCTTAAGATGTAATATTAACCACCATAACCTTTATCGGGATGCAAGAAGTCTTATAGGGAGGTTGTGTCGGTCACCACTTCATTATGATGATGTTGGTAAAGGAGGCCTCGCGAAGGTCAGAAAAGAACCACAGTGTGTGTAGATGAAGTCGCTTGATCGAGCAATGGCTGAGAGAGAGAGCCCAAGGGTGACATGAGTCACGAGCTGGTGCAAAGCAGACTGACATGCAGTTCACTGTGGTGGAATATAATGTGAAAGTCCGACCCCTCTAAGCTATAGCTGAGAAAGCTGGGTCCCCGATATATGGGTCCATTTGGGATGGATTGGTGGAAATGGTTGTGTTTAGCCTTACCCCTCAGGATAACATAATGTATAATGTGTTACATGAGTCCGATCTAGAGCACTATGTGAGGTAACCAAGCCATGTGTTTAGCCTTGAACCTATTCAGCTTCTGAGAAGTTGAGATGTCCTGAGTCACCTATGAGGGTATGATATACCAAGGTAAGAAAGAACTCAGATGGAAGAATATGAGATGATGAAGGTTCTTGGAAAGCACCATGGATAGGGTAAAGCCACATGGTAGCCCTGATGGACATATGAATGGATTATCCTGTTTGTTTGCTTGCTTGATGGAATTTTGAGGACAAAATTCTTATAAGAGGGGAAGGATGTTACAACCCCAAATTTTGGGTTCATTTGTTGAGAAATTTAATTTCTCATAATAAAGATAAATGAACAAATAATGGATGAATGCATGGATTTCATTTACAATAGCCTTGTTGTTTGATTTGTGGGCTTTATTGGCTATTGGGCCCAATAACAAGGATATTCGATTTATTAATGAATAAATGAGAATTTGAGATAAGAAAGGTGTGGAAACCTCTAGAAGGCAAATCCAAAGAGGATTTCGTGCCTCTTAGATTCCTTGGGTTCCAAGGAGCCCAAAATTGCAAAGAAAAGGCAATAAGAAAAGAAAATATCAATTAAGTATTTCCTTGTTAATAAAGAAATTGGAAAACATTGATGAAATAGGGAAAATAAGTGATGAGGAGTTATAATTGAATTATCTTTAGTGCAATTTCGTATCCCAATGATTCCTTATAATAAAAGGAATACCAATGAGGAAAATAAAAGGGAAATAAGAGAGAGATCCTCAAAAAGGAATTATATTAAAAAGAAATAGGCAAGATAATGAGAATAATGCATAGTGATGCATTTAAAGATGATGATTATTCCTTAGAGGGGAATTTCGAATTCTTAGAGTTTCTTGGGATCCAAAGAGTCCCAATGAATAGAGATGAAAGAGAAATACCTATAAAAGAAAATAAGAGAATAATGTAATACATTATTAAAGGATTATGTGGTTTTGTTAGAAAGAAAGTAATTTCTATTAAATGAAAGTAGAATTTCGTGCCTTTAGAATAAGGGGCAAGAGCTAAGAAGATAAAGGGAAGGATTTTCGAAATTCTATTATCACAAGAACAAGGAATATCCAAGTAATAAGAGAGAGAGAGAGAGAGAGAGAGAGAGAGAGAGAGACTTGCTTATCATTAAAGGAATAGAATTTCTATTAAGAGAAGGTTTGTTTCCTCTTTGATGGGCCTCTTAGGGCGAGGATTCCTCCCCTATAAAAGGGGCAGACTCTTTGGGATGGGTTCCAGAGAGATTACGCATCTCCCTCTCCTTTCCTCGTCTTCTTCATATCTCCTACGTTCAAGACCCTAGCTGTGAATGGAGCCGCAACCCTGGTACGACGAGAAGCTAGTAGATGGTCTTGATAGATGCGAGGTACCCTCACGACGACCTGTGAATGATCAGATCCCTCCCATGCGCCCCCAACCTCCTGCAGTTCTTCCGGCACACCTGCAGCAGGGCTGCGCCTCGGCTGTGAGTTGCAGACTCACGGACGTTGGTTCTAGTCATCTTGGCTGCTACTCCGGGCACCTTTGCCTGTGCGGGGTACGACGGAGGCGAGGGGGGCATCCCTGGGGGTCGACGAGGTCCAGATGGAGGAGGGGGAGCTGCTTCTTCGGCCGCTAGGGCGGAACCGCGCGGCTGCGCAAGGTAGAAGAAGGAGGAGGTCACGTTTGACCGTTCTGCCCCTCCGCGGGCCAAAGACACGCCTAACTTACCAGGGGTAAACCGGACATTTCGAAATGTCTCCCAAACCAGCGACGTTGCATGGGCCTGGACACGTGGCAACCTCCCGTTGGCTGAAAGTAAGTGAGTTTTGATAAATTCATAGTAATTAATTGGTAGGTCGAATAGAGACATGTTATACATGAAAGTTGATCAGAAAAACGTGAAGAATCTAAATAAAATATAGTTGAAGCCTAATTATGCTTGCAATTCGAAAAGTAGTATAAGTTATTAACTTTAATGAAATGATGATTAAGAAACCCTATTTTGAAGTGTTTAATGTGATCGGGAGGGTTTAATAGATGATTAAAGTTGATATTAGCCTGTTAATAATAAAAAGGAATATTAGTAAGAAAAAGGATGAACTTTGCATATAATTAGTTAATTTAGAGTTTCATATGCATGAATATGCTTTAATAGGCCTTAAAACCCTAATGTTGACTAATTTGACTATTAATGGCTTTAATTGATTAATTTCATGATTAAAGATGGAATATTCTGAATCTAAGACTATTTCGAGCATTAAAGTTCCTAGTTTGTGGATAAATACCCTAAATGAAGTAATCAGGGTTTTCTCATGAATCAAGGTAGAATTGGTGATTAATAACGTTCATATGAGTAATAGAGTATAATGAATTACACATTGATGATAAATAAGCATAATGATCTTGTCATGGATTAAAAGGATAAAAGTGATAGTTTTAATGTAAGATAAGTTTAATGGGCTTAATTGATGGACAATGATGCCTTCAATTCAAAAATAAGGTTAAATGTTGTAAAGGGATAACCTTAATATCTTTTGTGAATAATTAGGGTTTAAAATAGTAAAAGATGAAAGGAAACCCTAATTGCAATAGAAACCCTAAAAATGAAATAGTAACCCTAGGGCTCGAATAGGTCTATTAGACTTGGATACCATGATCCATGATAGAAGATATTGGATGTTTGTTTCAGGATCTTATTGAATGCTTGCTTGCCTTGTTGATTGGACTATTCTATTTCAAGTCTGCTTAACAGGTATGTGGTTACGCTTATGAATAACCGCATTAGTTTTCCGCATGTTTGTCAGATGGTTAATCGCATTGATTGCAATTAAACTGGTTGGATGATTCATATTTGCAAATTATAAAGTCACTATGATTATCACATTAATAATAGAATTATGGATTCTCGCACCTACATGCCACCCTGATGGATGATGCCAAAGGTCAGGCCTAGATGGGTAGACCAATGGACACCTTGAGTGGTGACCCCAGGCACCAAGAAGGTGGCCTATGATATTGCATGACTAGTGGGCACCATGAGTGGTGACCCCCAGGCACCAAGCTCGGGATTGAGAAGGTGGCCTTAAGTCATTGGCAAAAGGGCACCCTAAGGTGGGTATGCCAGGGTTAGGGCAAAAGCGGTGGAGAATGTCATATTGAAAAGTGTAAACTGGATTGTTAAATAATTTGCTTGTGATTATTAAATTGTTAGCCATATGTGCAAACTTTTGGTTGTCCCCACATACCAGTATATTTCGATATACTGACCGACGTTTTGTTTGTCGGCGTTTTAGGTACAAATGAAAAGAACAAACAGTAAAGTGGCAAATGTGGAAATTAAATGAGAATTAACGTGCACAGGAGGATTAGTTAGAGTAGCATCTTCATGGATAGAAGTTTAGAATCCCATCTTTTAAAAAGGTAAACAAAGTTTTATTTTATACCAGTTTTTAGCTTTAGTTGGTAAAGTTTATTTAATTATTATTGATTATTTGTCGAACCTTTGATCCTGTTAATTGAATAACGACTCTGATCTTCGGGTCTCCCTTAATTGGGGGTTACCGGGAGACGGGGTCGTTACAGACCACTTGCCCATTAACGGACCCTTACCTGGATGGACTGATGGGAAACAAGAAGAAAAACCCAAAAAGCTTTAGCCTACCCTATACACAACTTTCTGCCCCTAAAATAAAGTTGTTTGGTGTGGAAGCTAACTTCGGAACCATACACCAAAGTCTCGCTGAAGCTGTGGAGAGGAAAATTTTTTACTTAAATAATAAGGCAAGTAGGGCAAGGTCTTTTGTTCGCATTAAGACAACATTACCTCCAAGACATCGCAAATCTTGTGCTACCCTTTAGCCTTAAAGTTTGGCTGTGCAAGAAGAAGCAACACAAAGTTTAGTTTAAATATTGATTGAGGACAATCAAAAAGCTAAGTTTGGGGGAGTTGATAACACCAAATTTTGTGACGTTTTTGCCCTTTATGCTGTTATCAAAACTACCCTTTTCTGCTATTTTCCTCTATTTTATTAGCATTTTCGCAATAATTGGTCAAGCAACGCTCTTATTCCAATTTTTCCTATCTTCTACAGAGTTTTCCTTGTTTTTGTGCAATAAGGCCGATTCAGGCCCACAATAAGTCTAAGCCCGTCTCGACCTTCCTGACGCCCGATACAACCCAGCCCGACAAGGGCTGGGCGACACAAGAATGATCGGCGGAGAAGGGCGCTGCGCAAGGAGGACATGTCGGCCGACATACCGTCTACCCGACAGGGAGCCAAAGCCGCATCGGCGACCAAACTCATCGGGCGACACAGCCACCCACCGGCAGGCGTGCCGCCAGCCACGTGACCGATAGCCAGCGCCTCACGCCGAAGACATACCTGTATCGGCCGTCCACATCCATCGACCGGCGTATAAGGGAGCTACGTGGCGTTTCCAGCACTATAACTCCTTCAACCGCCGGTATAAATAGCAGCTACAGGAAGCCGAAAAGACGGGTCGGAGACGTCGGAGGTTGGATAGGTCGGGACGGTTGGCCAGTTCACAGTTCGGACAGTGGGGGACTTGAGCTATCTGCGAGAGGAGTGCGAGAGCAACCATATCGTGCCCCAGTGCTCGTACCGGGCGACACTAGGTGAGCTCTTCCTCATCCCGAGAGGGAGGGGATCGGTTCACCTAGGACTGTACCGGACAACACTGAGGGCCGATATCGGCCGACGTAGATACGCGACACGAGTGCCTGACAACAATGCCCGACAGTAGTATAAGTGAATTCGTGCCCGACACGATACCGAACCCGATACGCTCCGCCTGTCAGTCGTGCCGCCTGAGAGGGTGTGCCGCCCGACATGAGCGTATCGGCCAGGGTTTTCGAACGATACAGTCGTCTGTTAGGCGTGCCGTTCGAGAGTTCATGCTGCCCGACACGGCTGTACCGGGATGGGTCCCTGGACGGTATCGAGCTGGGAGTAGTAGTAGTCTGTCGCCCTTCTACATCAAGGAGGCGACATCTATCTTTAATCATGTTATTTAAATTCTTAGCTTATGCATTGTATTAAGACCCTTATTGCTGATGGAAATAGAAATGCTTAATTGCTATTTGTTTAATGCTTAGTGCCTTATGATTGGGTAACTGCTGTGTTGGATATCTGAACTCTAGCTTGCATGTTTTGGATCGCGTTTTGCTTAGCTACCGAATCGTCTTTCCCGTCGCAACTACTTCGAGAGTTGGGTTGTGGCTCTAGTGTTCGGTCCGGTTCTGGAGTACGAGAGTGCCCGGAACAGAGTTGTTTTAGTATCATTCCACTCTAACTTGAGTCCAGCAACCTCGAGAGGGGTGTTGAAGCTTGGTTAGAGGCACCCGCTCTGAGAGGAGGGGTGCAGGGTGTTACTGCTACCGCTTATCTTTCTAAAGTCTTATCCCTTGCATTACGCCTTAAACTGCAGTTTATCTTTCTATTTTCTGATGCATGAAAATTCCTAAAAACACCTAAATGACAAAATCTTAATCTTTCTTGTAACTCCAGTTGGAGATAGTTTTCTTTGATTTAATCGTGACATCTTGTTGTTCCCTTCGGGGAACTTTAATATCTCTTTATATCCACCGGAGTGTAGAGTGTCGATTCAGAGTCGTCAACACAACCCACCTTGTCCCTGTGTTCGACCCCGTATGACTACTTCGACCCCGTAAACAAAGTTGAGGGGGCCTAGAAGGATTCGGGTTATAAATGCGAAGGCTCGACTACCTCAAATATGCCTCCAATTTTAGGACGCGCGATTTAGGCCGGTCAACGATACACAACCCTAGATGATATGGTAACCCTAACCCGTCATGGCTAACCCTATATGGTGACTAGCTCGATAGGGTGATTGAATGTACTTCTAGCCTGACATGGTGATGGTTTGATACCTCATAAGTATCATGGGTGACACATACATACACCTTGTACCAGATATGAGGTCAAGAAGATACCTCATGCCCGATATGGAGACAAGTACAAATCCTAACCCGATATGGTGAGTGTTCATACACCTCCAACCCAAGACACCTTGTAAAGGTGAGAATAAGACACTCTTAGGAGTAATGAGTGTAACACCAAGTAATGGTATGACTGATACCTTGATAGGTAAAACACCTAAAGTGGTTGATAATGGTTAATCCTATATCAACAATGCCTCAACCTGAGATGAGTCCATATCAATTGATGATGGTTGGACAATTCAAATGTATGACTCATGATCAATACACTACAGAATAAATGTGATGGGATAGTGCATAAGTATTAGCATGGGGAATACCCTAATACAAGATAAGTTGAGGAACTTAAGTAAGTTAAAAGTAATGAGGGAAGTGATACACCAAGGCATGGTAATTATCACATCCAACACTTTAAGGTTGTTACACCTTGATGCACCTTAAATCTAATATACTTGGATGAGTAACACATGATGTGTGTCATGTCAATTGTTACATTGAGATGGAATGCACTTTGATAAGTGTAGGCTATCATACCTTGAGAAAGGGTTAAGATAAGTTAATAAAGTATGATGTAATCATACCCTGATAAGGATGAGAGACGAACTCATACTTTGTGTTGATGATTCATTTAATGATAAATGATGAAAATAAATAAGTATGATTGAATACTTATGATATTAATGTATGCTCCTAGATGTATGGAGCAATGAATTAGGGTTTGGATTGATAATAGAATTTGAAACCCTATTCAACTATAAAGGGAAACCCTAACCCTAATAGTTGTTGCCTAGTGAGAGGTGACAATATGTTTAATGGGACTTGTGAGCCATGTGAATAGTTGTTTCCTAGTGAAAGGTGACAAGATCATTAATGGGCCTGGTGAGCCATGTGAATAATTGTTGCCTAATAAGAGGTGAAAAGATGCTTATAAAAGTCTAATGTAAGGAATGGTAATGTGCAAAATAAACTAAGGGAAATGGAAACCAGTAACTTCATAATAATAAAAATGGTTATAATAATAATGAAATCTTGATCATACATGCTTCATGCTTATAGTCAAATAAGGGCTATAGTGTTTTGAATATGCTTAAAGGAGATAAGAGGAACACTTGTAGTACGTAAAGAATGTGAATTGATATAATGGCTTGCCCCAGGATATAATGCCTAGTAAAAGTATGTGATAACCAATGATGAATTTAAGGGATTGATATCCCATAACAAATGTATAATTAGGAGTGGTTAGAGTCCACTGTCTGGCTGTGTAATTAGGATTGGTTAAAGTCCAATACCTAGCAGAGGCGTAAAGCCTATAATCATGATTGGTTAAGGATCAATACTTGGAAGAGGCATAAAGCCTGTAATCAGGAGTGGTTAGAGTCCACTGCTTGGCTATGTAAACAAGATTGGTAATAACCCCAATACCTGGTTGTTAATCACTGGATTGGTAAAGTCCAATACCTGGCTGTTCACAGGATTGGTAATAACCCCAATACCTCATAGAGGCATGAAGCCTATAATCACATGATTGGTAATAACCCCAATACCTGGCAGAGGCATCAAGCCTATAATCACAGGATTGGTAATAACCCAATACCTGGAAGAGACATGAAGCCTATAATCATAGGATTGGTAATAACCCCAATACCTGGTAGAGGCATGAAGCCTATAATCACAGGATTGGTAATAACCCCAATACCTGGTTGTTAATCACTGGATTGGTAAAGTCCAATACCAGGATATTCACAGGATTGGTAATAACCCCAATACCTGGCAGAGGCATGAAGCCTATAATAACAGGATTGGTAATAACCCCAATACCTGGCAGAGGTATGAAGCCTATAATCACAGGATTGGTAATAACCCAATACCTGGCAGAGGCATGAAGCCTATAATCACACGATTGGTAATAGCCCCAATACCTGGCAGAGGCATGAAGCCTATAATCACACAATTGGTAATAACCCCAATACCTGGAAGAGGAATGAAGCCTATAATCACAGGATTGGTAATAACCCAATACCCGGCAGAGGCATGAAGCCTATAATCATAGAATTGGTAATAACCCAATACTTGGCAGAGGCATGGAGCCTATAATCACATGATTGGTAAGAACCCAATACCTGGTAGAGGCGCGGATCCTATAATCACAGGATTGGTAATAACCCAATACCTGGGAGAGGCGTGGAGCCTATAATCATAGGATTGGTAATAACCCCAATACCTGGCAGAGGCACGGAGCCTATAATCACAAGATTGGTAATAACCCAATACCTGGCAGAGGCATGAATCCTATAATAACACATGATTGGTTTAATCACAATGCCCCGAATGGTTGCACAAGATTGGCATTGTCCAATGCCTGCACAGAATATGATGATGTATACTCACATGATTGGTACAATTTGAAATCTGGTTAGCATATTGGCTAAGGTCAATAGATAGAAATGAGAATGATTCATGGATGACACACCATGATAATGAGCATCACAGGATAAGGTTGAGATAGTATGATGAGTAAATGATATACACGTTGTTCACATTTCTTATAAAGTGAATAGATGATTTACTGCTCTATCATAGATAGTTCCAATGCTTTAAAAGATGAGAATGTTCTAAAAAACTTATCCTCTACTCAGTTTAATATTATTTAACTGTGATAATAATATTGTTGGCGGAGAGTTATATCTCTCACTAGGACAATTACAATTGTCTCATCCCCGTGGGATCCGAATGTTTAGGTGGACATGCACGAGGAGATGAAGACCTTTTTGCAGAGAAAGAACAACAACAGAAGGGACAACAGTGACAACTCAGGTTGAGTGTACTGTCTGTCATGTCTTGTAGATAGAAGTCCTATGTGTCGTCTCTGTACTGTCAGGTCCTTGGAGTTGGTTCGTTATGGTTTAATGAATGATCTGAGGTTTTGGCTTGTAAGCCTTGAGATTTTATGTTGCTTCATTATATGTTTTGACAAAGCAACTGTTATATGTTATCCTCGAGAAAAGATGGTACAGTGTATGTACAATGTTAAGAATGATGTATAGAAAGCGTTGGTTCTGCCTTAAAGAGTTTTCCTAGAAATGGATCTCTTTGAAAAATGGTTTTAATTTTTAGTGATTTTTCTTAATCCGCTGTTTATGTTTAAATTCTGCTTAATTAGTAACAATTTGTCTATCGGTTTGGCGACGATTGTTACAAGTTTGGCATTAGAGCTTAAGGTTCGCTGAGTCTACAGAGACATAGGACTAAGGTGTTGAGTTTGTGTTAGTGTCCTCCAGTATGCCCTATAGTGGCTTCTTCTTATGCAGAAGAAAGGGTGAAGTTTAAAAAGGACTGGAGAACACAAGGAATATGTTGCTGAGAGCAATGTTGTTGCACCAAGAGAGGGTGCAAGGGATCAGACAAGAGAAGAACGAGTGCTTGAGAATTTCCATCATGACCCAATCATGATAGAGAATCCTATATTTATGCTCTTGTTGCACATGTTAGGACAACAATGATGCATATATTAGACTGGATACTAGCATTACAACCTAGGTTACCAGTCCTCAATATAGAAACATTGGGTTCTGAAAGGGTTCCTGAATGACATAGTCATGTTGGAACAATGGATAATGTGGGAGGGATAAGCATATGGAAAGAAAATAGACTTTGCCATAAGTATAGACAGATAGTATATATGCGATGGTAATGCCCAAGATGGGGCAATAAGTTGAGAAATAAGGAAAGGTCTCTACAATTCTAGAGACATGTGCCTAGTTGTTCTAAAAAGCCAAAGTTTTTGGTGCCACAAGTGCAATAAATGTCTAGTACACCAAGGCAGTAGTCTTTATGTGAGGGAAAAAGTCCTAACTTTCCACCTACAAGAACTCCAAACTTAGCTTATACATCGGTAATGAGTCCGATAAGACTATGGTATGAGGATAATACATGGACATGTTAAGCATACTAAACCCTTTTATTCAAAAAAAAGGAGTAAATGACCCAACAACCGAGGTAGACTCGACATGGCTTATGAAAGTTATAACCTAATAGTATAAAAAGGCAAAAGAAACAACATGAAACAGCTAGACTCTATGTTTGAGTCAACCAGATGTGGTGGATGACTGCGAGGGATGATAGTTAGATAGAGCTTTCTCATTCTGATATGTTTTCTCTATATTTTATCTGATAATCATAAGAAGGTAGTTGTTGTTGAGCTTCCTATAATTAGTCCTACAAGGACATGAGGAAGAGATAAGAAGGATAAGAACCTATATTTGGTCCAATATTCTCTTGTATGTTTTGGAATTTCTCTCTTCATGTAGAAAAGGAAGAGATGTAAAAGAAACACCGAGAGAAAATCTGAGATACTAAGTAGTAAATTTAAAGAGATGTTAAAAGTATGAAACATAATATAAAACAAATGCATACTACCTAATTTCAGTTCTTGAATACCCTGGCCATGTATTCATCTATTGAATGCAAGGTAAGTATGGAACTGTCAGATTGTTATCTTTCTGATTACTCTGATCAAGCAGTCATTTTGAGACAATCTAAAGAGCATAATGAAGTCAAATATGTGGCATGGATATTTCTACCACATCCTAGTTGATATATGGAGAAATTTGAGTTAATCATAGATCAACTGATAAACAAAAGAATATGTTTAGTATAATGTATACCCTGGTCCCCAGACCTAGAGGTAACAGTTACTGATGAGAGGTAACAATGTTCAGTGATGGAATGCGGGTTTGAATACCTAGATCTACTAATCATGATGATGATGTGATGTGTTTATGGCACATATAATGGGTACCAAGGTAAAGAATCCTAGTATCTAAGAACTTTCAATGATATGAGAAAATGGGAACATGACTCATGATAAGAAGTAATGTTTGGATACCTAGAGGGACCAACTCTAAAATTTGTCCAGTTACATACTGTAGTATGGATACCATTTGTTAGGGGTTTATGCCCCACATAAACATTTCAACATCAAAGATGTTATGTGGAGACTTGATGATATGATGAATGAATGATATATGTCTCCTTTTATCTGAGATTTCGGGGACGAAATCCTTGTTAGGGGTTTATAACTTGTAATGACCCTGACCTGGGTTATGAGGTAACCCTGTTTGTTTTGGCTAATAAATTTTCTTAGAACTTTAATATAATCCTCTAAGGTTCTTTGTTATCATGTGACACACTTATGTTTCAAGTTTCGTCCAGATTGAATGTTGTTTGAGCAATTTTCCTTTGTTTTGGAACAAAGTGTAATTTACCCAAATTGAGGGGATATAATGCAAAATGTCACGTGTTGAACATTCCTAATGAGTTTTAGCATCATTAAAGAGAGAATGGTGCAAGGTGGTGGCTTGTGGAAAGCCTAAATTCCAAGTTTGGACTTGTTTGAACAATGCTGGTGCATTGTGCACCAATTTTGGCACAAATTGTAATTTACCCAAAATGTGGGGTTAACATGAAAATTACCACCTCTAGAGTGTTCCTACTTCCTCTATGAATCATTTAGAGGAGAGAGATTGAATGAGACACCATTTTTGAATCAATTATGAATGATGGTAATCTTGGTGATGAAATGACCAAGAAAAAGGGTTGAATATGAAAGCTTAACTTGAGTTGTATCAAGTTGAAAAGCTTATATATGAGAGCCTATCAGCCAAGGAGCCATAGGAAATGCCTCATATCGTTTTGTGAACTCTTGTCAAAGGCCATATCATTCAAAGCACCTCAAGGAGGTGAGGTGTGATGGCCAACAAGTTTCCTTAGAAAAAGTGTATCGACTTGACTTAAAATAGTGATTAAACCTAGATAACTTATCCAAATGGATAAGTAATGGAATAATTTGCATCTATAGATGATCCTCAAACTTTTTGAAAGACAAGATAAATGTTTATGCATGCATGTAAACATGTCAACCATGCATGAAACGTGGCACCTACTAGCTCAAAAGTTTGACACCTCATTTTTGCCTTTCTTCATGATCAACAATTATATATACCCCTAGTTTCACCCCTTGGTGCAATTTTGCGACCATTACCACCCTCCTACCCTAAGGTATCGTGCATAGAGCTCCCATATCGTGAAGGGATGTTGTGGTATCGTGAATGGGCCTTGGGGTATCACCCATGGCAAGACCATATCGCCCATGTAGGTGATATTGGCCATATAGGGTGATATCGGCCATAAAGTGAAGTTTTGACTCCAAGTGAGTGTCATATCGTCCAAGTGAGTGCCATATCTTTCAAGAGGGGTGGAATATCGTGAAAGGACACTAGTGTATCGTGCAAAGGTGTTAAGGAGCAAGAATGAGCTCATACTTATCCCTAAGGTGAGGATAAGATCATCTTCAACCTTGGATTGAAGCATGAATTTAGGGTTTTGATCTTCCTTTCTTTTCTTCTTCACCAATTGCTTATCCATGGTGATTCTTTGCATATAGAGGAGTTTTGAAGTCCATATTCAACCTTAGGAACGTGGATCTTTGGAGCTTGGTTCTGTGAAGTCATTCTTAAGGCGGGTTGTATAACTTGAACTCAACCATGCTATTATTCTTCACCTGAATTGCTATAATTAGTGTAATACTTTTAATACCAAAATTTCCTGAAATAGTTGATGAGATTATGAGTTCTAGTAGTTTCTTAGACCTGTTTACATGAACTATAAAATTTATAACTAAGGTCTAGAGCTTGAATATGGTGGTATCACTTTATAAAAGTGATATCGGGTGCAAGCACACAAGAAAGTACCTTTAACTCGATATGATGATGCCCCTACTTCACTTAAACGATATGGATATGAATGAATACATTGTTTCATGATATGGGGGGTGTAGTGTACACCTCTTGCATGATAGGCAGTCAAGTATAGACTCCATTCACGATACAAGGTCAATTATATACTTGTAAGTTGACATGAAACCCTAATTTGGGTAACTGATATAAGTGAAGTATACCAATTGCTATTGCACGACATGGTTTCATGACATAGTTGCACGACATAGTTGCATGACATAGTTGCATGACATGGTTGCACGATAGGGTTGCACAATACACAACCCTAGATGATATGGTAACCCTAACCCATCATGGCTAACCCTAGATGGTGACTAGCCCGATAGGGTGATTGAATGTAGTTCTAGCCCAACATGGTGATGGTTTGATACCTCATAAGTATCATGGGCGACACATACATACACCTTGTTCCCGATATGAGGTCAAGAAGATACCTCATGCCTGATATGGAGACAAGTACAAATCCTAACCCGATATGGTGAGTGATCATACACCTCCAACCCAAGACACCTTGTAAAGGTGAGAATAAGACAGTCTTAGGAGTAATGAGTGTAACACCAAGTAATGGTATGACTGATACCTTGATAGGTGAAACACCTAAAGTGGTTGATAATGGTTAATCCTATATCAACAATGCCTCAACCTGAGATGAGTCCATATCAATTGATGATGGTTGGACAATTCAAATGTATGACTCATGATCAATACACTAGAAAATAAATGTGATGGGATAGTGCATAAGTATTAGGATGGAGAATACCCTAATACAAGATAAGTTGAGGAACTTAAGTAAGTTAAAAGTAATGAGGGAAGTGATACACCAAGGCACGGTAATTATCACATCCAACACTTTAAGGTTGTTACACCTTGTTGAACCTTATATCTAATATACTTGGATGAGTAACACATGATGCGTGTCATGTCAATTGTTACATTGAGATGGAATGCACTTTGATAAGGGTAGGCTATCATACCTTGAGAAAGGGTTAAGCCAAGTTAATAAAGTATGATGTAATCATACCCTGATAAGGATGAGAGAGGAACTCATATCTTGTGTTGATGATTCATTTAATGATAAATGATGAAAATAAATAGGTATGATTGAATACTTATGATATTAATGTATGCTCCTAGATGTGTGGAGCAATGAATTAGGGTTTGGATTGATAATCTGAATTTGAAACCCTATTCGGCTATAAAGGGAAACCCTAACCCTAATAGTTGTTTCCTAGTGAGAGGTGACAAGATGTTTAATGGGCCTTTTGAGCCATGTGAACAGTTGTTTCCTAGTGAAAGCGGACAAGATGATTAATGGGCATGGTGAGCCATGTGAATAATTGTTGCCTAATGAGAGGTGATAAGATGCTTATAAAAGTCTAATGTAAGGAATGGTAATGTGCAAAATAAACTAAAGGAAATGGAAACCAGTAACTTCATAATAATAATAAATGCCTATAATAATAATGAAATCTTGATCATACATGCTTTATGCTTATATTCAAATAAGGGCTATAGTGTTTTGAATATGCTTACAGGAGATAAGAGGAACACTTGTAGTACATAAAGAATGTGAATTGATATGATGGCTTTCCCCATGATATAATGCCTAGTAAAAGGATGTGATAACCAATGATGAATTGAAGGGATTGATATCCCATAACGAATGTGTAATCAGGAGTGGTTAGAGTCCACTACATGGATATGTAATCAGGATCGGTTAAAGTCCAATACCTGGTACAGGCATAAAGCATGTAATCAGGATTGGTTACGGACGAATATCTGGAAGAGGCGTAAAGCCTGTAATCATGAGTGGTTAGATTCCACTGCCTGGCTGTGTATATAGGATTGGTAATAACCCCAATACTTGGTTGTTAATCACTGGATTGGTAAAGTCCAATACCATGCTATTCATAGGATTAGTAATAACCCCAATACCTGGAAGAGGCATGAAGCCTATAATCACAGGATTAGTAATAACCCCAAACCTGGAAGAGGCATGAAGCCTAAAATCACAGGATTGGTAATAACCCAATACCTGGCAGAGGCATGAAGCCTATAATCACAGGATTGGTAATAAACCCAATACCTGGCGGAGGCATGAATCCTATAATCACAGGTTTGGTAATAACCCCGATACCTGGTTGTTAATCACTAGATTGGTAAAGTCCAATACCAGCCTATAATCACAGGATTGGTAATAACCCCAATACCTGGCATAGGCATGAAGCCTATAATCACAGGATTGGTAATAACCCCAATACCTGGCAGAGGCACGAAGCCTATAATCACATGATTAGTAATAATCCAATACCTGGCAGAGGCATGAAGCCTATAATCACAGGTTTGGTAATAACCCCAATACATGGCAAAGGCATGAAGCCTATAATCACATGATTGGTAATAACCCCAATACCTGGCAGAGGCATGAAGCCTATAATCATAGGATTGGTAATAACCCAATACATGGCAGAGGCATGAAGCCTATAATCACATGATTGGTAATAACCCAATACATGACAGAGGTATGGAGCCTATAAGCACAAGATTGGTAATAACCCAATACCTAGTAGAGGCGCAGAGCCTATAATCACAGGATTGGTAATAACCCAATACCTGGCGGAGGCGTGGAGCCTATAATCATAGGATTGGTAATAACTCAATACCTGGCAGAGGCGTGGAGCCTATAATCATAGGATTGGTAATAACCCAATACCTGGCAGAGGCGTGAAGCCTATAATCACAGGATTGGTAATAACCCCAATACCTGGAAGATGCACAAAGCCTATAATCACAGGATTGGTAATAACCCAATACCTGACAGAGGTAGGAAGCCTATAATAACACAGGATTGGTTTATTCCCAATGCCCGGAATGGTTGCACAGGATTGGCATTGTCCAATGCCTGGACAGAATATGATGATGTATACTCACATGACTGGTACAATTCGATATTTGGTTAGCATATTGGCTGAGGTCAATAGATAGAAATGAGAATGATTCTTGGATGACATACCATGATAATGAGCATCAAAGGATAAGCTTGAGATAGTATGATGAGTAAATGATATACATGTTCTTCATATTCCTTATAAAGTGAATAGATGATTTACTGCTCTATCATAGATAGTGGCAATTCTTTAAAAGATGAGAATGTTCTAAACTGCTTATCCTCTACTCAGTTTAATATTATTTAACTGTGATAATAATATTGTTGGCGGAGAGTTATATCTCTCACTGGGACAATTACAATT
This sequence comes from Alisma plantago-aquatica, assembly GCA_963693085.1. Lineage (NCBI taxonomy): Eukaryota > Viridiplantae > Streptophyta > Magnoliopsida > Alismatales > Alismataceae > Alisma > Alisma plantago-aquatica. The sequence continues at coordinate 644,988,824 of OY856412.1, forward strand.
GTCTCACCCACGTGGGATCCAAATTTTTAGGTGGACAAGCACGAGGAGGTGAAGACCTTTCTGTAGAGAAAGAACAACAGCAATAGGGACAGCAGTGACAACTCAGGTTGAGTGAACAGTCTGTCATGTCTTGTAGATAGAAGTCCTATGTGTCGTCTCTGTACTCTCAGGTCCTTGGAGTTGGTTCGTTATGTTTTCATGAACGATCTGAGGTTTTGGCTTGTAAGCCTCGAGATTTTATGTTGCTTCATTATATGTTTTAACAAAGAACTGTTATATGTTATCTTCGAGAAAAGATGGTACAGTGTATGTACAATATTAACAATGATGTATATAAAGTTTTGGTTCTGCCTTAAAGTGTTTTTCTAGAAATGGATCTCTTTGAAAAATGGTTTTAATTTTTAGTGATTTTTGTTAATCCGCTGTTTATGCTTAAATTCTGCTTAATTAGTAATGATTTGTCAATCGATTTGGTGACGGCCGTTACAAACACGTCCATATACTCCTCCACCTCACCAACCCCCCTACAACTACCAATATCCTCCACCTCACTCATACTAATAGCCTCCTACACAATAACACCACAACAACAACCAAAACAACCACAACCCCAACCACAATTTATCCTTAAAAACACAAATCCAAGGCCACCACCACCACAACAGCTACAACCAAATCCACAAGCTTCCTCTTCCTCTACCCATGAGCAAGTGAAGGTAGTGACATGAGGGGTGGTTCTACCTTGGAGAAGCCCCATGATATTGTTGTTGATAGTGCAACCAGTGATGATAGAGGTGATACTATGACCAGACATGTTGATACCGATATCCATATTGATGATACTATAACATGAACTAGATTTGATACCGTGATACTAAGAAGTGATATTGTGATTCCAGTGATTCCTTTAGATGATTCTATTGATCCGAGCTGATTGGGAGCCCAACTTCCCCCATTTCCCGATGCTCTTGAGGATTCATCTATTGAAAGAAGAAAGAAGAAACATATTGAAGATATCATGGAAACTTTTAAACAAGTGAAGATAAACATTCCTTTTTTGGATGTGGTCAAGCAAATCCCTTCCTATGATAAGTTTCTAAAAGATTTGTGCATGTTTTAGAGAAAAACAATGGGGAGAATGACAAAGAAAGTCAAGCTCACCGAGCAAGTGATCTTAATTCTACAACACACCATGCCGAGAACGAGGAAAGACCCCAGTGCTCCCATCATTTCATGTTACATTGGAGCACACCACATAGACCAAGCCATTCTAGACTTGGGTTCTAGCTTGAACTTGATGCCATATGATTTGTTTTCCAAGCTCCAAATGGGACAATTTGGTCCAGCACATTGCACTCTACAGTTGGATGATTGATCGGTGTAAACGCGTAGAGGGCATGTTGATGATGTGCTAGGTAGACTTGATGATGAGACTTCTGCATTCTTCCCCACTGACTTCATTGTGCTAGATATGAAAAATGATTGTAGAAGAGTGCCTATTATCATGGGGAGACCCTTCTTGGCTACAGATGATGTAGTGATCAACATGAGAACTGGCACCATGTATGTGACCTTCATGCACATGAAGCTTAGGTTGAACATATTCAAATCTTCAACTACAACTGAGGTGATAGGACCCAAAGAAGAGTATTGTTATCTTGTTGAATGCCTTGAAGAGATTGTAGAGGAGTGCCTACCTGTGTGGATCTAAACTTCCACTCAAGGTAGAGGTTTAGAGCCCATTGTTGAATTTTTTGATGATGCCGATGAACATGATGAAGTGAACAAACTAGCATTAGTGGGTGCAAGTGAGGACCTGCCATCCATTTCAGATCCATTGAAGAATTCTCTTGAAGAACCTCAAAAATCTTTAACTCAAGTCACTCCATGAAGGGTTGAAGTATGCATTTTTAGGCTCCAATGACACCCTCCCGGTGATCATTTCTTCTATTCTCTCTCTAAAATAAGAAGAGGCATTGATGAAAGTCCTAAAGAAGAACACTCAGGCCATTGGATGGTCCATTACTGATTTGAGGCGTATTGACCCCTCCATTTGTGTGCATAGGATTTATTTATAGGATGATGCTAGGCCAACCTACCAAATGCAATGGCAGTAGAACCCAAAATTGAAGGAAGTTGTGACTCAAGAGGATGTGAAATGGTTAGATGTGGGAATTATTTATCCAATTTCTAATAGGACATGGGTGCATCCCGTACAATTTGTAATAAAGAAGGGTGGGATCACAGTGGTAGAGAACGATGATGGTGAGATGATGCCAATTAGAGAACAATCCAAATGGATAATGTGTGTAGACTACAGAAAGCTCAATGAAAAGACTAAGAAGGACAAATATACTTTTTGATTCCTTGATAAGATTCTAGAGAGGTTGGTGGGGCAAAGTTTCTATTGCATTCTTGATGTATACTCCAGGTACTTCCAGATTGTTGTTCATCCTACATACCAAGAAAAGACAACATTCATTTTCCCTAGTGGTACATTTTCTTATCAGAGAATGTCATTCGGTCTATGTAATGTCCCTTCCACTTTTCAGAGATGTGTGACCTCCATCTTTGCCGACATGCTTGATTCATCAGTTGAGGTATTCATGGATGATTTCTTAGTTTTTGGTAAAACCTTTGATGAGTTTTTGCTCCACTTGGCCACCATTCTTGAGGGATGTGTTAAGGTTCGCCTCGTGCTATCTTGGGAAAAGAGCCACTTCATGGTGCCTGAGGGCATAGTTCTAGGTCATCAGGTTTCAAAAGACTATATTGAGGTTGATAGGGCCAAGGTGGGCCTCATTTCTACTCTTACCATTCCTTCTACCGTAAGACATGTCTGTTCTTTCTTGGGACATGTAGGTTTCTATCATCTCTTCATCAAGGATTTTAGCAAAATTGTCAAGACCTCTCTGTCATTTGATGGAAAAAGATGTTGAATTTCACTTTGATGACAAGTAGGTTGAAGCCTTCAACTACTTGATGCAAAAGCTCATTTCCGCTCCTATATTGCAGCCCTCGGGTTTCTCTTTGCCATTTGAGATCATGATTGATGCATCCGACATGGAAGTGGGGGCTTTTCTGGGCTAAAGAGTTGTCTGGATTCCACACGCCATCTATTATGATAGAAAGACTCTAGACGAAGCACAAAGAAACTACATGACTATAGAAAAAGAGTTGCTTGTGGTTATCTTTGCTCTTGACAAGTTTCAATCATATCTTTTGTAAAATAAGGTAGTAATATACACAGACCATGCTACATTAAAGTATCTCATGGTGAAGAAAGACTCAAGAATTTGATATTGAGATTGTGGACAAGAAGGGAGTGGAAAATTTTTCCTCTGACCATCTCTCCCAAATTGAAGCACCCTTTGATGATACAAGCTGAATTAAAGAAACAATGCCACTTGAATAACTCTTCCTACTCTCATCCACTCAAAGGCCATGATATAAACATATAGCTAGCTTCTTAGCTAGTGGAAGGATACCAAGCACATGGACAAGGGAGGAAAGCAAATGGTTGTTTGATATGATAAAACAATTATGTTTGGGATGATCCTCACCTATTCAAATATTGTCTAGACCAACTCATTAGGAGACGTGTCCCAGAGATGGAGCAACAAGAGATTCTATCTATGTAGCATTCTGGAGTATGTGGAGGTCATTTTTGTGGGAAACACATGGCTGCCAAGGTTCTCCAAAGTGGATTTTATTAGCCCTCCTTGTTTAAAGACTCTCATTAATGTTGCAAGTGTAGTTTGAAGTGCCAAAAGGTAGGCACTATCTTGAAGAGGGACATGATGCCTCCATCACCCATTCTTATGGTGGAGGTATTTGATGATTGGGGAATTAATTTTTTGGGTTCATTTCTTCCCTCTTCCAGATATGTCTACATTTTGGTTGTTGTGGATTACATGTCAAAGTTGATTGAGGTTGTTGCAACTAGAACCGATGATCACAAAGTGGTATGTGATTTCATAAAATCAAATATTTTTAGCAAGTTTGGTGTTCCAAGAGCCATAATTAGTTATGGGGGAAGTCACTTCATCTATCACATTTTTGAAGGCTTGCTTAAGAGACACAGATTAAATCGTCATGTGGCTACTCCTTACCACCCCAAACAAGTGGTCAAGTTGAGTTAGCCAATCAGGAGATAAATTTCATTCTTGAGAAGACAGTGAGACCGGACTGTAATGATTGGTCATTACATCTCGATGAGTCTTTGTGGGCATATAGCACTGCATATAAAGACTCGATTGGGACCATGTCATTCAATCTCATCTATGGTAAAAGCTTCCATATACCAATTGAAATGCAACATAGGGCATTGTGGGCTTTGAAATCCATGGATATGGATGTAGACACAACTAGGTTGAAAAGAAAGTTGTAGTTGTATGAACTTTAGGAAATGAGGCATGAAGCCAATGAGTTGTCCAAGAGATACAAGGAGAGGAAAAAGTTCCTTCATGATAAGTTGATCAATAATAAGAGCTTTGAGCCTGGAAAATGGGTATGTCTTTATAACTAAAGGATGAAGTTCTTTCCCAAAAAACTCCAGTCTAGATGGGAAGGACCTTATATAATCAGAAAGTTATATCCATTCAGGGTTGTGTTGATTGGTGAGACAGAAGGAGCAAGAGAGCTCATTGTGAATGGACAAAGGTTGAAAGAAGTTTTGGAAGTTGGGTAGGATAGAGTAAACCAAACTTTTGATATTGTGATGTTAGTTGAGGAACATCAGCTTGATGAAGAAATGTGCTTGAATGCACATGAAAGAGATATTTACTTCAAATATTGTTTGAAAATCCCATGACAGTGATAGACTTCAAGAATCAATAAGCCCAGTCGAAGGTGTAACATTTAGAGCTATTGGGAAGCAACCCACCTAGATTTGGAAACTTTTTCACCCAACCTTCACTTTTTCATACTTTTACTTTGTTTTCACGTGATTCCAGAAATACACACATGCACACTTGTACTGGATAGTTTTGTTTTAGTTTTGATGATTTGACATGTGAGATTGGTGAAAGTTGAGAAACGAGGCACATTTTAGTGCAAAACGATTGATGCAACATTGATTGGGTCAATTAAAATGATTGGAGTATGAATGATGGAATGATTTGATGAATTTGGAAGATTTTTTAACTTGGAGGACATAGCACGGCCATGCTGGCATGGAACAACCATGTTGGCATATTGCATTTCAACAGGGAAATTTCGAGTTTTAGGCACGGGCAGCACGACTGTGCTGGCCACCACGAATGTGCTGGCACCTCACTAGAACGATCGTGTTGGCCCAAGCCCATTACTTAAGTTGCTCAATTTTTCCTAACCTAGCATGACCCAACTCTCATTCTTGTGACCCAGAATGGTCGTTCCGCACTGAGTGATAGTTAGGGTGAGCTCCATTCACCCCCAAATCACCTCCTCTTTCTCCCAAACTCCAAATTTGAGTTCCCCTTAGTCCCCAATCACCTTCCCAAACCTCAAGCTCCATTTTCCACCCTCCATTACCATCTATTTCTCAATCTCCAAGGAGATTCCACCCCTACAACTTGGAAGCACATTTGGTGTTGTTCTTGCTCATTTTTTACCAAAGATCCTTGCAAAGATGAAGAATATAAGCAAAGCAATCAGGAAGGGGGAAGAGAAGACAATGGACGTCCTCAGCGGAGGCAAAAACACTCCAAGCGGGCCTCCAATGTGTCGTAGCAGTCCCACAGTGTGTCATCTCTGTCTAATTCAATTTCACAATCACTCTGACGATCAACATCGACGACTGAGTCCCAACACTGATCCTACTCCAGCGGCCACACATTGGATCCAAGTTATAGCAACCCTGACAAAGAAGAGCAGGAGGAAGAAGAAGAGATGGAGAATATTATCGATTTGGTGGACATCGACCCACCGACCTGAGAGTGGAGAACCAAGAAGGCTATTGATGTGTAGGCTTCATGACCTCCACGCCTGATTCTGACAATACACTCTACTTCATCAGCACAACCACCACCACTCAACAACCCATTAGGTGTCAGTTAGTGATTGAGGAAGAAGACAAAGATGAACCGGTCCAGATGGTGCCCTTGAACTTGGACACAAGTTTGGGGTCACACACATATGAAGAGGAGGAGGTAGATGACACCGAGAGTGAGGAGATGGAAGATGAGCCATTGGACTTTTTGTCCAAGATGGAGGAGGACAGGATGAAGTGGGTTGGAAAGCAACCTGAGGAAAGTTCTTATGGGAGAGGCACATCAGGGAAATTGTTCACAAGACCCCTACACCCCCTGTGCTTAACAAGGAGGGTGATGCCTACTAAATATGCATGTATGGCTACCATGCAAGCTCTAGGGATCAATTATGTGTATCAGGATTGAATGAAATGATGTGGTCTCTATAAGATCTTGAATGAGGTTGATGAAACCTACTTGGAGTTGACTCATGAGTTCTTTACAACATTGGAAAAGGTAGAGTGCCAAGGTGAGGAAGCCATCAGGTTCAAGTTGAATAGTCAACACATGTGCTCAAAGTTTCCTAAATCAATGCTGTCTTTGCACCTATTTAGAAAGGGCTAAGAATTTCAATGAGAGAAGGCATGAATAGAATGGGAAACCAGATTACTCCAAGATGTGAAAGGCTATTACTGGTCAAGCAACTTTTTCTGAAGGAAAATCCAAGACCAGCAAGATTTACAATCCCTTCATGAGATACCTACAGAAGGTCCTAGCAAACACGTTGTTTGGTTGTTATGACAATCAAGGTTGTTTTTCACAAAAATATTTGTATGTGATGGCCATAGTAGCAAGGGATTTGTTACATTGGAGCCATGGTGATTGACCACTTGAAGACAATCCCCTCTAAGAGTAAACATCCATTCATCGTTGGGGGAATTATCACCACATTGGCAACTGTAGTTGGCTGCAATCTTAATGCGCTTACCAAGGTAGAAGGAAGAAAATATGTTGATCTAAACTATCTTTCTAGATTCCAAATGATCTCCCTCAAAGATAGCAAAATATTTTATGTTCTAAACCACGAGTATCCTAGAATCACCTTGGAGCTCCCATACCACACCACCCCCTGCTCATGGATGTGGGACCACCGGAGAACTTTTCAGAGGTGATAGCATAGTATGAGGTGGAGCATCCAAGAGAGGGGCTCAAAACACCAAATGTCAACTTACCTAATGAAGGAGGAGAGACGAATGTGTCAGAGAAGTAGTGCATTCTTGAGTAACCATGCCGCAAACGACTAAGATTAGAGGATTTTGATGTGCAACCACCGCCAACAAATGCATACAACATGTCGGCCATTCATGCACAATTGGAGGTAATTCAACACGCACAACAGGCCATGTGGTCATTTTGCAGTACATGCATCATCAGATCAACCACATGTACTAGTATCAGCATGTGTAGGTATAGGGGAAACCCTAATGGGGGGATGATTTTTGTGAATGACTATCGGGATACCAGGAGACATACTTGCCTCCACAGGAGGACTATAGGGGCTACTATTACCTGCACCCACCTCCACATTCAGGCCCACTATAGGATCCCACATCGCCAGAGCAGTGACGTCTACCCTATCATTCCTAAGCTTTAGATTCATGTTGAGACAAGATGATTCAAAAGTTTGGGGTGGTAGGGTGGTATTCCCTCTATGTTAGCTTATATTATTGATGTCTATCTCACTTGATCTGTGTTTAGTTTTTTATTTCTCTTTTTTAGTATAGATTTCCTTTTACTTGCATCCATGCATAGATGTAGTTCAATTTCATGCAATTTTGCATAATTTTTCAAAAAAAATGCTCTTTTTTCTCTTCCATGACATGCAGTGCATTAACATGTAGATTTTGGTAATTATTGTGTGTTTTCAATTATGATTTGTTGCTTCATATTTTGAGTTCCCTAAAGTTAATTTTAGATGTGATTCAATGCAAATTGGCACTATTTTAGCCAATTTTGCAAAAACTTGAATGTTCTTCCGTAAAAGCATGTGTTAACATAATATCCATTGTTTGAAATGAAAATTTTGGTCTTTGACAAATGCATGATGTTTTCTTAGAGTTTATTGCTATATGTTCTTTATTGTTGACTTTTTACATGTGCATCACCTCTCTCAAGCTTGTGAATGTTTTGGTTGAGTGGTGAATTTAGCAAGCTATGAATGCTTAGAGCCTATGGAATCACTTGAAAGATGGGTGTGTAAAAGCACTCCAAAATATGATCACAATATTTTCTTCCATTTTCTTACCCAGTGAGCTAGAAAACATTAGATCTAGCTCACCTTACCCTTTCTATAGCCATGTGGATCATTTGGTGTGGTTTGAAGCATAAGACTCAATGTATGAAAATGAAACAACACGCCCAGTCATCATTGATTAATGCCAACATGAATGCCTAGTCATATTTGAAGTTTGTATGCTCAGTTCTCATTTCATGATTGGTTTGTGAAAGTGGAGAGAAGAGAGGTGGAACACATGCACTTAGTCAGTTTTAAGACCATTTAGTCAATAATCATTATTTGCAATGCATTTATCATTTTTGTTTATTGAAAGAAAACTAAAGAGAGAGATTACATTAGAACACACTTGAGGAAAAGTATGTTTTAAGTTTGGGGTGGTGATGGAGCCCTATTTTAGGGCTTCATCTTGTGCCATTTTGTTCTTTAATTACATCTAAACATAGTAGAATGCAAGTTAAATTCCACAATATGCATATTATTATCAAATGCATTTATGGACATTCTTTGCATACTTTTTCGGTACTTGTACCATGCTTTGGATGGATGAGAGAGAAGGAGGGAGTTCTAGGAGTCCTGCACTCATGGAGGGGTTGAAAGAAGACCCCAAAGCTCCCTCAACCTACCCATAATGGCCAAGGGCTGACATCAAGGAAAGAAATCCATTAACCATGAAGATTCAGGATGATTTTTGTACTGATGACCCCAACACGACCATGGTTAAATGGAATGGCCGTGTTGGCCAATGTAAAAGTTATAAATAAAATCCCAAATTTTCAAGCTATAGCAACTCAACCACCATGAATGTGCTACCCAACATGGTTGTTCCATGAAGCCCCAAAAATGGTCGTGCTACCCAGTACGGTCGTGCTAGCTAAAGTCAAAATGGGCATGATGAAGCTAACGACCTCACCTCCAATTCACTCACCACGGTTGTGTTGTCCAGCATGGCCGTTCTACCTAGCCTCCACCATGGTCATGCTATCCAGCACAGCTGTGCTACGAGCCTCCATTTCACCACTTCAACCTGTGATTTTCCACTTTCTTAGAATGACCGTTCAACACCACCATGGTTGTTCCTACCGCTACCCACCACGGCCATGGTGCCTAGCACGGCCGTGGCGCCTAGCACAGCCGTGCTACCACCTAAATCCTATCATTTTTTGCACTTTTTTTCCACCAATGCCCCTACTTACCCTAGTTCCTCCACCACTACCTATATATACATGGGTGGCCGCCACTACCTATCATTTTTTGCACTATTTTCCAACCATTATATTGCATGTAGTTTGTGCTTTTATACATAAATTTCTTGTTTTGTGATGCTTGATGACATTCAACTTCTAGGGGAAATTGGACTGTATGTGGCAATCTTAGGAATGGCTCCTAGGTCCAATTAGTGGATCCCTAGATAGCCCCCTTTGTTCCTACTTACATATCCCTTCTTCTACAAGTGAGTGTGAGATCTAAGTAGCTAGTGTAAGTGTGATTAGTGCAATTTCCTAGAGCTTCATAAAGGCTAGATGGCAAGTAAAATGGGGTGAAATACCCTCATCTCTACTCCCATTCCTACCCCTGTCTCTCAATTGCCCTAATACCTCTTACCCTAGAAACCTAGATTTGCGAAGTCCCACTAGAACTACACCTAACCATAGTTCTCCAACTAGTAGTATAGGGTATATTCTTGTAGAACTTGCCTTGTTGTTTAGTTTGATAATCTAGATTGAATTGTGATAATTGCATGCTATGTATATCACCCCCAAACTACTATCAATGGGCATTCCAAAGTGTCCCACCTATCCAATCCATTTCTTAAAACCCGACTTGTCATCTTAGCTTGTTAATGCTAATTTAGCTTAATTGCATGTGTTCACTCTAGTTAATTTCTTAGTCTTGTTAATTAGAGTTAATCTAGATCTTTACTTTCTCTAGTGTTTAGCTTAGTTCTTAGTTTCTAATTGCCTTCCTAGAGCAGTGTAGATCATCTTTCTCTTATTTAGTTGATTATTTAATCTAGGTTCTTATATCTAACTTGCCTAGGATAATCTATAGTTTTTGGTAATCTAGTTTTCATATGGCCTTTACTTTCCTTCTTGCTTAGTGTAATCAAACGAAACCCAATTTTAAACCCTTCAACTCTAATATCCTATTTAGGAACATATCCAACAAAAAACATAGATCTAGTGCCCCCTCTATCCCTATGGATCGATCCCCATTGCTTTCCTCTTGTCTATACTATAGCATGGCCCCATGCGCTTGTGGGAGAATATTTTAGTGTTGTGAGTGAACCTTGTTTGGGGACTTATTAATTCAAAAGATCACGTGTGCATGGAACATCACACCACACCCCACCAAGTTAAAGTCTTCCTTGATGTCAGCTAGATGAAGGGCTCATTTCAATTCTCCTTTTCTCCTTAATCTTGGGACATATCATCCCATAGTCGTGCGAAAACAAAGACATACATCAATAAGCGACAATATACATTTTATAAAAATAGAAAAATAAGCATAATAACTTGACTTGAAAGAAAACATTGAGATGCATTTTACTTAAATATTCATGATTACTTGATTCTTATAACATGGATAATTGAATAAATAAAATATGCACGCTCTATGATTTTCCCACTTAAGGGTCCATAATTGGCATGAATGCCCATGATTAAGCAAAAAGTACCATAATGACCCCTTGAGGTCCATGATTGGCTAGAGAAGCCTATAATTGGCACAAATACCCATAATGACCCCTTGAGGTCCACGATGAAGAGAGCATACAAAACTTAATCAAATTCTCATTGCATAATTGTTAATATGAGCATTGCGATAATCTTGAACAATAAATCTTTAACATGATGGGACTTCTCCCTCTTGAACTTGAACATTAGTTTCATGAATCATTAACCCTTAATCATCAATCATAGTCTATACTCTTAATGATCATGATAACCTTAGGAGCTAGGAAATAGAAACCATCAAGCAAATTTTATACATGCACATGATCACAGCATTAAAATTTGAAGCATAATACATAAACCATACATAACATGCAAATAACCAAAGGAACTTATGTATAGTGGCATGGCCCGCTTACATGGAGTAAAGAAAATCCTATCTTATTGTCATTCATCTTGATTGAATCCTAGGTGTGTACCTTGAGTCAAACCTAAGTCTCCTGAATATAACATGATCCTTATTAATAATCACTTTAATTAACTTTTAAAACGCTAATTAGGTCTTTAGAAAACCATGATTGTATTATACTAAATTGGGTCAGGGTTACTGATTCGGTCAGACCATAAGAGAAAATTTGATTAAATGTGCTAAATTAAAGAGCATATTCCTTAAAATTAGGATTTTGGAATCCCTTGTGAAAACATTAAAACAAGAAAGAAAAAGCATGGTTTGAAAACCCTAAAATCATGTTCTACTCGAAGAATCCTTTCCATCGACTATTTATTTGTATTTTTTCTAAATTTTATTTTAATTACTATGAATTTCCAAAAATTTCGACCAACTAGGGGCAAGTTAAAAGCATTTGATAATTTTCTTAGGAATGGATACAAGGAAATCAAAATGACTGATATGTCCATTACTAAAATTACTAAGAAACTACGTGACATGGTGTAAATTCATCAAAATCGCATCCCAAACCAATGGTACGACCTCTCGATTAAATGAAATAAAAAACCCTAAAATACCCAATATATGTGTGACATATCGATTGAAATCAAAAGGGTAGACATGTAAAAGCCCCATACGACTTCTTCTAGATTTGGCCATGTCATGACCAAGCTATTTGAAGCACCAAGTCTTCATACCAAATTGTGACCAAAGGTTGATCTGACGGAGTTGTCATGCCCCAAGGATTCCCTAGGCATCACCAAACTTGGCAAGCCAAGTTTCAAGACCTGCGATTCTAGAACACCATAGCTTTTGATTTCAGACCGTGAAACAAAGAGTTGTAGCCCTTGAGTCCAAGATCATTGTGCCAGGAGTACGAGTGCCCAAAAAGGCTAGGAAACAACTACCAGAGCAAGGAGAAAATAGATACATAATTTCCATGGTTGAAGGGCTACCAGGTAGCCATGGGAGTGACTACCGACAAAAAACCCAACCATGGCTAAAGGATACGGCAAGCCAAGGCAATCTAGGGTGAAAGAAGTATAGAGAAATAGATATGGAGGTCTGAAGATGCTTACTTGGTGGTCAATTTGACTCGAGGTGACAGAGAAGATGGGTTAGTGAGGTGTTCAGCGAATATGCATATATCTAGTAGGTGTGGAAGCTTCAGAGTGTGGACGACATAATTGATGAAGGTGGAGCAAGGTGCCAGGGGCGGTAAATCGTTTGGGATACTAATATAGTCATGGGGGTACATGGTGTCCTCTGCAACTCAGTGGCAGATTGGAGAGGAAATCCCTAATTGGTGTTTCTTCTATGGGGCATGAAACCCCTAGAAGTTAGGGATGTCAAGACTCGCGTGCATGCTATAATATTGTTGGCAAACAAATTTCTAAGAATGGGCCATTGTGGAGTACGAACATGATCGGGAGAGCAAAGCCAGGTGACTGCGTTCAGAATGTGAGAAGATCGGGAGGTAGGGGATAATCAGGAGACCGTTGGATTGGACAAAAAAGGAAATGGGACACGCGAGCTGTTTGATCATTCATGAAGAAGGAAAATAAGAAAAATAGGGCATGACAACAAAATAGAATCAAACTTTAGTGGATATCGATGCATTTAATGCATATTCAAATAAATTTAAATGAATTCAATTTATTCTCTTATTCTTTAAAATTTGATGAGAAAATAAAGTCCAAATAAAACCAAAATGGGTAGTTAGAGTACTAAGAACATAAAGAATATGATTCTAAAATAAATTTTGCATTACGGGAAACTTAAATACCTAAAACACATAACTTGAAGGAAAAACTATTTTCTTCATATTGATGTATTTCTTTATTATTTGACATCAAATTTAGTGTGTGCCTCTCACTTCACTAAAACGATCCATAGGAAAAAAATAGTGTGTTCCTCAAATTGATATTTTGCACAAGTTTTGTTCATATTAGCCATGCATTGCATCAATACTTTAGTTAATTTGGGAAAACTATTTCCCTTGGTGATCCCATGAGTCAAAATCTGACTAATGACTTTTTACGCACTCAAAAAATATTCCATCTACATTTTTATGCATTTATGAGAAAATTCTTTGGAGGAGAGAGAAAAGTAAAAAGGGAACACATAAATTCAACATTTTAAATTAATTTCCACTCATTATGGTGTATCTATAGGAGAAGGTATAGTTTTAATTTTCTTGTTGTTTTTCCCACTCTATTTTCTATAAGGAGTATATTCTTATGGTCATTTCACATTAAATACCCCAATAATTATTATTTAATAGAACCCCATTCTATGGTTTAAATTAGATCAGAAAATTGGGGTGTGACATTATCTTATGAAGGGTTTGATATAAATGGATTTTCATACTTCACAGAACATTAAGTTGATAAGAGTGTCAGTATAAATTAGTTGGTTCACCATTTCAACTTATTCATAGATTTTTTCTAGTTCCAAGGATAAGTTTCCATGTGAAGGAAAGATATCTTGATATAGTTTGATTAAAGACATATGGGATATTGACTACACATAGTTTAGATTCTATATAGACGATCTTGCAAAAGAAAATTTGTTTGTTATTCTTCAAGGGAAAAGATAGTTCACATCATATCCTATTGATGAAGAAGTGTAATATGACAACTGTGATAACTTGGATCTTTATCTCTCTAATTAGTGACTCACATCATTCAATTGGATTTCAATCATATTATGTTATTGCCTTGATGTTTAATTGTTATCACTCTACCTTCTGTCTTGTTGTGCGACATTAAAATCAATTTTGACCAATGAATTTAGTGCATCATGCTCTTACTTTTAAAAATGAACCAGATCAACGTTATTATATTGATCCCTAATGTGTCTAATGTATTAAATCTTTCAATTATCTTTCCAATGGCACTAGAAACACCTTAATCATAAATTTAGTGCCCAAGTTATGGACCTTTCAATTTTACCTCATTCTCTCTTGATTTAATTTGATTTAAATCCGAGTTTACACCCTTGTTAGTCTGAATTGTGGGTGTGCACGACACACTAGTCTCCTTGCCCTCTCCTTGGAAATCTGACTCTTTGCCCCTCATCCAATCAAGAAGCTCAAAAGTATGGGCCATGGTTTCTGGCCATTGCATTTCTCACCAATAGATCTGCACACCCATCTAACGGTCGAGATTGTATCCCTAACCTCCATACTCTTCTCCATTGAAATGGCCACCAACCATCATCTACAATGGTCGAGACCCACCTATATTGCCACACAAGCCCCCTTTTCACCATGTAACCCTAGCTTCACCTATCAAACTCCTCCCTAAACCCATTCCCTCTCTTTTCTCACACTTTCATGCTCTCCAGCCCTATTTTATTCTTCTTTATCAACCTCCTAACCCTAATTCTTTCTTGCGGTGACACTAGGGATGGGCATGCCACGACTACCCTCGCACCATAAAAAGACCGCCAGTGAGTCCCTGAAGTCGAGGTGTGGTTGGACGACATGTTTTGGGCCCATCTTGTGCCATACCTTCCATGAGTAGCTATTGCTTTGGTGTCGGGCAGACTACAACCACTAGGCTTGCACAGGCGTGCGCACACTGGAGGCCCCCCACTGGATGATGGCCACTGACGGAAAGCAACCCCAAGGGGTGAGGAGCAATGGAAAGAGTGACACCTACAACCGTTGATCTGAAAGCTAATGGTTAGAATTAGCCAAGCTCTGAAGCTCCCAATTCGGCCTAGCCTAGACCAGATTACAGAGGTTGTCACCATTTCCATGGACCATGGGCATGGATCATGGATCCAAGGGTCCAGATAGCTTGTGACATAAAGGTATAATCTTGAATCTTGATTTCTCTATAGTTGTCATTCATATCTTTAAATATTTTGTATCTTTCACATTCTGTGGCCAAATACGGCATATCATGTTTTTTATCCTCTCTATGAGATCTATCCAATGAACCTAGTTTCAAGGTGTAATTCTACTTATAGATCCTATTATGTCAAAAATGGCATCTTTTGACTTATTTTCACATGATGAATGGTGCATAAAGTTCTAGCATAATCTTTTATGACCTTAAATGTGATGATACCTCTTGACTAGTAACTTCAATCAACTTTGGACTCATTTTATGCATTGGATCATCTTGATTTACTTTTAATGGCTATCTTGACCTAAAATGGCCCCCTTTATGTGTATTGATGATGTTACTTGATCAAGTTTGGACTTTATCTTAAATTGTCATCATCTAACCTTTTTAATCTCAAAATCGGTAGAACTTATGATGTTTTATGCCATGTGTGGCTAACATGTCACACCTCTTTATCTTGAGTAGATCATATAACCTAAAAGCACATTTGTGCACTTGTTCCTTGAAGGATATTTACATGCTTATATGTTTGAATCCTTAATTATTTGATCAAAGTTGATCTTTATTTTTTCCAACATGTATGTTCACCTCCAAATCAGACCCTATAATGTCATGTGACACGAAATCCCATGTAATATACTCACATACGCTCTTGACTACTTCTGACATATGTATGATCTTTAACATGTTCTAGATGCATATGTTGATTGTTGGGCTCTAACATTGCTAGATCATAACATAATGATATACATGAAATCTTAATGACTTCAAGCTAGTAGATTCATCATATTTGTATCACTAATATCAACTTGATCTATCCTATGCTATTTTATGATACTATGACTTGGAAAGTTGAATCTATTGCATGAATTTGATCAGGTATGATTAGTCATGATCTTATATGGTTAAATGTTGATGGAAAAATAAATTTCAAGATTCACTTACTCACTAAATCAGACTTTATATTTATCTAGTTTTAACCCCAATGTGGATGGCTTACCTAGATCTAGGGCATAATGTTGATACTATGATTTTAATGAGTAATTGCATGCATTTTTGGAATCTTGGATCTAAAGAAACAAACCACTTGGGACTTGGGTCTAGGAGAACATACAATGACTTAATTGATGTTCACATTATCAAAACATATTGATCTATGACCGCATGTTATATATTTTGCATCTTAGGTCCCATTTGGTTGGATAACCTCTAAGGATCTTATCATATCTTTCACCCTACTTTAAAGGTATGCTCAATCTCTTGACCATACCATGTTGTTGGCTTGTTTGTATGTATTCACCTATGTATATTTAGCTAACTAATTACATGTTTGAGCTACTTGTTCCCTATGATTAGTATGTTTGATTTGCTTTATCTATGTTGAACAAACCTTGAAAATAATTGAACTTGTCTATTATACAAACCTTGTGTACCTACATGTATTGTTGGGGTAAGGGAACAAGATTGGCATCTTACTTGAGATGTCAAGAAAAGATGGACAATGTCGATAAAATGGTTAGCTAATCTTGAGAACCCTTACAAACCCTTCCCATGGCAAGTTGGTCAATGGCCATAATATGATGTTGGGTATAATGGAAAAACACCTAAAACATGCCTTGTATAAAACAATATCATTGAGTGATCTCACCTTGTTTCTACTATTTTCTTAATATGATGTTTCTATCTGAGCAATTTTTATTATACTCTTATATTGTTTACATGCCTTTTCATAGTGTAGCTAATGCTTTGCCATTAATATGTATTGTTTATCATATTTGTAGTTGCCAAATGAAGATCTGATGCACTTAGGACTCTAAGATTAGAAATGAAACATCAATGGGTTACTTGAATATAGAAATGGGTGCATATCTCTTATCCCCTAGTTTAGTATCTTGTTATCTCTTTAGTTTGTTATTGCCTTTTCATATATATTGCTTGTGTGAAATTATGTGCCATTCTATGGATGGACACCCAAGTCCACTCACCATTGACTTTGTAGTCATTATGTGTGTGGACATAGGGTAACAAACTATTCCGTGATAACAAGTATGATGACTCTAGTCCATTCTCTATTGGCTTACCAAGTATAAATGTTGAATGTAACATTCATGACTGTACACGTGAAGGTCACACAAAAGGGATACTAGTTTAAGCTATATAAATGCATTAAACTTGTGTATTTTTTCATATGTGGTATGACTTTTCATATGTTATATTTGCATTATATAGCATGTTTATTTATTCATTTGACTTTTTTATATGTTATATTTAAACATATAACATGTCTATTTTTTCAAATGGGAACTGACTTTTTCATATGTTTACTTTTGATTTTATAGATAACCAAGAGCATATCGATCCAAAGTGTGATGATCCTAAATCAGGATGATGACATTGTTAATAAATCTACACATAGAAAAGGGATGATTTCTATAAAAAAAACCTCATGTATAGGTAATGGGAAGAAGGGCACCATTGAATTTAATGAAGTAGGCACACTGATTACTAAAGAGTTTGTCATCTACTGTGGGGTCCTTAGTCGAAGTAAAGTTCCTGTCTATATTGAGTAATGGAGAAATGTGTATCAGGCCAGCAATGACCTCATTTGGAAGGAGTTAGATGTGACATACGCATTTACATTTTTATGGTCTTTTCCTATTCTATCTTTCCACATTTCTAGAAGTAGTGAATGTTGGACCTTTTTAGGGCCTGTATGAGATTGATGAAAAGTTGCATCACAAGAATGTTATAAAGGTCATCAAGAGAATACATAGAGATTGACCGAAAGTCCTCACAAGATGCTACATCTATAGATCCAAGAAGAAGAAGGACCCCAAGGCAATGAACTATCTTGATAAAAAAATCAGAGCAGTTTCTTGAACAGAGTCAGACAAATGAGTTCAAGGTATTGAATTAACTACATTCTTATGATTTCTTATGATTAGTTTATAATATTCTTATTGAAGTAATTAGGCCATTCATAATGCACAAAAAAGAAGGTGTGCAAGAATGTGCACCATCACAGGTTAGGTTTAGGAAGTTATATTAAACATCATCTATTTAGAAAGCAATGATAAATCAGAAGTGGTGAGCCCCGTCCCCTTGCTCCTTCTCGCTCTGGCGATTAGGGTACGCATGTTGTGGACGCCCTCTCCCTTAGATTAGGGTTTCTCCCTTGTTGGTTCAAGCGTGGAGGAGTGCTTTGGGTCTTGGCTCTATGGGATCGGATCTAGCGGAACGATATGCAGGATTGCACCTGACGGATGATGAGGAGGAGCCGATCGATGGAATCTTAGCAAGCAACAGTGAGGAGGAGGAAGACCCAATGGATCTGGAATTGGTGGGGCGCCTTCTCACAGATCGCACCTACAATCTAAAGGCCATGGAACAGACATTAACACAAGCATGGTGTCTCCGAGAGACGGTGTTGTTCAAGAAGCTTGAGGGCGACAACTTTGTAATCCAGTTCTCACACTGGCGAGACAAGCAAAGGGTGATGGATGATGCACCGTGGAATTTCGATGGGCGGCTCTTGCTTTTCAAGCAGGTGGACAAGGAGGAACAACCAGGGCAGATGACGATTAACCAGACACCCTTCTGGATATGGCTCTACGGCGTTCTGATGGGGTATCGAGGTGAGGCGATGGTGAAGGAAATTGCAAGTTGCGTCGGCAGTGTGGTGGCGACGGACAGAGACCGCTCGAGGTGGGACTCTTCCATCCGAGTTCGGGAGCTATTAGACATGACACAACCGCTGAGGAAAACCCTAAAACTCAGGGTTAAAAGCAGACGTATTGTGGATGTGGACGTCAAGTATGAGCGGCTAGCCATGTTTTGCTTCGGCTGTGGCATGATCGGGCACGTCGGCAAAGACTGCAACACCAGCGTGGAGGGAGGTGAGAACCAGCAACGATGGGGGCACTGGCTTAGGGCATCTCCGTGGAAGCAGCAACGGGCTGATGGCAACAGGGAAGAGGGGAACGGAGGGGCAAGGCAGAAACTAACGTTCAAAGGGGAAGGATCGACAGGGGGGAGAGGGGTGCGTAGAGAGGAAAAAGATGAAGAGAGTAGTGTGGGGGGAGGGAGGAAGGACGAGGACAGTAGGTGGGGAGGGAACGATGGCCAGAGAGGAAGGCAAAGAAAGGGGGACGAAGGTGAGATGAAAAGAAACGCAGGAAGCGGAGGGGCGGGGCGCGTCGGAGACCGCTGGGGTGGCGTTGGGAGAGGGAAGGTAGGGGAGTGTCACGGTCGAATGACGCCGAAGGCTGACGGGGCGTCGGGCGGTAGAAGGAGAAACCCATGGGAGGAGAGTGAACGGGCGTCATCAATAGAGAAAGCGGTAGATGAGGCACCTCCAACTTCGGAAGCTATTGTTGTGGCAAAGCGCCGACAGGGAGTCGACATTGCGGAAATGGGGAAATCAAAGGAGACGGTGATGTTGTGTTACACAAAGAAGGCAACGGTGGGGCTTAAAGTCGGGACTCATCTCGATGAGGAAGCACCAGCGACATTGTCGGGGGAGTCAGATGGCCCAGCAACAGGAGGAAATGACATGCAACGCACAGAGGAAGAGGGTGAGGCACAACGCCCACACCTACGTCAACTAAAGGAGCGGAAACAGGCAGACGTCAGTCCTGATGAGGGGCCAACAACTAACGAAAGAAACAGGGAGGCAAAACAGGAACAAGGAAAGCTCAAGGAACCGGAATCCAAAACAGGATATGATTGCAACAAAGGCACGACAGATGGACCGAAAAGAATTGTAACAAGAGCACAGCGGAGGAAAGAAGCAGGTACGAGAACGAGGCACAGGACAAAGCAGGCTAAAGGAAAGAAGAAGCATTACCCATGGATTTACAAAATGAGTAGGGGGTGAGGCTGGGAATACTAGAAGAGGAGGTGGTGTGGGAGCAATCCATAAGGAAGAGGGGAAGGGAGGGAGAGGCGTGCGATATGGACCTGGATGAGCTACCTACACATACTACATGTGGAAAAAGATACAGGGGTTTGAATGATGAGGCGATGGATAGCTTTGGAGTCACCATGGCTCAAGTAGCGGAGATTGGCAGAGCCCAATCCTGCGAAGGACAATGAAAATCCTAAGCTGGAATTGTCAAGGGTTGGGCGACCCTAAAACATGCAAGGCTCTCCGAGCTTGGGTTTGGAGAGAACGCCCGAACATAGTTTCCTGATGGTAACTATGATTGCAGATAGGAAATTGGAAGATGTGAAGAGGAGCTGCAGTTACAAGGAGGGTTTGTGTATATATAGCGAGGGGTGAGCAGGTGGGATGGGTTTTTGGTGGAAGGATGCAGAAGTGGATGTGATCAATTATTCACAAAGACATGTGATAGTGAGGGTCAAAGAATCCAACAACAAGGTAGTATGGAGAGCAGTGGGTATCTATGGATGGGCGGATCAGGCGAACAAATACAAGACATGGGATCTGATGAGAAAGAGGAAGGAAGAGGCAAATGAACCGGTCATCTTCTTTGGGGATTTCAATGAGATTACGTCCAATTCTGAGAAGAAAGGAGGGCCGCCGAAGGAGGAAAAATTCATGCAGAATTTTCGTGATGTGATAGATGACTGCGAGCTGATGGATGTTGGGTATGAAGGAAATATTTTCACGTGGAAGAGGGGACTGACTGAAAGAACTCTTGTACAAGAAAGACTTGATAGATTTCTGCCTGAACTTGAATGGAGGAACATCTTCACATATTGCAGAGTTTTTCATCTACCCATATACGATTCGGATCATGCACCCATCATTCTAAAGACGGATAGGAGAGACATCACAAGGAAGAGGAGAGGGCATTTCATGTTTGAGCCAATGTGGGTGGGGGAGGAAAGCTGCGGCACTATCATCAAAGAGGCTTGGGAAGCGGATGAAGGAAGCGAGTTGACTATAAAGCTGCGGAGATGTAAGGAGGGCCTAAGAGCATGGGCAACGAAGAAGTTTGGGGAAAGGAAAAGGAATGTCAAGGAACTGGAAAATGAACTAAAGGTGCTACAAGCTTTGCCATCGGAACAAATAAATCTTGAAAGAGCGGAGGAAAAATCAAAAGAACTCCAGTATTGGCTACAAAAGAATGAGGAGTATTGGGCAGCCCGGGCACAAGTGAAGGAACTAAAAGAGGGAGATCGGAACACGGCATACTTCCATCAAAAAGCATCAAATAGAAGGCGGAGGAACAGGATTGAAAGCTTAGAGGATGAGAACGGGGTCCCAAGATCATAGGAGGAGGACATCAAAGAAATCATAATGAGACATTTTGCACAGCTTTTCCAATCTAGCAATCCCAAAGGCTTTGAAGAAGCTATTAGGGGGCTACAGAGAATGATATCGGATACTCAAAGGGAGGATATGGAAAGGGATATTATGGATGAGGAAATATGGGCAGCTTTACAACAGATGCATCCAAATAAGGCACCAGGTCCAGATGGCATGAAGGCAATGTTTTATCAAAACTATTGGAGTATTGTTGGGAAGGACGTGTCAAGCTATATCAAAGGGTGGTGGAAAGGGGAGAGGAGCATAGGGTAGGTAAATGACACTCTCGTGGTTCTTATTCCAAAAACTGATACGCCCAAGACTATAGGGGAGTTCAGGCCTAGTAGTCTATGCAATGTGATTTACAAGATAGCATCCAAAGTTATTGCGAACAGGATGAAACCGCTTATGAACAACATTGTCTCGGAGAATCAAAGTGCATTTGTACAAGGTAGAATGATCACAGACAATGCCCTCATCACCTACGAAGTGTTCCATTCCATGAAGAGAGACAAGGGGAGGAAAAAAGGTAGCCTAGCCTTGAAGTTGGACATGTCAAAAGCATATGACAGAATAGAGTGGGATTTTCTTGACGCTATTTTGGAGAGGTTGGGGTTCAGACAAAAATGGAGGATAAAGGTCCAAGATTGCATAACTTCTGTTAATCACACATTCTTCTTCAATGGAGACAAGATCCAAAGCACAATGCCTTCACGCGGGCTCCGACAGGGTGACCCTCTTTCTCCATACCTTTTCATTTTATGCGTGGAAGCTTTTTCATCTTTGATTTCTAGTGCAACCAGCGACAACCTCCTGCATGGCATCAAGCCAAGCAGGGGGGCACCCCCTATCTCACACCTCTTTTTCGCAGATGATAGCATTCTCTTTGCTCGAGCTACCACCGCTGAATGTCTGAAGATAGCTGAGATCATCAGCCAATTCGAACAGGCATCGGGACAAAAGATAAATTTCTCGAAGACGGAGGTCGTTTTCAACAAAGGGATATCGGCAGATAGACAGGAAGAGTTGAGACAGCTCCTAGGAGTGAGAGTGGTGGACAGACATGCCAGATACTTGGGGCTCCCAACAGCCGTTGGAAGATCAAAAAAGTAGGTGTTTAGCTACATTAAAGATAGGATTTGGAGGAAGTTGCAGGGTTGGATGGAGAAGCTCCTATCAAAAGTAGGAAAGGAAGTACTTATCAAAGCGGTGGCCCAAGCAATACCCACCTATGTTATGAGCTTGTTCCAGTTACCGGCGGGTACCATAACGGAGATCCAAAGGATGGTTACTAAATTCTGGTGGGGAGCAAAAGATAAAGAGAGGAAAATATCATGGATGAGATGGGAAAACATGTGCAGGCCAAAGAGACAGGGGGGTCTTGGTTTTAGGGACTTCTATACCTTCAACCAAGCTCTCTTGGCGAGACAGCTATGGTGAATAGTAAATAACCCAGAATCCCTTGTGGCTAGAGTTCTTAAAGCCCGGTATTTTCCCAGAACATCTATATGGGAGGCGAGAAGGGGACACAATCCTAGTTTCACATGGAGGAGCCTATGGGGTACAAAAGTGCTTCTAAAGGAAGGTATGTAGTGGAGGGTGGGTGATGGTATGACGGTAAACATATGGGAAGATAGATGGCTTCCAAGAGAGGGGGAAACTCTGGCACGGTTCAGAAGGGAGAATGGACCTGATTATAACATTGTCAGGGATCTCATGATAGGTAACGACACCAGTTGGGATGAAGAAAGAATCAATGAATGTTTTCTAGAAAGCTATGCAAGAAGAATTTGTGCTATTCCTAGGAGCAGGAGGAACAATGCGGATACACTGATGTGGTGGCCTTCAAGGGACGACGGATTCACTGTTAGATCAGCCTATTGGTTGGGGCTATTGGGGAAAGAGGAAGCAACGACTTTTGCACAACAACATGGGGATTCACTATGGAAACATATTTGGCATGGCGGGTGGACACCCAAAACAGCTCACTTTTTGTGGAGGGCAAGCACGGGCAGTCTTGCGACGAGGGGACGTCTCTTTGATAGACATTGTGTGGAAGATGGCACATGTGCACTGTGTGGGGCCGAGAAAGAAATGATTCCTCATATGCTCTTCCGGTGTCCTAGCACGGTGGAGGTATGGGAACAGACGATAAGAGAGGTGCAAACATGGGTGGGAGACGTTAGAGACGCATATATCATATCATCCATGAAGGCAGCGTTAGAGGGGAGGCCGGTAAGCAAGAATGAGTAGATAGTAGCTGGCATGTGGACTGTGTGGAGAGTTCGTTGTAGCCGGATATTCCAAAATAGGGACATGTGCAGCAACTATCAGCTACGTGTTGCAATGATGATGGTGCACTATGTGGGTAGCTGTCGCGAGAGGCCGGGGCGCGAAGCAGACCGAGAGGCAACCATGTATGGCGTCCGCAGTGGTATCGATGAGGGACAGGAGAAAGGGAGAGAGGAAGATGGTGAGCACCGTGTGGGGAAGGGAGAAGTCAGGCGGGGAAGGAGGGAAGGCGGGGGTCTGCGGGAAAGCAGGATAGATGATGGGGTCGTTGAAGCATCATGTAGCATCTGCAACGGGGAGACGTTGCGGGTGGGAAGCAGCTGCGTGGGGAGAGGGAACGTGGGGAGAGATAGCGCTAACACAGAGTTAGGCGGGAGCAAGGACGGCATGACATTGTGGGGTGTAGGTAGCATGGACGTGAATTGCAACAGCATGGGTGTAAGCAGACAGCAGGGAAGGGAGAGGAGAGGTGACTCGGGGGGTATTGACGGGGGGTGCGGTGGATGGAAGAATCCAATGCAAGGTAGGTTGAAGTTCAACGTCGATGGGTCTGTCGGGGAGGATGGAGGGGTGGGGATTGGTTGGGCTGTTAGGGATGATGCGGGCAGGCTAGTGGAGGTTGCGGGAGAGAAGGTCAGCACAGGTACGGGTGTCGCCATATCGGAGTTACTAGCGGTAAGAGCAACGCTGCAATGGGCAATCACAAAAGGATATGATACCATTGAAGTGGAGATGGATTCTATGGAGGCCGTCCATGCTTGCACAACCAAGAAGGAACGTCTGAACTATGTTGGATCCATTGCAGAAGATGTCAAAGAGTTGAAGAAATCTTTTTTCTTCTGTAGTTTGAGTCATGTTAATCGTAGGTGTAATAGAGTAGCCTACGAGGTGGCCAACTTGGCTCGTCGGGGTCATGCTGCTAGGTTTTCTTTGCTGAGTCATTTCCCTTTGAACTTGCAGTAAATTGTAAATTTGGATTTATTTAGTTAATGATAGCAACGGGGAGTCCCAATCATAGGGCTTCCCGTCCCCCTTTCAAAGAAAATCTATTGAGAAAGCAAGAGAAAGGGCCTTGTCCTACTACTCCTTCTACTATTGAGTCTTATACTTCTTATAGATGGTTGCCTCACTATATGGGATGTATAGTTGTAAGGAAACAAAATCCAGGGAAATCCCCATCCAAGCAACCCAGGAAGTGGCTGTAAAATTGATAATTTTCTTGATCTCACAATGCATGTCCATGTTCTTTTTTTCCTGAATTGTTAAGTTTTACTGAGTAGTCAGTTTTGATGATGAAAAGTTGGAGTTGGGTGAGAAAAGAAAGCAGGGAAAGTTCACCCCTCAGGACACAGATGATGAATTGATGGTTTCTCTAGGGACAGAAGAGCATCCAAGACGTGTTAGTGCCGCTGGAGATGGATTTGGGCTGAAATCTTATTTTGTCTCATTCAAACAAAAGTGAAAATCTTCCAAGAAAGGGGGAACAAACCATGTGAAGGTGCAAAGATTGATAGATTAAACTTTTTTTTTATTTTAAGTCTTCATAAGAGGCACAATCTCTTCCAACAATTATATATTATATACAACATCATAGGTCAGAGGAGGATATCAGCAATATTCCTTCTGATCTGTGTGGGATGACTAGGTTAATATCCAATTTACATAAATTTATATGTTGTGTTTATACATTGTGATGAAGTATTTTGTCAACTCAATATATGTGTTGTGTTTCATAGAATTATAGGTGGCTAGAAAATGTCATTTAGGCATCGATGTTCCATCATACGACATTGTGGAAACTATTGAGATTTTTCCACACATTGATACGATCAATGGAGTTCCCCTTCCCACTGATCATGTTTATGTGTTTGTCATATGTGTCTTTTCGGCATCAAAAGAAGCACCACTCCCATAAGAACTCTCAAATGCCACCACAATTGAACAGGTAGAAGGAGGCTTTACTGGGTGGACCAAATGGCTCGTTGTATTTCTTGTGGTATGAAAAATGTATACTGAATATATATAATTCGAAGCTGATATGAGAATACATGCATGCAAACCACAACATCTAAGAAGCCCCCTTAGGTTCCAATGACTCCGCACCCACATTTTATACCCAATGAAATTGTTGATTCACTCGTCAGCATAATTTATCCATGATCAACATATTTGTTAATATTTGCATCATATGATAGTTTTATAATGCAACATATTTGTAAATTTAACTTATAGGGGTATGAAAGCATTCAATGGCGTCAAAGTGAATTTAGATATACAAATGAATTTGTAGCTTGGACGACTATTAATGTATATAATCTTCTCACTCAAATGCATATATATTACCAGGTATGCTTCATTACATCTATTAGCATAATTTTAAATCTATAATACCTTATACAAGAAAATAATTGGGCATGCGGATATTACATGATGATGTACACAGGCAACATTGTCACGTATGCATTACTAGATATCAAATGTATAGATAAGATATTGTTATTAGTCTTGGATCATAAATGTCAAACTAGCCTCATTTGATAATAAAAATAGTAAAATCCAATTAGATACACATGTCATTCTCATTGTAGTCTATTGACACAATTGAATCATATACATTGGAGCAACTAAATGACCTACTCCAAGAGTGGGCAAACTGCTTCATGAAGCAAGTCGAGATGTCCTCCAATTGGGATTGTTGATTGATACTTATATTCAGTCTTTGATGTCAAACATTTTATTTTATATATTATACACGTGGGAATTAAACTCTATGACAGATGATGTGTATAGTATTCATGCATATGTGTGATTGAACATAATGTGATGTGCATGAGGAGTATTGGTAGTTATCAAATCGACTTTCTAATGTGTTTCTTGCATATGTATGAAATTGAAAGTGTACCTGAGAACTGAATCAATTGAGTTATGACTTCATGCATAGGTGTGTGTATTGAAGTGAAAATGGATGGAATTTAGAGCTGAATTAATTGAGCTTTTATATATTGATTTCTTCTTGTTGGTTTGTTGGCATGTTGTTAAGCTATGAATCTTACATAGCCTACAATTTTGATGAACTGCAGCCTCCAAAAAGGTTAGCATCTGGATAGAAGGTCTGCTAACCTACTAAATAACAAAAAACATAGACATGTCATCAGTTATTTCATAATAAACTAACTACATATATATACTTTGTTGGTTGTGAATGAAACTAACGACAGATCGCTTACTTTAATTGTTTATTCACTGAAACCTCTTTTGTTATTAAATAAGAAATCAACTACAAATTAAGCATTACCTCATCAGTTCCTTATAAACTGATGAAAAATTGTACATTACCTCGTCAGTTCTACATGGAATAACTGACAAGAAACAATCAAGGTGAACCACATTTTTATCATGTGCTACACGTTATTTCATCAATATCGCTACAACATGTAATTGAAGATATATGTATATGTCATTGGTTTGGATCATCCAAAAGAATCAACAATGTACATTATGAGTTTTAGTGTCTCCCACTTCATCATTGATTTTTTATACTAGAAAAGATATGCTAAAACAAAATTGACGATATAGGTCATTTTTATTCTAGTGCAAGTAGCCTCAGACTTCGTAGAGGGTTCACATTAAATTCTACAAGAATACAATGTTGAAATAAGGAGGAAACTATATTGCATGTCCTATGAGATTGTAGTTAGGTTGAACTTTTTTGGGACATACTTCAAGTTATAGACAAAATCCATAGCATGATGGGTCCATTACTTGTTAGTGGATATTGAACATCATAATGATATTGGCTCAAAACCCTAATTGAAAACATTGCTTCACTTTAGGTTCTTGGTACATATGGCTGGTAAGGAAAATCACATCCTTCAAAATATGAATTAACCGACTAAGATTATTATTAGAAACATCAACTCGTCCTTCTTAATGAATAAGAAATCCTTGAAGGAGCCTGATAGGGAAACAAAGCACACATCTATTGTTTGGAAACATCCCATGAATAGCAATTTTAAGCTCAATACCTACATACTATTTCTGGAAGGTAGTGGGAAAGAAAACATTGGTTTTGTGCTCGAGATCATATAGGGAAATGGATCATGGAATATGTGGTCTCTAGGCAGAGAAATAAAATCATTTAAAATATGTTGATGTCAATTATTGACGGACTAGATACCATCCATTCGACCGGTGGCCTGATCATAGTTGACATAGATAATACTAGATGCTCAACAATGACACAAGTATCCTTCCCTATTACAGAGCCCAATGTACTAGAATGTACAACATATCCAAGATGGGGTAGCAAATACGTTCCTTTGGACGAACATGAAAGCTAATAGACTAATTGATGTTATTTCTAAACGGACTCTAATACTAGGGAATGGAAGGGATATTTGATCTCAATGTGCTTAGGAATTACTGGAGTTTTATCTGAGAGAGAGAGGACAATCTTAAAATGCTTCCATAAACAATTAATTATATGGGTTTTCTTGAAGAAAAAAGTGTTTGCAGACTACAATTCAGTTATGGTTCCACTAAGAAACTTCTCAATCGATATATATTTCAACCAAGAAAATGTATGGACCTTTTATATGTGTAATGACTATGTTAAGTCAAAGAAATTCAACCAACTAACTTTTCATTTAATTATAGTGGACCGAAAATAAATTTGTCCCATGAAATCATAAATTTTAAAATTTTCTCAAATGATTTTTGAAATAAAACCTAATTGACCTAATGGACATATACAAGTACAAAACTAGTTCTTAGATGATTTTATTCTTCTCATTATTTAGTCCTTACATGCTATCTATCAAATTGTTAAATTGAACTTGTACAAGTTCTAATCTAAGTAGAACTTTGTTTACAAGAATCGAAACACATAATTTTTTTATAAACAATTTCAAGTGATTTTTCCAAGTTCCTTTATCACCTAAAACACTTAGTTTAAGATAATATTATATGAATAGGGTTTATTCATACAATATATGCTTCTACTAATTCCTTTGTGTCTCTTACCAAGTGATTTTTGTTGTGTGACCACAAAAAAGATGCAAGTTATTCACAAATATCAATCAAGATACTAATTTTTGCTACATGGTCTTAAATTCCTTTTTGTTAACATAGTTTTTATTTTGTTTCTTTATTTGCATTTTAGACCAGAGGATCAAGTTTAAGACATATGTTCAATTAGATCTTTTGGGAGTATACCAAAAAACTTTAGCATGATTTTATCTAAAAAGCAGCATTGTTGAAAGCATAATATGGAGATATGATTGAAAAAATTCAATTAACTCTGGAAATCATGGTTGTTGTTAGAATTATCATATTTAAAATCTAGGTAGTCTTAAGTTCACTGTCAGTGCAACTAGTACATGTGAGTAGGAGAGAAGTAGATTTATCTTATGTTAAATGAAAGTAAATTTATGTCTGATTCTCTATACGTATCTGGTGTACTACTCTATATATTGGAATGCATCTGACAATTAGTTCACAAGAGCTGAAGATGATTATGGAGACTACATACAAATGTATCATACACACAGACTATAACATGCGAAAGTTCATTTTTGGGTCAGGTTGAGGTCGGTCCAAACTTATAGGTATTGGGAATGATCTTATGTCTTCTTCCACTTTTTGCACCAGAGGATACCTACAAATTATAGTTCTATTTGTGTTCTAATAACCTAAATGTTTTATAAACCCAATAGGAAAGATAATATTCCATTTATTTGTACTAAACTCAACATGTGATTGTGATTATCCTATTGTGCATTGACTGAGTAGGAAAATATTGTGCTATTATATAAAAATTCCCTTATGATCTTAGGTTATGCGTACTTCTAAATAACATTAGTCACAACCTATCTTTCATATCATCACTCCCTAGGATAGTTGTTGTTTATGGATAATTCTTCTCTTATCTCATTGCCAAGTTCTCATAACTCCTACTCTCTTCATATATTACAACTTCTTAGATTCTTGTACAAAAAATTTTTTTACTTGTGGCACTTTAATTTCTTTATATCTTCTTGTGGGGTGGTTGTATTCTACATGTTCAAGATCTGAGAGAAAAACACATTCTTCACCTGATATTAGAGCATTGATTTCTAGAATTACTATTCATATGTAATATTTAGCCATATTTTCTAAGTACTTATTTATATGTTATGTTGATCTATTGGTTCTTGCATTTTTGTGAATATGTTAACTTCACCAGAATTAGTATTATTCTTTGTTGCAATATATTAATTTTTACATTACCAAATTTATTTCCAACACCATGTAGTGTTGGTGTTAACATACACTATTAAACAAATAACTTTAATTTTGCAAAATAAATAATTCATAGAGAATGGGGGCCAACTAAATATCAACTTTATTTGTATATTTATGATATTTTATGTTATATTTAATATACAAGTTTTGTGTATATAAACACCATATGAATCACTTGCAAGTTGTATAAACGTAGCATGTGAATGTTTGTGTAGAAAATGCCATCTTTTTGCTTTTGTTATGAATGTTACAATTGTACAAAGAGTTGATGCATACAAATCATTAGAAAAAATGAATGGCCTCACTAATCATATCCTCCTACTTCCAAGTTTATGTTCCAAGAAACACTTCATATATATGTTTTTTTTCCATTGAGATTCTAGCGAATATATGCTACCTATTCAAGAAGAATTCACTACATGATGCTTGATTATTTCATAGAGTTCGCATTTCAGTTACTAGCATGATTGTTTTTTGTTGTTAATAGTGCTTGTATTGCTATGATGCCAATAGAACTGTATATATATATATATATATATATATATATATATATATAAATAATACACTCGAGTGTATTCGGAGAAGAATACACTCAAGTAGTTTTTCATGATGAGATATTTTTTAAAAAATCTAATCCATTGATCTTCTTAAACATCTAGTGAATAGATCATATACAAAATTTGAGCACATTTGGACATTTATAGGTCATGTTATAAAGACCACAAACATTATGCATTTCAAATTAGTTTCGCACATTGATTTTGTTGCCTTCAAATGAGTGACTTACACTCATCCAAATGGGCTCAAAATTTATATGTAACCTAGTTATAGTATGAGAGTGAAGATCAATGGTTTATATTTTGAAATAAGTAGTCTTGATATGATAATGTACTTGTGTGTATCCGTGTGATCTGTACACTCGAGTGTATTCTAGCCTGACTCTCTCTCTCTCTCTGTATATATATATATATATATATATATATATATATATATATATATATATATATATATATATATATATATATATATATATATATAAATATATATATATGTATATATATATAGGTGATGGAACATATGTCGAAAACCTCTTATATAATGGGTGACACAAAGAGATGTAACACTGAGAGGCATAATACAAAGAAACATAATACAAAGTGATGTGATATGATGAGGCATAATACAATTCCAACACCCCCCTCAAACTCATGGTGGATCTACAACACTGTGTTTTGAGATATAGAAGTTGTGTCGAGCTCGATTTTGTGCGTTGGTGAAGACATCAACCAACTAAAGCTTTGATGGCACATACTAAAGAGCAATAACTTAGTCGTTAACATGTACAACATGTACAAACTGTCAACAAACATATTCTTGGTGATCACATGCTTCACCATGTATCGTGCAATACTAACAACACCTATAATATCTAATAAAAGAGGAGTTGGTGCTGAAACAAAAATACCAAAATCCTTAATTAACCGCCATAGACAAGTGACCTCTGTGGTCAATAAATCCATAGCTCACAACTCAGACTCAGCACTCAAATGAGAAACTACTTTTTTCTTCTTAGTCTTCCAAACAACGAGAGAACCACCCAGAAATATATAATAGGCAGAAACAAACAAATGATCATAGGGATCACTAGCCCACGTCTCATAAGAGTAGGCATGGATCTAAAAAGAGTTCGAGTGTGGGAAGAAAAGGCTACAAATGATAATCCCACAAAGATAGCGTAGAACACAGAGAAGGTGAATATAGTGGAGTTGAGTGTAGAAAAAAATGAACTAATTGAGACTATGAATTGGATAAAAAATGTCTGGTTAAATGACACTCAAAATATATTAGACTCTCAACAAGATGACGGTAGCGAACGAGATCCATAATAGGATCTCAATGAGTGGGTCGGAGGTGGACATTAAGCTCCATAGGAGTATCATCAATGTTTTGGTTAATAAGAGAAGCATGATTAAAAAAATACTTGATATACTTCTCTTTGGAATACAAGAAGCCCTCATGTGTAGAAGAAACCCAAATCTTAAGGAAATAGTAAAGAGGACCCAAATATTACATAAGAAACTGCTCACTAACATTCTCCTTCACAAAATCTATACATTGAGAATTCTCACCAGTATCGATCATATGATCCAACATAAAGATGGAGAAGCGTCCAACCATGAGACGAAGTTGGACAAAAAGAGTAGGATCATAAGCACTAGCAGAAAAATATATAATAGTGATGATAGTTGAGAAGCGCTTGAACTAGGCTTGAGGGGCTTGCTCAAGGCCATATACAGAGCGGAGAAGGCAACAAACCATGCCTTTAGGAATAAAATACCCTGGTGGTGGATGTATGAAAACCTCCTCACATAGCTCACCATTAAGAAAGACATTCTTGACATCAAGTTGTGAAATAGACCACTCTCAAATAGAGGCCACATCAAGAAGTGTTTGAACGCTAGTTATGTGAACCATAGGAGCAAAAGGCTCATCGTAATGATGAGCATGCTTCTACCGAAAATCACCAGCCACAAGACAAGCTTTATAGCGCTAAAAAGTACCATCGAAATGAGTCATAACCTTATATACGCACTTGCACATGATAGGACAGACACGTGCTGGAAGAGCCACAATGCCCCAGGTTCCAGTACGCTCGAGGGCGGTGATCTCCTCGGCTATAACAAGTTGTAACTCGTGATGAATGATAGCATTCCAATATGAAATGACTTATGCAAGAGGGGTAGCGACAAGGAAATAATGAGAAGGAGGCTGAAGGGACTGATGATCATGAAGATAATATAGAGAAGGTAGGAAGAAGATGTCTCATCAGAAGGGTGAAGAATTGGTGCATATGAAAAATCATCAACTAGACATGCATGTGATATCTGCAGAGCTAGAGGAGGTGAAGTTTGTGCTCCCATTACCAAGAGACTGAGTTGCAGAACCATAAGAAATTGACGGTCTAGAAGTAGCAAAGAGACATAGCTGAACAAGAATCTCCTACTGAGTATCAAGCCCTACTCATCCCTTCTGAGAAGAAGTGCTTGAAGAATAAGAGCCTCCACCACCGACCTTGGAAGAGAAGCGATGAGCAATGTCTTTGTTTATTTTCTAGAAGTTCTTATACACATGTACATCCTTATCGCAATATCCACAGTGAGGGCCTCCACCTTTTCGAACCCCATAAGCTGGCACATAAGATTGAGGCACTAGTGATGAGGTAGAAGAAGGAGAAGAGCGTGCACAAGTCGGATGACAAACAACCAAAACTAAAGAGGGATGTGGTAACATACCCACAACACAAAGTTGAATCTCCTCAGTAAGAACAATAGATTGGGCCTAACAAAAAGACATACGAGGATGGAGAGGAAGAAACTAATCATGAGTCTAGTCAGAATCAAACCCATGACATGTCACAAAGTCATACATGTGGGAAATTTCCAAAATTGAACATTAATGTTGTCAACATTGTCAAGCGACACATACCTTCAGTCCCAAAGAAACAAGTTGATGTCATATGTCAGCCAATTGAGCGTAGAACTCATCAACTGTGAGATCACCCTGGTATAGTGTCTTCTCCTGACACAAAACAAGTAGGTATAGAGAATCATCTAATGTGTCAAGTAGGTATGTGAACAATGAGGTGCCATGCGAAAACGTGCGGAAAACACCATAAACCACTAAATTACTAGAAACACGGGGTAATTAAAACCGATTTCAGGAAGCAGATAAACCAAGAAATTATTATATTCAGATCCTCATCCTGCAAGAAAACATGTTATATAAACATTTACAAGCCTTGATGCGTGTTCACAACCCTCTAAAGTGTCAAGGAGGGCAGGAAAATGAGTCCACTTCAGGTTAGTCAAAGTCAACCCAAGAATATTAGCATACAAATGTTGTTCCATGCTCTCAACTAGTATAGAGGAGGCACGTGCATCCTCATCATCCCAGAACTTGTAGGTCTTATATTGTGACACAAATGACTTCTCAACATCAAAAAAGTCATTGACCGACTTCTTCTTGTCAGCGTCAGTGGCCTCTAGCGCAAGTTGGGGTGGAACACAGTGAGCAAGCGAAGGCGGATTGGATCGCCCATAAGAACTCTTAAAGACGTTGATCACACATATGGAGGTGCATACGCTGAGTTCAATCTCGATAAATAAGATCATTGAAGATTACTATGCAACGAGGAACAAACATACTACCCTAAGAAGATCGATTCTAAAGGATGCGACATGAGAAAAGATTGAACCAATCGATTGAAGAGAGGATCGATTATGAAAAGATCAATCAGGAAAATGGTGGGTGAGCAAGAGAATCGACAAGAGAGTAAAGAGATCGATTAGAAAGAATTGATCGGAAAACAACTATAACATAATATGTTATGAATTTGTGTTTGTATTGCTATGAGACCTATAGGCCAATATATATACATGTGCAAGTAATGGCATATATCCAAGAAACCAGTGCGTAATACGAAGAGGAAGAGGCGTAATACGAATAGACGAGTAAAAAGAAAATACGTAACACGAAAATGCATAAAACAACTCTAACAGTGTCACCGTTTGCAGCATGAATTCAAGCGTTCTCACTTGGTACCGGTAGCTTAAACCAGATAGATGCGGAGTATTTTAAAACTAGCTAAAGGTAGTGGTTTTGATGTGGAAACTAGCTGTTCTATATCATCGTATCTCATTTGAATTGTGAAAAAACCTACCTCCATCAATTGAAGTGGATAACGGGTCAGTCAAGGACGCGAGGTAACCGGTTAAAATCCTGAGAAAACCGAACCCAAATTTGGAATTTCTTGACGCTGTGCATCTGACATCATATAGATCCAACCTCAAGTCAAGAGTATCGATAGCTTCTCCCTAGGGACAATTAATGGTGCCTTGTTGTCATTTGTTATTCAGCCTAGTCGGTCGCTTCATCATATAGATCAGTCAGCACTCAAGTCAACTATCAAACCAGAAATTACAGTATGCTGATTTAGAGTGCTAGACGTCATACTATCAAACTTCTGTTTAAAGTGCTTGATGTCGTCGAACCTAATTTGAACACAGCATTAGCCCCGGCAAAACTTCGTAACGAAACCTGTCTGTACAGTGTGCTGCAGTTTTTTTTTTTTCATTGTTTTAGCGGATCAGGTCAAAAAACAGTTCCAACGGATTCCTACACTAGCAAAGTTACCGGCTTACAACAAGGCAGAACTTGACCCAAGTCCTTACGCGTGTCCGTCCGCAGCTTCATTTTGACCACGTACAAACTACAAAAGCGGGAGGAAACATTATTCACCATACTTCCCTTGCAGGTTAAACAAAGGTGTTACAAACTAGATCTAATTCCGCAACTCGTTACTCAATCTAGACGCTGAATCATCTGACCCGACAAGGTCATCAACGATAACGGGTTACTCAAGTGTGTACACCGACCACCCCGCGGTCCCTTTCCTAAAGGTTGATCTAGTTAGATATCCCTCCAAGCTTATCTGTAAGTATAATCATCATGCACGGTCAAGACCAATCATCCATTCCGTAGCTAGCCAAAACCAGCGGTTTGCTATTATACTTCTGGGCGGTATTTCCATTTATAGTGGCAACGACAGCGTTGTATGAGGTTCAGCTTGAATTCTACAAAAACATAGCCATCTGTTTTTTTTAATGGAATGTACATTATTTATTAATCAATCTAGTCACGGGAACGTGAAATGTCAGAGGGAATAAGGTTGAGTAAAAGCAAGGCTAAAGCCATAAAGTATTAGAAGGGGAAGGTGAAAATGTGTTGGAGCACCATATTGTAAGTCCCATATGTTATGGACGAAAATTTGAGATGTAACCTCTATAGAGTTTATGAAAATATTTGTCCCGTACGAAGAGTAGTGGTCCGGGTTGGGGGTGGAGATCTATTTTGACACCATTTTAGGATGAGGGGAGGATGAAACTTGAGTTGGAGCAGCTACATTAGA
This sequence comes from Alisma plantago-aquatica, assembly GCA_963693085.1. Taxonomy (NCBI): domain Eukaryota; kingdom Viridiplantae; phylum Streptophyta; class Magnoliopsida; order Alismatales; family Alismataceae; genus Alisma; species Alisma plantago-aquatica. Next base: position 645,024,861 of record OY856412.1, read on the forward strand.
GCCAAGATTAGGATGTCTCATTATTGGAGTGCAGAAGCCAACAAAACATGTAATAATCAAGGCAATCATAAATATGAATGTTAGGCAATATCTGTTTCAATGTTTGAGATTGTAATCCTTACGATAGTATATGTCTACTATTCTACTCTACTAAGCACCACTACTCGTTTCTATCATTCTTATTCCCTACCAAAATCGGTCTCTTTGTTAATGTAATCCTTGTATCTTTAAGGTAGCCTCTCTCTAGAGATGACGGCCCAACAACCACAAGCAAACCATATGACTGTTAGCTTTAGCATTCCAATACTTTCACACATTCATACTACTCCACAACACTAGATAAGATTGATACTATTCTTTTAAGGTACCAACAATTAAACATCACAAGATGGTAGCTAAGTATATAAGTGAAGCATTAAAAACAAGAGTATGGAAATAATCTTGGTAAGAACATATATATATATATATATATATATATATATATATATATATATATATATATATATATTCACAGGGGAGAAAGAATATACATGTTGGGAGAGCTTTAGTGGCTACTCCCAACCCAAGTTAGATGTTTAGCCACACATGTTGACGGGTAGCATAACGACCGTCACAAAATGATAGATACATGATTGACCACAAAGAGGGAGAGTACAATGTGATGAACATGATAGATCTAGGTACAGAGAGAAGATGGTGATACACAACTATACTTCTTCAAATTTAGATCTCGAGTGGGTGATGTGGTGGTGGCTTCTTCCTTCAAAGAAGAGGGCAAGCAATCTTCTCTCTCCTCTGACTTCCATCTTCAGAGATCCCAGACTGATGGGTATGGACGTGGGTGACTCTATAATTTGGCAGCACTTTGTGGTCCTTGATGATCTGATGATTTGACAAGTCAAGGTGGGGGTCTATTTCTAGACGATGTCCATCGACTTAACCTCTGGGCCATGGACGCGACCTATCCTCGGTCGTGACCTCCATCTCAATCACAACGTGCTAGCTGTCGGCCACGGTTGTGGGGGAGCCTCGATCATGGTACGACCTCTACCGTTGTGTATTTCCATGGTGGATGGTTGTGGTTGTAGTGTGAAGAGATGGTAATGGAGGCATCGACCGCGGTAGGGTCCTTAGTGGACTATACATCCGTAATTGCGATGTTGACCGTGGATATATCTTGGCATGACCCTACAAAAATGAAAGATGTGTGAAATTGAGATTTTTGACATTAGGCACTAAAATAAGTAGAAAATTTTATAAAAGGTATGCTAGGGGAGGCATAAATCATACGTAAAAAGTACACAAAAATGATATATTATTGACTCCCCAAAACATAGGATCGAGCATGTCCTTAGGCTAATGGTAGGCCCAAAATCATAGAGAGATGAGCTATGGACAACAATAAAATTTAGACAGCCTACCATTAATGAGTTATCTCATTCTTAGAACAAAAATCTCGTGGTATGTTCCTTTGAATCCTGAGATTCTATTTTCTCCCTTTTGTATCTAGAGTTGCATGACTTTGAATTCTTGCCAATGCCTTTTGATAGTAAAGGGATCTTTGTCTCAATGACTTATTCCTTATTGTGTTAGGTTGCTACCCATACATGTACAACATCCCTTGAGGGGTAGCTTTCACACCCTTCCATTATTTTAGTTGTCCCTATGCTAGTGTGCTCAAGTAGGTTTCAGGATTTAAGTGATTTCCTACTCTCCTCAATTTTCCTCACCCACAAGCCGTCGTAACGATAGTGTTTCCCCAAGGTCTCTTGACTTTAAATAAGGTGGTTGCGTGAGGGTTGATTGGGAGTGTAGGTGGATATACTCGGCTTCAAGACTCCACTTACGAGAATGACATATCTGCATTCATGAGTGCAGTAATACACCGACAATATGGGATCCTTTGGCATCTTTTGGGTACAACTCTCAATATATTTTTTTCTTTTTTTGGGTTTTCATATCTCCTCTCAGGTTTGGGTGAGGGGTTTTTACATGATTTTGTAGGTGGCCAAGCCTCTTTTCATCCCAAAGCGGGGATAGTTAAACCTAGAAGGGGCAGTTGTTGTTGGTATGTATGCCCATAGAGCAAGTCATGTGATGATTGTAATGGGAACTTTGTAAATGATTTGAATAATAATAAATGCATTTTCTGATCTATATGTTTTAACTATTTCTGAGATGATAGTATAACATGATAGATGTCTAAAGAATTGTTTACTCGATGACATATGCTTTTAGGTTATGGACCTAAATGATGATATCATACGGATGTTAACAGTATACATTCTTGTTTAGTCCCTAGTCGGTTGTTATTGTGGAAATAACCATAGACATCAATAACACTAGAGAGTAGATTGTGTGTTGGTTGATGACATAATCTAATTAGTCATGATATGATATCAAACCAAGCACATAGGTACTGGTTAGAGAACAAGTATACCAGACAGACCCACCGTGAGAGTGACATGGAACCATAATTTGATAGTCACAGTCAGCTCTCACAGTGATGGTGGTGAGTGTGATTCTTTGACCTGAAATCACTACACTCAACACATGTCATTGGGTACACTTTGACATCATCAAACACAGTCCTGAAACATGGGTTGTTATAAAGGTGATGATTGGGTGACTTTGACACATGGGGCTTTTGAGGGGTGAGTGATAGATATGGGATTTGTCCCTCCTAAGGGAGTTTGATGTCCATGGCCACTTGATGAGTAGGATTGAGAAAGGCATGCACATGCATGTGTGAATCAATATGTGATATTGATGTCACACACATCTCACCCAGTCTGCTCTGAGATCAAGGAAATGGATGAACGTTGAAAGGATGAGTGTACCATGCCTTGAGTTCATTCAGGAAATTAGTGACAAAGGAATTATACATTCACTGTAACACCATTCATGGATTGTAGGATTGAAATTTGTTCTCCAACTTTGTATTTCACTTGGGTAGCACAGGTGTGCGACTAGGCACCACTCTTTGCTTGTGAAGTCATAAGTGTTATGGACTTTCACTACCAACGTGAAATGGACCTGCAGGGTCACACACAAAGGATTTAACCTGGACGAGGAGTTTGTCCACAAAGAATGTTTAGATTGATTACTAAAGGAGTTTAGTAGTTCAATTAAACACTCAATCAATTCATAGTTCAATATCATAGTGTTCAAGGTATTGGACAAATTGATTAGTGTATCAGATTGATTGTGTAACATCCCTGACCTGGGTTATAAGCTAACCCTAGGTGTTTTGTCTAAATATGTAATTAAGATACTTGTGATTATCTTTTGGTCTGTAATTAAAGCTCCTGAGGAACATATGTTTACATTTCTGTCCTTTTTAAACAATGTTTTAGTATTGTTTTGTAATGCAGGGACCTATGTGCAATTTACCCAATTAGAGGAGTTAACTTGCAATTTACACATGTTGATATGTTTCTTTAACAAGTGCTGAAGGAGAGGTTAACAAGTGCACCTGTGCTTGTGTTACCTGAGCAAGGAAAAGGATACATAGTTTTCTGTGATGCCTCCAAGAATGGACTCGGTTGTGTGTTGATGCAGGATAAGCAAGTGATTTCTTTTGCTTCGTGACAGCTTAAGAAACACGAGGAGAATTATCCGACACATGATCTGGAGTTAGCTGTTGTGGTTCATGCCTTGAAGATCTGGAGACATTATCTCTATGGAGAAACATTCCGGATTTTCACTAATCATAAGAACCTTAAGTACATCTTCTCTCAGCATGAACTTAACATGAGGCAACGTCACTGGATGGAGTTAATCAAGGACTACGATTGTAAAATTGATTACCATCCAGGGAAGGCCAATGTGGTTGCAGATGCCTTGAGTAGGAAATCAACAACATCAACCATGGATAAAGCACAACTAAATTCCTTAGTATGCTTTAGGAGAGATATGCTTATTTCCTTAAGGCAAGACAATGTACAGTTGAAGGTGTCGTTGTTAACTGGGTTGTTAGCTGAGATGCATATAAAACCTACTCTAAGAGAACAAATTAAGGAGGCACATCAAGTTGATGATATAGTTCAACAGATCAGATCGGAATATGGTGATGAGAAACGAGATGGTTTCCATGACTCAGTTGATCAAGTAGCATGTTATCATGGGAGGATGATAGTGCCAGATGTGGATAACTTGAAGAAGTTAGTCCTGGAAGAAGCTCGTTCTTTGATGTATGCTATGCATCCAGGGAGCACCAAGATGTATCAAAACTTGAAAGATATGTATTGGTGGCCTGGGATGAAGAAGGATGTTGCAGAGTTTGTGATGAGGTGTCAATTGTGTCGGAAAGTTAAAGATGAACACCAGAAGCCTACAGGAACAATGCAACCTTTACCCATACCACAGTTGAAGTAGGATCATGTAACTATGGACTTTGTTGTTGGCCTACCTAGGACAAACAAAGGACATGATTCCATTTGGGTAATAGTTGATAGGTTGACAAATACAGCTCATTTCTTGCCTGTCAAAACAACTTATTCTGTTGATAAGTTAGCACAGTTGTATGTTGAAGAGATAGTGAGACTGCACGGAGTTCCTGTCACTATAGTTTCTGACAGAGGTCCCCAGTTTACAAGTCATTTTTGGGAGCAGTTGCACAGAGCTTTAGGCACTAAGTTAAGGTTTAGTACAACCTTTCATCCACAGACTAATGGACAGTCAGAAAGGACTATACAGACCTTGGAAGACTTGCTGAGAGCATGTGTTCTCCAGTTTACCGGGAGTTGGGATCTACACCTAAGCTTGATAGAGTTTGCCTATAACAATAGCTATCAACATAGCATTGACACGACTACTTATGAAGCTTTGTACGGTAGATGTTGTAGATCACCCTTGTGTTGGTATGAGAGTGGTGAACATCAGTTGTTAGGTCTTGATCTTATGCAGCAGACTACAGAGAAGATTAAAGTAATACAACAACAGATTAAGACTGCGCAGGATAGGCAGAAATCTTACGCCGACAGACGTCGTAGACCCTTAGAGTTCTTGTTTGGAGACAGAGTGTACCTTAAGGTCTCGCCTTGGAAAGGAGTTCTTCATTTTGGAAGAAAAGGGAAGTTACCTCCTAGATTTATGGGGCCTTATCCAATCATTGAACGGGTTGGAAAGGTAGCCTATAGACTAGAGTTACCACCAGAGTTATAAAAGTTACACCCTGTGTTCCACATTTCTATGTTGAAGAAATGTCACCCTGAGACTGAGTCAGTTCTACAGCCTATGGAAGTAGAATTGAATGATCATATATCTTATGAGGAAGGACCAGTGTCAATCCTTGATAACAGAATTAAAAAGCTAAAGAAGAAAGACATAAGTCTTGTGAAAATCCTCTGGAATCACCGTGGTGTCGAAGAAGCCACTTGGGAACTAGAGGAAGAGATGAGAAGGAAGTACCCTGCTCTTTTCTCTTAATATGTTTTATCGATTTTGGGGACGAAATCCTTGTAAGGGGTGGATAATTTGTAACATCCCTGACCTGGGTTATAAGCTAACCCTAGGTGTTTTGTCTAAATATGTAATTAAGATACTTGTGATTATCTTTTGGTCTGTAATTAAAGCTCCTGGAGAACATATGTTTACATTTCTATCCTTTTTAAACAATGTTTTAGTATTGTTTTGTAATGCAGGGACGTATGTGCAATTTACCCAATTAGAGGGGTTAACTTGAAATTTAGACATGTTGATATGTTCGTTTAGTGTTGAGACATCATAAGAGTGGATATGATGAAGTATGATGGATTTCCCAAGCTTGGGCACTAAGATACAGCTTGTGGGGCAATCCCTGTGCTGAAAACCATAATTTTGGTGTAAAGTGCAATTCACCCAAAATATGGGCTGCAAATTGTAAAATACATTCTCTAGAGTATCTTTTATGACTCTTGACATCATTTAGAGTAGAAATGATGAAAGGGGCGTTTCAATTAAATCATTAGATAAAAAGAATGACCTTTGTAGTAGAATCACCTAGTATGAGTAAGGAGACCCTTTATATGTGTACCTTAGTTTGCATGTTGGCTTTCTTTACCCTTAGATCTTGAGTTTTGATGGGCTTTGCTTAATTTATGATAGATTGAACGTGCCTTAGAAGTAAGGAGGGACCTAGATGAGAAACACATAAATTAGAGGTCCTTATGTTGAAAACTAACCCAAGCTATATGAGCTTCTTTCTTTGCAAACCAAGTAAACGTATTCCCTTCTCTTCTTCACTTATTATCTTGCTCAACCGACTGAGGCAAAGCTCTGGAGCTCAGGGAGACGACCAAATTGTTCTAAGGTGAGAAGATACCATCTTCTAGCTCGGATTCATGGAGGAATTCCTTGTATAAGGTTGGTTTTATGATTATCTCACTTAGGTTTCTTGTTCTAGCCGACCTTCCCCAACCTTTTCTTGGAGAAACTCCTTTGTCCGACCTGTGGTGTTCAAGATGCCATTAAAGGCTTGAAGCTTGGAAGCTTGGAGATCTAGGAGCAACGTTTGAGGTGGGTTTTATAACTCTAAACCTCTTTCTTTATTATGCATATCTATGTTCTTGCAAATTAGTACTTAGTTCTTCTTCTTCCCCACTCTTCGTTGCACTCTTGCAAGCAATCCGTGAAATAATCGACCTGAACATAGGTTGAAGATGATGGGCGAGAATTTCTAGGTAACTTTACTAAATGACCTTGGACCATTTGGTCTAAACGGTTTGCAAACCGTTTGAAATCAAACGGTCTCAAAACCGTTTGATCTGATGCGGTCTTGCAAGACCGTTTAGATTCAAACGGTCTCCAAGACCGTTTGGTAGGGTTGACCAAGTGAAGACCATTTAAAGGTCTTTTGTACACATGTTGAATTAATCAAATATAAAGAATCATGATCTAATTTCAAACCAATTACAAGTTGAAGGCACTTCAACCTTCTAAAACCTAATCGGGTTCAATTGATGATTTCAAGGATAGATTTTGGTGAACTTTGGGTTGAAGGGCCCAAATGGTCTCAAGACCATTTGGGGGTTCACTCAAATGGTCTCAAGACCATTTGGTGACAACCCAATACCGTTTGGAGGTCTAGGGTTAAAGTAATTTGATCAATTGAGGGTCCAATCATAATAGGTTGATCAATTGATTAAAAGTGTTGATTTTAGACCTATTTAGGGTTCAAACCTTATCAAATCGACTTAGATTTGATGAAACTTTGGGCAAACGGTCTCAAGACTGTTTGGAGGGTGTACAAACGATCTCATAGACCGTTTGGGCCAAGTTTAGTCCTAATTGAGTGTCAAGATATGGGCTCAACTTCAATTTGATTCACATTGATGAATGTTGATGGTTAGCCGATTGCAAACCCTAATTGAATTGGTTTCAAACCTAATTGGCTAGCAATTAAGGGTCAATTGAGTGTTCAATTGGTAAAGGATAATGCTAATTAGCTCAATTGATAAGTGATTAGCAAGGATGTGGCCAATTGAAGGCTTCGACATGGAAAACCATAATCGAGTACAACCTCTGAATCACCTTTGAGGTCCATGCAGTTTTGAGCCCATTTGGACCAAACGGTCTCAAGACCGTTTGGATCCAAACGGTATCAAGACCGTTTGGGGCCAAACGGTCTCAACACCATTTGGGCTCAAACGATCTCAAGGACGTTTAGATCAAATCGATTTCAAGGTCGTTTAAGATCAAACAGTTTCAAGGTGATTTTGTTCAAACGGTTTGGAAGTCAACTCTGATCAAACAGTCAATATAATATAACGGTCTCAAGACCATTTACGGGAAAATGGTCTTAAGTGTTATGTGGTTTGGAGGTCAATGTATCCAAACGGTCAACGCCCCCAAACGGTTTCAAAACCGTTTGGAGGTCAAGGTGTGAAATCGTTTGGGGACTTTTAGGGCTGTGCTTGCTTAGTAACTTGAGGGCTTAATTAGTTCAATGGTGGTCTAATCCAAACCCTAATCATACCCAAAGACATTAAGGGGTTAAGTTGTTAAAATATTGACCCGTGATGATGATCAATGATGTACATTACCAATGTCCCCTTGAAGGGTTCAAGTAGATGACACCTTGTTTTAATTGAAACCCTAATGATATGATAATGGTGATTCAGCCTATGTTAATCAAAGATGAATTGACCTAATCTAATTTAGAGTGATGTAATCACCTTCTATTAGTAAGAGGAGAGAGAAGGTTCCATTTATGGACAAAACTTAGGTAAAATACCTTCAATGCATATGAATGTGCATGATTAGGGTATGATACACCTATGTGAGATCATGTAAAACCCTAATTATGATAATTGATGAATCTTAACCTAATTGGAAGGCATCAATGATGATGTTCTCATACATGGTAATGCTATGAGCTCAATTCATCATGAAGTGAATAGTAAACCCTAATTTTAGGGTATTAACATGTAATGTGAACAGTAAACCCTAAATCAGGATAATGTGTTGAAATAAACAATAAACCCTAATTCCAGGTTATGGTTTTAAGCATGAATCTTCATAATTGAATTATGAAATGAGGAATTATTATTCCTAATCATAATGAAAGGGATTGAATAACCTTATTTGATGAAAATAAGGTAACCTAGCCTTAATGAAGGCATGAAGGTTCAACCCTTGAGTTGAAAGGTTAACTTTGCTTTATGAATTGTTTATTGTTATCAAATGGATTAACCATGCAGGTTCCTATATGGGAATGATCATAACTAGGTAAGGGTTATGGTACCATATTCATTGAAAGCATGTTATCAACTTTATGAATAGTGACACATCATGATTTCTTAGTAAAGTAGCATCATATGAAATTGAAAGGGTTGTAAGATCCATGAGTAACATCAAGGTCATGCTGATTAGATGACGTGTGATGAGATGATTAAGAATTGATGTTCATATGATAACTGATGTGAGTTAGACTTGATACATTTAGTACTCTTCTTATATTGCAGTATTTTGATAGTTAAATGCTTGGAAACATGCTTGATGATAAAAGAATGCTGAAATGTACCTAACTAATATAGTATAATCATACCATGTAGAGCCCTGATCATAGATCCATCATTGTCAGAAGCTAAATGATGGTGAAATAGGTTTTCCTAAGGGAACTCCTGGATCACATACTTTTAAGTATGTGGGGGAAAATGGATGTAAATATCCTTACATCCTAGTGTAGGAATTGATGTAGATGTACCTTAATCTATCAATCCTTCACTATATGTTTATGTCGGGGTGATGTAACACTATTCTCCTGAGGAAATCTTTAAATACCGCATCGATGAGAGATAAACAAGAGATCTTTCGATGATGAAGAGAGTACAGAATGCCACTATGACTCTAATAGAGAAGTGCCAGAATACCCTGGTAAGCTATCTTAGCAGAGACACGAGATGTCCTGCAGGTTGATCCTCACACTGACTGAGGAAGATGAGGTCATAAGAATCCGACTCTTTTGATGACGTATGTATGATACCGATGTGACATATTAGTGATCAGTTGGAGTATGAGCGGTATACCTCATCTCCGTAGGGCATAATAATGTTTGTAAAACATAATCAACCGTGTAGTATATCTGCTTAGGTTAAACTATGAGAAACAATGATTGATGTTACTTTGTTTTCATTAATGATCTGTTCAAGTACTTAGTACATCTGTTCTTCATATGCTTTAATAAAGTGAATGCCTGAGTAAATGTTTTTTTACTTATTATCAAACCTGCTGTTGATGTTTTAAGTTATCTTGCTTATGTTATTCCTTGAATGCTATAACAAAGCTTCTGGCGGAGAGTTATAACTCTCGCTGGGACAATTATTCAAATTGTCTCACTCTGTAGGTTTCAACTTTTTAGGTGGACGTCGAGGACGGAGAAACCAATCTGCATGAGAGAAGTACTAGGAGCAGCAACACCAAGGGTATCAGTGAGTCTCAGGTGGAGATCCTGGCTGTCCAGTCCTTTAGTTAGATAGTCTTATGTTATCTTTGTACTCTCAGGTCCTTGGAGTTAGTTGGTCTGAGATTTTGGTTTTGAATCTTGAGATTTTGTATCTGGTTGTGTATAATCACTCGAGAAGTGATTTCACAGAGATGTAAACTGTTTATCTTGTTTCAATAAAAGAAGTTTTATGATTTCAAGATCTTGTCTCAAAAAGTTTTAATTTTCAATGATTTTTCGTATTCCGTTGTTAATCGAATGCTTCCACTGAGTTTATATCGTGTTTTGGAGATCGAAGCCCACAATTAAGTGGTATCAAAGCTCTAGGTTCGCTGAGTCTATAGATACATAGGACTTAGGATGTCGAGTCTATCCTTAGTATTTCTTTCATATCTAATAGAATCTTCTGCTCCTCAGGAGAAGAAGATAATTAAGGATGTCAGAGCCACATGAGGAGTACGTGGCCGAGAGTAGCGTAGCTGCACCCCGAGGAGGTGCAAGAAACCCAGAGATAGAGCAACATGTACCTAAGCCACCTCAGTTTGACCCAGCTGACATGGGAAACCCAGCTGTTCAGACTGTGTTCGGGCAGTTTATGACTGCCATGACACACATCACATATAGGATGCCTATGCCTGCACCAAGGGCACCTTCCCAACCTGAAGGACAAGGTATCAGTAAGACGTTCGAGCGACTTTGTCATGTCAGAGCAACCGAATACTTTAGAACAGGTGATCCGGCAGATGCTGACCTGTGGTTAACCGAGTTGGAGAAGGCCTTTAGAATCCTGAACATCCCAGAAGCTGAGAAGGTTAGGCATGCTGTCTATCTTCTCAAGGGGAGGGCTGGTCATTGGTGGACCATGGAAGAGCAGAAGAGGCCTGGTGTGTAGGCTGCCTGGGAAGTTTTCCGACGGGAATTTATCAATAGATATTTCCCTAAGACGTCCCTGGACGAGAAAACCTCCCAGTTTGAGAGGTTAAGCCAAGGTTTGATGAACATTAGCAAATATGAAGCCAAGGTCATGGAGTTGTTGCGGTTTTGTTCGCATATGGCTGCTATAGATGAAGAAAGGATCAGACGGTTCGAGAAGGGGTTGAATGCTGAGTTGACTACTCCCGTTTCTGCCCTAGAGAACCGGGAAAGGTTTGCTACCTTTGTTGAGTCAGTCTGAAGAATAGAAAGGTTTGTAGAAGAGAAAAGGCAAACCCATAAAAGATATCCTCAGTTCCAGGGATCTTCATCTAGAGATTTCAAGAAGCCTAGGTTTTCTGCACCGACACCACCACCACCTAGACCTAGTGTTCAAACACAGTGGACACCAAGTAGAGGTAGAGGATGAAGCCTACCACAACAAGGGGCTCACAGTTCAGCATCGATGTCAGTCACAGGACCACCAAGACCAAAACAACTGGAAAGAAGCTGCTACATATGTGGGAAGGTGGGACATCTAATGAAAGACTGCAGGGCTAGGCCTGTCGGTGTGACACAGCCATAGAGTCAAAGTCAACAGGGATCACAGAGAAGGCAGTTTCAAGGAGCAGCTAGAGGATGTGGACAGGCGTCCCAAGCTGGAGCATCAATACCGAATCAACCTCAGGCGACAACAAGGTTCTTTGCAATGAACCCACCTGATGCAGTGATCAACCCACGGGTTGTGGCAGGTCAGATGAAGTTGTTATATACTGATATGTCTAAATCCTATGTTGTATCTAGTTTGATTGACCCGGGTGCTACACACTCCTTTATCACTCAAAGAGTGATTCGTAACTGCAATATGACAATTAGTCATAGGACAGATAGCCTGTTGCTTGAAACTCCGTTGAGTGGGTCTGCTGTGTTGCAGGAGGTATGATGTCCCTGCATCCTCTTCTTTTCCGATCATCGAATTCAAGTGGATCTTATACCACTTGAGATGCAAGGATTTGATATAATCCTTGGGATGGATACCTTGGAAAGGTATAGAGTTGTCTTGGATTGTGAATCCAAGCAGGCTGTGTTTGCTGATGATAGAAACACATGGATCTTTCAAGGAGAGAGAAAGATTCTACCCACCTGTCTTGTGTCAGCTATGATTGCTGAGAAGCTGATGAGGCAAGGATGTTATGCATTCTTGGCCCATGTGGTAGATACTACCATGGAGAGTCCTAATCCTGTTGAAGTTCCTATAGTCAGGGAATTCGAAGATGTGTTTCCTGAAGAGCTTCCAGGTATACCACCGCCTCGGGAAATTGATTTTGAAATCAATTTGGTCCCAGATACACAACCTATAGCCCATACACCATATAGGATGGCGCCTGCCGAAATGGCAGAACTCAAGAAATAGCTTCAGGAGTTTCTTGAGAAGGGTTTTATTTGACCGAGCACTTCACCTTGGGGTTCTTCGGTTCTTTTTGTTAAAAAGAAAGATGGATCAATGTGGTTGTGCATTGATTACAGACAACTAAACAAAGTAACAACAAAGAATAAGTACCCTCTACCGAGGATTGATGATCTCTTTGACCAGTTGCGTGGAGCAACTGTCTTCTCAAAGATAGATTTGAGGTCTGGATATCATCAACTTCATATTAAGGATAGTGACATATCCAAGTCTGCCTTCAGGACAAGTTATGGTCACTATGAGTTCAGAGTTATGTCATTTGGACTAACTAATGCACCAGCTGCATTTATGGAACTCATGAATAGAATCTTCCGACCTTTCCTCGATCAGTGTGTTGTCGCCTTCATAGATGACATTCTGATCTATAGTAGAGATGCTCAGCAGCACGAACCACATCTTCGTCAGGCTCTAACTTTGCTAAGAGGACATAAGCTATACGCTAAGTTTAGCAAGTGTGAATTCTGGTTGCCGGAAGTATCTTACCTTGGACATGTGGTATCTGCCTCGGGTATTCATGTTGACCCTAAAAAGGTAGAATCTATTCTACAATGGGAATAACCGAAGACACCGACAGAGATCCGTAGTTTCTTAGGGTTAGCTGTTTATTACCGAAGTTTCATTAAGAACTTCAGTTCCATAGATTTACCCTTAACTAAGTTGACCCATAAAGAAGTTCCTTTTGTTTGGAGTGACAAGTATCATCAATCTTTCCAGTTGCTGAAGTAGAAGTTAACAAGTGCACCTGTGCTTGTGTTACCTGAGCAAGGAAAAGGATACATAGTTTTTTGTGATGCCTCCAAGAATGGAATCGGTTGTGTGTTGATGCAGGATAAGCAAGTGATTTCTTTTGCTTCGCGACAGCTTAAGAAACACGAGGAGAATTATCCGACACATGATCTGGAGTTAGCTGCTGTGGTTCATGCCTTAAAGATCTGGAGACATTATCTCTACGGAGAAACATTCCAGATTTTCACTAATCATAAGAACCTTAAGTACATCTTCTCTCAGCATGAACTTAACATGAGGAAACGTCACTGGATGGAGTTAATCAAGGACTACGATTGTACAATTGATTATCATCAGGGAAGGCCAATGTGGTTGCAGATGCCTTGAGTAGGAAATCAGCAACATCAACCATGGATAAAGCACAACTAAACTCCTTAGTATGCTTTAGGAGAGATATGCTTATTTCCTTAAGGCAAGACAATGTACAATTGAAGGTGTCGTTGTTAACCAGGTTGTTAGCTGAGATGCATATAAAACCTACTCTAAGAGAACAGATTAAGGAGGCACAGCAAGTTGATGATGTAGTTCAACAGATCAGATCGGAATATGGTGATGAGAAACGAGATGGTTTCCATGACTCAGTTGATCAAGTAGCATGTTATCATGGGAGGATGATAGTGCCAGATGTGGATAACTTGAGAAAGTTAGTCCTAGAAGAAGCTCATTCTTTGATGTATGCTATGCATCTAGGGAGCACCAAGATGTATCGAAACTTGAAAGATATGTATTGGTGTCCTGGGATGAAGAAGGATGTTGCACAGTTTGTGATGAGGTGTCATGTGTGTCAGAAAGTTAAATATGAACACCAGAAACCTGCAGGAACAATGCAACCTTTACCCATACCACAGTGGAAGTGGGATCATGTAACTATGGGCTTTGTTGTTGGCCTACCTAGGACAAGCAAAGGACATGATTCCATTTGGGTAATAGTTGATAGGTTGACAAAGACAACTCATTTCTTGCCTATCAAAACAACCTATTCTGCTGAGAAGTTAGCACAATTGTATGTTGAAGAGATAGTGAGACTCCACGGAGTTCCTGTCACTATAGTTTCTGACAGAGGTCCCCAGTTTACAAGTCGTTTTTGGGAGCAGTTGCACAGAGCTTTAGGCACTAAGTTAAGGTTTAGTACAACCTTTCATCCACAGACTGATGGACAGTCAGAAAGGACTATACAGACCTTGGAAGACTTGCTGAGAGCATGTGTTCTCTCGTTTACCGGGAGTTGGGATCTACACCTAAGCTTGATAGAGTTTGCCTATAACAATAGCTATCAACATAGCATTGACACGACTCCTTATGAAGCTTTGTACGGTAGACGTTGTAGATCACCCTTGTGTTGGTATGAGACTGGTGAACATCAGTTGTTAGGTCCTGATCTTATGCTGCAGACTACAGAGAAGATTAAAGTAATACAACAACAGATTAAGACTGCACAGGATAGGCAGAAATCTTACGCCGACAGACGTCGTAGACCCTTAGAGTTCCAGGTTGGAGACAGAGTGTACCTCAAGGTCTCGCCTTGGAAAGGAGTTCTTCATTTTGGAAGAAAAGGGAAGTTAGCTCCTAGATTTATGGGGCCTTATCCAATCATTGAACGGGTTGGAAAGGTAGCCTATAGACTAGAGTCAACACCAGAGTTACAAAAGTTACACCCTGTGTTCCACATTTCTATGTTGAAGAAATGTCACCTTGAGACTGAGTCAGTTCTACAACCTATGGAAGTAGAATTGAATGATCATATATCTTATGAGGAAGGACTAGTGTCAATCCTTGATAACAGAATTAAAAAGCTAAAGAAGAAAGACATAAGTCTTGTGAAAATCCTCTGGAATCACCGTGGTGTCGAAGAAGCCACTTGGGAACTAGAGGAAGAGATGAGAAGGAAGTACCCTGCTCTTTTCTCTTAATATGTTTTATCGATTTCGGGGACGAAATCCTTGTAAGGGGTGGATAATTTGTAACATCCCTGACCTGGGTTATAAGCTAACCCTAGGTGTTTTGTCTAAATATGTAATTAAGATACTTGTGATTATCTTTTGGTCTGTAATTAAACCTCCTGAAGAACATATGTTTACATTTCTATCCTTTTTAAACAATGTTTTAGTATTGTTTTGTAATGCATGGACCTATGTGCAATTTACCCAATTAGAGGGGTTAACTTGCAATTTACACGTGTTGATATGTTACTTTAGTGTTGAGACATCATAAGAGTGGATATGATGAAGTATGATGGATTTCCCAATCTTGGGCACTAAGATACAACTTGTGGGGCAATCCCTGTGCTGAAAACCCTAATTTTGGTGTAAAGTGCAATTCACCCAAAATATGGGGTGCAACTTGTAAAATACATTCTCTAGAGTATCTTTTATGAATCTTGACATCATTTAGAGTAGAAATGATGAAAGGGGCATTTCAATTAAATCATTAGATAAAAAGAATGACCTTTGTAGTAGAATCACCTAGTATGAGTAAGGAGACCCTTTATATATGTGTACCTTAGTTTGCATGTTGGCTTTATTTACCCTTAGATCTTGAGTTTTGATGGTCTTTGATTAATTTATGATAGATTGAACGTGCCTTAGAAGTAAGGAGGGACCTAGATGAGAAACACATAAATTAGAGGTCCTTATGTTGAAAACTAACCCAAGCTATATAAGCTTCTTTCTTTGCAAACCAAGTAAATGTATTCCCTTCTCTTCTTCACTTATCATCTTGCTCAACCGACTGAGGCAAAGCTCTGGAGCTCAAGGAGACGACCAAATTGTTCTAAGGTGAGAAGATACCATCTTCTAGCTCGGATTCATGGAGGAATTCCTTGTATAAGGTTGGTTTTATGGTTATCTCACTTAGGTTTCTTGTTCTAGCCGACCTTCCCCAACCTTTTCTTGGAGAAACTCCTTTGGCCGACCTGTGGAGTTCAAGATGCCATTAAAGGCTTGAAGCTTGGAAGCTTGGAGCTCTAGGAGCAACGTTTGAGGTGGGTTTTATAACTCTAAACCTCTTGCTTTATTATGCATATCTATGTTCTTGCAAATTAGTACTTAGTTCTTCTTCTTCACCACTCTTCCTTGCACTCTTGCAAGCAATCCGTGAAATAACCGACCTGAACAGAGGTCGAAGATGATGGGTGTGAATTTCTAGGTAACTTTACTAAACGACCTTGGACCATTTGGTCTAAACGGTTTGCAAACCGTTTGAAATCAAACGGTCTCAAAACCGTTTGAAATCAAACGGTCTCAAAACCGTTTGATCTCATTCGGTCTTGCAAGACCGTTTAGATTCAAACGGTCTCCAAGACCATTTGGTAGGGTTGACCAAGTGAAGACCGTTTAAAGGTCTTTTGTACACATGTTGAATTAATCAAATATAAAGAATCATGATCTAATTGCAAACCAATTACAAGTTGAAGGCACTTCAACCTTCTAAAACCTAATCGGGTTCAATTGATGATTTCAAGGATAGATTTTGGTGAACTTTGGGTTGAAGGGCCCAAACGGTCTCAAGACCATTTGGGGGTTCACTCAAATGGTCTCAAGACCGTTTGGTGACAACCCAAGACCGTTTGGAGGTCTAGGGTTAAAGTAATTTGATCAATTGAGGGTCCAATCATAATAGGTTGATGAATTGATTAAAAGTGCTGATTTTAGACCTATTTAGGGTTCAACCCTTATCAAATCGACTTAGATTTTGATGAAACTTTGGGCAAACGGTCTCAAGACCATTTGGAGGGTGTCCAAACGATCTCATAGACCGTTTGGGCCAAGTTTAGTCCCAATTGAGTGTCAAGAGATGGGCTCAACTTCAATTTGATTCACATTGATGAATGTTGATGGTTAGCCAATTGCAAACCCTAATTGAATTGGTTTCAACCCTAATTGGCTAGCAATTAAGGGTCAATTGAGTGTTCAATTGGTAAAGGATAATGCGAATTAGCTCAATTGATAAGTGATTAGCAAGGATGTGGCCAATTGAAGGCTTCGACATGGAAAACCCTAATCGAGTACAACCTCTGAATCACCTTTGAGGTCCATGCGGTTTTGAGCCCATTTGGACCAAACAGTCTCAAGACCGTTTGGATCCAAACGGTACCGTTTGGAGCCAAACGATCTCAAGACCATTTGGGCTCAAACGATCTCAAGGATGTTTAGATCCAATCGATTTCAAGGTCGTTTAAGATCAAACAGTTTCAAGGTGATTTTGTTCAAACGGTTTGGAAGTCAACTCTGATCAAACAGTCAATATAATCAAACGGTCTCAAGACCGTTTACGGGAAAATGGTCTTAAGTGTCATGTGGTTTGGAGGTCAACGTATCCAAACGGTCAACGCCCCCAAACGGTTTCAAAACCGTTTGGAGGTCAAGGTGTGAAATTGTTTGGGGACTTTTAGGGCTGTGCTTGCTTATTAACTTGAGGGCTTAATTAGTTCAATGGTGGTCTAATCCAAACCCTAATCATACCCAAAGACATTAAGGGGTTAAGTGGTTAAAATATTGACCCATGATGATGATCAATGGTGTACATTACCAATGTCCCCTTGAAGGGTTCAAGTAGATGACACCTTGTTTTAATTGAAACCCTAATGATATGATAATGGTGATTCAACCTATGTTAATCAAAGATGAATTGACCTAATCTAATTTAGAGTGATGTAACCACCTTCTATTAGTAAGAGGAGAGAGAAGGTTCCATTTATGGACAAAACTTAGGTAAAATACCTTCAATGCATATGAATGTGCATGATTAGGGTATGATACACCTATGTGAGATCATGTAAAACCCTAATTATGATAATTGATGAATCTTAACCTAATTGGAAGGCATCAATGATGATGTTATCATACATGGTAATGCTATGAGCTCAATTCATCATGAAGTGAATAGTAAACCCTAATTTTAGGGTATTAACATGTAATGTGAACAGTGAACCCTAAATCAGGATAATGTGTTGAAATAAACAATAAACCCTAATTCCAGGTTATGCTTAAGCATGAATCTTCATAATTGAATTATGAAATGAGGAATTATTATTCCTAATCATAATGAAAGGGATTGAATAACCTTATTTGATGAAAATAAGGTAACCTAGCCTTAATGAAGGCATGAAGGTTCAACCCTTGAGTTGAAAGGTTAACTTTGCTTTATGAATTGTTTATTGTTATCAAATGGATTAACCATGCAGGTTCCTATATGGGAATGATCATAACCAGGTAAGGGTTATGGTACCATATTCATTGAAAGCATGTTATCAACTTTATGAATAGTGACGCATCATGATTTCTTAGTAAAGTGGCATCATATGAGATTGAAAGGGTTGTAAGAGCCATGAGTAACATCAAGGTCATGCTGATTAGATGACGTGTGATAAGATGATTAAGAATTGATGCTCATATGATAACTGATGTGAGTTAGACTTGATACATTTAGTATTCTTCTTATATTGCAGTATTTTGATAGTTAAATGCTTGGAAACATGCTTGATGATAAAAGAATGCTGAAATGTACCTAACTAATAAAGTATAATCATACCATGTAGATCCCTAATCATAGATCCATCATTGTCAGAAGCTAAATGATGGTGAAATAGTTTTTCCTAAGGGAACTCCTGGATCACATACTTTTAAGTATGTGGGGGAAAATGGATGTAAATATCCTTACATCCTAGTGTAGGAATTGATGTAGATGTACCTTAATCTATCAATCCTTCACTATATGTTTATGTCGAGGTGATGTAACACTATTCTCCCAAGGAAATCTTTAAATACCGCATCGATGAGAGATAAACAAGAGATCTTTCGATGATGAATAGAGTACAGAATGCCACTGTGACTCTAATAGCGTAGTGCCAGAATACCTTGGTAAGCTATCTTAGCAGAGACACGAGATGTCCTACAAGTTGATCCTCACACTGACTGAGGAAGATGAGGTCATAAGAATCCGACTCTTTTGATGACCTATGTATGATACCGATGTGACTTATTAGTGATCGGTTGGAGTATGAGCGGTATACCTCATCTTCGTAGGGCATAATAATGTTTGTAAAACATAATCAACCGTGTAGTATATTTGCTTAGGTTAAACTATGAGAAACAATGATTGATGTTACTTTGTTTACATTAATGATCTATTCAAGTACTTAGTACATATGTTCTTCATATGCTTTAATAAAGTGAATGCCTGAGTAAATGTTTTTTTACTTATTATCAAACCTGCTGTTGATGTTTTAAGTTATCTTGCTTATGTTATTCCTTGAATGCTATAACAAAGCTTCTGGCGGAGAGTTATAACTCTCGCTGGGACAATTATTCAAATTGTCGCACTCCGTAGGTTTCAACTTTTTAGGTGTACGTCGAGGACGGAGAAACCAATCTGCAGGAGAGCAGTACTAGGAGCAGCAACACCAGGGGCATCAATGAGTCTCAGGTGGAGATCCTGGCTGTCCAGTCCTTTAGTTAGATAGTCTTATGTCGTCTTTGTACTCTCAGGTCCTTGGAGTTAGTTGGTCTGAGATTTTGGTTTTGAATCTTGAGATTTTGTATCTGGTTGTGTATAATCACTCGAGAAGTGATTTCACATAGATGTAAACTGTTTATCTTGTTTCTATAAAAGAAGTTTTATGATTTCAAGATCTTGTCTCAAAAAGTTTTAATATTCAATGATTTTTCATATTCCGATGTTAATCGAATGCTTCCGCTGAGTTTATATCGTGTTTTGGAGATCGAAGCCCATAATTAAGTGGTATCAAAGCTCTAGGTTTGCTGAGTCTATAGAGACATAGGACTTAGGATGTCGAATCTATCCTTAGTATTTCTTTCATATCTAATAGAATCTTCTGCTCCTCAGGAGAAAAAGATAATTAAGGATGTCAGAGCCACATGAGGAGTACGTGGCCGAGAGTAGCGTAGCTGCACCCCGAGGAGGTGCAAGAAACCCAGAGATAGAGCAACATGTACCTAAGCCACCTCAGTTTGACCCAGCTAACATGGGAAACCCAGCTATTCAGACTATGTTGGGGCAGTTAATGACTGCCATGACACACATCACAGATAGGATGCCTATGCCTGCACCAAGGGCACCTTCCCAACCTGAAGGACAAGGTATCAGTAAGACGTTCGAGCGACTTTGTCGTGTCGGAGCAACCGAATACTTTGGAACAGCTGATCTGGAAGATGCCGACCTGTGGTTAACCGAGTTGGAGAAGGCCTTTAGAATCCTGAACATCCCAAAAGCTAAGAAGGTTAGGCATGATGTCTATCTTCTCAAGGGGAGTGCTGGTCATTGGTGGACCATGGAAGAGCAGAAGAGGCCTGGTGTGGAGGCTGCCTGGGAAGTCTTCCGACGGGAATTTATCAATAGATATTTCCCTAAGACGTTCCTGGACGGGAAAACCTCCCAATTTGAGAGGTTAAGGCAAGGTTTGATGAACATTAGCGAATACGAAGCCAAGTTCATGGAGTTGTTGCACTTTTGTCCGCATATGGCTGCTACAGTTGAAGAAAGGATCAGACGGTTCGAGAAGGGGTTGAATGCTGAGTTGACTACTCCCGTGTCTGCCCTAGAGAACCGGGAAAGGTTTGCTACCTTCGTTGAGTCAGTCCGAAGAATAGAAAGGTTCGTAGAAGAGAAAAGGCAAACCCATAAAAGATATCCTCAGTTCCAGGGATCTTCATCTAGAGATTTCAAGAAGCCTAGGTTTTCTGCACCGACAGTACCACCACTTAGACCTAGTGTTCAAACACAGTGGACACCAAGTAGATGTAGAGGACGAATCCTACCACAACAAGGGGCTCGCAGTTCAGCATCAATGTCAGTCACAGGACCACCAAGACCACAACAACTGGAAAGAAGCTGCTACATATGTGGGAAGGTGGGACATCTAATGAAAGACTGCAGGGCTAGGCCTGTCGGTGTGACACAGCCATAGAGGCAAAGTCAACATGGATCACAGAGAAGGCAGTTTCAAGGAGCAGCTAGAGGATGTGGACAGGCGTCCCAAGCAGGATCATCAGCACCGACTCAACCTCAGGTGACAGCAAGGTTCTATGCAATGAACCCACCTGATGCAGTGATCAACCCACGGGTTGTGGCAGGTCAGATGGAGTTGTTATATACTGATATGTCTAAATCCTGTGTTGTATCTGTTTTGATTGACCCGGTTGCTACGCACTCCTTTATCACTCAAAGAGTGATTCGTAACTACAATATAACAATTAGTCATAGGATTGATAGCCTGTTGCTTGAAACTCCGTTGAGTGGGTCTGCTGTGTTGCAGGAGGTATGCTGTCCCTGCATCCTCTTCTTTTCCGATCATCGCATTCAAGTGGATCTTATACCACTTGAGATGCAAGGATTTGATATAATCCTTGGGATGGATACCTTGGAAAGGTATAGAGTTGTCTAGGATTGTGAATCCAAGCAGGCTGTGTTTGCTGATGATAGCAACACATGGATCTTTCAAGGAGAGAGAAAGATTCTACCCACCTGTCTTGTGTCAGAATGATTGCTGAGAAGCTGATGAGGCAAGGATGTTATTCATTCTTGGCCCATGTGGTAGATACTACCATGGAGAGTCCTAATCCTGTTGAAGTTCCTATAGTCAGGGAATTCAAAGACGTGTTTCCTGAAGATCTTCCAGGTATACCACCGCCTCGAGAAATTGATTTTGAAATCAATTTGGTCCCAGATACACAACCTATAGCCCAGACACCGTATAGGATGGCGCCTGCCGAAATGGCAGAACTCAAGAAACAACTTGAGGAGTTTCTTGAGAAGGGTTTTATCTGACCGAGCACTTCACCTTGGGGTGCTTCAGTTCTTTTCGTTAAAAAGAAAGATGGATCAATGTGGTTGTGCATTGATTATAGACAACTAAACAAAGTAACAATAAAGAATAAGTACCCTCTGCCGAGGATTGATGATCTCTTTGACCAGTTGCGTGGAGCAACCGTCTTCTCAAAGATAGATTTGAGGTCTGGATATCATCAACTTCATATTAAGGATAGTGACATATCCAAGTCTGCCTTTAGGACAAGGTATGGTCACTATGAGTTCACAGTTATGTCATTTGGACTAACTAATGCACCAGCTGCATTTATGGAACTCATGAATAGAATCTTCCGACCTTTCCTCGATCAGTGTGTTGTCGTCTTCATAGATGACATTCTGATCTATAGTAGAGATGCTCAGCAGCACGAACCACATCTTCATCAGGCTCTAACTTTGCTAAGAGGACATAGGCTATACGCTAAGTTTAGCAAGTGTGAATTCTGGTTGCCGGAAGTATCTTACCTTGGACATGTGGTATCTGCCTCGGGTATTCATGTTGACCCTAAAAAGGTAGAATCTATTCTACAATGGGAATAACCGAAGACACCGACAGAGATCCGTAGTTTCTTAGGGTTAGCTGGCTATTACTGAAGTTTCATTAAGAACTTCAGTTGCATAGCTTTACCCTTAACTAAGTTGACCCAGAAAGAAGTTCCTTTTGTTTGGAGTGACAAGTGTCATCAATCTTTCCAGTTGCTGAAGTAGAGGTTAACAAGTGCACCTGTGCTTGTGTTACCTGAGAAAGGGAACGGATACATAGTTTTCTGTGATGCCTCCAAGAATGGACTCGGTTGTGTGTTGATGTAGGATAAGCAAGTGATTTCTTTTGCTTCGCGACAGCTTCAGAAACACGAGGAGAATTATCCGACACATGATCTGGAGTTAGCTGCTGTGGTTCATGCCTTGAAGATCTGGAGACATTATCTCTACGGAGAAACATTCCAGATTTTCACTAATCATAAGAACCTTAAGTACATCTTCTCTCAGCATGAACTTAACATGAGGCAACGTCACTGGATGGAGTTAATCAAGGACTACGATTGTACAATTGATTACCATCAGGGAAGGCCAATGTGGTTGCAGATGCCTTGAGTAGGAAATCAGCAACATCAACCATGGATAAAGCACAACTAAACTCCTTAGTATGCTTTAGGAGAGATATGCTTATTTCCTTAAGGCAAGACAATGTACAGTTGAAGGTGTTGTTGTTAACCGGGTTGTTAGCTGAGATGCATATAAAACCTACTCTAAGAGAACAGATTAAGGAGGCACAACAAGTTGATGATGTAGTTCAACAAATCAGATCGGAATATGGTGATGAGAAACGAGATGGTTTCCATGACTCAGTTGATCAAGTAGCATGTTATCATGGGAGGATGATAGTGCCAGATGTGGATAACTTGAGAAAGTTAGTCCTGGAAGAAGCTCATTCTTCGATGTATGCTATGCATCCAGGGAGCACCAAGATGTATCGAAACTTGAAAGATATGTATTGGTGGCTTGGGATGAAGAAGGATGTTACAGAGTTTGTGATGAAGTGTCATGTGTGTCAGAAAGTTAAATCTGAACACCAGAAGCCTACAGGAACAATGCAACCTTTACCCATACCAAAGTGGAAGTGGGATCATGTAACTATGAACTTTGTTGTTGGCCTACCTAGGACAAGCAAAGGACATGATTCCATTTGGGTAATAGTTGATAGGTTGACAAAGACAACTCATTTCTTGCCTGTCAAAACAACCTATTCTGCTGAGAAGTTAGCACAGTTGTATGTTGAAGAGATAGTGAGACTGCACGGAGTTCCTGTCACTATAGTTTCTGACAGAGGTCCCCAGTTTACAAGTTGTTTTTGGGAGCAGTTGCACAGAGCTTTAGGCACTAAGTTAAGGTTTAGTACAGACTTTCATCCACAGACTGATGGATAGTCGGAAAGGACTATACAGACCTTGGAAGACTTGCTGAGAGCATGTGTTCTCCAGTTTACCGGGAGTTGGGATCTACACCTAAGCTTGATAGAGTTTGCCTATAACAATATCTATCAACATAGCATTGACATGACTCCTTATGAAGCTTTGTACGGTAGACGTTGTAGATCACCCTTGTGTTGGTATGAGACTGGTGAACATCAGTTGTTAGGTCTTGATCTTATGCAGCAGACTACAGAGAAGATTAAAGTAATACAACAACAGATTAAGACTGCACAGGATAGGAAGAAATCTTACGTCGACAGACGTCGTAAACCCTTAGAGTTCCAGGTTGGAGACAGAGTGTACCTCAAGGTCTCGCCTTGGAAAGGAGTTCTTCATTTTGGAAGAAAAGGGAAGTTATCTCCTAGATTTATGTGGCCTTATCCAATCATTGAATGGGTTGGAAAGGTAGCCTATAGACTAGAGTTACCACCAGAGTTACAAAAGTTACACCCTGTGTTCCACATTTATGATTTGAAGAAATGTCACCCTGAGACTGAGTCAGTTCTACAGCCTATGGAAGTAGAATTGAATGATCATATATCTTATGAGGAAGGACCAATGTCAATCCTTGATAACAGAATTAAAAAGCTAAAGAAGAAAGACATAAGTCTTGTGAAAATCCTCTGGAATCACCGTGGTGTCAAAGAAGCCACTTGGGAACTAGAGGAAGAGATGAGAAGGAAGTACCCTGCTCTTTTCTCTTAATATGTTTTATCGATTTCGGGGACGAAATCCTTGTAAGGGGTGGATAATTTGTAACATCCCTGACCTGGGTTATAAGCTAACTCTAGGTGTTTTGTCTAAATATGTAATTAAGATACTTGTGATTATCTTTTGGTCTGTAATTAAAGCTCCTGAAGAACATATGTTTACATTTCTATCCTTTTTAAACAATGTTTTAGTATTATTTTGTAATGCAGGGACCTATGTGCAATTTACCCAATTAGAGGGGTTAACTTGCAATTTACACATGTTGATATGTTACTTTAGTGTTGAGACATCATAAGTGTGGATATGATGAAGTATGATGGATTTCCCAAGCTTGGGCACTAAGATACAGCTTGTGGGGCAATCCCTGTGCTGAAAACCCTAATTTTAGTGTAAAGTGCAATTCACCCAAAATATGGGGTGCAACTTGTAAAATACATTCTCTAGAGTATCTTTAATGACTCTTGACATCATATAGAGTAGAAATGATGAAAGGGGCGTTTTAATTAAATTATTAGATAAAAAGAATGACCTTTGTAGTAGAATCACCTAGTATGAGTAAGGAGACCCTTTATATATGTGTACCTTAGTTTGCATGTTGGCTTTCTTTACCCTTAGATATTGAGTTTTGATGGGATTTGCTTAATTTATGATAGATTGAACGTGCCTTAGAAGTAAGGAGGGACCTAGATGAGAAACACATAAATTAGAGGTCCTTATGTTGAAAACTAACCCAAGCTATATAAGCTTCTTTCTTTGCAAACCAAGTAAACGTATTCCCTTCTCTTCTTCACTTATCATCTTGCTCAACCGACTGAGGCAAAGCTTTGGAGCTCAGGGAGACGACCAAATGGTTCTAAGGTGAGAAGATACCATCTTCTAGCTCGGATTCATGGAGGAATTCCTTGTATAAGGTTGGTTTTATGGTTATCTCACTTAGGTTTCTTGTTCTAGACGACCTTCCCCAACCTTTTCTTGGAGAAACTCCTTTGGCCGACCTGTTGAGTTCAAGATGCCATTAAAGGCTTGTAGCTTGGAATCTTGGAGCTCTAGGAGCAACGTTTGAGGTGGGTTTTATAACTCTAAACCTCTTGCTTTGTTATGCATATCTATGTTCTTGCAAATTAGTACTTAGTTCTTCTTCTTCCCCACTCTTCCTTGCACTCTTGCAAGCAATCCGTGAAATAACCGACCTGAATAGAGGTTGAAGATGATGGGCGTGAATTTCTAGGTAACTTTACTAAACGACCTTGGACCATTTGGTCTAAACAGTTTGCAAACCATTTGAAATCAAACGGTCTCAAAACCGTTTGATCTCATGCGGTCTTGCAAGACCGTTTAGATTCAAATGGTCTCCAAGACCGTTTGGTAGGGTTGACCAAGTGAAGACCATTTAAAGGTCTTTTGTACACATGTTGAATTAATCAAATATAAAGAATCGTGATCTAATTGCAAACCAATTACATGTTGAAGGCACTTCAACCTTCTAAAACCTAATCGGGTTCAATTGATGATTTCAAGGATAGATTTTGGTGAACTTTGGGTTGAAGGGCCCAAACGGTCTCAAGACCGTTTGGGGGTTCACTCAAATGGTCTCAAGACCGTTTGGTGACAACCCAAGACCGTTTGGAGGTCTAGGGTTAAAGTAATTTGATCAATTGAGGGTCCAATCATAATAGGTTGATGAATTGATTAAAAGTGTTGATTTTAGACCTATTTAGGGTTCAACCCTTATCAAATCGACTTAGATTTTGATGAAACTTTGAGCAAACGGTCTCAAGACCGTTTGGAGGGTATCCAAACGATCTCATAGACCGTTTGGGACAAGTTTAGTCCCAATTGAGTGTCAAGAGATGGGCTCAACTTCAATTTGATTCACATTGATGAATGTTGATGGTTAGCCGATTGCAAACCCTAATGGAATTGGTTTCAACCCTAATTGGCTAGCAATTATGGGTCAATTGAGTGTTGAATTGGTAAAGGATAACGCTAATTAGCTCAATTGATAAGTGATTAGCAAGGATGTGGCCAATTGAAGGCTTCGACATGGAAAACCCTAATCGAGTACAACCTCTGAATCACCTTTGAGGTCCATGTGGTTTTGAGCCCATTTGGACCAAACGGTCTCAAGACCGTTTGGATTCAAACGGTCTCAAGACCGTTTGGGGCCAAACGGTCTCAAGACCATTTGGGCTCAAATGATCTCAAGGACGTTTAGATCCAATCGATTTCAAGGTCGTTTAAGATCAAACAGTTGCAAGGTCATTTTGTTCAAACGGTTTGGAAGTCAACTCTGATCAAACAGTCAATATAATCAAACGGTCTCAAGACCGTTTATGGGAAAATGGTCTTAAGTGTCATGTGGTTTGGAGGTCAACGTATCCAAATGGTCAACGCCCCCAAACGGTTTCAAAACTGTTTGGAGGTCAAGGTGTGAAATCGTTTCGGGACTTTTAGGGATGTTCTTGCTTAGTAACTTGAGGGCTTAATTAGTTTAATGGTGGTCTAATCCAAACCCTAATCATACCCAAAGACATTAAGGGGTTAAGTGGTTAAAATATTGACCCGTGATGATGATCAATGGTGTACATTACCAATGTCCCCTTGAAGGGTTCAAGTAGATGACACCTTGTTTTAATTGAAACCCTAATGATATGATAATGGTAATTCAGCCTATGTTAATCAAAGATGAATTGACCTAATCTGATTTAGAGTGATGTAATCACCTTCTATTAGTAAGAGGAGAGAGAAGGTTCCATTTATGGACAAAACTTAGGTAAAATACCTTCAATGCATATGGATGTGCATGATTAGGGTATGATACACCTATGTGAGATCATGTAAAACCCTTATTATGATAATTGATGAATCTTAACATAATTGGAAGGCATCAATGATGATATTCTCATACATGGTAATGCTATGAGGTCAATTCATCATGAAGTGAATAGTAAACCCTAATTTTAGGGTATTAACATGTAATGTGAACAATAAACCCTAAATCAGGATAATGTGTTGAAATAAACAATAAACCCTAATTCCAGGTTATGCTTTTAAGCATGAATCTTCATAATTTAATTATGAAATGAGGAATTATTATTCCTAATCATAATGAAAGGGATTGAATAACCTTATTTGATGAAAATAAGGTAACCTAGCCTTAATGAAGGCATGAAGGTTCAACCCTTGAGTTGAAAGGTTAACTTTGCTTTATGAATTGTTTATTGTTATCAAATGGATTAACCATGAAGGTTCCTATATGGGAATGATCATAACTAGGTAAGGGTTATGGTACCATATTCATTGAAAGCATGTTATCAACTTTATGAATAGTGACACATCATGATTTCTTAGTAAAGTGGCATCATATGAGATTGAAAGGGCTGTAAGAGCCATGAGTAACATCAAGGTCATGCTGATTAGATGACGTGTGATGAGATGATTAAGAATTGATGTTCATATGATAACTGATGTGAGTTAGACTTGATACATTTAGTATTCTGCTTATATTGCAGTATTTTGATAGTTAAATGCTTGGAAACATGCTTGATGATAAAAAAATGTTGAAATGTACCTAACTAATAAAGTATAATCATACCATGTAAAGCCCTGATCATAAATCCATCATTGTCAGAAGCTAAATGATGGTGAAATAGGTTTTCCTAAGGGAACTCCTGGATCACATACTTTTAAGTATGTGGGGGAAAATGGATGTAAATATCCTTACATCCTAGTGTAGGAATTGATGTAGATGTACCTTAATCTATCAATCCTTCACTATATGTTTATGTCAGGGTGATGTAACACTATTCTCCCAAGGAAATCTTTAAATACCGCATCGATGAGAGATAAACAAGAGATCTTTCGATGATGAAGAGAGTACAGAATGCCACTGTGACTCTAATAGCGAAGTGCCAGAATACCCTGGTAAGCTATCTTAGCAGAGACACGAGATGTCCTGCAGGTTGATCCTCACACTGACTGAGGAAGATGAGGTCATAAGAATCCGGCTCTTTTGATGACCTATTTATGATACCGATGTGACTTATTAGTGATCAGTTGGAGTATGAGAGGTATACCTCATCTACGTACGGCATAATAATGTTTGTAAAACATAATCAACCGTGTAGTATATCTGCTTAGGTTAAACTATGAGAAACAATGATTGATGTTACTTTGTTTACATTAATGATCTGTTCAAGTACTTAGTACATCTGTTCTTCATATGCTTTAATAAAGTGAATGCCTAAGTAAATGTTGTTTTACTTATTATCAAACCTACTGTTGATGTTTTAAGTTATCTTGCTTATGTTATTCCTTGAATGTTATAACAAAGCTTCTGGTGGAGAGTTATAACTCTCGCTGGGACAATTATTCAAACTGTCTCACTCTGTAGGTTTCAACTTTTTAGGTGGACGTCGAGGACGGAGAAACCAATCTGTAGGAGAGCAGTACTAGGAGAAGCAACACCAGGGGCATCAGTGAGTCTCGAGTGGAGATCCTGGCTGTCCAGTCCTTTAGTTAGATAGTCTTATGTCGTCTTTGTACTCTCAGGTCCTTGGAGTTAGTTGGTCTGAGATTTTGGTTTTGAATCTTGGGATTTTGTATCTGGTTGTGTATAATCACTCTAGAAGTGATTTCACAGAGATGTAAACTGTTTATCTTGTTTCTATAAAAGAAGTTTTATGATTTCAAGATCTTGTCTCAAAAAGTTTTAGTTTTCAATGATTTTTCGTATTCCGTTGTTAATCGAATGCTTCCGCTGAGTTTATATCGTGTTTTGGACATCGAAGCCCACAATTAAGTGGTATCAAAGCTCTAGGTTCGCTGAGTCTATAGAGACATAGGACTTAGGATGTCGAGTCTATCCTTAGTATTTCTTTCATATCTAATAGAATCTTCTGCTCCTTAGGAGAAGAAGATAATTAAGGATGTCAGAGCCACATGAGGAGTACGTGGCCGAGAGTAGCGTAGCTGCACCCCGAGGAGGTGCAAGAAACCCAGAGATAGAGCAACCTGTACCTAAACCACCTCAGTTTGACCCAGCGGACATGGGAAACCCATCTGTTCAGACTATGTTCGGGCAGTTTATGACTGCCATGACACACATCACAGATAGGATGCCTATGCATGCACCAAGGGCACCTTCCCAACCTAAAGGACAAGGTATCAGTAAGACGTTCGAGCGACTTTGTCGTGTCGAAGCAACTGAATACTTTGGAACAGCTGATCCGTCAGATGCCGACCTGTGGTTAACCGAGTTGGAGAAGGCCTTTAGAATCCTGAACATCTCAGAAGCTGAGAAGGTTAGGCATGCTGTCTATCTTATCAAGGGGAGTGCTGGTCATTGGTGGACCATGGAAGAGCAGAAGAGGCCTGGTCTGGAGGCTGCCTGGGAAGTCTTCCGACGGGAATTTATC
This sequence comes from Alisma plantago-aquatica, assembly GCA_963693085.1. NCBI lineage: Eukaryota > Viridiplantae > Streptophyta > Magnoliopsida > Alismatales > Alismataceae > Alisma > Alisma plantago-aquatica. The sequence goes on from OY856412.1 coordinate 645,054,876, forward strand.
AATAGATATTTCCCTAAGACGTTCCAGGACGAGAAAACCTCCTAGTTTGAGAGGTTAAGGCAAGGTTTGATGAACATTAGCGAATACAAAGCCAAGTTCATGGAGTTGTTGTGGTTTTGTCCGCATATGGCTGCTACAGATGAAGAAAGGATCAGACGGTTCGAGAAGGGGTTGAATGCTGAGTTGACTACTCCCGTGTCTGCCCTAGATAACTGGGAAAGGTTTGCTACTTTCGTTGAGTCAGTCCGAAGAATAGAAAGGTTCGTAGAAGAGAAAAGGCAAACCCATAAAATATATCCTCAGTTCCAGGGATCTTCATCTAGAGATTTCAAGAAGCCTAGGTTTTCTGCACCGACACCACCACCACCTAGACCTAGTGTTCAAACACAGTGGACACCGAGTAGAGGTAGAGGACGAAGCCTACCACAACAAGGGGCTCAGAGTTCAGCATCGATGTGAGTCACAGGACCACCAAGACCACAACAACTGGAAAGAAGCTGCTACATATGTGGGAAGGTGGGACATCTAATGAAAGACTGCAGGGCTAGGCATGTCGTTGTGATACAACCATAGAGGCAAAGTCAACAGGGATCACAGAGAAAGCAGTTTCAAGGAGCAGCTAGAGGATGTGGACAGGCATCCCAAGCTGGATCATCAACACCGACTCAACCTCAAGTGACAGCAAGGTTCTATGCAATGAACCCACCTGATGCAGTGATCAACCCACGGGTTGTGGCAGGTCAGATGGAGTTGTTATATATTGATATGTCTAAATCATGTGTTGTATCTGTTTTGATTGACCCGGGTGCTACGCACTCCTTTATCACTCAAAGAGTGATTCGTAACTGCAATATGACAATTAGTCATAGGACAGACAACCTGTTGTTTGAAACTCCGTTGAGTGGGTCTGCTGTGTTGTAGGAGGTATGCTGTCCCTACATCCTCTTCTTTTCCGATCATCGCATTCAAGTGGATATTATACCACTTGAGATGCAAGGATTTGATATAATCCTTGGGATGGATAACTTGGAAAGGTATAGAGTTGTCTTGGATTGTGAATCCAAGCAGGTTGTGTTTGCTGATGATAGCAACACATGGATCTTTCAAGGAGAGAGAAAGATTCTACCCACCTGTCTTGTGTCAGTTATGATTGCTGAGAAGCTGATGAGGCAAGGATGTTATGCATTCTTGGCCCATGTGGTAGATACTACCATGGAGAGTCCTAACCCTGTTGAAGTTCCTATAGTCAGGGAATTCGAAGACGTGTTTCCTGAAGAGCTTCCAGGTATACCACCGCCTCGGGAAATTGATTTTGAAATCAATTTGGTCCCAGATACACAACCTATAGCCCAGACACCGTATAGGATGGTGCCTGCCGAAATGGAAGAACTCAAGAAACAGCTTCAGGAGTTTCTTGAGAAGGGTTTTATCCGACCGAGCACTTCACCTTGGGGTGCTTCGGTTCTTTTCGTTAAAAAGAAAGATGGATCAATGTGGTTGTGCATTGATTACATACAACTAAACAAAGTAACAATAAAGAATAAGTACCCTCTGTCGAGGATTGATGATCTCTTTGACCAGTTGCGTGGAGCAACCGTCTTCTCAAAGATAGATTTCAGGTCTGGATATCATCAACTTCGTACTAAGGATAGTGACATATCCAAGTCTGCCTTCAGGACAAGGTATGGTCACTATGAGTTCACAGTTATGTCATTTGGACTAACTAATGCACCATCTACATTTATGGAACTCATGAATAGAATCTTCCGACCTTTCCTCGATCAGTGTGTTGTCGTCTTCATAGATGACATTTTGATCTATAGTAGAGATGCTCAGCAGCACGAACCACATCTTCGTCAGGCTCTAACTTTGCTAAGAGGACATAAGCTATACGCTAAGTTTAGCAAGTGTGAATTTTGGTTGCCGGAAGTATCTTACCTTGGACATGTGGTATCTGCCTCAGGTATTCATGTTGACCCTAAAAAGGTAGAATTTGTTCTACAATGGGAATAACCGAAGACACCGACAGAGATCCGTAGTTTCTTAGGGTTAGCTGGCTATTACCGAAGTTTCATTAAGAACTTCAGTTCCATAGCTTTACCCTTAACTAAGTTGACCCAGAAAGAAGTTCCTTTTGTTTAGAGTGACAAGTGTCATCAATCTTTCCAGCTGCTGAAGGAGAGGTTAACAAGTGCACCTGTGCTTGTGTTACCTGAGCAAGGAAAAGGATACATAGTTTTCTGTGATGCCTCCAAGAATGGAATCGGTTGTGTGTTGATGCAGGATAAGCAAGTGATTTCTTTTGCTTCGCGACAGCTTAAGAAACACGAGGAGAATTATCCGACACATGATCTGGAGTTAGCTGTTGTGGTTCATGCCTTGAAGATCTGGAGACATTATCTCTACGGAGAAACATTCCATATTTTCACTAATCATAAGAACTTTAAGTACATCTTCTCTCAGCATGAACTTAATATGAGGCAATGTCACTGGATGGAGTTAATCAAGGACTACGATTGTACAATTGATTGCCATCCAGGGAAGGCCAATGTGGTTGCAGATGCCTTGAGTAGGAAATCAGCAACATCAACCATGGATAGAGCACAACTAAACTCCTTAGTATTCTTTAGGAGAGATATGCTTATTTCCTTAAGGCAAGACAATGTACAGTTGAAGGTGTCGTTGTTAACCGGGTTGTTAGCTAAGATGCATATAAAACCTACTCTAAGAGAACAGATTAAGGAGGCACATCAAGTTGATGATGTAGTTCAACAGATCAGATCTGAATATGGTGATGAGAAACGAGATGGTTTCCATGACTCAGTTGATCATGTAGCATGTTATCATGGGAGGATGATAGTGCCAGATGTCGATAACTTGAGAAAGTTAGTCCAGGAAGAAGCTCGTTCTTTGATGTATGCTATGCATCCAGGGAGCACCAAGATGTATCAAAACTTAAAAGATATGTATTGGTGGCCTGGGATGAGGAAGGATGTTGCAGAGTTTGTGATGAGGTGTCATGTGTGTCAGAAAGTTAAAGCTGAACACCAGAAGCCTGCAGGAACAATTCAACCTTTACCCATACCACAGTGGAAGTGGGATCATGTAACTATGGACTTTGTTGTTGGCCTACCTAGGACAAACAAAGGACATGATTCCATTTGGGTAATAGTTGATAGGTTGACAAAGAAAGCTCATTTCTTTCCTGTCAAAACAACCTATTCTGCTGAGAAGTTAGCACAGTTGTATGTTGAAGAGATAGTGAGACTGCACGGAGTTCCTGTCACTATAGTTTCTGACAGAGGTCCCCAATTTACAAGTCATTTTTGGGAGCAGATGCACAGAGCTTTAGGCACTAAGTTAAGGTTTAGTACAGCCTTTCATCCACAGACTGATGGACAGTCGGAAAGGACTATACAGACCTTAGAAGACTTGCTGAGAGCATGTGTTCTCCAGTTTACCGGGAGTTGTGATCTACACCTAAGCTTGATAGAGTTTGCCTATAACAATAGCTATCAACATAGCATTGACACGACTCCTTATGAAGCTTTGTACGGTAGATGTTGTAGATCACCCTTGTGTTGGTATGAGACTGGTGAACATCAGTTGTTAGGTCCTGATCTTATGCAGCAGACTACAGAGAAGATTAAAGTAATACAACAACAGATTAAGACTGCACAAGATAGGTAGAAATCTTACGCCGACAGACGACGTAGACCCTTAGAGTTCCAGGTTGGAGACAGAGTGTACCTCAAGGTCTCGCCTTGGAAAGGAGTTCTTCATTTTGGAAGAAAAGGAAAGTTAGCTCCTAGATTTATGGGGCCTTATCCAATCATTGAACGGGTTGGAAAGGTAGCCTATAGACTAGAGTTACCACCAGAGTTACAAAAGTTACACCCTGTGTTCCACATTTCTATGTTGAAGAAATGTCACCCTGAGACTGAGTCAGTTCTACAGCCTATGGAAATAGAATTGAAAGATGATATATCTTATGAGGAAGGACCAGTGTCAATCCTTGATAACATAATTAAAAAGCTAAAGAAGAAAGACATAAGTCTTGTGAAAATCCTCTGGAATCACCGTGGTGTCGAAGAAGCCACTTGGGAACTAGAGGAAGAGATGAGAAGGAAGTACCCTGCTCTTTTCTCTTAATATGTTTTATCGATTTCGGGGACGAAATCCTTGTAAGGGGTGGATAATTTATAACATCCCTGACCTGGGTTATAAGCTAACCCTAGGTGTTTTGTCTAAATATGTAATTAAGATACTTGTGATTATCTTTTGGTCTGTAATTAAAGCTCCTGAAGAACATATGTTTACATTTCTATCCTTTTTAAACAATGTTTTAGTATTGTTTTGTAATGCAGGGACCTATGTGCAATTTACCCAATTAGAGGGGTTAACTTGCAATTTACACATGTTGATATGTTCCTTTAGTGTTGAGACATCATAAGAGTGGATATGATGAAGTATGATGGATTTCCCAAGCTTGGGCACTAAGATACAGCTTGTGGGGCAATCCCTGTGCTGAAAACACTAATTTTGGTGTAGAGTGCAATTCACCCAAAATATGGGGTGCAACTTGTAAAATACATTCTCTAGAGTATCTTTTATGACTCTTGACATCATTTAGAGTAGAAATGATGAAAGGGGCGTTTCAATTAAATCATTAGATAAAAAGAATGACCTTTGTAGTAGAATCACCTAGTATGAGTAAGGAGACCCTTTATATGTGTGTACCTTAGTTTGCATGTTGGCTTTCTTTACCCTTAGATCTTGAGTTTTGATGGGATTTGCTTACTTTATGATAGATTGAATGTGCCTTAGAAGTAAGGAGGGACCTAGATGAGAAACACATAAATTAGAGGTCGTTATGTTGAAAACTAACCCAAGCTATATAAGCTTCTTTCTTTGCAAACCAAGTAAACGTATTCCCTTCTCTTCTTCACTTATCATCTTGCTCAACTGACTGAGGCAAAGCTCTAGAGCTCAGGGAGATGAACAAATTGTTCTAAGGTGAGAATATACCATCTTCTAGCTCGGATTCATGGAGGAATTCCTTGTATAAGGTTGGTTTTATGGTTATCTCACTTAGGTTTCTTGTTCTAGCCGACCTTCCCCAACCTTTTCTTGGAGAAACTCCTTTGTCCGACCTGTGGAGTTCAAGATGCCATTAAAGGCTTGAAGCTTGGAAGCTTGGAGCTCTAGGAGCAATGTTTGAGGCGGGTTTTATAACTCTAAACCTCTTGCTTTATTATGCATATCTATGTTCTTGCAAATTAGTACTTAGTTCTTCTTCTTCCCCACTCTTCCTTGCATTCTTGCAAGAAATCCATGAAATAACCGACCTGAACAGAGGTTGAAGATGATGGGCGTGAATTTCTAGGTAACTTTACCAAACGACCTTGGACCATTTGGTCTAAACGGTCTGCAAACCGTTTGAAATCAAACGGTCTCAAAATCGTTTGATCTCATGCGGTCTTGCAAGACCGTTTAGATTCAAACGATCTCCAAGACCGTTTGGTAGGGTTGACCAATTGAAGTCCGTTTAAAGGTCTTTTGTACACATGTTGAATTAATCAAATATAAATAATCATGATCTAATTTCAAACCAATGACAATTTGAAGGCACTTCAACCATCTAAAACCTAATCGGGTTCAATTGATGATTTCAAGGATAGATTTTGGTGAACTTTGGGTTGAAGGGCCCAAACGGTCTCAAGACCATTTCGGGGTTCACTCAAACGGTCTCAAGACCATTTGGTGACAACCCAAGACCGTTTGGAGGTCTAGGGTTAAAGTAATTTGATCAATTGAGGGTCCAATCATAATAGGTTGATGAATTGATTAAAAGTGCTGATTTTAGACCTATTTAGGGTTCAACCCTTATCAAATCGACTTAGATTTTGATGAAACTTTTGGAAAATGGTCTCAAGACCGTTTGGAGGGTGTCCAAAAGATCTCAAAGACCGTTTGGGCCAGGTTTAGTCCCAATTGAGTGTCAAGAGATGGGCTCAACTTCAATTTGATTCACATTGATGAATGTTGATGGTTAGCCGATTGCAAACCCTAATTGGATTGGTTTCAACCCTAATTGGCTAGCAATTAAGGGTCAATTGAGTGTTAAATTGCTAAAGAATAACCCTAATTAGCTCAATTGATAAGTTATTAGCAAGGATGTGGCCAATTGAAGGCTTCGACATGGAAAACCCTAATCGAGTACAACCTCTGAATCACCTTTCAGGTCCATGCGGTTTTGAGCCCATTTGGACCAAACGGTCTCAAGACCGTTTGGATCCAAACGGTCTCAAGACCGTTTGGGGCCAAACAGTCTCAAGACCATTTGGGCTCAAATGATCTCAAGGTCATTTAGATCCAATTGATTTCAAGGTCGTTTAAGATCAAACAGTTTCAAGGTGATTTTGTTCAAACGGTTTGGAAGTCAACTCTGATCAAACAGTCAATATAATCAAATGGTCTCAAGACCGTTTAAGGGAAAACGGTCTTAATTGTCATGCGGTTTGGAGGTCAACGCCCCCAAACGTTTTCAAAACCGTTTGGAGGTCAAGGTGTGAAATCGTTTGGGGACTTTTAGGGCTGTGCTTGCTTAGTAACTTGAAGGCTTAATTGGTTCAATGGTGGTCTAATCCAAAACCTAATCATACCCAAAGACATTAAGGGGTTAAGTGGTTAAAATATTGACCCATGAGGATGATCAATGGTGTATATTACCAATTTCCCCTTGAAGGGTTCAAGTAGATGACACCTTGTTTTAATTGAAACCCTAATGATATGATAATGGTGATTCAGCCTATGTTAATCAAAGATGAATTGACCTAATCTAATTTAGAGTGATGTAATCACCTTCTATTAGTAAGAGGAGAGAGAAGGTTCCATTTATGGACAAAACTCAAGTAAAATACCTTCAATGCATATGAATGTGCATGATTAGGGTATGATCCACCTATGTGAGATCATGTAAAACCCTAATTATGATAATTGATGAATCTTAACCTAATTGGAAGGCATCAATGATGATATTCTCATACATGGTAATGCTATGAGGTCAATTCATCATGAAGTGAATAGTAAACCCTAATTTTAGGGTATTAACATGTAATGTGAACAATAAACCCTAAATCAGGATAATGTGTTGAAATAAACAATAAACCCTAATTCCAGGTTATGCTTTTAAGCATGAATCTTCATAATTTAATTATGAAATGAGGAATTATTATTCCTAATCATAATGAAAGGGATTGAATAACCTTATTTGATGAAAATAAGGTAACCTAGCCTTAATGAAGGCATGAAGGTTCAACCCTTGAGTTGAAAGGTTAACTTTGCTTTATGAATTGTTTATTGTTATCAAATGGATTAACCATGAAGGTTCCTATATGGGAATGATCATAACTAGGTAAGGGTTATGGTACCATATTAATTGAAAGCATGTTATCAACTTTATGAATAGTGACACATCATGATTGCTTAGTAAAGTGGCATCATATGAGATTAAAAGGGTTGTAAGAGCCATGAGTAACATCAAGGTCATGCTGATTAGATGACGTGTGATGAGATGATTAAGAATGGATGTTCATATGATAACTGATGTGAGTTAGACTTGATACATTTAGTATTCTTCTTATATTGCAGTATTTTGATAGGTTGGAGTATGAGCGGTATACCTCATCTCCGCAGGGCATAATAATGTTTGTAAAACATAATCAACCACGTAGTATATCTGCTTAGGTTAAACTACGAGAAACAATGATTGATGTTACTTTGTTTACATTAATGATCTGTTCAAGTACTTAGTACATCTGTTCTTCATATGCTTTAATAAAGTGAATGCCTGAGTAAATGTTGTTTTACTTATTATCAAACCTACTATTGATGTTTTAAGTTATCTTGCTTATGTTATTCCTTGAATGCTATAACAAAGCTTCTGGTAGAGAGTTATAACTCTCGCTGGGACAATTATTTAAATTGTCTCACTCCGTAGGTTTCAACTTTTTAGGTGGACGTCGAGGACAGAGAAACCGATCTACAGGAGAGCAGTACCAGGAGCAGTAACACCAGGGGCAGCAGTGAGTCTCAGGTGGAGATCCTGGCTGTCCAGTCCTTTAGTTAGATAGTCTTATGTCATCTCTATACTCTCAGGTCCTTGGAGTTAGTTGGTCTGAGATTCTGGTTTTGAATCTTGAGATTTTGTATCTGGTTGTGTATAATCACTCGAGAAGTGATTTAACAGAGATGTAAACTGTTTATCTTGTTTCTATAAAAGAAGTTTTATGATTTCAAGATCTTGTCTCAAAAAGTTTTAATTTTTGATGATTTTTCATATTCCGATGTTAATCGAATGCTTCCGCTGAGTTTATATCGTGTTGTGGAGATCGAAGCCCACAGATTGAAACTGCAATTGACTGATTTTGCAAAGTCTGCACTTCCAACCGATCGGCTAATGTGATGAACCGATTGACTCAGGTTGGTGAACCGATCGGCTCAAGTGGTGATTTGATCGGTTCATGTGTTAATGAAACGATCAGCTCAATTGTTGAACCAGTCGATTCATGTGACCAACCGAAATCGTTTGGAAAGTCAGAAGACTATTTTGCAAATACAATTTGTTTTAGTTGTACAAATTCGATTTGGAGAAAGATTAATATTTGATTAATCGGAAACAAATATGAAAGTTAATTTGAGTTGGATCAGGACCATGAACCGATCGGCTCAAGCATGAACCGATTGACTCATAGCACTAGATGATCAGCTCTGGTCCTAAACGATCGGCTCAGGGCCCGAAATGATCATTTTAGGGTGTGAACCGATCGGTTCAGTAGACGTAGATTGGTTGTTTTGTGGAAAATCTCGAACCCTTCTACTCCTGCTTTAATCCTGCATTGCCCGGGGTAGAGAACCCTGTCCCATCACCCTCCTATATATATAGGGGTATTGGGGGCTTCTCAAAGCACAACTTAGAACACCCGTTGCTCTGTAAAGTTGTCGTTCTCTTTAGTTTTGGTAACCGAGAGAGCCCGAGAAAGTGCTACATGATAAGGGAGGCATAACAAGGGAAAGACAACTGCAGAAAAGTGACTGGTGGCAGGAGAGTGTGTCGGTGACTAGTACGCTGACAGGAGGGTGCGACTCCTTCCGATTCCTTGTGAGACAAGGAGATCGGAGTTCCAGGCAGTCTGTGTGGATGACTGTAGAAGCGAGGGACTTCTACCGCTCGGAGGACAACTATCAATCCCGACAGTCCAGGTGAGACTAGGAGTTGCACAGACACCATCCAAGACTGAAGGTGAAGACCACGCAAGCTGTGAGGTAATGTTGTCGAGCAAGCCTTAGGACAAGGTATGCCTCTACAAACCATCCTTCCTATTGTATAGACGTTGACGAAGTGGGTGGTATTGTTCATGTTGCATGCCTTCCACCTTCATATTCATTATAGATAGGGCGATCGTCCAGGCTAGATAATATAAGCCATAGTCGTTTAACAATGAGACTTGTTGAGGGCTTCTTTGGCAGAACTGCGTCTTCTTGGAGTCTTTGCCTGCATTATGCTTGTACCCTTTTCCATGATTTTTGAACATTTCTACAACTGCTTTGACACACGTGACTGCCTTCTCTTTAGTAGGTGTCTTTGCAATAGTCTTGTTTGTTCTTTTGCTAAGTGCAAAGGTTGCATCTGAGTTGTTGTAGAGAACTGCAGTCCTTGCTATAATACTAACTACTAGAAGAGTCCAATGACTATCACATAGGATGGGCAAGAATATATAATCTGGAAGAGAGGTCGCCACACGTTGCAGTAGGCGGTGTTTTTCTCCTGACCTTTTATCCTTCAAGATGTCATCTATTAAGAGGAATTAGGCCACATGCACGTTTGGCATGTTGTCATTCATCAGTGCTTGGTAGGCTAACATGGTGTAGATGGAAAGGTACCCTCCAATTTTAAAAGTATATCTAAGGTCAACCTGTAATACACATATGCCATCCCTTTCTAAGATTTCCTTTGTCGTGGTGTCACCTTCCCTTAAGCATTTCATTATCAGCTGTAGGGTTTATAATGACAAGCTTTCATAGCTCCACCTATCGAAATCCTTGAAGTTTGGCACTATTTCTCCTACTAGTCCATCAAGTGTTCTCTAGAATACCCTCTTCCTCTACCCCCCTTCTTTAGGTTTGTGAACTAGAGGTTGTTCTTTGTCTATTTCTTCCACGGGATAATGTCCTGGCTTGCTCTCAGGTTGTTTCTCTACTTTGTCAGGAGTTTTAGTTTCCCATCCTTCCTTCGAAGTAGATGCTATAGAAGGTTCTTCTAGATCGATCCACAAGGTTTTAAGTCTTTGCCTCCATGTATTTTTTTCAGGTAGAGGGATTTCATAGCGAAGCTGAGGTGGTACTGCATCTGAAGGCATCATCAGGTCATTAAAGAAGTTACAATCATAAATAACCTTCATTGCGTAGACCCCACGTAACCCATGTAATCTTATGTGCAAAGGTCTTCTAGTAGGATTCCCTTATTGATTGCTTCCATCATCCTGAGTACTATGAAGGCACAATCCCCTATTCTAGCCTTTTCTTGAGGGACCTTTTTACATATTGAGATATGTTTCCACATCCCTTGGTGTCTGTTGTCCTCCGTCTATATAGCCCGCTACAGATGTAGTGCCACCTTTAAGATATCTCTTGCATCCTTAATTTTTTAAATCAAGGATGTGCTATCCAATTCAGCTGCATATCAATTGAACATTGTTGTACATCTGTCATATAGGGTGAAGAAAATCAGTTCCCAATGCTTAATAGTCCTTATAGACAAGACTATAAATTTTGTGTCCTCTTTGCTCACTACACATTGTAATTCTTTCACATCACTAGATTTGTCATTTTTATGGAAAAGTTGACCTTCTACATGCGTGGTGCCATTGAAGATAGGTTGCATTTTCTTGGGATGTAGAAATTCTTCATGTAGAGTTGCACATAGTAATTTAAACAACTTTTTGTGTACTCTTTCTCTTTTTAGAATGATACATCTATAATGGTCCCTATTAAGCAACCTTCCTTTGTTGTGGAAAAGAATATCAGTTCCTGGAAGGTTTTCGTCGAGTACATCTGCTACGACATAGACATCTCTGCATGTAATTCTAGATAATGAGGTCATGTCATGCCCTCCATCTTAGAGGGTAAAGGAGGAGCAACACCTAATGGTACATCATGAACTGGTGCACTCTGCTTTCTGACCGACTCATCAGTGAAGAAAGTGGCGAGTCCACCTTCTTCATCTTTTGAGGTACTGTCTCCTGTTGTCTGCATTTATGTGTGTTGTACCTCTATTGCAAGATGTTGTGTCTTGGCATCCAACGGTGCTTGATTTACTTCTTTGCTTTTGTTGTTCATAGATATCTCGGTAGTTAAATCTACTATTGGTTTGTTCTGTTCTAATGGTTGCTCTAATTCTACTGAACTAAGTACGACTAATGTCATAACCAACTTTCCATCATAGATTGAATCATTATGATTGTACTACACCGGGTCTTGCAGGAAATCGTTGTAGATATCCATTCCAAAAGTCATGTCATCCAAGAACTTGTTGAGATCTCTTATTTCTTGTGATGTTAGATCTTCAATGGTAGTACTTTCATCCCTAATGACAACGACTGGTTGAGGTTCCTCAAATGCAACCTTGTCCTCTTATGGGCTACTATTCAAGTTGAACATTCTTGATAAGGTGTTTGTCTTCTTTGTCTAGGCGTCTTGATGAGGTTCTGAATGTTGCGCTGCTTATTTTGCAGGAGGTTCCACAATTTGGGTGATCTTTACGTTCACACTTTCATCCTTTGAAGTTGTACCCGCACCTATTCCTCCTATGTCATCATCATATTTATCTTGACTCGAGGGGCTTGAGGAGGATTGTGACATGGAAGGGTTGGTTAGATTCTTCGACTTCTTTCTTTGCCGCCAGAGAGCTTCATCATCATAATTGTCGTTTACTAACAATTTATTTTCTTCATAAAAAACTATCCTTGATAGGTTGTCTGCAACCACATTTTCTTTTCCCTTTTTATCAATGATCTAATGGTCAAACTCTTACTGTAATGAGGCCCATCGCAGAAGTCTCGACTTTGTATCCTTATTCTGCATGAGATATTTTATAGCTCTTTGATTAGTGTATACTCTTACTTTCAACCCTACCAAATATGATATGAACTTATCAAACACAATTACAATAGCCAACATTTCTTTTTCAGTGGCAGTGTAATTTACTTGGGCTTCATCCAATGTTCAACTTGCATAGCAAATCACGTGGTGTCTCTTATCCTTCTTATGTCCTAGGACAACACTGATGGTGAAGTCACTAGCATCGCACATAATATCAAAAGGTAACTTCCAATATGGCACTAGTAGAATCAATGTTGTTTTTAACGCCCTTTTAAGGGTCTGGAAGGCGTTTAAACATTCGCTAGTGAATTCGAATTCAACATGTTTAATCAGGAGATTCAAAAGGGCTTTAGGAATCTTTGAGAAGTATTTTATAAATTGTCTATAATATCTCACATGCCCCAAAAAAATCCTTACTCCTGTAACAGAATTAGGTGGCGGGATCTTGGATATGGCTTTGATCTTTCTTAGGTCCACTTAGATTCCTTTCCTGCAAATCTTATGCCCTAAGACGATACCATCTTGGACCGAAATGGAATTTTCCCCAGTTTAGGACAAGGTGTTTTTCCTTACAGCACTTCAACACTAAATAAAGGTTTCTTAGACATGCCTCAAAATCTATTCCATAGATAGAGAAGTCATCCATGAAGACATCCACTATTTTTTCTAGAAAGTCTGAAAACATAGATATCAAGCGGCATTTGATAGTTGTTGGTGCATTACGCAACCCAATTGGCATCCTTCTGAAAGTGTACTTGCCATAGATGCAGGTGAAGGTTGTCTTTTCTTGATCATTGGGATGAATGAACACTTGATAGAATCCTAAATACCCATACAGAAAATAGAAGTAATCATGGTGAGCTAATCTTTCTAGAACTTGATATCTAAATGGCAGAGGGAAATGGTCCTTTCTAGTAGTAGTATTCAACTTGCAGTACTCAATGCACGTACACCAACATGTTGTTGTTCTTGTTGCCACTTCATCTTCGTCCTCTCCTCTTATCACTATCATTCCACCTTTATTAGGCACCACATGGATAGGGCTTACCCATTTACTATCACTTATCAGGTAAATGATTTCGGCATCCCACAACTTAATAACTTAATTCTTCATGACTTTCTTTAGCATTTGATTCAACTTCCTCTACGGTTGAGCTAAAGGTTTAGTAATTTCTTCGAGATGTATCATGCACATGCATAAGGCGGGGTTGTGGCCTCTGATATCTTCTACTGAATACCCTATAGCCATTCTATGCAATCTAAGCTACTTTAGCAACCTTTCTAGCTAATCATATATCAAGTTGGCATTAACGATCATAGGATTCCTCTCTTCTTTGTCTAGGAATTCATATTTCATCTCTTCTGGAAGCAGTTTCAATTCTATCTTTGGTTTTGGTGCTCTCTTTTCTTTAGATGTTTGCTCAAGTGATGCATACTTTGCGGTCTCGACAATTTCTTCATCCTCAGTGAGTTCTTCTTCATGTTGATTCAGGTAATCCAAGATCTCTATGACTTCTAGGTCTTCCATTGTAGGGTATGGACTATTCAAGGCTCGCATGAGGGGATCAACATTCACCTTGTTCTCTTGCACCTCTTCACAGAATTGATTGTAGCTATCCATAAAGTAAACTGACTCAAAAAGAGACGGTCCTCTCATAGAATCTTGTACATAGAAGTCGATGTGATCATCCACTACGTGCAAAGTAATTATTCCTTCTGCTACATCTATCAGAGCCCTTTCAGTTGTGAGGAAAGGTCTCCTAAATATCATCAGACAGTTAGAGTCTTCGACTGTTTGGATCACTACTATGTAGCATGTTATGAAAAATTGCCTGACCCGTATTAGGACATCCTGTATTATTCCCACAGGTCTTGTAAAGGTGTGATCAGCTAATTTGATTCTCATGGATGTATTTACCATATATGTTAACCCGAGCCTTTACGCTAGAGTCAAGGGCATAAGACTAATTCTCACTCCCAAATTGTCTAATCCCTTTCTTTCCACATTGTCTTCGACACAAAGAGGTATGTTGAATGCCCCTAGATCCCTCTTTTTGGTTGGTAACTCAGCTTGAACAAAGGCACTTGAAATTTTTGCAAATTGCACAGTCTCAACATGGTCTCCTCTCCTTCTCTTTGTGATTAGGTCCTTAAAGAATTTTTCATATGTCGACATCTCTTCAATTGCATCGAGAAATGGGAAATCTAGGTGTAGCTTCTTTACTCCTTCTATAAATTTATCGTACCTCTTTTTTAAATGTGCTTTGATCAGTTTGTAGGGAAGGGAACTCTTGGGGAATAAGAATTTTTCTTCGTAAGAAATTCTCCTATAGGATATGAGTTCTTGACCTCTTCTCCATCTTCTTTTTTCCATTTCCTTCTTCTCGACCATCTTTAGCTGATCCTTGTCCCTTGGACTCTTTTGGTGTAATCACCTTGTCATATTGTTTCTCACTACAGCTTCTTTCTTCTTTAGTGTTGTTAGTACTAGGGTATTCCAGCATCCTCCCTGATCGGGGAGTGGCCATCTTTGTAGTCTCCGTATTTGATGGGATTTTGCCCAAAGTATTTTTCACAAGATATGTTAGTTGTGAAAGTCATTGATCAATCTTCCTTTGATGGGTTTCAATGCCTGCCATCTGAGTTTACATTGTAGTTAACACTCCTAAATTGGTGATGGAACTTTGAGCAAGATGGTAGTTTACTAGAGCTTGCCTCTTTGCAAAGTCAAACAACTGAGAAATCATGTCAGTTTGGTTGCTATCCTTGGCCTGGCTCGATCCTTGGCCTTGTCCTTGACCTTGTTAACTCATATTTTTATTTTGACTTTGGTAGCTATTTTTGTTTGTTTGATAACTAGTAGTTCTAGTATATTGAGTCGGTCCTCCTTTGTTCTTGAATCCTAGAGGTGGTTTAGTTGAATTACTCAATCGATGAGCATTTTCAGCAGCTTCTTTGTTGCCATAGTTAAACCCAGGATGATATGGTCATTTGAAACTGGCATAAGAGACATTTTCAATTTCTTCTTTGCTTTCACTTTCTTCACTCTCTTATAGTCATGTATAGATACAGTTATCAACTAGATACTTACTCTCTTATAGAGTAAGTATGGAGTACTCCATGTCCTCCTTCTCTAAATGTAACACATTTCATAACTTTTCTATGTGTTTCTTACCCTTGCCCCCAAAGTCTTTTAATTGCTTGACATCGGTAGTGATTTTCTAAATCTAAGTTGTAATGGTTTCCAAAGCCTTAACTTCGATTGACGGTCCTTCATATCCCGCCTTCTTGGTTGATCCTCTATTATTTATTTTATAGTCCATCCCTACTTGCAGTGAAGCCATGTTATCGATGATCATCATGGTTCTGCTCAGTTCCTTACCAAGAAAGTCACTTCCGGCGGCTGCATTCAATGAAGTTCTTTCTGTGGGAGTTAGCCCATTGTAAGAAGTGGTTACCAGAAATCCTTTACGGTAGTTATGGTGGGGGAAATCTCTCTGGTATTCTTGAAAACATTCCCATGCCTCGTGAAGGTTCCCCCTTGTTTTTGCACCATAGAAGTGATTCTACAACTCGAACTTTTGGGTTCATTTGGTGAGAAATGTAATTTCTCATATTAAAGATATTGGAACAAATAATGATATAATTTGTTTTGAATAAATGAGATTCATTTACAATAGCCTTGTCAGTTGTTTTGCGGGATTTATTGGCAATTGTGCCAGTAACAAGGAAAAGACAAAAGGAACTCCATTATTAATAAGAAATGGAGAAAAGAAAAATGTAGAAACCTCTAGAAGGAAAAAGAATATAATCCAAATGTGGATTTCGTGCCTCTTGGGTTCCTTGGGTCCCAAGGAGTCCAAACTTGCAAAGATAATGCAACAAGAAAAGAAAAGATCAATTAAATATTTCTTTATTAAGAAAGACATTTGAAAACAATGATAAAATGTTGGAAATAAGTGGAAAGAGGTATAATTGAGTTATCTTTGATGGATTTTCATATCCATAAGGTTCCTAATGTTAAAAGGAATTTTAATAAGGAAAATAAAAGAGAGATAAAGAGAAATCCTGAAAAAGAGATATTTTAATAAGAAATAAACAAGATAATGAGAAATAATGAATATAGATTCATCTAGAAGGATAATAAGTATCCTTAAAAAGGAATTTCGAAATATTCGAGTTTCTTGGGGTCCAAGGAGCCCCAATGGAGAAAAAGAAAGAGAAAATACGAATGATAGAAAATAAAGGATAATATGATGCATAATGAATGAATTTTGTGGTATTGTTAAAGATGTGGTATTTTCTATTAAAAGAAAATATAATTTCGTGACAAATGATTAAAAGGCAAGTACAAAGAGAATGAAGGAGATAATTTTCAGATTTCTAAGTATCCATGAAATAAGGAATATCAAGGAAATAAATAGGAGAGAGAAGAATTACTTCTCCATGAAGGAATAAGTATCCTATTGAGAAAAGGACTAGTTGACTCATAGATGGTCATCTTAGGGCATTAATACCCTCCCCTATATAAGGGGTAGCAACCTTGGCCAAGTACAGAGGATTCCATGCTTCATTTTCTTCTTCTTCTTCCTCATTTTGATCCATAAACCCTAATCGAGAAGAGCGGCATGACCATGGAGCAACGAGGAGCTATGAAGGGTCTGAGATGGAAGCATGATGCCCCATGATACTGGGGAGAGGCTTTGCCATCATGGACCTACCCTAACGTAGGCACAACAACAGTCGCTTGACTGCAACGTCGGTCATGGGTTGCAGGTCTGTCAAGCCCAACCCAGCCACTCTAATCGTGGGCTGGTGGCGCCCCAAGCGCAGAGGAAGGAGACGGAGCTAGGAGCATGATCGACAGCAATCCTCGAGCCACCAGGAAGGAAGGACAGACCCCCGAAGTGTCGCAGATCAACCTAGTCGGAGGACAGCGCAAAGCTTCACGAGGTAGAAGATGAACCAGGAACAATTGACGATTCTGCCCCTCTGCGTGCTGAAGGGATGGTCGCTTAAGCGAGGGCATACCCATAAGTTCGTTATGTTTCCAAACATGGAAGTCATGTTGCATGGAAAGGGACACATGGCACCCTCTGATTGGCTTTGGTAAGTAATATCTTGCAAAAATCATATTTAAATATCGGAAGCTCGTATTGATACACATAAAATATGAAAATTGCTCAAAAAATGAGAGGAATTCATTAAAAATGGTTTTAGAGGCTAATTGCTCTTGATATTCGAAAAGGAGTGTAATTTATCAACTTTAATGTATTAATGATTAAGAAACCCTATTTTCAGATGATTAATAGAGTTTAATGGATGATTAAAGTTGATATTAGCTTGTTAATCATGAAAAGATACATTAAGATAAAAAAGGATGAACTTTGCATGTAAGTAGTTTAATTTAGAGTTTCATGTACATAAATATGCTTTAATGGGCCTTGAAACCCTAATGATGGTAATTGTAACTCTTAATAGTTTTAATTGTTCAAAATCATGATTAAAGTCAAAATATAATAATTCTAAGCTATTTCGAGTATAAAAGTTCTTAATTGTGGATAAATACCCTTAATGTAGTAATTAGGGTTTTCTAATGGATAAAGGTAGAATTAATGACAAATAGAGTTCATGTGTGATTTAGACCATAATGAACTATGAATTGATGATAAATGAGCATAATGATCTTATCATGGATTAAAAGGATAAAAATGGTAGCTTTAATGTAAACGAGGCATAATGGACTTAATTGATGGTTAATTGTGCTTTTTCTAAAATTAGGGTTAAATGTTGTTATAGGATAACCTTAATATCTTTTGTGAAGAATAGATGAGATAATTAGGGTTTGTGATCATTTGTATAAAATCACGGTTTAAAATAGTAAAAGATGAAGGGAAACCCTAATTGCAATGGAAACCCTAAAAGTGGACTAGAAACCCTAGGAAGCGAGCTAGTTTTAATAGATCTTGATGGCATGATCAATAATAGGGAATTGTATGCATATTTCAGGATCTCATTATGTGCTTGCTTGCCTATTTAGAATTTTGGATTGATTGGATTATTCTGTATCAAATCAACCTGACAGGTATGTAGTTACACTTATGGATAATCGTTTTAGTTTCACGGTGATTCCTAGTTGTTTTATCAGTTGCCTGAAAATAACTACTTGAATGTCTTTTATTTCATGCAACTATAAAGTGTCTATGACTATCACCATAAGTATGCATACATGACTGGTGCAAATGCTAAAAAGGGTAACCTAGAGCAAGGTCTAGGCTATCAAGAGTTAGGGAATGGGCTACCTATGTGTAGTGCCATGAAACTCTTTAGCACACCATGAGTTAAGGAACGGGCTACCTATGGGTAGTGCCATGTGACTCAACCCTAGAAACTGATTAACCTGTTAGGTAGGATCATGAGGGGTTAAATGGGGATCTACCATAAGGAAGGTAGCATCCAGGTCCACTATAGGGACAACACAGAGGTTAGGGTATGTATGGATTGAGCAGTTATGTTGAAAATGTAAAGTTGGTTGTTAAATTATATTTGACTACAATATGTTGTTACAATTTAATTACACGATTATTGCTTCCCCCACATACCAGCATAATTTATTTATGCTTACCGACGTTTTGGTTGTCGGCATTTTAGGTTCAAGTAAAAAGAACAAACAATAAAGTGGCTTATGTGGAATGAAATGGGAATTAAAGTACAAAGGAGGATTAGTTAGAATAGACTCCAGATGTGGATAAAAGTAGATATCCAAGTTTTGAAAAAGGTATACAATGTTAATTTTTATTATAGCCTTTCAGTTTAGTTTAGTAGAATTTGATAATTATTTTTGATTATTTGTTGAACCTTTGATCCGGATATTGGGATAACAGCTTTGACCTCTTGGTCTCCCTTAATTGGCAGTTACTGGGATGTGGGGTCACTACATTTGGTATTAGAGCATAGGTTCCTCATTTAATCCTTAACAATTATTAAATTGTACAAACTCCGTAGAACCCAACATAGTTATTAGAGGATTTTCCAAAAGATAGAGGTGTCTCGAAAAGGATCACGTCCGGGGGCTGGCAAGATTTTCCTCCGCACCGCTAGTCAAAATACGAGGACTCCCGAATTAGTGTGACTGCCTAGCTACTGTCTCAGAATTTGACTCAAAATAAGATACCTTTAGGACTCTCTCATCTTGTTCATCTCTTCTCAACTCAAATGTTGTTAAGTACCTTGAGGATTAGGGTTTTTCTCTCTTTTCCTCAGCCTCTTGAGGTATGGGTAAGGTTGATAAGGATTAAGGAATCCTCTACCAAATTAATGAAAAGCATGTAAATAAGATGTCATGGACATAAACTTAATAGTTTAAGCGTAAACTAAAGAATATATACATGCTTAGGTCGTATGACATGAGTTGTCATTTCCCTCAGGAGAGACCTGATGGTGGACATCCTTATCAGGAGGATGAGTAGAGAGATTTGGTCATGGAGGTAGAGATCTCCATTATAAGTAGAGACCTGGCACGTCCTCTGTGGATGATGCTAAGCCTAACCCTAAGTGGGGGATAGGGGAAAGAGAGGACATGATGAGTTGGATGTGATGGTAGACCAAGTGTGTGGGTAGACATGATTTTGGATGCCCATGACGATATGAGCCATGAGAGGTTGGATGATCGAGTGCCTATGGAGACCCAACCCTGGGAAGGGTCGTGCATGTTTGAGTGAAGGATAGCTCCTTCATTGATAATAGAAAAACCTATAGAAACCATATGGTCATATGCGAGTAGGGCATAGCATGCACCCAGAGTACGTCAGTAGAGCAGTAGGCTAAAACCCTGGCCAGGAGAGTGTAATGGATAGCTTATGAGATAAGCATAATGAACTATGGATAATCTTGAGCAAACATAAGCTTGAACATGGGATTCACCCATGTAGGGGTATGCTTGTGAGATTCATCCACCTTCACGAAGAGAGGACATCTAATAGTTAGGTTGTTTGTAGGGTTAGCTCTAGAGAGAGACAGAGTAGGACCCAAGCATGAAGGTTGGAAGCCTAGACTCTGAGATATGAGGAAAAGTGGGGAGTTGAGGATGATGCGACCTAAGTGAATGATAGTGGTTACCTCATGCTGACAATATCTTGGTTGCCATTAGAGGAACCAAACCCTAGAGAGAGGATGAGACTGATAGTACCTCTGTTCCTATGGTATAGATGAGAAGAAGAGTTCCTTAAACCATGAAGAGGTTTAGTAACAGGTTGTGGGGCCTTATACCTTGTTGGTTGTCCTTGAGGAGGACTCCACTCTGAAGTGTTGCTCGAGTAGAAGGATGACAGGAAGTGCATGTCATACCTTGTACATGTTTGGATTGTGGTTAGAGGTTGAGCAGATAGTTGGGCATCAGAGGAGTGAACCTAGGGTTTGTAGGTATAAGAGGGGAAGTGGTGTACCTGATGCTCATGATAATGTTTGAGTTTCTATGGATTCGAGCATGGTACTCCTCATGTTTAGAGGAAAGGGAAACCCCTTAAGTTTAAGGTATGTTTGATGAACCCCTCACAACTAAGTTGATGAAATGGGAAGGTATGATCTTGATCCAACATTGAGGAAAGAGAACAAGTATGACCTAGCATGGTGTAGTAGCTGGTCTTCTTGTGCCTAAGTAGCTTGCTAGGATTAAGCATGCTCATGTGGATGTAAACTCGAGACATAAGGGTGCTTGTGACCTTTTTTATCCAGAGGTGTAGTCTCCTCCCATCTTGGGAGAGGGACCCTTTTTGTAGGGTGTATACTAGTTTGTTGGTTTTGAGGTAACCTAAAGAGGTCTCAATAGGATCTTGGGTAGCAAAGTGAAAAGTACATGGTATGAAAATAAACCTATAGACCCATAGATAACCATCTATAAGTGCATGTGGATGTGTTACCATGGAGGTAACAGGTATGGGGCCTGACCAAGGTAGGAGGGTCACCATGACCCCTGTGAAAGAATGAAAGATAGCCCAGGAATGTAGAGAGAGATGATGAAGACTGGGGTAAGGTTCTAAGTTGGACATGTACTATGTTAGAATCCTAAGTATATCCTAGGGTCATTTAGGGATAAGACCGATGGAAGAAGGAGTTTACTAATTCCCTAGTTGCACATGACCATAGGGTTAGGAGGTAACAACTATCACTGTCTGAGGGCCATGGGTTAGGAGATTGATCACCTTCATGAACTCGTGGGACCCAAAGGGCAGATGAGTAGGGCACTCTATGGATGCATAAGGGAAGAGGGATGACCCCAAAAGTGTCGACACCCTATAGACCTAGAGGAGATGACCAAGGAATGTGTGTGGACCCAAGTGGGTTCGAGACTAGTTTTCCATGGAGGTAACTTTGATATTGAGATGATTGTGATGTACAGACATATGTTGCACATTTCAACTTAGATTTGAAGGTGTACTAGCAACGTGGGATGTACCATCTCTACTTTTAGAATAGGAAGAACTTTGTGTTTGGATGGTCACAAAATTCTTATTTCCTCTTGGTATGGGAGTGAGAGATAGGACAGTATGTGTGCCATACACCAAGGATAAAAGATGATGTGAGTTGGAACGTTGCTATGAGATATGAGGATAGAGATGATAACATACCCTTGTGGGGTGAATGATACATGGATGGTTTATAAACACTAAGAGTATTAAGGTAGTCATCTTATGAGGATGTTTTTATCATGAGCTATGAGTTATAAAAGGTTGAGTTCGAAAAACCAAGATAATAAGCTCAGAGTTTTTTTGGTGAAGATAGACTTAAAGATGAGATGGGATGATAAGTGGCGGTGTATGTCTTCAACTTTACCTAACACTTAAATACGTGAAGTGGTAATGGATGCCCTGAATGAGATACAACTGCCTAGTTTAGATGGAGTCTAGAAGAGGTTGTTAGGTTAACCCTCAGTTGGAAAAGAGATAAGTTTGGCTAACACTCAGATGTAACAATATCAGTTGATCAAGTTAATGGTTGTTTGGTTAGCCAGCCTAGTCCTTGATGCAATGAAAGGATGGTTGTAAACCTCAGATGCACTTCTCTGAAAAAGAAGCTGATGAAACCCCAATTAGAGTGGTTTAGGGTGTCCAAGGAATCAATCTTAAGGAATCATGACAATACGGGAGATCATGATTTAAGATCACCATATATCGTGGTAGTACCAAGATAATAAGTGAAAGTAGTAATTTGGATTCCTAAGATGAAGTTGCAGGTGGTATGTTGCCATGCAAGCCAAGAGGTGAAGGACGAACACCAGTAACACAGTGTATTAATATAGATGATAAAAGAGTCCCTGAGAAGGAATGGGAGTTCATCACTAGGGATGTTGTAAGTCTCCCCTAGACCAAGGAAGGTCGAGATGCAATATGGGTTATGTTAGATTGCCTCACCTAGATGACATGAGAGAGAAAGAATACTCAAGGGAAGGATCTAGTTGAACTACATATGAGAGAGAGATGGTTCAACTACATCATGATGTAAGTTTAAAAGTTCTTGAGTATAACCTAAAGGTTCACTTCCATAAGGTGGAAGTAGATGCATGAAGAGATTGATGCTAGTACAGTTTATCACCTTAAATAAGGGTTAGTATGATCCAGACTAGAGGGTCTGATGAGAGCATGTGTGCTCGTTCAGGGTGATACATAGAGACAATTCTTGTCCTTTGTAAGATGTGATGATAACCATCATAGCTAGTATCGAGATGTAAAGAAGCTCTGCAAGGGAGGTTGTGTCGATTACCACTTCATTAAGATGATGTTGGTGAAGGGACCTCATGAAGATCAAGAAAGGACCACAATGTGTGCAAAAGAAGTCACTTTGATCATGCAATGGCTGAAAGTAGCCAAGAGATGACATGAGTTGTAAGCTGATGCAAAGTAGACTGACATGCAGTTCACTATGGGGCAATATGTGACATGAAAATCCAACCCATCTATGTTATAGCTAAGAGAGTTGAGTCCCTGATGCATGGGTTCTTTTGACATGGTTTGGTGGAGAAGATTATGTTTGACCTTACCCCTCAGGATAAAGTAATGTGTGATGAGTTCCATGTGTCCAATTTAGAGCACTATGTGAGGTACCCAGACCATGTGTGGAGCAATGAACCTAGTGAGCCCAAGGGAGGATGAAATGACCTGAGTCACCTGTGAGATTTATAGATGCCAAGGTGAAAGAACTCAGAGAAAAGAATATGTGATGATAAAGGTTCTTTGGAAGCGCCATTGATAAGGTAAAGACACATAGGGGCCAATAATGGACATGTAAAAGTCTTATCCTAAATTGTTTATTTGCTTGATGGAATTTTGAGGACAAAATTCCTATAAGAGGGGAAGAATGTTACAACCCGAACTTTCGGGTTCATTTGGTGAGAAATGTAATTTCTCATAATAAAGATATTGGAACAAATAATGATATAATTTGTTTTGAATAAATGAGATTCCTTTACAATAGCCTTGTTGGTTGTTTTGCGAGCTTTATTGGCTATTCGGCCCAATAACAAGGAAAAGATAAAAGGAACTCCATTATTAATAAGAAATGGAGAAAAGAAAAATGTAGAAACATATAGAAGGCAAAAGAATATAATACAAAGGTGGATTTCGTGCCTCTTGGGTTCCCTGGGTTCCAAGGAGTCCAAAGTTGCAAAGATAATGCAATAAGAAAAGAAAAGATCAATTAAATATTTCTTTATTAAGATAGAAATTTGAAAACAATGATAAAATGTGGGAAATAAGTGGAAAGAGGTATAATTGAGTTATCTTTGATGGATTTTCATATCCATAAGGTTCCTAATGTTAAAAGGAATTTTAATAAGGAAAATAAAAGAGAGATAAAGAGAAATCCTCTAGAAGAGATATTTTAATAAGAAATAAATAAGATAATGAGAAATAATGAATATAGATGCATCTAGAAGGATAATAAGTATCCTTAAAAAGGAATTTCGAAATATTAGAGTTTCTTGGGGTCCAAGGAGTCCCAATGGAGAAAAAGAAAGAGAAAATATCAATTATAGAAAATAAAGGATAATATGATGCATAATGAATGAATTTTGAGGTATTGTTAAAGAGGTGGTATTTTCTATTAAAAGAAAATATAATTTCGTGACCAATGATTAAAAGGAAAGTACAAAGAAAATGAAGGAGATAATTTTCATATTTCTAAGTATCCATGAAATAAGGAATATCAAGGAAATAAATAGGAGATAGAAGAATTACTTCTCCATGAACGAATAAGGATCCTATTGGGAAAAGGACTAGTTGACTCATAGATGGTCATCTTAGGGTGTTGATACCCTCCCCTATATAAGGGGTAGCGACCTTAGCCAAGTCCAGAGGATCCCACACATCATTTTCTTCTTCTTCTTCCTCGTTTTAGTCCATAAACCCTAACCGAGAAGAGTGGCACGACCATGGATAAACGAGGAGCTATGAAGCGTCTGAGATGGAAGCACGATGCCCCATGATATTGGGGAGAGGCTTCGCCATCATGGCCCTGCCCTAACCCAGACGCAACAGCAGTCACACGTCTGCAATGTCAATCGTGGGTTGCAGGTCTTTCTGGCCCAACCCAGCCACTCTAATCGTGGGTTGGTGGCACCCCAAGCGCGAAGGAAGGAGGTGGAGCTAGGGACATGATCGACAACAATCCTCGAGCCCCCAAGAAGGAAGGCTAGACCCCCGAAGTGCCGCAGATCGACGTGGTCAGCGGATAGCGCAAAGCTTCATGAGGTAGAAGATGAACCATGGACAGCTGATGATTATGCCCCTCTGCCTGCTGAAGGGATGGTCGCTTAAGCGAGGGCATACCCATAACTTCATCTGAGCCTGTGTGTTATGTTAGTCAAGCAAAGGAGTCTTAGTTGGTACCATGTTGTGAGGTTATTATCTTGTAGATTTCATACAACTTTCTTTTAATGAATGTAGCTCTTCCTTAAAAAAACTTCATTACGTTTCCAAACATGCAAGTCATGTTGCATGGAAAGGGACACTTGGCGTCCTCTGATTGGCTTTGGTGAGTAATATCTTGTAAAAATCATATTTAAATAACGGTAGCACGAATGGATACACATAAAATATGAAAATTTCTCAATAAACTAGTCGAATTAATTAAAAAATGGTTTTAGAGGCTAATTCCTCTTGCTATTCGAAAAGTAGTGTAATTTATCAATTTTAATGTATTAATGATTAAGAAACCCTATTTTGAGATGATTAATAGAGTTTAATGGATCATTAAAGTTGATTTTAGCTTGTTAATCATAAAAAGATACATTATGATAAAAAAAGATGAACTTTGCATGTAATTAGTTTAATTTAGAGTTTCATGTGCATAAATATGCTTTAATGGGCCTTGAAACCCTAATGATGGTAATTGTGACACTTAATAGTTTTAGTTGTTCAAAATCATGATTAAAGTCAAAATATGATAATTCTAAGCTATTTCGAGTATAAAAGTTCCTAATTGTGGATAAATACCCTTAATGTAGTAATTAGGGTTTTCTAATGGATAAAGGTAGAATTAATGAAAAATAGAGTTCATGTGTGATTTAGACCATAATGAACTATGAATTGATGATAAATGAGCATAATGATGTTGTCATGGATTAAAAGGATAAAAATGGTAGCTTTAATGTAAAAGAGGCTTCATGGACTTAATTGATGGTTAATTGTGCTTTTTCTAAAATTAGGGTTAAATGTTGTTAAAGGATAACCTTAATATCTTTTGTGAAGAATAGATGAGATAATTAGGGTTTGTGATCATTTGTATAAAATCAAGGTTTCAAATAGTAAAAGATGAATTGAAACCCTAATTGCAATGGAAACCCTAAAAGTGGACTAGAAACCCTAGGAAGCGAGCTGGATTTAATAGATCTTGATGGTGTGATCAATAATAGGAATTTGTATGCATATTTTAGGTTCTCATTATGTGCTTGCTTGCCTATTTAGAATTCTTGATTGATTGGATTATTCTGAATCAAATCAACCTGACAGGTATGTGGTTATGCTTATGGATAATCATTTTAGTTTCACAGTGATTCCCGATTGTTTTATCAGTTCCCTAAAAATAACTGCTTGAATGGCTTTTATTTCATGCAACTATAAAGTGACTATGACTATCACCATAAGTATGCATCCATAACTGGATAAGATCGTGGTCCGCCTATGTGGCTTTGCAAATGCTAAAAATGGTAATCTAGAGCAAGGTCTAGGCTATCAAGAGTTAGGGATTGGGCTACCTACGTGTAGTTCCATGCAACTCTTTAGCACACCATGAGTTAAGGAGTGGGCTACCTATGGGTAGTGCCACGTGACTCAACCCTAGAGACTCATTCACCTATTAGGTAGGATCATGAGGGGTTAAATGGGGATCTACCATAAGGAAGGTAGCATCCAGGTCCACTGCAGGGATAGTGCAGAGGTTAGGGTTGTATGGATTGAACAGTTATGTTGAAAACGTAAAGTTGGTTGTTAAATCATATTTGACTACAATTTGTTGTTACAAGTTAATTGCATGATTATTGTTTCCTCCACATACCAGCATAATTCATTTATGCTTACCGACATTTTGGTTTTCAGTGTTTTAGATTCAAGTGAAAAGAATAAGCAGTAAAGTGGAATATGTGGAATTAAAGGGGAATTAAATTACAAAATAGGATTAGTTAGAATAGACTCCAGATGTGGATAAAAGTAGATATCCAAGTTTTGAAAAAGGTATGCAAAGTTAATTTTTATTATAGCCTTTCATTTTAGTTTAGTAGAATTTGACAATTATTATTGATTATTTGTTGAACCTTTGATCCAGAAATTGGGATAACATCTCTGACCTTTTGGTCTCCCTTAATTGGGGGTTACTGGGAGGTGGGGTCGTTACATTTGGTATCAGAGCATAGGTTCCTCATTTAATCCTTAATAATTATTAAATTTTACAAACTCAGTAGAACCCAAGGGAGTTATTAGAGTATTTTTCAAAAGATAGATGTGCCTAGAAAAGGATCACGTCCGGGGGCTGGCAAGATTTTCCTCTGCACCGCTAGTCAAAATACAAGGACTCCCGGATTAGTGTGACTACCTGGCCGATGTCTCATGATTTGACTTGAAATAAGATACCTTTAGGACTCTCTCATCTTGTTCATCTCTTCTCAACTCAAATACTATTAAGGACCTTAAGGATTAGGGTTTTTCTCTCTTTTCCTCACCCTCTTGAGGTATGGGTAAGGTTGATAAGGATTAAGGAATCCTCCACCAAATTAATGAAAAGCATGTAAATAAGATGTCATGGACATAAGCTTAATAGTTTAAGTGTAAACTAAAGAATAGATACATGCTTAGGTCATATGACATGAGTTGTCATTGCCCTCAGGAGAGACCTGAGGCTGGACCTCCTTATCAGGGGGATGAGTAGAGAGAGTTGGTCATGGAGGCAGAGATCTCCATTATAAGTAGAGACCTGGCACGTCCTCTGTGGATGATGCTAATCCTAACCCTAAGTGGTGGATAGGGAAAGAGAGGACATGATGAGTTAGATGTCATGGTAGACTAGGTGTGTGGGTAGACATGCTTTTGGATGCCCATGACGATATGAGCCATGAGAGGTTGGATGATCGATTGCCTTTGGTAACTCAACCCTGGGAAGTGTCGTGCATGTTTGAGTGAAGGATATCTCCTTCATTGATAAGAGAAGAACCTATAGAAACAATATGGGCATATGTGAGTAGGGCATAGCATGCACCCTGAGTACGTCAGTAGAGCACTAGGCTAAAACCCTAGACAGGAGAGTATGATGGATAGCTTATGAAATAAGCATAAAGAACTATGGATAATCTTGAGAAAACATAAGCTTGAACATGGGCTTCACCCATGTAGGGGTATGCTTGTGAGCATGATCCACCTTCATGAAAAGAGGACCTCTAATAGTTAGGTTGTTTGTAGGGTTAGCTCTAGAGAGAGAGAGAGTAGGATCCAAGAAAGAAGGTTGGAAGCCTAGACTCTGAGATATGAGGAAAAGTGGGGATTTGAGGATGATGCGACCTAAGTGGATGATAGTGGTCATCTCATGCTGATGATATCTTGGTTGCCATTAGAGGAACCAAACCCTAGAAAGAGGATGAGACTGTTGGTACCTCTGTACCTATGGTATAGATGAGAAGAAGAGTTCTTTAAACCATGAAGAGGTTTAGTAACAGGTTGTGGGGCCTTATTCCTTTTTGGTTGTCCTTGAGGAGGACTCCAATCTGAAGTGTTGCTCGAGTAGAAGGATGACAGGAAGTGCATGTCATACCTTGTACATGTTTGGATCGTGGTTATAGGTTGAGCAGACAGTTGGGCATCAGAGGAGTGAACCTAGGGTTTGTAGGTATAAGAGGGGAAGTGGTGTACCTGATGCTCATGATAAGGTTTGAGTGTCTATAGATTCGAGAATGGTACTCCTCATGTTTAGAGGAAAGAGAATCCCCTTAAGTTTAAGGTATGTTTGATGAATCCCTCACAACTAAGTTGATGATATGGGAAGGTATGATCTTGATCCAGCATTGAGGAAAGAGAACAAGTATGACCTAGCATGGTTTAGTAGATGGTCTTCTTGTGCCTTAGTAGCTTTCTAGGATTAAGCATGCTCATGTGGATGTAAACTCGAGACATAAGGGTGTTTGTGACCTTTGTTAACCAAAGGTGTAGTCTCCTCACATCCTGGGAGAGGGACCTTTTTTTAGGGTGTATACCAATTTGTTGGTTTTGAGGTAACCTAAATAGGTCTCAATAGGATCTTGAGAAACTAAGTGAAACGTACATGGTATGAGAATGAACCTATAGACCCATAGATAACCATCTCTAATTGCATGTGGATTTGTTACCATGGAGGTAAACGGTATGGGGCCTGACCAAGGTAGGAGGGTCACCATGGCCCCTATGAAAGGATGAAAGATATCCTAGGAATGTAGAGAGAGATGATGGAGACTGGGGTAAGGTTCTAAGTTGGACATGTACTATGTTAGAATCCTATGTCTATCCTAGGGTCAGGTAGGAATAAGACCGATGGAAGTAGGAGTTGCCTAATTCCCTAGTTGCACATGACCATAGGGTCAGGAGGTAACAACTATCATTGTCTGATGGCCATGGGTTAGGAGATTGATCATGTTCATGAACTCATGGGACCCAAAGGGCAGATGAGTGGGGCACTCTTTGGATGCATAAGGGAAGAGGGATGACCCCAAAAGTGCCGCCACCCTATAGACCTAGAGGAGATGGCCAAGGAATGTGTGTGGACCCAAGTGGGTTCGATACTAGTTTTCCATGGAGGTAACTTTGATATCGAGATGATTGTGATGTAGAAACATATGTTTCATGTTTCAACTTAGATTTGAAGGTGTACTAGCAATGTGGGATGTACCGTCTCTACTTTTGGAACAGGAAGAACTTTGTGTTTGGATGGCCACCAAATTCTTATTTCCTCTGGTTATGGGAGTGAGAGATAGGACAGTACGTGTGCCATACACCAAGGATAAAAGATGATGTGAGTTGGAACGTTGTTATGAGATATGAGGACAGAGATGATAACATACCCTTGTGGGGTGAATGATACATGGATGTTTTACAAACACTAAGAGTATTATGGTAGCCATCGTATAAGGATGTTTTTATCATGAGCTGTGAGTTATACAAGGTTGAGTTAGAAAAACCAAGATAATAAGCTCAGAGTTTTCTTGGTGAAGATAGACTTAGAGTTGAGATGAGATTATAAGTGGCGGTGTATGTCTTCAACTTTACCTAACACCTAAAGACATGAAGTGGTAATGGATGCTCTGGATGAGATACACCTGCCTAGTTTAGATGGAGGCTAGAAGAGGTTCTTAGGTTAAGCCTCAGTTGGAAAAGAGATAAGTTTGGCTAACACTCAGATGTAACAATATCTGTTGATCAAGTTAATGGTTGTTTGGTTAGCCAACTTAGTCCTTGATGCAATGAAAGGATGGTTGTAAACCTCAGATGCACTTATCTGAAAAAGAAGGTGATGAAACCCTGATTAGAGTGATTTAGGGTTTCCGAGGAATCGATCTTAAGGAATCATGACAATATAAGAGATCATGATTTAAGATCACCATATACTATGGTATTACCAAGATAATAAGTGATAGTAGTACTTTGGATGCCTAAGATGAAGTTGTAGGTGGTATGTTTCCATGCAAGCTAGGAGATGAAGGACGAACACCAGTAACCTAGTGTATCGATATAGAGGATAAAAGAGTCCCTGAGAGGGAATGCGAGTTCATCACTAGGGATGTTGTAAGTCTCCCCTAGACCAAGGAAGGTCGAGATGCAATATGGGTTATGGTAGATCACCTCACCTAGATGACATGATAGAGAAAGAATACTCAAGGGAAGGATCCGATTGAACTACATATCAGAGAGAGATGGTTCAACTACATCATGATGCAATTTCAAATGTTCTTGAGTATAACCTAAAGGTTCACTTCCATAAGGTGGAAGTAGATGCATGAAGAACTTGATGCTAGTACAGTTTATCTCCTTAACTAAAGGTTAGTATGATCCATTCTAGAGGGTCTGATGAGAGCATGTGTGCTCATTCAGGGTGATACATAGAGACAGTTCTTGTCCTTTGTAAGATGTGATGATAACCACCATAGCCAATATCAAGATGTAAAGAAGCTCTGCAAGGGAGGTTGTGTCAATTACCACTTCATTAAGATGATGTTGGTGAAGGGACCTCGCGAAGGTCAAGAAAGGACCACAGTGTGTGCAGATGAAGTCGCTTTGATCGTGCATTAGCTGAAAGTAGCCTAGAAATGACATGAGTTGTAAGCTGATGCAAAGTAGACTGACATGAAGTTCACTGTTGGGGAATATGTGACATGGAAATCTGACCCCTCTAAGTTATATCTAAGAGAGTTGAGTCCCCGATGCATGGGTTCTTTTGACATGGTTTCGTGGATAAGGTTAAGTTTGACCTTACCCCTCAGGATAAAGTAATGTGTGATTAGTTCCATGTGTCCAATTTAGACCAATATGTGAGGTACCTGGACCATGTGCGGAGAAATGAACTTAGTGAGCCCAAGGGAGGCTGAAATGACCTGAGTCACCTGTGAGATTTATATATGCCAAGGTGAAAGAACTCAGAGAAAAGAATATGTGATGATAAAGGTTCTTTGGAAGTGCTATGGATATGGTAAGGACACATTGGTGCCAATGATGGACATAGAAAAGTCTTATCCTGAATTGTTTGTTTGCTTGATGGAATTTTGAGGACACAATTTATATAAGAGGAGAAGGATGTTACAACCCCAACTTTTGGGTTCATTTGGTGAGAAATGTAATATCTCATATTAAAGATATTGGAACAAATAATGATATAATTTGTTTTGAATAAATGAGATTCGTGTACAATAGCCTTGTCGGTTGTTTTGCAGGCTTTATTGGCTATTGGGCCCAATAACAAGGAAAAGACAAAAGGAACTCCATTATTAATAAGAAATGGAGAAAAGAAAAATGTAAAAACCTCTAGAAGGTAAAAGAATATAATCTAAAGGTGGATTTCATACCTCTTGGGCTCCTTGCGTTCCAAGGAGTCCAAAGTTGCAAAGATAATGCAATAAGAAAAGAAAAGATCAATTAAATATTTCTTTATTAAGAAAGAAATTTGAAAACAATGATAAAATTTGGGAAATAAGTGGAAAGAGGTATAATTGAGTTATCTTTGATGGATTTCCATATCAATAAAGTTCTTAATGTTAAAAGGAATTTTAATAATGAAAATAAAAGAGAGATAAAGGGAAATCCTCAAAAAGAGATATTTTAATAAGAAATAAACTAGATAATGAGAAATAATGAATATAGATGCATATATAAGGATAATAAGTATCATTAAAAAGAAATTTCGAAATATTAGAGTTTCTTGGGGTCCAAGGAGCCCCAATGGAGAAAAAGAAAGAGAAAATACCAATGATAGAAAATACAGGATAATATGATGCATAATGAATGAATTTTGTGGTATTGTTAAAGAGGTGGTATTTTCTATTAAAAGAAAATATAATTTTGTGGCCAATGATTAAAAGGAAAGTATAAAGAGAATGAAGGAGATAATTTTTGTATTTCTAAGTATCCATGAAACAAGGAATATCAAGGAAATAAATAGGAAAGAGAAGAATTACTTCTCCATCAAGGAATAAGGATCCTATTGGGAAAAGGACTAGTTGACTCACAGATGGTCATCTTAGGGCTTTGATACCCTCCCCTATATAAGGGGTAGCAACCTTGGCCAAGTCCAGAGGATCCCACACTTCATATTCTTCTTCTTCCTCATTTTGATCCATAAACCCTAACCAAGAAGAGTGGCACGAAAAACTTCTTTGGTCCAGTAATAGAAAACCAAGTATAAATGCATATATTGAGATCGGAGGAGTACATGCATAACCAAGGAAAGGAAGGTTTTGACCGCCTCCATTGTATCAAGGAGAAATCTATTTTTCTCCTATTTGTGATGATGCAACTCTATTTATAGGTGGCATATTTTCAAACAAGTTCTTTGTTAATCCTTTTGCAGAATTCAAGTTATAGTATTGTCTATGGATTCTTCCCATTTCAAATGATGAGCATTACATGGAGTTCTTCTTGCATCTTCTATAATGTTTTCTGTACATTGTTGTCACGTCTATCTATGTTCAATCTTGAATTCCCACATACATTCGGTCTTGTGCAAATCAAAATATTTTTCTTAATGAAGACATACATATCTTATATAGCATTCTAGAATAAGAAACATAAAAATTTGGACATAGAAAATTCTTTATCAAATATGAAATCATGAATAGACTGACTATGAAGACTTGCACAAATGCATACTTGATAATGATCATCACCCTAGAAGTTCTTTAGACATTTTCTAGGAATCATTTGGTCTTAGATTGCCTCTTTTTTATCTATTTATACGACATGCATTGTTTGCTATTTAGATTTTATAATAGACCCCACTTGTGATTAAACTATACCCTTTGTTCATAATATACAATACTATTATATGAGCCATGCATTCGACTTGTAGTTAACCTATATCCTTCATTTTTCATATCGGCAAGTTTCATATAGCAAACTCTTCATTGAACAGACAACGCTTAATTTTATTAGTTAAGTGAGGAGGCTCTTTTGTTTTCCATACCCTCTTTGTGTAGGTAAACCAACCATCAACCATTAAGATATCCAAAACTCTCACAACCCTCTCATAAGACCAAAGGAATATGAAGAGCTTAACATAGTCCTTACTGTCATTTTCTAGAACTATCACTACTACAGAAATAGCATTCAGTGTCGCTTTTCTGGGCGCCGGTTATTAAGGAACACGGACGCCTTATATTAAAGGCGTCGGTTATTTAGAATAACCGACATCTATATTCAAAGACCAGCCAAACACGGGTACCGCTTTGTATACAGCGTCGGTTGTTTATAAAAAACCGACGCATAATGTCATCCAATTTTCGAGCGAAAAAAATAATGTCACTTTCGGCGTCGAGTCTGTAGTTAAAACACCGACGCTTATGTGCGATGGAAATTTGCGCAAAAAGTGTCCTTTTCCGCGTCGGTCATCCTTTAATCACCGACGCTGAAGGTGGTTCCCGCCAAACATTTTCACGAAAATATCGTCCAAATGGACGTCGGATGTTGCGAACGACCGACGGTAAAGATGTTTAGGCGTCGGTTTTTGTAAACAACCGACGCTATTTGGGAACTTCATAACCTTCGATCGCCCGACTCTTCCCCTTTCTTATGTTTCATTGCTACCCTATTTCCCTATTGCGGCAATTTCTCCGGCGATTTCTCTGCTGCTGGTACTAGTTTTTGTCCGGCGCTTCTCTCCGGCGCTTCTCTCCGGTGCCCCATCTCCGGCGTCCCCTCTCCGGCGCCCCTCTCCGACGTGTTTCTTCTCTGGCACCCCTGCTGCCCGCCCTGCTGCTCCAACCGCCTGCACCGCCGCCACGCCTGACAACCGGCGCCGCCGCAACGCCTGGTGCCCACCTGCCTGCCACGCCTGAGAACCGGCGCCGTCGTACCCCCTTCTCCTTCTCCTCCGCCTGGCCGCTGCCTGCCTGCCGCCGCCTGGCCGCCTGCCTGCCTGCTGCGGCTAACGCTCCTGCTCGTCGGAGTCACTGCCGCTGGTTCTGGAGCTCGTCGGCCGCCACCCACGTACTCAACCAGCTCGACCTCACCCTACTCTTCTTGCCCAGGTACCTGCAGACCTACCCAGGCGCGAAATTGGTTCTTTATGTGCTGACCTAATCTGCTTGCCTAATCTGCTTGCACGAAATTGGCTCCCTACTCTGCTTGCTTAATGTGCCTAATCTGCTTTAAGTGGTCCTAATATCATAACATGATAGTTTTATTATATGATTTGTGGCACTTTAGGGTGTATATACATGCAAATTATATAAGTGATAGATGTTGGATGTTTGTCAAGGTTTCTTGAAGATTGAATAAGTGATAGATGTTGGATGTTTATTTATTTCATCTATCCATGTTTCCTATAGTTTATAACATTGCATTGTGAATTATTGCATGTTTGAAACTATGAAATTCTTGATTTATTAGATGATATTCAAGAAAACCCTAGTTTGATGAGCATGTTGTTAATCATGTTAATTATGATTCTTCTATATATTCTGATGTCATTATATAATTATGTGATCCCAACATATTAAATTGAATTAGAATGATTTCATGAATTATAGGGTTTATATAAGAATGACAACACATGTATTTGTTGGCCTAGAAACCCGTCCAAGATTTACTCAGTAGGAGTAAATCTTGGATAGTCCCCAGTTTGGGACTGTTCTTGAACACCTAATCTCACTTAGGATGTAAGTGTATAATGTGTATTGGGTTTTCGAGAAAATTTCGGTAGCATTTCCCCGTTTGTTCTCTAAGTACATATGTACTTAGAGAACAATGGGGAAATGCTGCCGAAATTTTCTTGAAAACCAAATACACATTATACACTTACATCCTAAGTGAGATTAGGTGTTCACGGATGGGATAGGTGGTACACATTTATTATATATAAGATTGACATCAGATGTGTTTGTTGGCCTAGAAACCCGTCCAAGATTGACTAATATATACTTGTTTCCTAATATATACTTGTTTAAAAGGTTAACTGATGTTATACAACTTTTTCTGAAAATATATAACATCGTTATATGTACTTACACTTTGTTAATACTAATATTGTGCAGTCTCTGTCTTCCCATAACAATGACTATGAATTGGGCCTCTATGTCAATGTTAACGTTCCCTATTGAAGAACAATTGGACATCATCCTAGATGATCGTTCCTTAAACCAATTGGTCATACCCAAACATTGGCGTTTTCTAAAAGGAAGACACTACATGCCTGGTAAAGTGACCCTAACTTTTGGAAATTATTCACATGTAATCGAGGTTGAGTATGATTTGGCGGGAAATCTTGTATCAAAATCCGGTTGGCGTGATTGGATTGGAGAGTTGTATCTGGTCCGTTGGAATAGGCTTTTTCTCCGTCCAGTTGGCGATAATTCCATCAAAGTTTGGATAACCAAAAACAACTGTGAGACCCCCGATCATCTTCTGCGGTATGAGCGCACGGCGTCGGATATCATCTATGAGGAATCTGAATCTGAATCTGAGGCGTGATTGGATTGGAGAGCTTCGTGACACAGCTTCATCATCAAAAAGAAGTTATTGATGCATGCAGGACCATGTTGGTGTAGTATTTAGTTGTCTATCTATCTAGACTTGTCTGTATTAATAGTTTTTTTAATTATGCGCATGTTTAGGGGTACACCAACCCCTTTGTTTAGTTATTGTTATAACTAATGTGTGTGTTCCCATGAATGGAACTGTAAGTTGCTACATGAATGCTTATAACTGAAGTGTGTGTTCCCATGAATGTTCCCATTTACATGATTACACTACTATTTTCTCATATTGTCTTGCCTCAAAAAAAAATTCTTTTATTGTTTAGTCTATTTTAATACGACATACTTGCTTATATCTTTCTTAATGATGAACTGTAATACGACATACTTGCTTATATACTTGTTTCCTAATATATACTTGCTTTCCTAATATATACTTGCTTTCTCTGATCATAGAATGGATAGATCATGGATGTCCATTAGTAATCGTTGCACCCCAGAGTTTATATCTGGTCTTGATCAGTTTATTAGATTTGCCGAGGAACATAGGAAAAAACCTACAGATAGGTTCTACTGTCCATGTAGGCATTGCGGTAACAACTTGAAAGTCAACACTGGTGAGGAAATCAAAAGTCATGTCATGTGCAACGGGATTGTACAAGGCTATATAGAATGGCACTGGCATGGAGAGATTTCAAAATCGAATCCAGTAGATGTCAATAGCAGTGCTTGGGTGGAAGAAGAAATTGCCTCCGATGACGTAAATGTGAACGAACCAGTTCCAGCAGACATTGTTGATGCGATGTTGGATAGTTGTAGGGTAGAGCACACCGATCCACCTCCTATCTTTACAAACATTGTGCATGATGCTGATATACCGTTATACACAGGCTGTGCTAAGTTTACGAAGCTTAGCGCTGTGCTGAGATTGTATAAGTTGAAAGCTAACAATAGATGGAGCGACAAAAGCTTCGCTGAATTGTTGACTTTGTTGAAAGAAATTCTTCCTGAAGGAAACGAGCTGCCAATCTCAACATACCAGGTAAAGAAAATGTTGTGCCCAATGGGAATGGAGGCCAAAACGATACACGCATGCCCGAATGATTGTGTATTATTTCAAAAGGACTATGTAGATTTGAAAGATTGTCCAAAATGTGGTGTGTCACGATATAAATTGACGACTTCGGGGGAGTCCAAAACTGGTTCTCCTGCCAAGGTGTTGTGGTATCTACCTATAACATCACGGTTTCAACGCTTGTTTGCAAATCCGAAAGATGCGAAGAATTTGAGGTGGCATGCAGATGTTAAGAAAAATAATGATGGGATCCTACGACATGCGTCTGATTCCCCACAGTGGAAGAAGATTGATGTATTGTTCCCTGAATTTGGTGAAGAAGTCAGGAATCTAAGACTTGGGCTTTGTACAGACGGGATGAATCCGTACGGGACATTGAGCAGCCAACATAGCACTTGGCCAGTCATGCTTGTTATATACAATCTTCCTCCCTGGCTGTGTATGAAAAATAAGTACGTTATGTTGTCATTGTTGATATCGGGCCCTAAACAACCCGGAAATGATATCGATGTTTATCTTGAACCTTTGATTGATGACTTAAAGAAACTTTGGGCTGAAGGTGTGATGACCTATGATGCTTCAACAAGAGAGACATTTCGTTTGCATGCTATGTTGTTTTGCACTATTAATGACTTTCCGGCATATGGGAATTTGTCTAGATATAGTGTCAAAGGAGCTAATGCGTGTCCTATATGTGAAGAAAACACTGATTCAATAAGACTAAAATATGGCGGCAAGACTGTATATCTTGGTCATCGAAGGTTTCTTTCAAAATTCCATCCGTATCGTAGGAAGTGCAAAGCATTCAATGGATGGAATGATGAACGGAGTGCACCTAAACCTATACCAGGGGATGTTGTTTATGAAAGAGTAAAAGACATTGTCAATGAATTTGGTAAGAAATCACAATGTAGTATGGCCACACGGAGTGACAATTCTTCATTCAAAAAGAAGTCAATATTTTGGGATCTTCCTTATTGGAGTTCTTTGTCAGTCAGGCATTGTATCGATGTAATGCACGTTGAGAAAAATGTCTGTGATAGCATCATTGGTACTCTATTAAATATACCAGGTAAGACTAAAGATGGGATAAAATCCAGACTGGACCTACGTGAAATGGGAATAAGGTCAGAATTACGTGAAATGGGAATAAGGTCAGAATTAACAGAATTACGTGAAATGGGTAATAAAAGAACATACTTACCTCCCGCTTGTTACACGTTGTCTAGAAAGGAGAAGAAAACTTTTTTTGAATGCTTGGTAAATGTTAAGGTGCCACATGGTTACTCATCCAACATCCGTAGATTGGTATCAATGAAAGATCTGAAGTTGATAGGTCTTAAATCTCATGATTGTCACACTCTAATGCAACAAATATTGCCCGTGGCAATTCGATCTATATTGCCGAAGCATGTAAGGTTTGCAATTACCAGACTTTGTTTCTTTTTCAACAGTCTATGCAGCAAAGTTATTGACCCTGATACTCTCGATAATTTGCAAAGAGAAGTGGTTGTTACCCTATGTCAGCTTGAGATGTATTTCCCTCCTTCGTTCTTTGATATCATGGTACATCTTGTTGTCCACTTGACTAGGGAAGTGAAAATCTTGGGACCGGTTTTCTTGCATTGGATGTATCCCTTTGAACGATACATGAGCGTTTTTAAAGGTGATGTTCGAAACCGTTATCGTCCTGAAGGGAGTATTATTGAAGGTTATGTGGCGAGAGAGGTTATGGATTTCTGCAATGACTTTCTCAGTGGTAATGACACTCCTGATAATGACAAGAATATT
The DNA here is from genome assembly GCA_963693085.1 of Alisma plantago-aquatica. Taxonomy (NCBI): domain Eukaryota; kingdom Viridiplantae; phylum Streptophyta; class Magnoliopsida; order Alismatales; family Alismataceae; genus Alisma; species Alisma plantago-aquatica. Next base: position 645,093,590 of record OY856412.1, read on the forward strand.
GAGGAGGGCAAAGGAATTTTGGGATCACGGGTGAAAGTAATCAGCCGTGAGCAGTTGGAACAAGCTCACTTGTATATTTTACATAATATGGACGAAGTGAGTGTTTATATCGAGGAACATACCAATTTCATAAAGAGACAACATCCTCGAGCAAGTTCAATGTGGCTTGCTAGAGAGCATAATAAGACTTTTACTAAGTGGTTTGAAGATAAAGTCTTACATCAACTATCTCAAACACCAAATGATATTACAGAAACTATCAAATGTCTCGCCTTTAAACCAAAACCGAATGTTATGTCTTATGAAGGGTTTGACATTAATGGATTCACATATTACACAAAGCGCCAAGATGATAAGAGTGTATTCCAAAATAGTGGGGTCACTCTTCAAGCGTCAACTATGTACTTTGCAAGTGCAAAGGATAAGAGTCCACGTGAAGCTAAAATGTCATATTACGGTGTCATTGAAGACATTTGGGAGTTTGACTACATAGATTTCAATATTCCGCTCTTTAAATGTAATTGGGTTGATAACACCAAAGGAGTTATAGTGGATGAATTGGGTTTCACTTTGGTGAACTTTGAAATGATTGGCGAGAAGGCTGAACCATTCATATTGGCATCACAGGCAAAACAAATATTCTATATCGATGATCCTGCAAATGATAAATGGTCGGTTGTTCTTCATGGTAAAAGATAGTTCATTGAAGATCCTATAGATGAAGAAGAGTACTATGATAAGTATGATGACTCCAGTCCATTCTCAGTTGGGTTGCCAACTCCATAAAATATTGAAGCTAATGATGACTTATATGTGCGCGGAGATCACAATGAAGGATTGTTAATTGATAAAAGATCACAATTTTAGAGACATGTATGTTTATACAAATGGTAAATGTTTTCCTTTTTCTAATTTATACAAATGCTAAATGTTTTCCTTTTTCTAGTTGATACAAATGCTAAATGTTTGCCTTTTTAATGACATTTTCAGATGGCTGACCATGATGAGAATGATGTTCATGATGAGCATGAAGTCCATGATGAGCATGTTGTCCATGACGAGCATGGCGAGGATACCAATGTAAGTTCTAAAAACATATCCTGTATTTCTATAAAATTCATTATCTTCTAGTTATGTCATATATCCTATATTTCTATATTGGCCTAATTCAGTGTGTTTATTTTTGTCAAATTTTAGGTTGATGATGCACATGTACCCACTGAAGCACTGGAGCAACTTGATGCGCGGAGAGGACATTCCAACTCGAGATATCGTCTACCGTTTCCTCCTCCTCCGCAGTAATATCCTCATCTCTAAACGTTTCTCGTAGGATTCTGAACCCCTCCCTTCCCTCTACTACATCGAAGCCATGCCGCAGTTGAACCCTTTCGCCGAGCCCTACCCGGCCAAGCAGGCGTCGCCTGAAGCACCACCGTCGTCGTCGTCTCCACCTCCATCGCAACTTGCTGTGCTAGTCCTGACAGTTTATCACCCCACATGCCTTCCTCCTCAGTTCCTGCCGCTAGACGACCACACAATGGATCCAAGAGGATTGCAGGCGTTCGCCAAAGACTATAGGCTGAGTTAACTCAATAGTTAACTCAGCCTATAGTCTTTGGCAAACGCCTGCATATCCTCTTGGATCCATTGTGTGGTTGTCTAGCGGCAGGAACTGGGGAGGAAGGCATGTGGGGTCATAAACTGTAAGATATAATTGGGATGTTGATAGTGATGATGAATGATACTTTGTAAATGAATGTTTCTGAATGTTAAAACATGTATTTGAATGATTCTATATGTGTGAACGTGACAATTGAATTGATATCTGAATGTATCTACTTGTGTGAATCTTTTTATGTTAATTTTGCAGGTTTGTGGCCTGTTTGTAGGCTGATATCAATGGATGTCGTAAACCTGCATTTCAGAAAACTGAACTGTAGGTTCTCATCCTGCTGACCAGCCACAGCAGGCCTGCAAACAGATTTATAAAAAAAAAATAGATATAGGCGTCGGTTATTTACCGATAACCGTCAGCACAGACTTACAACGTCAGTTTTTTGTTGAACACCGACGCCAAAAGTGTTCACGCTACAGGAAATGGGAGTCATCTAGGACACTTTTCTGCGTCGGTTTTTTAGTATATAACCGACGCAGAAAGCGGCCTAGATGACGCCGTTTTCTGTGGCGCGAACCCTTTTGGCGTCGGTGTTTTATAATAAACCGACGCCTTGATGTTAAATAGGCGTCGGTTTTTTAACCGACGCTGAAGTGTCCAACCTTTTAGCGGCGCCCACATAGGCGTCGTTCAGAAACCGACGCCAAAGGGGGTTAAACAACCGACACTAAAAGGCACTTCTGTAGTAGTGTATCTAACAATAAGGTCAATTAAAATAGAGTCTCAAAGCTCAATTACCATTTGCTTTGTTTACTTACTTAGTCCATTATGAAAATTCTCAAAGTGTGCCTAGGTTCATATTTCAAAAGTTATGTGTGGTGTCTAAAAAGTTAGATTGAGATAAGACAAGAAAATAAGTTGTGTTGATTCAACATGGCTTCCCTTCCTTTCATAATATCTCTTGGAGGGTTTTCATTATTCATGGTCAAAACCAATGAGGGAAAACTCAACGATAAACAATGGGGGTTCTTTGTAGACACATAAGAAGGGGCATTACCAATAACATACATTACCCAATGGGAGTAGTTAACTTACTTTTTCCAATTCTAGAAGTGAGGCTCATGATGACCAAATTCCTTTCCTTGTATCTGGCCTTCCAAGCATGCCTTTGTAGTAGAATAGGCCTTCACATGTGGCATCAATAATTCTTCTTGGAGAGTGGAATCTTGACTTTCTAAAATAGATGGAATTAATTTTTTTCTTTTTTGTAATATTTCTATCATTTTTTGGTTTTTAGATTCATATTCCCAAGAATATTTATAATTTACAGTTTAGGCTTAGATAACACATTGTAAACATGGGAGGCCATCCAACTCAATCAATATATTATTATTTTTATGTATTTCAAATTTTCTTTTTTGTCCTTTTAGTATTGATTCCTATATCGATCGATCTTGCTTTGTCAAAGTTATATGTTCTAGCATTGTTAGTTTTACTTGTAACTCTAGATTAAATAATTAGTTATTGTTATGACATTAACTTTATAGGATAACAAGACTTTACTTTGTTTTGATAAAATTCATTATTTAATAATACTAGAGGTCATTATATAGTTTTTGAATGCAAACATTATACTCTATCACATCATACAGGTCAATGGTTTTCTTGCCCAATCAACACAGAATAATAATCTATGGCATATTATATATATAATATAAATCCCTACCAGATTATATGTATCATTCATCACGAAATAGGAATAATAATACTTTAAGCCTCACCTTAATTAGACAAGGTTGGTTCTCATTACAAATAATATAAAGTTTTCATCAATGTTGTGTAAAACATAAAATTGTGCTTGTTCCCACAATGCACGACTAATTACATTCACTCTTTCTCCTAATGTCCTTTTATCAAAAATAGGGATCATTATTCCTTTTGTGACATGAGTTTAATTAAAACTTAGAATGCATTACAAAAGATTACAACCTCCCTAGCCACATAACCCTCAATAACACATCCTTAAGGCCGATAACAATTTCGAACATCACCTTTGAAAATACTGATGTACCGTTCAAAATGGCACATCCAATTTCATTTCCCTAGTCAAATGGACAACAAAATGTACCACAATTTCATAAATGAAGGAAGAAAATACATATCAAGATGGCACAATCTAACAATCACTTTTCTTTTAAATTTATCAAGATTCTCAGGATCAATAACTCTGATGCATTGAATGTTGAAGAAGAAATAAAGTTTGTTGATTGCAAACTCTACATGCTTCTGCATTATAGATCGAATAGCCACAGGCAACATTATAGTGTGACAATCATGAGAGTTAAGACCTATGAAATTTTGGCCAATCAATACCAATATCTGGATATTAGGAGAGTATTAATGTGGTACCTTTACTAGTAAATTTCTGACATGTAATGTCACTTTCCAGACATTAATTTCACTGAAAAATGACACTATAGATCAAACAACTTCGGTTAGATAGCATAAACGTCACCATTGATCAAGTCTTGTCAATTTAGAAAAAATACAGGCATCGCTTTTTCTTTAACTTCGGTTGGTATATGACAAGTCTGACATCTAAAATAATCTACAAAATAAAAAAAATTAATGAAAATTATTTGCCTCCAAAATTTTTAAGATTCACATCAATTTTCTAGGAATTGACGATAGACACCTTTGTGCTTAATAAAATATATTTCCAAATTAATTCCGGTTTCGGTTGTTTCTCCACAAAATTGTCACTGATTTGTAGGAAAAGTCACAAAAAAATCACAATATGTTTCGATTTTACATCAAGAAACCAATGTCGGAGGGTTCACGTCATGCACCCCATGGAAAAAGTGTCCCTCCTCTCAAATTTCACTTTAGTGTCGGTTCCTCTAACAACAACTGATGACTCAGTTCGTACTTAGGCCAAATTTTTTTTATTCGGATAATGGCCTATTACTGAAATTTTATACAGCAGACCAATGTCTATGTGACTTGGATAGGTGTCAGTTTGTGGGATAAAACCGACAACTCAATACTTAGGTCGATTTTTTTTCATTCGGATAATGGCCTTTTGCATCAGTTTTTCTCATAGAAGAAACATCTACGTAATGGGAATAGGTGTCGATTTTATATAATACACCAGGGTCAGTATTTAAGTGTCAATTTTATCGAACAACTGATGACTAAGTTAAACTTAATAGCACCCACGCAAAGCATACTTCCCCCAATCTCTATTTCATTATATGATTGGCTAATTTTACCATATAGCTCTGGTAGTTCCAACCTCCTCATGTGTCGCTTCCTACTCTTGCTCTGCTTTCCACTGCCGCTAGCTGCCCAAGTTGTATCCACCGCCTACTCTAGCCTTTATTGCCACCAACAAATATTGCTTGTGCTTCCAACCTCCATCGCCTCCAACAATGCTACTACTTCTTGCGCTTCCAGCCTCTGTTTCCACTTGCTCCAACCTCTATTGCCGCTACTACTCCCAGAGCTGCTTTCAAATGTCTCAACACTACTGTTAGAGCTCCCGACATTGAGGTATGGATCCTGCCCTGGACTTCATACATGTTGATGAGGTATATGTGATGTATGATGAATCATGTTGACCCAAACCCTAAGCTATAACTACTTGACTATAACATGTACCCCCTTGTGACATTTATTATATGTTATTGACATTAGGTTCCATAATCATATGCCATATATTAATACACCTAGTTGGACCTAATTACATGAATGCAAATCAATTCATCATTATGTATTATGTTTTGCCTTGATCACTAATACACATATGATGACTCCAATATGGTTAATAAGTAATTGGATTAACATTAATATTCTTAAATGTCTAGTGTAGGTATAAGCACGCATGATAGTAATAATAGTGAATAAATGTGAATATGCGATTCATGTGGACAATAATGTAATTAATATGCATATGTGATAGTAAATAATTGTTGGCCTTGAAACCCGATCGAAATTTACTCATTAGGAGTAAATCTTGGATAGTCCCCAGTTTGGGACTATTGTTGACCACTCAATCTGACTTAGGATGTAAGTTTATAATATTTATTTGGTTTTCAAGATGTTTCATCAACACTTCCCCATTTGTTCTCTAAGTACATATACGTGGATGTTTGCCCATGTATATCGGTATACTTAGAGAACTATGGGGAAATGTTGACAAAAAATTCTTGAAAACCACTAACACATTATACACTTACTAGTGAGATAGGTGTTAAACAATGGGATAGGTGGTACACACATACATTACTAAACTCTAACTCCTAATTTGTAAATCATAAACCCTAAATCCTAATATATAAACCTTAAGCCCTAATTTGTAATTCCTTATCCCTAAACCCTAAATGAGAAACCCGAATATGTAAACCCATATCCCTAATGAAACCCTAATCATGTAAACCCTAAACTCTAATTAGGTAAACCCTAAACCCTAATACTTATTTTTTCTTTAATCATAGAATGGATAGATCATGGATGTCCTTTCTAAATCATTGCACTCTAGAGTTTATTACCGATCTTGATCAATTTATAAGATTTGTAGAGGAACATAGGAATTGACCTGGAGATAGGTTCTATTATCCATGTAGGCATTATTGTAACAACTTGAAAGTCGACATTATTTATGAAATCAATAGCCATGTCATGTGCAACAGGATTGCACAGGGTTATACAGAATGGTACTAGAATGGAGAGATTCCAACCATGAGATCAGTAGACGTCAATAGCAGTTCTTGTGTTGAACAAGAAATTATCGTCAATGATGTAGATGTGAATGAACCAATCCTGATAGACATGGTTGATGTGATGCTAGATAGTTGAGGGTAGAGCACACTGATCCACCTTCCTTGTTTAGAAACATTGTGCATGATGTTGAGATATTGTTATACATAGGTTGTACTAAGTTTATGAAGTTGAGCATTGTGTTGAGATTGTATACTCTGACGGGTAACAAAAGATGGAGCTACAAAAGGTTCATGTCATTGTTGTTTTTGTTGAAAGAAATTATTTTTAAAGGCAACGAGCTTCCAATATCAATGTACGAATTAAAGAAAATGTTATGCCTAATGAGATTGATGGCTAAGAAGATGCATGCATGCCTAAATGACCGTGGGTTATTTCAAAAGGACTATGTCAATTTGATAGATTGTCCAAAATGTTGTGGGGCATCAAGGTATAAAATGACTACTTCATGGAAGTCTATAATTGGGTCTCCTACCAAGGTGGTGTGGTATCTATCGATAATACCAACAGTTTAAACTCTTATTTCCCAATACCATGGATGTGGAGAATTTAAGGTGGCATGCATATGTAAAGAAAAATAATAATGGGATCCTATGACATGTATGATTCCCCACAATGGAAGAAGATTGATTTATTGTACCTGAATTTGGTGCAAAAGTTAGGAATCTAAGACTTGGGCTTTGTACTGACGGGATGAATCCATACAGTACATTGAGTACACAACATAAAACTTGTAATGTTATGATTGTAACATACAATCTTTCTCCCTAGTTGTGTATATAAAATAAGGATGTCATGTTGTCATTGTTGATATCAGGCCCTAAACAACCTAGTAATGATATGGTTATTTATCTTGATCCTATGATTTATGAATCAAATAAACTCTGGGAAGAATGTTTGATAACTTATGATTCTTCTCATAGAGAGACAATTCACTTGCATGCTATGTTTGTTTGTACTATTAATGACTTTCTAGCATTTGGGAACTTGTTTGGGTATAGTGTAAAAGGATCCAAAGCATGCCCTATATGTGAACAAAACACTTATTCAATATGACTAAAACATGGCAGCAAGACTGTATATCTAGGACATAAAATGTTTCTTCTAAAAGTACATCCTTACTGAAGGTTGTACAAAGCATTCAATGGATCGACTGAGGAATTGAGTGCCCCTAAAACTATATCAAGGGAGGTTGTTTATGAAAGAGTAAAATACTATATCAATGCATTCAGTAAGAGAACACAATTTACCATTCCCACATAGAGTGATAAATCTTTATACAAGAAGAGTTCAATATTTTGGGATCTTCCTTATTGAAGTTCTTTGGCAGTTAGACATTGTATCAATGTCATGCATGTTGAGAAAAATCTCTATGATAGCGCCATTGGGTACTATGTTGAATATGCCAGGTAAGATCATAGATTGCATCAAATCTAGAATGGACCTACATGAAATGGGAATACATAAAGAATGAACAAAAGAAGTTAGTAGTGATTGTAAAATATGTTTACCTCATTCTTGTTACACATTGTCTAGAAAGAAGAAGACAACTTTTTATGAGTGCTTGCTTAATGTTAAGGTACCCCAGGGACACTCTTCAAATATTTGTAGACTGGTATCAATGAAGGATCTGAAGCTGATAGGTCTTAAATCTCATGATTATCACACTCTAATGCAACAAATATTGCCCATGGAAATTTGATCTATACTGCTGAAGCATGTAAGGTTTGCAATCACAAGACTTTATTTCTTCTTCAACAAACTATGCAACAATGTTATTGATCCTAAGAATCTTGATAAGTTGCAAAGAGATGTGATTGTTACCCTATGCCATCTTGAGATGTATTGTCCTCCTTCATTCTTTGATATCATTGTAAATCTTGTTGTCCATCTAACTATGGAAGTGCAAATGTTGGGACTAGTTTTCTTACATTGGATGTATCCTTTTGAGTGGTACATGAGTGTTTTTAAAGGTGATGTTTAAAACCATTATCCGCCTGAAGCAAGTATTATTGAGGCTTATATAGCCAGGGAGGTTATGAAATTTTACAATGACTTCCTAAGTTGTAATGAAACTCCTATGGATGACAAGAATATTTAGGACTATTTCAGCAAAGGGACTTTAGGAGCACGAGTGAAAGTAATCAGTCATGAGTTTTGGGAACAAGCACACTTGTATATTGTATACAACATCAATGAAGTGAGTAGTTATATCACTCAGCATACCAATTTCATCACGAAAAAATATCCTCAAGCCAATTCAGTGTGGCTTGCTAGGGAGCGTAACAAGAAATTTATTAGGTGGTTTGAAGATGAAGTCTTACGTCAACTATCTCAAACACCAAATAATGTTGTTGAAAATATGAAATGCCTTGCCTTTAAACTATAAATGAATGTTATGTTTTATGAATGACATAAAGGGGTTTTCATATTACACAAAAAATCAAGATGATAAGAATGTCGTCAAGAATACTGCGGTCACCCTTCAAGCATATTCATTGTATTTATCTAGTGTGAAGGATTAAAGTCCACATGAAGCTAAAATGTCATACTATGATGTCAGTGCAGATGTATGAGAGTGTGACTACATAGATTTCTAAGTTCCAGTCTTTAAGTGTTATTGGGTTGATAAAACCAAAGCAGATGTAGTGGATGAATAGGGTTTCACATTAGTGAATTTTGAAAATATTAGAAAAAAAAGGTGAACCATTCATAATGGCATAACAAGAAAAGAAAGTATTTTACATCGATGATCCTACAAATGAAAAAGGGCCAGTTGTTATTCATGATAAAATGCAGTTCATTGCAAATCCTACATATGAAGAAGAGTACTTTGACAAGTGTGATGACTCCAGTCCATTCTCAGTTGGATTCCCAACACCAAATATTGAAGTTGACACTAACTAATATATGCCTGGAGATCATACTGAGGGAATATTAATTGATACAAGATCTAAATATTAGAGTCATGTTTGTGTTTTTAAATGTTACATAAGCATTTTACATTCTTTACAGTTATATTTCATTGTTTGACTATTTTATATATGAATCTATTTGAGATGGCGTCTAACCATGAATTTGATAATCGTGATATGATTATCGTGAGGATGAGCACCCTGATAATGTGCACCATGAGGATGAGCACCCTGACAGTATTGTAAGTTGTATTGCTTTATTACATAGATGTGTATTTTACAACGTCTAACTTGTTGTATTGTTACATTGTTTATCACATTTATAAGTTATATCTTTTTATGACTTATGTGTTTTATTTGTCAATTTTGGCATGCAGATGTGCACCCTGAGGATCTTGTTGTGCTTTATGCGCAACATCATAAGCGTGAAAAAATACGAGGTATCACGATGATGAACAAGTAACTAGAGTGAAGGGGTAATGGACCAAAGTTGGTTGTTGAGTTTGATTATCTAGGAAATCATGTTGGGAAGAACTAGTTCTTTTTTTTCATATCTAGGGGTTTCGACTGATCAAAAGTCAAATGAACATGTACAATTTTGTCATAAATTTGATCCAAGAACGAAATACTTAATATGGAAGGAATTATGTCTGAGATATTATCATTTACAATTAAAGCTATTTATAAATCTATTTTTATGAATATTCTATTAAGTTTATCAACTTTTGTAGAGAATATTTGACCTAGAAGAAAAAATTCACCGTAAAAAGGTGATGCAATGTTGTGGCAGGGTACTAAGGAATTATAGCACAAATATAATAAGAGAAATCATATGGAATTATGAGAAGAAAAACAAGTCAGCCACCAAGCAATGCAACCATCTTGACCCAAAGGTGCGGGAGGTGTTTGTTGCTAAGAGACAAATCGATGAATTCAAAGTATTAAGCCCATGTTCCTCATTTTGAATTCATTGTATTACATATTTAACATATGGTTTGGGCTAACCAGACTATAAGAAATGCTCAAAGAGAATGGTGTGCAAAGAATGTGCACAACCACACAATGGGTTCAGGTGCCTATACAAATCTTTTCCAAAAGCTACCACAAGTGTCTTCTTCTCAGTAGCCTACTCATGGGATTGCTACGTCCTCTACTACTCCTGAACCTATACCTCACCATGATCTATGAATAGCTGGTAGGAAAACCAAATCTGGGGAAATACCCAACCCCACAGCTAATGAGGTGGCTGCAAAAATGGTAAAATTCAACCCTCAAAAAAATTGGTGTTGATGATTGTTAAGATTTTCTTACCAATGACTAATGATGATGATTAAAGAGAGCTAATGTAGCCCTATTATAGGGCTACAACTTTTTCCATATTGCATTTAAATCACATCTATACCTATTAGATTACATGTTATTTCTCTTAATATGCATATTTGTGTAAAATGCACTTATAGACGTTCTTTGCATGTTTTTTAGGAATTTTGACTAGGATTCGAAGGAAAGAGAGAAGGAGGAGAATCTAAGGGTTTCTTCACCGTTATAGAAGCCTAATGAGAACACAAAATCTTTCCCAACCTCCCCCAAGTGGTCAATGATCAAACCAAAAGCAAGGAGCATCAAAGACAAGCAAGTTTAAGATCAAAGTGCAAGGAAGAAGCTCCAACATGGTCGTGGTACATGACCACGTTCGTTGCGCAAATGCCCCATATCACAGTCAAGTCCAAGTTTGAAGTTAGTGGTGATAAGGCTTCACCACCCCTCTAGCGATCAGGCTTCACCACCCCTATGATGAACCACCACCATAGTGGTGATCAGATTCCACCACCACTATGGTGAACCACCACCCCCATGGTGACCAAGCTCCACCGAGCCGGTGGTGATCTCCACGGCCTTGGCATTTCATGTAAAAATTTGAGCAACTCCATGTGATCTTTTTCCATTTCTCACCTCACCCATTCCCATACACCATGGCCATGTTTCCCTATAACCATCATGGCAATGGCGACCCATCACCCCCGTGGTGAGCATCAACCCTAGACTATTTTTGCACTACTTTACCCATATTGCCCCCGCTTAACCCTACATCCTTATATAAACCATGGGGGTGGATGGAGCTCGAGGTTAGCTACCATACAACCACTCTAGCTTCCCCATTTCATCATCCATCCATTCTCACCTCATTCCACATTTGATCCACCATTTCTGCCACTAAAACCCTAGTTTTCTAGTGGTTTAGCCACTTTTCACCATGAATCCATGCCATTCACCTACCTTGAGGGGAGGAGCTCAAACTACAACTACTAGGAGGGGGATAAGGAGGAGTCTTCACTGAGCTCACATAGCTTTTCACTCCTCTACTGATTATGCGTCCTTTCTTTTTGTAATTTCCATTTCTATGAGTAGCAAGGCCCCTTAGGTGGGTTGTTTGGGGTAAAAAATGTTACTTTGATACCATGTTGGGGGGAAAGCATATGAAAACAATGTAATTTTGTTTGCTAATGATTATGTTCTATTTCTAGCTCTATCTCCATGAATTTTTTGTTGGGTTGTGCTTGAAATCACCTAGGATTCTAGGGAAAATTCTTATATGTGTAAATTTTGGGATTTGCTCTTAGGTCCAATTCATTGATTCCTAGCTAGCTACCCATCCTCATACATTCTAATCACTTCCTCTAACTCTAGTTGAGAGATCTAAGTATCTAGTTTAGATGAATTTAGTTTGCTTAGTATGGGGCTTTCTCAAGGCTAGAATGTGAGTGATGTAAGGCCTAAAACATCATTTCCACCCCCATTATTACCCTCATCCCCCAGTCACCCTTAGATCCTCTAAACTAGAAACCTAGGCTTGTTTAGACTCAAATTGAATTTCCCCTAAACCCTAAACCAATTGAGCCTCGTAAGTGTAGTATGAGGTGTTAGGGACTAGTTCCCCTATACGCAACATGTCCTTTCATTGGCTAGTTAGTATTCTAGGGAAATTCATTAGACAATGGCTTGTTATTTGGTTTGGCAATATAAATAAAAGCATAATTTTGACATGTCACCCACCAACTGAATTTATAAGTGCATCCCCCAAGTAGCCCACACATCCCTTTATTGCATTAACACCCTAATTTCCTTCTTACATAGTTAGTGTTAGCTAAGTTAGATCTTTACTTTCTCAATTAGCTTCTTGCCTTGATCTTGCTTTTCTCTTACTACTTTAGGTCTTTGATTGCTCTTTTGTCTTGTTTGATAGATTGGTGTAGTGTACACTTTTTCTTGCATTCTTTAGCATAATTTTCTCTCTTCCTTCCTTGCTTTGTCTTTCATTTCTCATTAGAATTAACCGTCTAGGGTTTACTTATGTTTTGATCTTGTTTTCACTCCTTTAATTGCTTGTTTGCTCAATCCTTAGCATAATCAATCAAATCAACTTCAAACCCTTCAACCCTAGATTCCGCAGGAGGATACTAGCCCAAAAAACTAACCTAGCTCTATTGCCCCATTTTCTCCCAACAGATCAACCCTATACTTACCTCCCTGCTATACTATGACACGGCCCCATGTGCTTATGGGTGTAGTGTTTTTGTAGATGTATGTGTGTTGGTTTAGGTCCTTATATTTTTTGAAAGTCATCCCGTGTGTGTCCCGATATCGTGTGGTGCAACTATTCAAATACCAATTGATTAGTGTGTGCACCTCCTGAGGGATGTACCAAGAGCTCCATGAGAAAAGGAAACAAGGCAAGTTCATCCCTGAGGGCAGAAGGGATGAATTGACAGTTTATCTAGGTAACCGAGGCCATTCAGGGCGTGTTAGGGTTGCTGGAGCTGGTGTTGGTATATGAACCTTCTTTAGGACATTAGATCATAAGCACAAATCTATCCAAAAAGGGGGATTATTAGAAGAAAAGGTACAAGAGATGATTGCAAAGGGTATAAATAAAGTAATGAAAAATTATCATTCTTCACAACCATCTCCTCAGATAGTACTTGTGGTGCCCCGCTCTTCATACGAGGTGGACCCTTCTATGATAGAGGTGGTTAGGAGTAATTTTGTTACCTAGCATGTCTGTTGTAAGTATTTTTATGACATCATAGTCTTTCAAAATGATTTGTATAATATTTTTGAATTTAGGTATATATATAGACTCTATGCAAATGTGTAGGGATTGAGGCCATGTCATCTTTTATTACAAGCATATATCACTGATGTGGGAGTGACTTACCCACCACTTACAGGTGACATGATTCACGGTGCACTAATGCCCATCGATGTGGTTCTCGTGATGCCAAGGCTAGTCTACACCCCTTGGAAGAAGATTGCACTGCCATATGACCACCCCGAGCACGATATGATTGGTGAAGCAGAAGGCAGCGTGGTCGAGTGGGCTAAACCAGGAGTTGTATATATCGATGCATGCTAAATTTACATTATGTTTGCATTTTTATATACATGACAATTGATATTAGATTATATATATGTAGGAAACATCAACTAAGAAACTCGCTACAACTCATCTTCCACCTCCTCCTCCTCAATTACCTGGTTGGCTTACAAAGTATCTATTCGACTTGCTAGGTCCTCATTGTAAGGGTATGTAAGTATGGATAGGTGACTTTGAAGAAGGATCACCTATTGTAAGGAGTGGGACTCCCTACTAAAAATTTGAAGAAAAAAACATCCATTCTGAACACACTCAAAGGTATGTTGTAATAGGTGTAAAATTTTCAAATTTCAATAAATGGTATTCAAAACAACCATAGTGTAGTACTGAAATTAAACAAATGACTATATTCAATTTTCACAAAAGATTACAAAATTACATCATAATCTCCCATTAGGGTTTACATGTGTGATACAACATAAGGATCTAAGGAGAGGGAAGTCTAAACTACTTCAAATCCGTCTCTAAGAAACATCTCCAAGAGCTAGGTTCATGTTAGAAGTTATGTTCTCCTTGATCATGTTCAACACCTCGATCTAAACCTAGGTGGTTGGGAAAGGACCCAGCAAAAGGGAAAGTAAAACAAAGTATGTGTCAACAAGTATGAATAGGATATCAAGGAAAAGAAAACATGCACATAAAGGCTAGTTCTCATCATAAGATGAAGATTTCAAGAGTTTGAGGTTATTTTTAAACAGATGCTTGCGATAAACAAAATATAATAAAAGGATTGGCATGCATGATAATCATGATAACCTTAACTAAGTAGGGTTGAGTCACCTACCGGACCTCAACCTATAGGTGAGGGGAGAATCAATACATTCCCAGTCACATAAACATATTTTTATGGTGGTGAATAAGACATTCCCCTGGGTGAATTAATACATACCCTATCTATGGGAGGTTGTACATAAGTACCACTACTATAGCTAAATAGTCTATAAAATCAACATGCTAGAAAAGAAATCATGGCAAGTAAAAGAATCATATATTTGAAACATGGCAGTGGGGTACAAGACCCAAGAAAAAGAATGTCATTACTGATTTTGAGGCAATTTAACAAAAGAATCATGAATAGAGGGAATAGGGTTCATTAAATCCTCATTAGGGAAATATAGGGTTTGGTTGTAATTATCCCAACATACGGTGTAAGGAATGCACATACCTCTCTTACATATAGCAATTACTAACTTTCACGACTTTAATTGAGTCCAAGTTCCACTTTGCCTATTTTCAATGTATTAACATGTATTAGTGTACATAATGCACATTAATGTATAGAAACCCTAATTTTAGAACACTTTAGAAAAACTCGGATTTAGATTTTGAAAACCTCACCAATTAACTTATTAGGTTCTCTTGATCAACAAAACATATTTTTATGTTAATTTTGGAGTTATGATGATTAAGATGTAAATTTTTATGGATTTTATGCATTAAATTCATTTTACAAAAATCAACCTTCTTCAAACCTTGAAATCAGACCTCAAAAGCATTTCAATTAGATAGAGATCAATTTTCTAATTCCAAAACATGTTTATTTGTAAAATATGGATAAGCACATTTAAAGATATGAATTTTTCAATTTGAACCAATCAGGAAATGATAAGTCAGAAACCCTTGCGAGTGAAAGAAAGAGAGAAAGAGAGAGAGAAAAAAAATAGCATTGACCTAAGATCATGGTTGGAGATGCATATGTAACCAAACTAGATCTTCTAGAGAAGGTAAAACATCAAGAAACCAAAGCCCTAGAAGAACTTGGTAAATAGAGATTGAGATCATTTTAAACAAAGAAGCATGCATTTTAAGCATGTAGTAAGCAATATGTGAGAAGGGAGTTATAAAACTCAGCACTAGGAAAGGTGGATAGGTTCAAGTAACAACGTTCCTGAGCTAGAGAGGTAGTTTTCTCCAATAAATCTCCTATCTCGAGCAAGAAGTACCTTCTCTACTTTAGAGGTGAAAAACCCTAGAAAACGAACATGAAGATGAGGTGTTTAAGGGTTCTAGGTTGGGTTTCTCCATAGAAGGCCATGGTTCTGACTTAGAAGAAGGTGGGAAGAAGATGCAAAGCATGATAAAAGGGAAATAAAGGAGGAAAATTACTATTTCTAGTCGAAATCACCAAGAAGGGGCTTTAGAAACCCTAAATAGAGCAAATATGGAACCCTAGGAGCCTTCTTCACCAAGGTAAGCACTCTCTTTTACCTTGGGACAGAACATTTGTAGCCAAATAGAGTAGGAACAATTCTATAAGATAGGGGACAGACAAGGAGAGAAAGAGTTTTAAAATTGGGAGGTGGGAAAGGGTAGACATGTCTTTATAAAGAAGGGGGCAAGCATGAGGTGTCTATAGGACTTTCGATGTGTCCTTAGCCTAGGGCTTCATTTCCATGCAATATGAAAGCTCATAGGGACTTCTTGTATATCAAATGTCGGTCCTAAAAAACCAGGGAGACTTCTAGTCCATCCCCACCATCCTCCAATCAAAGAAATAACCCCATTGGTTGATAGCTTTTAAAGATAAGCTCATTTATAAAGAGGGTAATCCCTAAAATGCTCTTAGAGAGAAACACCTTCAGATCAAGGTGAAACTAGGTGCCCCATGGTTCAAAATCTCAATAATGGTTAGGGAATATCTAAGAATTATAATTCATGTGTTAATTTGCAAAGAAAACCTCCCAATTGGGTAAATTGCATAAAATTCCATAATGTTCCTAAAATTAAATAACTTGCACAAACAACATCCAAATTGTACCAAATTAGAAAATTAGGCTCATTTTATGATTTCAAGACACACCAAAAAGTTAGATCAAGGTTTATAGTACTTAATTATGATAATGAAGTTTGTTAAATACATTAAGCAAGGTATGTGGCCTTACACTTCTACCATGAATTTAATTACCATTGTTCCACTTAAGTGGTTATTTTGTATTTTAGATTCTTAAATAAGATTTCGCTAAGGTATTTGTGCCTATACCCTTTTATTGGTATAAATAGTGAATAAATGTTCACCAAACCACTATAAATTCCACAATTTAAACATCAAGGCCAAAAAAAGGATAGAAAGGAAAGGAAAAGCTTGGAGAAGGGCCAAAAAGTGAATATGTCCAAGTTTCAGTTTGTTACAACTATTGTAAAGCCCCTAAACTTTCTTAATGAGTTTAATAATCTTAATTATCATAATTGAATTCTTATAAACCTAATATAACCTTGTGATATGCTTTGAAATCATAATGCAAGCTTAAGATTCAAATTTGGTCCAATGTGGACCTTGTTTGACCAAGTTATGCAATTTTATGCACATTTTGGACTTTTCTACAATTTACCCAATTGGGAGGTTTTATTTGCAATTTATCACTTGAATTATGTTCCTTGTATATTGTGGCATCATTATTGATCTTTTTGATCCATGGGGCACATATTTAATCTTTGGTTTGAAGGTGTTTTCTCTAAGGGTATTTTTGGGTTTACCCCTTCACGGATGAGCTACCTTTAGTAGCTATCAACTAATGAATTATGTGATTGGCTGGGAAATTCAACAAAGGAAAGCTAAGAAGGTCAATAAGGACGGAAGGGCAGCTTCTTGTGTGAGTTCTTGTATATTCTTAACAGTTTAAGGCCATAGACAAACGGGGAAGCTACTTTTACACCTCATGCTTGTTCCCATCCTTATCCATGGGCTATATTTACCTCTTCCTTGTCCAAGTACGAAGCATTTCTTGATTTCTCTTTCCTCTAACCTGGAGCAACGAATCTACTCTATTTTTCTGAAGAACCAAGTGCTCCAAGGTAGAAGACAACCTCTTTTTCGAGAAGAAGGTCTCCTAGAGATCCATTTAGCCCTACCTAGGGTTTCCACGGTCATCTTCTAGGGATTTTGACCAAGGCAAGTTATTTTATTCCTTCCATCTAAGTTTCTCTTGCTATTATCCTTACTTAGACCTTCCTCCAGTTCATAACCTTGCTTTTCCATGGTAGAAATTGCTCTAATGCTCTAAAACCCTACCTTTCTTGCTCCTTATGCTTTTGGTTTGCTCATTTGATGAAGAAAGGTGCTAGATGGACGAGTTCAAAGCTTATGCTTGGATTTTCTACCCTACCTGCACGATATTTCTTCTGTGTGGGGTTTCATCTTCTCATTAGAGGCAAGTGTTATAACTTGCTCCACGTTTTTTGCGTACCATAAGCTTTCTAGATCTTGTTCTTGCTTTAAACTTATGATACATGCACTAAAAAGCTATGCTTGACTTGGATTTCGATTTTTGTATTGTTCCCTATTCTAATTTCAGTTATACATGAATCTGTGATCATATGTACGTTATTCCTAAGGTATAATATGACTTGGATCAGGTTGGTTTGACAACCTATGGTGCTAAGCACCTATCAACCAATGGTCGATTTAAGGGTTTTAAGCTAATTTCTTCTATAAACCCATGACCCGATGATGGTACAATTGCAACAACCCTATGGTGTTGTCTTCATGACAATGGATGGTGGTAACCAAGGGTTTCAACTGAAGTTCACCCCCCTTAGGTCTTGTTTTTCCTAATTCTAAGCCCAGTGATTACCAACTAAGTACTCTAATGATGCAATCAATCAATGGTGATATTAGTTTGATATTTGATGTTGATTAACGAATATAGTGATGATCTAACAACCGATAGTGACTTAATGGTCACTAATGATGGTGTATCAGGTCTCCAAAACCTATGGTGAGTTAATTATATAGTTGTATCATCAATTAATCGTTATACCAATGGTTTCTTGTGTAACTTGATGCAATGGTCGAACCTACACTGTAATTGATGGTTTTAATATATTAACTTGATCCAATGGTCAAGCTATAATGTTTATTCCTCCAATAAAGTGGAATGATGGATAATGTAATATGTTGATCCTAATAATGTGATTTAGATAGTTTCCTTTATATGACCAACTAAAGGAGCTTGTTGATAATGGATGGCTTGTTTTAAATGAACAGTCGATTGTGGGTTTTACCCAACTCTCAGTGGAACTTTTTGTGTTGTTAATCAAGGGATGTCTAGGGTTAGATGGTGAATATTTATAGAGCACAAATCAAGGACTTCATGGTGTTTTATCCAAAGTGTTTACTTATGTAAACAACCAATGGTCTTACCTTTTGAACATCCAATGGTTCTGGGTGACATGGTGGTATGGTGATATGGGTTGAATGATGATGGAACAAATGGAGGGTTACCCATAATAAGGTAATCTTACCTATTCACTCATATGAATAGAAGGGATGATAACCATATTGTGTTTATATGTAACCCTAATAAGGTATATCTTGTTATACCTAGCTTTAATATAACTAAATGATGGTAATTGGGTATGAATAGTACCCTTGAATGACTAATACAATCATGGAGTACTCCATTACTATTGTTGAAACCCTAGTATGCTATACCCTCATGGTTACACCTTGATTTATGTGTGGGTTCATACTTGAGAATGGTATGGAATGTGATGGTGATGCTTCACCTTACACATCCATGATCGAATGGGGATGTCGTGAGTTAGGGTTTGGGTATGAGTGATGATTAGTAACATTAATATAATTTATCTTGTAAACCTAACTCTAATGCAAATAGATAAAGATGAGTATTCATGTTTAACATTCTTATATGATGGAATGAGGGTAGAATAACCTCCTTAATATGATCATAACCTTGATATGTTAATTTTTTATTATCATAGCCACATGGTTGATACTTCCTTATGATAAACATGTGCATTAGGAATATGATGAGGGTTAATCATATCTATATTCCTTTCATGTTGATGTAATAAAGGAATGTTCTTAATGTTGATATAAACCTGCTAAGATTGTTAATGAATATCTCCTAGCTCATTAATGCAATATTGTGTTGATCCGGTGTATTATATGTAAGTGATGTTGTTGAGCCTTGTTATAAGGCATGCAAAGATAATGATGATCTTGTAGGGAATAATATGATGGTTTTAATGACCTTTGGCCATGGTTGAGCCCTGAATGGGGTGTAATCCTCTTGTGTTGATAAGGGTAAATACCCTGTGATATTGTCAAAAGGATTTATATCTTGTGGTAGTATGATGGTCTTAATGACCTTTGGGCATGGTTGAGCACTGAATGAGGTGTAATCCTCTTATGTTGATAAGGGTTGATACCCTGTGATATTGTGAAAAGGATTTATATGTTGTGATAGTATGATTACTAGTGTGGTCTCATAAAAGACAAGTGAATAGTACCAATTGATGATGAGATGAGAAGTTATGTTTCACACATTTTATATCTTTTAAAAGTGGTGATATTTATATTCTTGCTAAAAGTGAACAAGGGTTTGTATGTCCACTTGTTTGATGCATTCTTAATTCACCCAATTGGCATATCTAATCGAGTGTAACTCTAATCATGTAGTGCCCTATGCCGTAGAGCCATCTTCAGTGTCAGAACATGCTAGATGGTGAAACGAGTATTCCTAAAGGAAACTTGGAGCACATTCTATTGAGTATGTGGGGGTGGAAGGTTGAGGATATATCCTTGTCATCCACAATGCAGATTGTGGAGGTTCTCTATGGTCATGCCTCATACATCTGATGTGATTGAGGACAACTACGGTTTGTGTCTCGGTGATTATAACATGATGTGATTAGAGGACAACTACGGTTGTACCTCAGTGATTGGGTTTGAATACCCTGGTTTCTAGTATCATGACCTGTACCAAGGGCGGACTAGTGGTTAGCATCTTGACTATATGTTGTTGTGATGGCAGGTTTGACTGATATGTCACTGCCTTTTTACTCGTATTGACCTAGGGAAAGAGATCTTAGGATACCGACACTCCTAGATCTTGTACGGGACTAAAGAGCCCTTCGCAGGGGTTGGTTGGACTTTGAATGGCACAATTCAAATTCCCTAGGGCATAATAAAAGTTGTAATACAACCGTATAGCATATCTATTTAGGGTTATACATGATGATTCACATTGGATGATAACCCTTGTTTGTTCTCTTCACATAAAGTTGATGCTTAGTGCAATTAAGAGATAGTAATTATACTTATGATGTGGATATGCATAAGATTGTAAATGTGTACATACAATAGTCATGCTTATGTTGATATCTATACTGCTACTGCTGATTATAATTAGGATGCTAGCTATATCATGTTGTTAGTTATGTTTACCATGCTAGCCATGCCTCTATAATTAGAAATGCATATATTGCTAATCATGCTTATGGAATACTCGTGCTTAAATTCATAGCTTTGCTTATGATATTGATCTGTTCAAACTGTTAGACATGCTAATGTTGTTATATATGCCTATGATGCTAGACTTATTCATGTTAATAGAGATAATATGCTACTAGACTTGCTTATTCTAGTTATGCATATGCTATTGAATCTCTTATTTGGTTAATAAGGAAAATGATGATTGTCAACTTGATGATGATAATTGTTATCAGCTCCTTTATGTATTTTGTTAATCATCAGTGTTGTTGAGGCTATTTGTTATATATGATTAAACTGCTTAAACTGTCTTGTAATAACTTGCTGGGACATGGGTCTCACCCTTGTGGTTCACCACATTTTTTTAGGTAATTAGAAGTGACGAAAACAAACATTTTACAGCAAAGAGGAGCTACATTAATGAATCTTTGAGAAAGTTGATTAGATGTCTAGTGTGTCCTAGAGTCGTCCCTGTATTCTTAGTTCTGGGTGAGAAAAAGTTTGTATATGGTGTTTCAAATGAATTAGACTTTTGTTAGCATATTAATTCTTGTTTGTGTGACATACATGAATATTGTTCTCCTGTGTATAAATGTGGTGGCTAAGATGATAAAACAATTTGTATCAAATTCTTGGGATAGTATGGATATAAGAAAGATGGTGGGCTCTTATGCAAATGTTTCTGAGCGAGTGATGACGTGGAAATCGGTTTTAATTTACCCATATTTTTGGATATGTGATTAATTAGTGATTGATTGTGCTTTATATTTTGAGTAATCTCGTTTAGTGTAGCGGGCTTGAACAAGTTGGTATCAGAGCTTTAGGTTCACTGAGTCTACATGGACACTAGGACTTTGGACTAGGATGATGTCATAAATATATGGTGCATACAGCCTAACCTCATTATTTGGGTGCCCTAGCTAGGTATTCAATTATTGAAGAAAAGGTAGGAATGAAACTCTTAGATTGTAATCTTTCTGATTACTCTAATCAAGTAGTCATTTTGAGACAATCTAAAGACCATAACGAATAAGAAATCATGGTGTGAATATCTCAATCCTAAATTAAAGAAGATGAGAATTACATCATTATCTATCAAAACTTGAATGTTTTGTAAATATAAGAGAAAGATACAACACCATGAAATCTAAATCTGAATACAAATAAGGAAAAGAGAAGTTCTTGAAGATGTGATTCAAGAAGATAATAAAGTAAAAGACATACAAGTCTATTCTTATAAAGTGAATCAAGGTATGAGATCCACATAAGATAGAGATAACTCCTATAACAAGTACAAAATGAGAAGATGAATGGGAACAATGACAAAAAAATATTGTGTAACCTGAGTTAATCTCAAACCAACCTATGTGTGTAAGAAAGTGTTAATGAAAAATCAACATGGCATGTGAAAGAAATTAAGGGAGATGATCCCAATTTAATGAAGAAAATGTGGAATATCATGATTTACCTGTCGATAAGTGGTTGAAAAACCTAATAAAATAAGAGAACATACCAAGTGTGATAAATAGTCATCAAGGAAGGAGTAATAAGATATGTTAGTCATGATGATTCCTATGCTAATGGAAATGAACCTGAAATGAAAAAGGTAAAATGATACATAAGAAGATGTAACTTGCAAAATAAAAATAGAATTGGTTACCTTTTTGCTAGTGACCTTGAACAATGTTCCTATGATGTGGGAAGTGTGTTTCCCTTTGTGTCTTTTCTTTCCATGGTGTAACTTTCAAGTGGATCATTGCCACTTGGTATGTGTGGATTCATTTTAAACATGAGGGTGGATAGCTTATTATAGAATAAGGTTGTTTGGACTATGGTTCCAAGTTCATAAAGTTTGTGATGATTTTTATTTTGAGTCTTACAATAATTAGGAAGACTCCTCTTATATGTCTTGATATTTGTTATGTTGGTAAAAGTGTATGAGATAATGATGTAAGTTCCTTATAGCACATGAGGTGGATACCAAGGTAATAAATTCTAGTATCCAAGATGTATCAATAGTATGGGAAGTATGTGAAGGTTTGAGATGTTTATTAAATGAACATTCTAAGTATTTCTCTCCCTTATAGAGAGAGAGAGTTGATTATGACCCTCTAAATGTTGTTTGGAAGGAAAAACAAAAGTGATTATATAATGTTGTGTATGCTTTAGTGAGAGCTGGGAAGACCACTATCAAGGATAGATGGTTGTTGGTAAATAGATATGTGATAATGTGTTCCTTTAAGATAAACCTATGATCAAATATTGATGCATAAGAGTTAGATTGGATGACATAATTCACATGACCATGATGAGTTTAGAGTCATGTCCTTTAGACTAACCAATGTACAAATAGAATTTAGGAATAGGAGGAACAGAGTGTTCCAGTCATGTCATACAAGTTTTATCAAGCTTTGAATGATGACATGTCAAAGTATTTCAAATATGATCAATATTTCTTCAAAAACCTTAGAGTTGTCGAAGCAGCAATAGCTATGAGATAAGTTGAACAAGAGTGTGATGGGGTTGATTAAATTTCTTTATGGGATCATGATATGTCTTTTAAGTAGGTTGCATAAATCCTAGTAAGGTGAACATAGTGTTGTTGTTTCACCCCTAACAAGGTTGACTAGGAATGATGTTTACTTGTATGGAATGATAGGTTCCAGCGTCAACATTTCTTTTGATGCTGAAAAAAGAACTGACATGTGTTCCAGTGTCAGTGTATCTAGAAAAAAAGGATGGATACATGGCTTTTTTTGCTTCAAAGAATGGTATGGGGCACATGGCATGATTGGTAAAAAGCTAGCAAGTATGACTTTTGAGTAATGTGTTGATAAAATAGTTATAATTTTAGGATGATAGTTAGAATTTAAAGTTGAACATTACTACTAGAGTTCTACATATGACACAACAAGTTTCTACATTCCATATTGAGAATGTCTTCTTAGGTAGGGGGTTTTGTGCTGACCCAAGATGAGATATGTATAAATGATGTGACATCACCATGATATGTAAGTAACCATGTGAAGGTAATAGGATGAGGTGCAAGGGAAGTACCCATCTTTGTTTACCTTGGATTTTGGGGGCAAAATCCCTATTAGGGGTTTATAGTTGTAAGGCCCCTAAACTTGCTTAATGAGTTGAATAAGCTTAATTATCATAATTTAATTCATATAACCCTAATATAACCTTTTTATATGCTTTGAAATTAGAAGACAAGCTTAAGTTTGAAATTTGGTCCAATTTGGACACTATTTGAGCAAGTTATGCAATTTTATGCACATTTTGGACTTTTCTGCAATTTACCCAATGGAGAGGTTTTATTTGCAATTTATCACTTGTGTAATGTTCCTTGGATATTATATCATCATTCTTGAGATTTTTGAGCCTTTGGGCACTATTTAATCCTTGGTTTGAATGTGTTTTCTCTAAGGGTATTTTAGGGTTTACCCCTTCACGGATGAGCTACCTTTAGTAGCTATGAACTAATGAATTATGTGATTGGCTGGGAAATTCGACAAAGTAAAGGTAAGAAGGTATATAACGATGGTGGGGGAGCTTCTTGTGTGTGTTCTTATATATTCTTAATAGTTTAAGGCCATAGACACATGGGGAAGCTACTTTTACACCTCATGCTAGCTCCCATCCTTATCCATGGGCTATATTTACCTCTTCCTTGCCCAAGTAAGAAAATTTTCTTTCTTTTTTTTCCTATAACCTGGATCAACGACTCCACTATGTTTTTCTGTAGAACCAAGTGCTCTAAGGTAGAAGACAACCTGTTTTTGGAGAAGAAGGTCTCCTAGAGCTCCATTTAGCCCTACCTAAGGTTTCCAAGGTCATCTTCTAGGGATTTCGACCAAGGAAAGTTATTTTCTTCCTTTCTTCTCCATTTATCTTACTATTATTCTTCCTTAGACCTTCCTCTAGGTCATAACCTTGCTATTCAATGGTAGAAATTTCTCTAAATCTCTAAAACCCTACCTTTCTTGCTCCTTATGCTTAATGTTTGCTCATTTGATGAAGAAAGGTGCTAGATGGACAAGTTCATAGCTTATGCTTGGAGTTTCTACCCTACCTGCTTGAGATTTTTTCTGTGTGGGGTTTCATCTTATAATTAGAGGCAAGTTTTATAATTTTCTCCACGTTTATTGCTTACCATAAGCTTTCTAGATCTTGTTCTTTCTTGAAAATGATGATCCATGCACTAAAAAGCTATGCTTGACTTGGATTTCGATTTTTATAATGTTCCATGTTCTGATTTTAGTTAGATATGAAACTGTGATGATGTGTACGTTATTTATAAGGTATAATATGACTTGGATCAGGTAGGTTTCACAACCTATGGTGCTAAGCACCTATCAACCAACAGTCAATTTTAGGGATTTAAGTTGATTTCTTCTATAAACTCATGACCCGATGATGGTACCATTGCAACAACCCTATGGTGTTGTCTTTATGAAAATGGATGGTGGTAACCAAGGGTGTCAACTGAGGTTCATCCCCCTCAGGTGATGTTTTGGCCAAATTAGAAGCCTAGTCATTAACAACTAAGTACCCTAATGATGCTATCAATGAATGGTGATATTAGTTTGATATTTGATGATGATTAACAAATATAGTGATGATCTAACAACCTATGGTTACTTAATTGTCACTAATGATGGTGGATCAGGTCTCTAAACCTTATGGTGAGTTAAATATATAGTTGTATCATCAATTAATCCATATACTAATGGTTTCTTGTGTAACTTGATGCAACGGTCGGACCTATACTATAATTTATGGTTTTAATATATGAACTCGACCCAATGGTCAAGATATAATGTTTATTCCTCCAATAAAGTGCAATGACGTCTAATGTAATATGTTGGTCCTAATAATGTGATTTATATGGTTTCCTTTATATGATCACCTTAAGGAGCTTACTTGTTGCCAATGGATGGCTTGTTTTAAATGAACAGTCGATTGTAGGTTTTACCCTACTCTCAGTGGAACTTTTTTTGTTGTTAATCAAGGGTCGTATAGGGTTAGATGGTGAATCTTTATAGAGAACAAATCAAGGACTTCATAAGTGGTTTATCCAAGGTGTTTACTTATGTAAACAACCAATGGTCCTACCTTTTAAACATCCAATGGTTCTGGGTGACATGGTGGTATGGTGATATGGGTTGAATGATGATGGAACAAATGGAGGGTTACCCTTAATAAGTTAATCTTAGCTATTCACTCATATGAATAGAAGGGATGATAACCATATTATGTTGATATGTAAACCTAATGAGGTATATCTTGTTATACCTAGCTTTGGGATTAAGAGAGAAAGATTTCTCCCCCCTCCCATGCCTGTGGTGGAGGTTGAATGCTCGGGAGGGTGGTAAATCAAGGCAGCAACTGGGAATCGAACTTGGGTCCCTTCATGATGAGACACCGTGCTTGACCACTTGACCCACTAGATTTAATATAACTAAATTATGGTAATTGGGTATGAATAGTCCTTGAATGACTAATACAATCATGGAGTACTCTGTTACTATTGTTGAAACCCTAATATGCTATAAC
The DNA here is from genome assembly GCA_963693085.1 of Alisma plantago-aquatica. NCBI lineage: Eukaryota > Viridiplantae > Streptophyta > Magnoliopsida > Alismatales > Alismataceae > Alisma > Alisma plantago-aquatica. The sequence goes on from OY856412.1 coordinate 645,120,130, forward strand.
CTAATGGTTACACCTTGATTTAAGTGTGGGTTCATACTTGAGAATGGTATGGAATGTGATGGTGATGCCTCACCTTATGCATCCATGATCCAATGGGGATGTCATGAGTTAGGGTTTGGGTATGAGTGATGATTAGTAACATTAATATAATTTATCTTGTGAACCTAACTCTAATGAAAATAGATAAAGATGAGTATTCATGTTTAACATTCTTATATGATTGAATGAGGGTGGAATAACCTCCTTAATATGATCATAACCTTTATATGTTAATTGGTGGTTATCATAGCCACATGGTTGATACTTATGTATGCTAAACATGTACATTATGAATATGATGAGGGTTAATCATATCTATCTTCCTTGCATGTTGATGTAATAAAGGAATGTTCTTAATGTTAATATAACCCTTCTAAGATTGTTTTTGAATATCCCCTAGCTCATTAATGCAATATCGTGTTGATCTAGTGTATTATATGTAAGTGATGTTGTTGAGCCTTGTTATAAGGCATGAAAAGATAATGATGATCTTACAGGGAATAGTATGATGGTCTTAATGACCTTTGGGCATGGTTGAGCCCTGAATGAGGTGTAATCCTCTTGTGTTGATAAGGGTTAATACCCTGTGATATTGTGAAAATGATTTATATCATGTGATAGTATGATGGTCTTAATGACATTTGGGCATGGTTGAGTCCTAAATGAGGTGTAATCCTCTTATGTTGATAAGGGTTGATACCCTGTGATATTGTGAAAATGATTTATATCTGGTGATAGTATGATGACTGGTGTTGTGTCATGAATGGAAAGTGATTAGTACCATGTGATGATGAGATGAGAAATTATGTTTCACACATTTTATATCCTTTAAAATTTGTGATATTTATATTCTTGCTAGAAGTGAATTAGGGTTTGTATGTCCACTTGTTTGATGTAGCCTTAATTCACCCAATTGGCATAACCAATCAAGTGCAACTCTAATCATGTAGTGCCCTATGTTGTAGAGCCATCTTCAATGTCAGAACTTGTTGGATGGTGAAACAAGTATTCCTAAGGGAAACTCAGAGCGCATATTGTTGAGTATGTTGGGGTGGTAGGTTGAGGATATATCATTGTCATCCACAATGCAGATTGTGGAGGTTGGCTATGTTCATGCCTCATACATCTGATGTGATTGATTACGGCTATGGTCATGTCTGAGTGATTATAACATGATGTGCTTAGAAGACAATTGTGGTTGCACCACAGTGATTGGGTTTGAATTCCCTAGTTTCTAGTGTCGTGACCTGTACCAAGGGTAGACTAGTGGTTAGTACCTTGACTATATGTTGTTGTAGTGGCATCTTTGACTGATATGTCACTGCCTTTTTACTCGTACTGACTAAGGGGAAGAGATCTTAGGATATCGGCACTCCTAGATCTTGTACTGAACCGAATAACCCTTTGCAGGGGATGGTTGAACTTTGAATGGTAAGATTCAAATTTCCCAGTGCATAATAAAAGGTGTAATACCACCGTATAGCATATATGTTTAGGGTTATACACGACACTTCGCATTGGATGATAACCCTTGTTTGTTCTCCTTAAATAAATATGATGCTTAGTGCAATTAAGAGATAGTAATTATATTTATGTTGTGGATATGCATAAGATTGTAAATGTGTACATACAGTAGTCATGCTTATGTTGATATCTATACTGCTACTACTGATTATAATTAGGATGCTAGCTATATGATGTTGTTAATTATGTTTAGCATGCTTGTCGTGCCTCTATAATTAGAAATGCATATACTGCTAATCATGCTTATGCAAATACTCGTGCTTATGTTGATAGCTCTGCTTATGATATCGATCCGTTCAAACTGTTAGACATGCTAATGTTATTAGATATGCTTATGATGCTAGACTAATTCATGTTAATAGAGATAATATGCTACTAGACTTTCTTATGCTAGTTATGCATATGCTATTGAATCTATTATATGGTTAATAAGCAAAATGATGACAGTCATCTTGATGATGATAATTATTATCAGCTCGTTTATGTATATTGTTAATCATTAGTGTTGCTAAACCTATTTGTTATATATTATTAAACTGCTTAAACTGTCTCATTTCCTAAAATGTTGTAATCAATAAGCGTTGTTGGAGGTTATATCTCTTGTGGGGACATGGGTCTCACCCTTGTGGTTCGCCACATTTTTTAGGTAATCAGAAGTGACGAAAACAAACATTTGGCAGAAAAGAGGTGCTATATTAATGAATCTTTGAGAAAGTTTATTAGATGTCTAGTGTGTCCTAGATTCGTCCCTATACTCTTAGGTCTGGGTGAGAAAAAGTTTGTATATGGTGTTTCAAACGAATCGTACTTTTGTTAGCATACTAATGCTTGTTTGTGTGGCATATAAAAATTTTGTTCTCCTATGTATATATGTGGTGGCTAAGATGATAGAACAATTTGTATCAAATTCTTGGCATAGTATGGATATAAGAAAGATGTTGGGCTCTTATGCAAATGTTTCTGAGCGGGTGCTGATGTTGAAATCAGTTTTATTTTACCCATATATTTGGGTATGTGACTAATTAGTGAGGGATTGTGTTTTATGTTTTGAGTAATCTTGTTTAGTGTAACAAGTTTTCCAACCTATGATGATCCATATTTATAAGATGTTGTAGGTCAACCTCGAGATACTAGTATACTTTTTCAAAATGTTTTGGAGATGTTTAGTTATTATTGGTTGAATACATCTTTGATAGAAATTTGGATATGGTGAGATCTTATATTTCTAAATACCACATTTATATGTTGATTAGTTTTCTTATATATCAATGCATACATAATATATATTTTGCAACCTCTTACATAGGGTTTGGACATAGTTTACACTTCGTTATGTAGCATTTCTAGTTTCATCATTGATTATTCGTGTAGTTAAGACCGTGCATCTGTTTTTCAATACTGCTCTACAATATTTAAATATTTTGGTAAAGTGAAAAAGAGTGTGATGTTAGCTCTATACACTATTGAGTAAATTTAGTTACTTCGCTTACAATTTTTAGTTGATAATTAAATTTCAATGTGGATTTTGAGTTTTATTTTTTTTCCTTCTTTCCACTCAGGAATAAACATTGAGTGTTATTGGTTATTGTCACTGCAATGCTAACTGTGTATTATATAGATCGTAAGGGTGGCGAAGTAGATAATGGGGGATACGATTTGAAAAAAAGGCATTATTTGTGTGAGTAAAATTTTATATTTATATATGGTAACATATATTATTACATTAATATTTAGTAATGCAATTCAATATGTTAAATTAATGTATAGGGCTTTAGAAAATTTCAAAAAAGATGAAGGACGGGTGGACAAGAAAAAGAAAGTGATATTTTGGTATAATGTTGAGGTAGTTTTTAGACTCCAATGCATATGTATGCCAACTATGCTTGCTTTTATTTATTATTAGTTTGTACATTGAAATTTATAGTGTCCTATACATGACAATGGTTGGGCATGAAGATACTATATGATGCGGTATACATACATGACAGTCATATATGGGGACTTGACATAAACTGCATGCAACATCTAATCTATATATATAGTCTTGATCATCATAAGTATACAGTATCATTAGATAATATGAAAAATTTGAACTTATTAATTCATATATGTCACTCTCTTTGTAGGTGTTTAAAAATACTTCTATACGATAGAAAAGCTAGATGACATACAAAAGTCCTATACAATAGAGCAACTAGATGAGACATGAGAACAATGGGCACAAGCCTTCATTAAGGATGTCCACATTGAATTTAATTGGGATAGAGAATGACTTTTCTAAACTTTGATTTCATTATTTCTATATACATGTGGTGCTTATGACTTCTTGCAACTTTAATTGATGTGATTATATTATTGGTTCACATGTGAATGATGAACATATAATGTGTGTGAATGCGAAGATGAAAGAATACAATGAGAATTGTGTTTCTTCATGTCATGAGAATGGAGTTAGTGCACATGTGAATGAAGTATCATGTGTGTGAATGAAGTATCAATTGTGTGAATGAATGTGAAGATGAATGTATAAAACTATGTTTGAACATGTGATTAGAATAGAATTAGAGAATGGATATTGTATGTGGGTGGATTGTATTTGTGATTATAGGTTTTGTAGGTTTGTTTTCCTATTGTTACGATGAACTCATAGGATGTTGTTAACTATCATTCTGGACTACAGGATCTACCTCCTATTGACCAGCCATACACCAAGTCTACAAATCTTCGATTAAAAACAAAAAGCAAAACTACATCGTCAGTTTTTTCAGAAAAACTAACAAGTAAGGTCTTTGTTGTTGGTTTTTTGCATATAACTGACATTGTAGGACCAAAACAAAATGGCCATTCTAGACAACATGACCGTTGTGGAAAGCACGGTTATATTCATCGATTTCTATGAAGAAACCATCACTATATGTCTTAATGGTCGAGTTTAAGTGGAATAACTGATGACTATCACACCAAATGGGTGTCAGTTTTGTTTATAAACTGTCAACAATGAGACTTTTTACATTTACAAATGTGACCTCGAATAGACAAACGACATCATTATCAGTTATATAATCAATGAATAAGACTCTTACATGTGTCGTTTCCTTATATCATAGCAACTGAGGTTGTATCTCCATCATAAATTTACGCGCCACTTAGAACGAATGCCTTAGACCTATGACTCTAGTGTCTCCCACTTAGATGTTAGTTTGAAACCGACATTATAGGTTTGATTTAATCAATGCTAAAGGTAGTCTCAGTCCTAGTGCTTAACATTAATCAAGCGCTCACAACAATTTCTTTTCTCTTGTCTAGATAATGCGTAACAAGAAGGAGGTAAATATACTTTTCATCACTTCTAACTTTTGTTGTTAATTCCTTCCTTATGCCCATTTCACGTAGATCCATTCTAGATGTTATGTCGTATTTAGTCTTACCTAGTAAATTCACCATAGTACCAATGACGTTGTCACATACATTTTTCTCAAAATGTGTGACATTGATACAATTCCTTCCAATGAATTCCAATAAGGAAGATCCAAAAATAATGACCTATTCTTAAAGAAATATTTGTCACTCTGAGTGGGAAAAGGTACATGGTGATCTCTCACCAAATGCATTGATAAAGTATTTTATTCTTTTATAAACAACCTCCCCTGGTATAGGTTGTGGGGCACTCCACATTTGATCCATTGAATGATTTTTACAGCCTTCAGTAAGGATGCACTTTTGAAAAAAACCTTCTATGATCAAGATATAAAGTCTTTCCTCCATGTTCTAATCATATTGTATCAATTTTCTCCTCACATATAGGGCTTTCTTTTTATCCTATTATGATGTATCTAAACAATTTACCATATGCTAGAAAGTCATTAATAGTTCAAAACAACATAGCATGCCAACAAAATGTCTCTCTACGTGAGGTATCAAAGGTGATTACACCTTTTCCAGAGAGTTTCTTTTTGTCATCAATCAGAGGTTCAAAATAACATAAATATCATTGCTAGGTAGTATGGGGTCAGATATCAACATGTACAACATGACATACTTATTTTTCAGATACAAAAAGGGAGAAAGATTGTATATGAAAATCTTAATAGGCTAAGTTCTATGTTGGCTACTTAATGTGTCGTATGGATTCAACTCATTGGTGCAAAGCCCAAGTCTCATATTTCTGACTTTGACACCAAATTTAGGTTACAATAAATCAATTTTCTTCCATAATGGGTAATCAAGCGCATGTTGTAGGATCCCATCAATGTTTTTCTTTTCCTCTTCATTCCAAGATAATTTTTTTGCATGCATGTTATTGGAAAATAAGTGTTGAAACCTTAGTATTATAGGTAAATACAACATCACCTTGGCAGGAGAGTCAGTTTTAGTCTTACCGGAAGTCATCATTTTGTTCCTTGATACCCACATTTTTGACAATCTTTCAAATCAATATAGTCCTTTTGAAATAACACATAGTCATTCAAGACTACACATATCGTCTTAGCCTCCATTCCCATTGATCACAACATTTTATTTAATTCATACATTGAGATTGTTGGATCTATGGGTTCTAGAAGGGGGTGAATAGAGCTAAAAGCACTCAAACAAAACAAATTAGACTTTCACAATATTTGTTACAAAGATATTGCAATATAGAAAAGTATGTGAGAGAGAGATTGATCAAACACCAAAAGAAGGCTAAGATGTATAGTGATTCCAACCTCTTAAAATACTAGATTTATATCCACTACCTAGAGGGGTCAATATCTAGGATTTTCAACCATGTCAAACTTATTGTATTACGTTATAAGAGTTACAACATATAGACCACCCTTTTTAAGCGGAAGGGCTAAATTAGCATTCCTTTTAGGGTCAAAGAGCCAATAACCATTACAAAGGACTTACTTGTCTACCTACTAAGAATCTTCTACCTTTACCAAGGTCTTACACACTGTTGTAGATATTCTTCATCCTTTGATCACCCTTCCTTCTTCAAGGAAGTCCACCTCCTTTTGCAAGGAGAACACCTTGAAGTCACCACTTAACTAGAGAGAGATTCACAAGATGTACATTGTAGCAACTATCTTACAAGGATCTTAACTCACTCAAATTTGATGCATATTAGTAAACAATCTTGAGAAAGATTATGGGTTCATAGAGGCAAGGTCACTCAACTATATCAAGGGAGCATAGAAGGAAAACTTGAAATGATGTCTAGGGCCCTGTTTTATAGTTGAGGTTGCCTAGTATCCATTATAGAAACATAGGATTGAATTATAGATGTTTTGGATGTTCCAATGCATACATTTTCAAGTTTTGCAACACTCCAACAGCTAGAAAAATTTCTCTGCACTTCACCATATAGTCTTGTCAACGAAATTACCTTTTTGGAAACTCGACCAACAATACTATATCACAAACTAAATTAAAGTTGTTGGTCAAGTCTATCGGGAATTTAACTTGGTTGACAACTTTAGTTTGTTTAGCCAGTGAATAGTGTTTGTCGAGTTTCCACTAGGACAAACTCTACCCACCTTGGGTATTTCCAAGAGCTAGATTGGTTGTCAGGTGAGTTGTCATCGTGACAAACTCAGCCAAAAAGCCAGTATGTAATCACTTCTGATAAATGCCCAAAAGTGCTTAAATTTCCAAATTAAATGCTCTAAATTTCAATTAAGATTAGTTACAAGTTATGCATTCAATACAAATGATTTATAACATGATTCTGGTAGAGATACTATTTGTTATTCAAAATTTACATTTGTTTTGATTTTGACTTGATTTCCTTGAAACTAGGGTTTACTAAATTTATCCTCTTCATCTACCTCATACTTGAAAATGATCTCAAATAAACATATTAAACACATATGAATGTAATGTTGAAGTCATCATCAAAATTTTGACAGTGTATAATTTTTAGGTCAACATAGAGTGAAAGCATGTTGCCTTACGGAAGAATATCTTTCAAAAAAGACAATAGAGACATAAATCTTTTGTTGCTCCATATATTGCTAGCCTTCAGAGTATACAATCTCAACACAACACTCATCTTAACAAACTTTGTACAAGCTAATTATAAGAGTCTCTCAACATCATGCACAATTGTTATAAATAAAGAAGGTGGATCAACAAGATTTACCCCAGAACTATCTAGAATCACATCAATCATGTCTATTAGAACTAGTTCGTACACATCTACATCATCGTTGCATTTTCTTCTTCAACAAAAGTATTATTATGAATACCTACTGATCTCGTAGTAGGAATCTTTCCATACCAGTACCATTCTATATAGCCATGTACAATCCCATTGCACATGACATGACTTTTAATTTCATCAACAAATTCGACTTTTAAGTTGCTAATGCAATTCTTACATGGATAATAGAACCTATCTCTAGGTTGTTTTCTATGTTCCTCTACAAATCTAATAAATTTATCCAAACCAATAATAAACTTCTTGGTATGTATGCCCTGAGAGCCAATCATGGGATGATTGGTGGGATACATTAAGATTTATTTGGTAAAGATCAAAGGAAAGCTTCCAATTCTTTCTGTTTCAGTCATATGAGATAATGATAGAACATAATTGAATGTCTAAAGAATGACAGTACTCAATGATGTATGCTTTCAGGTTGAGGACCTGAACAATGAGATCATACGGATGCTAAGAGTTTGTACATTCTTATTATGTCCCTAGTCGGATGTCATTGTGGAAGGTAGATAGACAACAGTGACACACAAGACTAGATTGTGGTGTTGGTTGATGATAGAATCTCATTAGTCATGATATGGAGATATCAAACCAAACACATAGTTACTTGTTAGAGAACAAGTTTACCAGACAAACCCACCATGAATTTGACACATGGAACCATGACATGGTAGTCACAGTCAGTTCTCACAGTGATGGTGGTGAGTGATTCTTTGACCTGAAATCACTACACTCAACACATGTCGTTGGGTACACTTTGACATCATCAAACACAGTCCTGAAACATGGGTTGTTATAAAGGTGATGATTGGGTGGCTTTGACACATGGGTCTTTTGAGGGGTGAGTGATAGATATGGGCTTTATCCCTCCTGAGGGAGTTTGATATCCATCACCACTTAATGAATAGGATTGAGATAGGTGTGCGCACGCATGTGTGAATCAGTATGTGATAGTGATGTCATACATATCTCCTCCAATCTACTCTGAGATCAAGAAAGTGAATGAACGTTGACAAAATGATTGTTCCATGCCTTGAGTTCATTCGGGATATTAGTGACAAAGGAATTATACATTCGTTGTAACACTATACATAGATTGTAGGATTGAAAGTTGTTCTCCAACTTTCTATTTCACTTTGGAAGCACTAATGTGTGACTAGGCACTACTCTTTTCTTGTGAAGTCATAAGTGTTATGGACTTTCACTACCAACGTGAAATGGACCTACAGGGTCACACACATAGGATTTAAACTAGAAGAGGATTTTATCCAAAAATGATGGTTAGATTGATTACTAAAGGAGTTTAGTAGTTAAATTAAACACTCAATCAATTGATAGCTCAATATCATAGTGTTCAATGTGTTGGACCGATTGATCGGAGTATCAGATTGATTGAAACTGCGATTGACTAATTTGTACAAGTCTGCTACTCCAACCGATTGGCTCATGTGATGAACCAATCGGCTCAGGTTGGTGAACTGATCAGCTCATGTGATGAACCAATCAACTCAAGATAGGATGAGATGACCGGTTCAAGGGTTGAACCGATCGGCTCAACTGGTCTAACGGAGTTCGTTTGGAAAGTCAGAAGACTATTTTGCAAATACAATTTGTTTCACTTGTACAAATTTGATTTGGACAAGGATTAATATTTGATTAATCGGAGACAAATTTGAAAGTCAATTTGAGTTGGACCAGGACCACGAATCGATCGGCTCATGCGATGAACCGATTGTCTCAGGTGTCCCAAACGATTGGTTTAGGTGTGAAACGATCGATTGAGGTCACCAAACGATCGTTTCAGGGTTGAAACGATCGGTTCAGCTGGCACAAGTTGCTTGTTTTGTGGAAAATCTCGAACCCTTCTACTCCTGCATTAATCGCGCATTGCCCAGGGTAGAGAACCCTGTCCCATGACCCTCCTATATATATAGGGGTATTGGGGGCTTCTCTGGTGAACAACTCAGTGCACCCGTTGCTCTGTAAAGTTGTCGTTCTCTCTAGTTTTGGTAACCGAGAGAGAGCCCGAGCAAGTGCTACCCGATACGGGAGGCACAACAAGGGAAAGACAACTGCAGAAAGCAACTAGTGGCAGGAGAGTGTGTCGGTGACTAGTATGCCAAAAGGAGGGTGGGACTCCTTCTGATTCCTTGTAGGACAAGGAGATCAGAGTTCCAGGTAGTCTGTGTGGACTACTTCAGAGGCGGGAGACTTCTATCGCTCGGAGGACAGTTGTCAATCCTAACAGTCTTGGTGAGACCAGGAGCTACACAGACACCATCCAAGACCAGAGGTGAAGACCATGCAAGCCACAAGGTAACGTCGTCGAGCAAGCCACGGGACACGGTACGCCTCTACAAACCATCCTTCCTATTGTATAGACGTTGACGCATTTCCTTTATTCTGGGATTGGGAGAAGAAAATTTTTGTTTCCACTGCCTTCGTTGTCTCCCCTAAAACCCATTAGGGGTATCAGAGCCACGTCAACTACTCTATACTTTAGGATTATCGATATGATCGATTTTGGTTTGTCGCCTTTATTTATTGCGTACGATGCGAATAAAATTCGCTTTATGCATGTCCAATCCTAAATCCACAAATCCCAATATACATATATCATATGTAATATGAATGCACTCGATACGCCTCACCCTTAAATGAGTTTTGTAGTGGATGGATAGTGTGGTTATGGCCAATAAACCCTATATGTGTGCTTGGTTGTATGTGGTTGCTTGCATCTCAGTCTGCGCACCAATTCTCCATCTCTTATTCCTGATGTAACTCGAGATAACTCGAGATTTCTTTCCTACATTTGCTCCCCCCGAATGTAACTCAGGGTTTACTAATTTAAATGTAAATAGGATAGATCTTTTATTTCATGTTATGTCAAAGAACGGCGGACAACCTGACGACAACTGAGACGATCGGTTCAAGGCGTGAACCGATCAGTTCAAGGGGTGAACCGATCGGTTGATGATCCAGGCGACCGGTTCAAGGAGTGAGACGATTGGGTGGTGGCCATGAGGAGATGCATGATGACCAGGCGAACTGATCGGTTGCAGGAGCCAACGGATCGGCTGGTGGCACCCAGATGACCGGCCAGGCAGAGACAGGTCATTCATGTGATGAGTTGATCAACTTGGATGGCTATAGCACTTCATCATGGAATGGTTGCATGTGATGTAGACCTAGATGATCGTGATTTGTCTTGGCTCGAGGAATCACATTAGGATGGTCATAATCATCGCTTTTATTGTTTCACATGTTTTCTATGAGATATATCATGTATATGATATGTACTATGTATTGTGGTGATTGGATATGTATATGTACCTATAAAACCAAATCCCTCATTAAATATTAAAGTTTTAGATGCCTTCCAAATGCGACACACATGAAAAGCTTGATCGGCCAAGTGTGGGCACGCCCTAGCATGGTTCACCGTCTATCTCGTGGAAGCATGAAGGATGGATATGTGGGTCTGCCCTAGCAGGGTGCATATTCATCATGTTGGCTTTGGGTCAGACTTAATAAGGTGACCTAGATAGGATCTAGCACCTTGAGGCATGTAGGTGATCATGTCAAGGAGTTGTGCATGACATCTTTCAAGAGTTGCATATGATGCAATTGGCAAGAGTTGTCTACCTGGAAGATCTAAGATGTGGGTGAAAGCCCTAGCTGGTCCATGACTTAGAGGATTTTAGGATCTTGCCTACTAGAAGATTGTACGCTGCAATCTTCCGAATTGATGGTGAGGGCTATCAATTTGAACACAAATAGTGGGAGCGATAATTAATTAAAGTCCTAATTATCTCATCAACTTTTTAAATCAATCAAATAAGTCAAAATTGAGTTTTGGACTAAATTTCATATATTTCCTTTTGTAGTACAAATGGCAACAAACAAAAATCACTTTTCATTGTGATCGGTCCTTGAGAAGGACAATCTGAATGGACTAACTTCCACGACTGGTTTAGGACATTGAGAATTGTTCTCACTCAAGAGCAAAAGCTCTATGTCCTAGATACTTTAGTTCTAGAGGAACCTGCTCCTACCACACCAAAGGCAGAAAGGGATGCTTATAAGAAGCATTCTGATGATGCCATTAATGCAAAGTTCTTGATGTTGTGCTCCATGAACCACGAGTTGCAGAGACAACATGAGAACATGGGTGTCATTGAGATGATTCAGCATCTCAAGAACATATATCAAGATCAAGTACGACAAGAGAGATATGATGTCTCCAGGGTGTTGTTCAAGTGCGTCATGATAGAAGGAGATCCAGTTGGTCCTCACACGCTCAAGATGATTGTGTATGTGGAGAACCTGACGAGAATGGGATTTCCCCTGAGCCAAGAGTTGGCTACTAACGTGATACTGCAATCTTTGCCAGAATCCTACAGTCAGTTTGTGATGAACTACAACATGAACAACTTTGACAAGTTGTTGACAGAGTTGTTGGGCATGTTGAGGACAGTCGAGACACAGATGAAGAAGGACAAGCCTAAGTCTATGATGATGATCAGCAGCAAGAAAGACAAGTCCAAGCGCAAGGGCAAGGGCAAGGCTAAGAAAGGTTCTGATGCTAGCCAGGAGCCCAAGGCGTCTTCAACTCTCAAGGCCAAGGGAGGCGTGACCAAGAGAGGCAATTGCCACCATTGTCAAAAGCCAGGACATTGCAAAAGGAATTGTCCCCTCTATCTGGAAGAACTAAAGAAGAAGGAGGCGACATACGTCTCCACTTGAAGGTGTCATGAAATAAACTTGTAACATTTTTGAGGTATAAGATACCAAGATATAAAATTTAAAGCATTGAATAAATGGGGCAAGTGTTGCCGCCATAGATAGGAGTACTTTAGTTTATTTTCAGCCTTGAAGACATGTAATAGAGTTATGAACTGCTATTTCATATTTACCAATGGATAGAAACATATTATTTTTGCATATTGTATGACAATGATAGCAATGAATAAAGTTGATGTTTCAATCTTTGTGGCAATGCCTGGTTTATCTTGTGGTACTTGTTATGCATAAGATAAAATGATACCTAAAGTTATTGATATCTCAAACAATCAAATTAGCATAAATCATGAGAAATTTATTTCTAGTTTCCATATGATGGATAAGTCTAGCCTCTTTTAGTTAGAGAACCAGTGAGAGACATGAATCTCTTGGACATGATTAATTAATCTTCACTAAGGTAGTGGGAGAATGATAATCATATTAGTTATAATACATGTGATGTATTTACATACCTATTAGAGTTAATGCTAGTACTTCAAATGGTGTTTAGAGAAATACCAATATCAATATCTTGAAGTGTTCAAGAATATCATAGATGAAGTACGAATTTGGTAAAGTGTTAATTCTTGATGAGATCAATGAATGAAATACTTGAACCAAATGTTTGAGATCCTTATGAGTGATTATGATAGTGTATCATAGTAAGCTCGTGATTAAGGCATGGTGATGTCTAAATCGAAAGAAGTCATACTCTAAGGAGTTAGAGGATGATTATCAAATAACTAATTTCTTCTTAAATAAAGAATACCCTACACTAATAAAGGACATTAAGAATCATAAATAGTTGTGAGTTCTTATATCCTTGACAAATACACCTCGATTATATATATGATGAGTTGGTCATGTGATGAGTCAACTATCTAGATGAATATGAGGAATTAGATTTTGGGTTATGGTTTATGACCATTACATCATATATGACTTCCATATGAACCATAAGGTATGACCTTGATGGTAGCACCCATTGGGATGAAATCCATAAGTGTGAATGAGTCTTAATTGTTAAGACACATGGATGAAATTTTGAGAAGGATGATGCTTGTTGAGTGCGACTTAATGACTAAGACATTTGGCATATGGATACTAAAACTGCATTCCTATGAGGAATAAGACAAGGATGTGTACGTGACACAACCTACAAGGTTTATGAATCCATTAATGCAAATGAAGTCTATAAGTTACAATGGACTAATCAATGTGATTGATTGAGTGCAAGCAACTCAGAACTGTGATCTTTACTTTGATAATATAGTCAAAAGGTTTGACTGATATGTCAAAGAAAAAGAGATATGTAATTTAGTGGGAGCGTATTCACATTCCACATGTTGATGTGAAATGGAAATTTTCTAGAATGGAAATCGAAAGTGGAAATTATCTTTAGGGAAGATAGAGATGTTTCCTATGTGATAGGAATAGAGATCTATAGAGATTGTTCTCGAAAACCTCTTGACCTGAAAAAGGAAAGCATACATTGGCAATCTATACTGAAGGGTTCCGTATGCACAGATTCATTGGGAGAAAACTTGTCCATGCTACATGGAGTTAGTATCCCAAAGCCAAGTGTCCAATTCTTATGAAGAATGGGAACATTAAGAATAGATATGGATCTATCATGTATGTAATCATCCCATCATCTTGCATGTATGGACTTGGCAAGAATAAAAGGCATTCATCTTGTATGTAGGACATGACAATATGATATGCTCATCCTGATAACTTGTATGTGGGACATGACGAGTGGATGTCTATCTAGTTCCAGTAAGGGTTACTGGAATACCATAAGAACTTGATAAGTACTTGAGAAGTACTAATTCTATGGAAAATAAGGAAGGGTTCACTGTAAAGAGTTACACTGATGCTAACTTTCGAAAAGGACAGAAAATTAATCACAATATATATGGGATATATAAAAGTGAATGTTTGCTGATAATTGGAAATGTTCCAATAAAGCCATTTTAAGAGGAAATGTCGAGTATCCATGTGTTAGAGAACAATAATGGATACTATATGGATATGGAAGTTCATGAGATGAACTTATAGATATTTTGATCTTTTATGACAAGGAGTACTTGGTCATGCAATGTGGCTAAAGGTTAGCAAAGGAATACTAGATCGCATATTACGGAAACTCCATCTCATATGTGTGACGTACATCGAAGAGATGAGAGACATGCAGTTAATACTAACTTTGGCAAGGTGTTGTCAGAACTCACTATGTTAGCACTAGTGTACAGTGACATGTGGGACACATTTGAATATCACTATGAATATGATTCAAGGGTGATTGGCTAACAGTGCAAGTGGGAGTCTGTTGGTATGTATTCCCTGAGAGCCAATCATGGGATGATTGGTGGGATACATTAAGATTGATTTGATATAGATCAGAGGCAAGCTTCCAATTCTTTCTGGTTCAGTCATATGAGATAATGATAGAACATAATTGAATGTCTAGAGAATGATAGTACTCAATGATGTATGCTTTTAGGTTGAGGACCTAAACGATGAGATCATACAGATGCTAAGAGTTTGTACATTCTTATTATGTCCCTAGTCGGATGTCATTGTGGAAGGTAGATAGACAGCAATGACACACAAGACTAGATTGCGGTGTTGGTTGATGACATAATCTCATTAGTCATGATATGGAGATATCAAACCAAACACATAGGTACTTGTTAGAGAGCAAGTTTACCGGATAGACCCACCGTGAGTTTGACACATGGAACCATGACATGGTAGTCACAGTCATTTCTCATAGTGATGGTGGTGAGTGTGATTATTTGACCTGAAATCACTACACTCAACACATGTCATTGGGTACACTTTGACATCATCAAACACAATCCTAAAACATGGGTTGTTATAAAGGTGATGATTGGGTGGCTTTGACACATGGGGCTTTTGAGGGTTGAGTGATATTTATGGGATTTGTCCCTCCTGAGGGAGTTTGATATCCATGGCCACTTGATGAATAGGATTGAGATAGGTGTGCGCATGCTTGTGTGAATTAGTATGTGATGTTGATGTCATACATATCTCCTCCAATCTACTCTGAGATCAAGAAAGTGAATGAACATTGACAGGATGATTGTTCCATGCCTTGAGTTCATTCGGGATATCAGTGACAAAGGAATTATACATTTGTTGTAACACCATACATGGATTGTATGATTGAAAGT
This sequence comes from Alisma plantago-aquatica, assembly GCA_963693085.1. Taxonomy (NCBI): domain Eukaryota; kingdom Viridiplantae; phylum Streptophyta; class Magnoliopsida; order Alismatales; family Alismataceae; genus Alisma; species Alisma plantago-aquatica. Next base: position 645,135,874 of record OY856412.1, read on the forward strand.
TGTTATCCAACTTTCTATTTCACTTGGGTAGCATTAATGTGCAACTAGGAACTGCTCTTTGCTTGTGAAGTCATAAGTGTTATGGACTTTCACTGCCAATGTGAAATGGACCTGCAGGGTCACACACATAGGATTTAACCTGGAAGAGGAGTTTATCCACAAATGATGTTTAGATTGATTACTAAAGGAGTTTAGTAGTTCAATTAAACACTCAATCAATTGATAGCTCAATATCATAGTGTTCAAGGTGTTAGACCGATTGATCAGAGTATCAGATTGATTGAAACTATGATTGACTAATTTGCACAAGTCTGCTGCTCCAACCGATCAGCTCATGTGATGAACCGATCAGCTCATGTTGGTGAACCGATCGGCTCATGTGATGAAACGTTGAGCTCAAGACAGGTTGAGACGACCGGTTCAAGGGTTGAACCGATCAACTCAACTGGTCTAATCGAGATCGTTTGGAAAGTGAGAAGACAATTTTGCAAATACAATTTGTTCACTTGTACAAATTCGATTTGGACAAGGATTAATATTTGATTAATTAGAGACAAATTTGAAAGTCAATTTGAGTTGGACCAGGACCACAAACCGATCGGCTCATGTGATGAACCGATCGGCTTAGGTGTCCCAAACGATCGGTTCAGGTGTGAAACGATCGGTTGAGGTCACTAAATGATCGTTTCAGGGTTGAAACGATCGGTTCAGCTGGCGCAAGTTGCTTGTTTTGTGGAAAATCTCAAACCCTTCTACTCCTGCATTAATCCCGCATTTCCCAGGGTAGATAACCCTATCCCATGACCCTCCTATATGTAGGGGTATTGGGGGCTTATCTGGTGAACAACTCAATGCACCAGTTGCTCTATAAAATTGTCGTTCTCTCTGGTTTTGGTAACTGAGAGAGAGCCCAAGCAAGTGCTACCCGATAAGGGAGGCACAGCAAGGGAAAGACAATTGCAGAAAGCAACTGGTGGTAGGAGAGTATGTCAGTGACTAGTTCACCGACAGGAGGGTGTGAATCCTTCCGATTCCTTATACGACAAGGAGATCAGAGTTCCAGGTGGTCTATTACAACCCCAATTTTATGGGTTTATTTGGTGAGAAATGTAATTTCTCATATTAAGGATATTTGAATAAATAATGATATAATTTGGTTCGAATAAATGGATTTCGTGTACAATAGCCTTGATGTTTGTTTTGTGGGCTTTATTGGCTATTGGGCCCAAATAACAAGAAAATTTAATTAGCGAATGAATAATTGAATATTCAAGAAAAGAAAAAATGTGCAAACCTCTAGAAGGCAAATCCAAAGAGGGATTTCGTGCCTCTTGGGTTCCTTGGGTTCCAAGGAGTCCAAAGTTGCATAAAGAGAGCAATAAGAAAAGAAAAGATCAATTAAGTATTTCTTTATTAAGAAAGAAATTGAAAATATTGATGAAATGTGGGAAATAATTGAAAAAAGGTATAATTGAGTAATCCTTGGTGGAATTTCGTATCCCAAGGATTCCTAATGTTGAAAGGAATACCAATAAGGAAAATAAAAGAGAAATAAAGAGAAAACCTCAAAAAGATATATTTTAATGAAGAAATAAACAAGATAATGTGAAATAATGCATTTAGATGCATCTAGAAGGATAATGAATATCCAATAAAAAGGATTTTGAAATAATAGAGTTTCTTGGGATCCAAGGAGTCCCAATGAAGAAAGAGGAAAGAGAAAATACCTATAAAAAAATAAGAATATCATGTGAATACATTATTATTGGATTATGTGGTATTGCTAAAAAGAAAGTATTTTTTTAAAGGAAAATAGGATTTCGTGTCAATGGGTTAAAAAGAAAAAACAAAGAAAATAAGAGAGATGTTTTTCGAAATCCTAATGTCAAAGGAAGAAGGAATATTATAGAAATATGAGAGGGAGAGAGACTAACTTATTAATGAAGGAATAACTTTTCCTATTGGTAGAGGGATTGGTTGCTTCGTGGGCAAGCACCCCAGGGCAGTACTACACTCCCCTATATAAGGGATAAGACCTAGGGGCTGAGTCCAGAAGATCCCCCACATATCTCTTCTTCTTCTTCCATGGTTTTATCCATAAACCCTAACTAACATAAAGTTGGGTGTTTTTGGGGCCACGAGGCTACATGAGAGAGTCGCGAGGGAGCCTTGTTGCTTCCACGACGACCCGAAGAGCTTGGGAGGGTATCCTTTCACCCCTGCTGGTCGTGGCAGAAGCAGAACGGCTGCATTGGGTGGTCGTGTTGCAGGTCTTCCCAAGCCGTGTTCCACCACTGTGGACACATATTAGGGCACCTGTAGGTGCGACAGAGGGAGATCAAAAGGATGGAGCAGGATCCCGAGGCCGTCGGGGTGTGGGGGAGGAGGAGAATCGTGCCCAAACGTACCTAGGGCAGCCGCGTCACGCTATCAAGAGGAGGAAGATGACCATTGTCGGGTTGGACGGATCTACCCCTCCGTGGGGTGAAGAGTTGCTAACTTAAACGAGGGCAAATAGATAATTTTTAAATGTTCCTGGACAAGCCGCGTCTACGTTACATGGAGAGGACACTTTGCGCACCCTGATTGGTCTGGGTAAGAGAAATCTTACAAAAATCATAACTAATTAATGGTAGCTTGGATTGATAAGTATAATATATCAATTTTTCTCAAAACAATGAGAGGAATCCAATAAAAATATTTTTAAAATCTAATTCCTCCTGCAATTCGAAAAGTAATGGAAGATATCAACTTTAATGTGTTAATGTTTAAAGAACCCTATTTTGAGATGAATAATATATTTATAAGGGTTTAATGGATAATTAGAGTTAGTATTAACCTGTTAATGATGAAAGGGAACATTAGGAACAAAAAGGATGAATTTGCATGTAATTAGTTTAATTTCGAGTTTACTGTGCATGAATAATACTTTAATGGGCCTTGAAACCCTAATGTTGGTAAACTCGACTCTTAATGGCTTTAATTGACTAATTTCATGATTAAAGTTGGAATATGTTGAATCTAAGCTATTTCGATCATTAAAGTCACTAATTTGTGGATAAATAACCTTAATATATAAATTAGGGTTTTCAATTGAATCAAGGTAGAATTAATAATAAATAGAGTTCATATGGGAATTAGACCATAATGAATTATGAGTTGTTAATCCGAAAGAAACTAAAGGTGATTATTGAGTCTAATGACCTTGAAATAACTTAAAAGGGTAAAGAAGGTAGTTTTGGTATAAAAGAGAAATAATCGACTTTAATTGGGCTTATGATGTTGAAATTAGGGTTTATGAAATAAGAGAGAATTTAAAATGATAAAAGCATTATGGAGGCAAAAACCCTAATAAAACCCTAACGTGGTCTAGAAAGCTTAAGGTGGGATCCAAGTCTAGCTTTAGAATGTTTTGGATAAACTATAAGACTTGGATCCCATGCATTAATTTTAGGATATTTTTGATTGCTTGTTGCTTGTTCTTTATCCTTATTGCTTAGACAATCAAGTTGCTATGGATCATGTATGTGGTTAATTATGAATAACCGCCTTAGTTTCCTGAGGATTTCCTGGATGGTTAATCGCATTGAATGCAAATTATTAGTTAGGATGTTCATACTTGCAAACTATAAAGTCACTATGATTATCACATTAATAATAGAAGTATGAATTCTCGCACTTACATGCCACCCTGATGGGTGATGCCAAAGGTCAGGCCCAGACGGGTAGACCAATGGACACCTTGAGCGGTAACCCCAGGCACCAAGCTCAGCATTGAGAAGGTGGCCTATGATATTGCATGACCAGTGGGCACCATGGGTGGTGACCCCCAGGCACCAAGCTCGGGATTGAGAAGGTGTCCTTAAGTCATTGGCAAAGGAAACCCTAAGGTGGGTATGCCAGGGTTAGGGAAAAAACGGTGGAGAATGTCATACTAAAAAGTGTAAATTGGCTTGGTAATAATTAACTTGATTGTGATAATTAGATTATTAGCCATATTTGCAAGATTTTGGTTGTTCCCACATACCAGTGTATTTCTTTATATTGACCGACGTTTTGTTTGTCGACGTTTTAGGAACAACAATTGAAATAACAAATAGTAAAGTGACACATTGTGGAAAAAGAAATAAAGTGCAAGGAGGATTAGATATAATAATTCAAGACCAGGATAGATAGATTTCCAAGGTTTTCAAAGATAAGTAAAGTTTTAATTTTATACCAAATTCCAGTTAGTTAGTAGAGTTTCATAATTTTTATAGATTATTTGTCGAACCTTTGACCTTATTAATTGGATAATGGCACCGACCTTTCGGTCTCCCTTAATTGGGGGTTACCGGGAGGCGGGGTCGTTACAATTGGTATAAGCGAATAGGTTCCTCAATTAATCTTTAATAATTATTAAATTTTAAAAATTATGTAGAACCCAAGGGATTTATTAGAGGATTGTCCGAAAGACTGAGGTGTCTAGAAAAGGATCACGTCTAGGGGCTGGAAATATTTTCCTTCGCACCGCTAGTCGGAATACGAGGACTCCCGGATTGTGTGACTGCCTGGCCGATGTCTTAGGATATGACTTGAAATAAGATACCTTTAGGACTCTCTCATCTTGTTCATCCCTTCTCAACTCAAATTCTAGTAAGGACCTTAAGGATTAGGGTTTTTTCTTCTCCTCACCCTCTTGAGGTATGGGTAAAGTTAATAAGGTCTAAGGAATCCTCCACCAAATTAATGAAAAGCATGTAAATAAGATGTCATGGACATAAGATTAATAGATTAAGTGCAAGCTAAAGAATAGATACATGCTTAGGTTGTATGACACGAGTTGTCATTGCCCTCAGGAGAGACCTGAGGATAGACCTCCTTGTTAGGTGGATGAGTAGAGAGAGTTAGTCTTAGAGGAAGATACCTCCATTGAAGGTAGAGACCTAGCACATCCTTTGAGGATGATGTTAACCCTAACCCTAAGTGAAGGTTAGAGAGAGATGACATGATGAGTTACATGTCATGGTAGACTGGGTGTTTGGATAGATATTCCTTTGGATTACCATATGAGCCATGTGAGGTTGGATGACCTAGCACCTTTGGCAACCCGGGAAAGGGTCATGCATGTTAGAACATAGGGTAGCTCCTTCATGGATGAAGTTAGTGAAGGACCTATAGAAACCCTATGGCTTATGCAAGTAAGGGATAGCATGCCCCTAGAGTACGTCAGTGGTATGGTAGTAGGTTGAAACCCTGGCCAGAAGGGCATGATGGATGGCTTATGAGATAAGCATAAAGAGATATGAATAATCTTGAGCCAAACATGAGTTGAGCATAGGCTTCAACCACATAGGGGTTTGCTTGAGAGCATGAGCCTTCATGGAGAAGGGACCTCTAGTAGGTATGGTTGGAGGTGGTTTTAGCTCTAGAGAGAGAGGAAGCAGGACCCCAACAAGGAGGTTTGAAGTCTAAAACCGCAAAACTTGAGGAATAGTGGGGAGTTGAGGATGATGCGACCTACGTGGATGATAGTGGTTGCCTTATGCTTGATTCCTGGAGGCTGATGATATCTTGGTTGCCTTTAGAGGAACCAAACCCTAGAGAGAGGACGATGCTTCTAGTACCCATGGTATAAGTGGTTACCTGCTGGATGAGATAAAGAGTGTTTTACACCCTGAGGAGGTTTAAGTAACCAGTTGCGAGGCTTTATACCTAGTTGGTTTCCCTGGAATAGGACTCAACTCCGAAGCATTACTCGAGTAGAAAGATCATGGAAGTACATGACATACCTTAGACATGCTTGATTCGTGGTTAAGAGGTTGAGCATGTAGTTGGATACCCAAAGGTGAACATAGGGTTCCTAGGTATAAGAGGGGAAGCAGTGTATCTGATTCTCATGATGAGATTTGAGTATCTATAGTTTCGAGCATGGTACTCCTCATGTGTAGAGGTAAAGGAAATCCCTTACGTTAAGGGTATGTTTGATGAACCCCTCACAACTAAGATGATGTAATGTTGAGGATGAGAACAAGTGTGACCTAGCATGGTTTTGTAGGTATGCTTGTGCCTTAGTAGTTGTTGGTTTAAGCATGCTCATATGGATGTAAACCCTAAGGATGATTGTGACCTTTGTTATAAAGGTGTAGTTTCCTCCCATCCTGGGAGAGGGACCCTTTGGTAGGGCGTTTACCAGTTTGGTTGGTTTTGAGGTAACCTAAGGAGGTTTCATAGGATCTTGAGAAGCTAAGTAAAGAGTACATGGCATGAGAATGAACCTATAGACCCATAGATAACCATCTCTATGTGCATGTGGATGTTTTACCATGGAGGTAACCGGTATGGGGCTCGACCAAGGTAGGCAGGTCGCCATGACCCTTATGAAAGGATGAAAGTCAGCCCATGAATGCAAGAAGAGAGATGATGAATGTTTGGGTAAGGTTATATGTTGGACATGTACAATAATAGAATCCTAAGTCTATCCTAGGGTAAGGTAGGGATAAGACCGATGGAAGAAGGAGTTGCCTAATTCCCTAGTTGCATATGACCATAGGGTCGGGAGGTAACAACTATCATTGTCTAAGGGCCATGGGTTAGGAGATTGATCACATTCATGGACTCATGGGACCCAAAGGGAAGATGAGTAGGGAACTCTTTGGATGCATAAGGGAAAAGGGATGACACCAAAAGTGTCGGCACCCTATAGACCTAGAGGAGATGACTAAGGATTGTGCTTGGACCAAGTAAGTTTGAGACCAGTTTTCTATGAAAGTAATTTTGATAACATGATGTTTGTGATGTATAGACATAAGTTACACGTTCTAACTCAGATTTAAAGGTGTACTGGCAAGGTGGGATGTACCATCTCTACTCTTGGAACAGGAAGAACTCTGTATTTGGACTGCAGCCAAGTGCTTATTTCCTCTTGTTATGGGAGGGAGAGATGGGACAATATGTATGACATACACCAAGAATAAAAGATGATGCAAGTTGGAACGTTGCTACAAGGTATGAGGATAGAGATGATAACATACCTTGGTGGAGTGAATGATACATGGATGGTTTACAAACATTAAGAGAAAGTATTGTAGTCATCTTATGAGGATGTTTTACCAGGAGCTATGTGAAATTTACAAGTTAACCAAGGTTGAGTTTGATCACCCTGAGGATGAGATCAGAGTTTCTTGATGAAGACAAACTTAGAGTTGGAGATGAGATGATAAGTATAATACATGGAGGTGTATGTCTTCGACATTACTTAACACCTATGGATAAGAAGGGGTAGTGAATGCTGTGGTTGAGATATAGCTGCCTAGTTTAGCTGGAAGCTAGAAGAAGTTGATGTTGTTAGGCTAACCTTAAGTTGAGAAAAAGAGATAAGTTTGGCTAACACTCAGATATAATGAGATATGTTGAACAAGATTAGTGGTTGTTTGGATAGCCAGCCTAGTCCTTGATGTGGTAGAAGGATGGATACACTTGTTTGGATAGGAAGGTAATAAAACCCTGATGAGAATGGTTTAGGGTTTCTAAGGAATCGATCTTGAGGAATCATGACGTACAGGAGATCATGGTTTAAGATCACCAAATATCGTGATACTACAAAGATAGTAAGTGATGGTAGTACTCTAGATGCTTTAAACAAAGTTGCATGTAGCATGTGGCCATGCAATCTAGGAGGTGAAGGACGAACACCAGTAACCCATTGTATCGATATAGAGGATAAAAGAGTCCCTAAGAGGGAATGGGAGTTCATCACTATGGATGTTGTGGTAAGTCTCCCTTTGACCCAGAAGGTCAACATGCAATATGGGTTATGGTAGATCGCCTTACCTAGATAACATGAGAAAGAAAGGAGTTTTGTCAAGAGATATATTTTGTTGACTACATAAGAGAGAGAGGTGGCTCGACTACACCATGATATGAGTTCAAAAGTTCTTGGGTATGACCAAGCTTCACTTCCATGAGGTGGAAGTGGATGCATGAAGAACTCGATGATAGTACAGTTTATCACCCCATACTAATGGATAGTATGATCCAGACTAGAGGGTCTGATGAGAACATGTGTGCTCATTCAGGGTGATACATAGAGACAGTTCTTAAGATGTGATGTTAACCACCATAACCTTTATCGGAATGCAAGAAGTCTTATAGAGAGGATGTGTCGGTCACCACTTCATTAAGATGATGTTGGTGAAGGAGGCCTCGTGAAGGTCAGAAAGAACCACAGTGTGTGCAGATGAAGTTGCCTTGATTGTGAAATGGATGAGAGAGAGAGCCCAGTGGTGACATGAGTCACGAGCTAATGCAAAGCAGATTGACATGCAGTTCATTATGGGAGAATATGTGATGTGAAAATCTGGCCACTCTAAGCTACAACTGAGAAAGTTGAGTCCTCGATATATGGGTCTATTTGAGATGGATTGGTGGAGATGGTTGTGTTTAGCCTTGCCCCTCAGGATAACGTGATGAATAAATGTGTTCCATGATTCTGATCTGGAGCACTATGTGAGGTACCCAAGCCATGTGCTGAGCCCTGAACCTATTCAGCTTTTAGGAGGTTGCAATGTCCTGAGTCACCTATGAGGGTATGATATACCAAGGTAAGAAAGAACTCAGATGGAAGAAAATGAGATGATGAAGGTTCTTGGGGAGCACCATGTAAAGGGTGAAGCCACATAAGAGCCATGATGGACACATGAAAGGCTTATCATGTTTGTTTGCTTGCTTGATGGAATTTTGAGGGCAAAATTCTTATAAGAGGGGAAGGATGTTACAACACCAATTTTTGGGTTTATTTGGTGAGAAATGTAATTTCTCATATTAAGGATATTTTAACAAATAATGATATAATTTGGTTCGAATAAATGGATTTCGTTTACAATAGCCTTGATGTTTGTTTTGTGGGCTTCATTGGCTATTGGGCCCAAATAACAAGAGAATTTAATTAGTGAATGAATAATTGAATATTCGAGAAAAGAAAAAATGTGGAAACCTCTAGAAGGCAAATCCAAAGAGGGATTTCGTGCCTCTTGGGTTCCTTGGGTTCCAAGGAGTCCAAAGTTGCATAAAGAGAGCAATAAGAAAAAGAAAAGATCAATTAAGTATTTTGTTATTAAGAAAGAAATTGAAAATAGTGATGAAATGTGGAAAATAATTGAAAAAAAGGTATAATTGAGTAATCCTTGGTGGAATTTCGTATCCCAAGGATTCCTAATGTTGAAAGGAATACCAATAAGTAAAATAAAAGAGAAATAAAAAGAAAACCTCAAAAAGATATATTTTAATGAAGAAATAAACAAGATAATGTGAAATAATGCATTTAGATGCATCTAGAAGGATAATGAATATACTATAAAAAGGATTTCAAAATAATAGTGTTTCTTGGGATCCAAGGAGTCCCAATGAAGAAATAGGAAAGAGAAAATACCTATAAAAAGAAAATAAGAATATCATGTGAATACATTATTAATGGATTATGTGGTATTGCTAAAAAGAAAGTATTTTTTAAAGGAAAATAAGATTTCGTGTCAATGGGTTAAAAAGCAAAAACAAAGAAAATAAGAGAGATGTTTTTCGAAATCCTAATGCCAAAGGAAGAAGGAATATTATAGAAATATGAGAGAGAGAGATACTAACTTCTTAATGAAGGAATCACTTTTCCTATTGGTAGAGGGATTGGTTGCTTCGTGGGCAAGCACCCCAGTGCAGTACTACACTCCCCTATATAAGGGATAAGACCTGGGGGCCGAGTCCAGAAGATCCCCCACATATCTCTTCTTCTTCCATGGTTTTATCCATAAACCCTAACTAACATAAAGCTGGGTGTTTTCGGGGCCACGAGGCTACATGAGAGAGTCGCGAGGGAGCCTTGTTGCTTCCACGACGGCCCGAAGAGCTTGGGAGGGTATCTTTTCACCCCTGCTGGCCGTGGCAGCAACAGCACAGCTGCATTGGGCAGTCGTGTTGTAGGTCTGCCCAGGTCGTGTTCTTCCGCCGTGGACACATCTTAGGGCATCTGTAGGTACGAAGGAGGGAGATCAAAAGGATGGAGCATGATCCGGACGTCGTTGGGGTCCGGGGCAGAGGAGAATCACGCCCAAACGTACCTAGGGCAGCCGTGTCATGCTCTCAAGAGGAGGATGACGACCAATGTCGGGTTGGACGCATCTACCCCTCCGTGGGGTGAAGAGTTGCTAACTTAAATGATGGCAAATAGGTAATTTCGAAATGTTCACGGACAAGCCGCGTCTACGTTGCATGGAGAGGACACTTGGTGCGCCCTGATTGGTCCGGGTAAGTGAAATCTTACAGAAAATCATAACTAATTAATGGTAGCTTGGATTGATAAGTATCACATATCAATTTTGCTCCGAAAAACAAGAGGAATTGAATAAAAATATTTTTAAAATCTAATTCGTCCTACAATTCAAAAAGTAATGGAAGATATCAAATTTAATGTGTTAATGTTTAAAGAACCCTATTTTGAGATGAATAATATATTTATAAGGGTTTAATGGATAATTAGAGTTAGTATTAACATGTTAATGATGAAAGGGCACATTAAGAACAAAAAGGATGAATTTGCATGTAATAAGTTTAATTTTGAGTTTCATGTGCATGAATAATACTTTAATGGGCCTTGAAACCCTAATGTTGGTAAATTCGACTCTTAATGGCTTTAATTGACTAATTTCATGATTAAAGTTGGAATATGATGAATCTAAGCTATTTCGAGCATTAAAGTCCCTAATTTTTGGATAAATAACCTTAATATAGAAATTAGGGTTTTCAATTGAATTAAGGTAGAATTAATAATAAATAGAGTTCATATGGTAATTAGACCATAATGAATTATGAGTTGTTAATCTGTAAGAAACTAAAGGTGATAATTGAGTCTAATGACTTTGAAATAACTTAAAAGGATAAAGAAGGTAGTTTTGGTATAAAAGAGAAATAATTGACTTTAATTGGGCTTATGATGTTGAAATTAAGGTTTATGAAATAAGAGAGCATTTAAAATGATAAAAGCATTATGGAGGAAAAAACCCTAATAAAACCCTAATGTGGTCTAGAAATCTTAAGGTGGGATCCAAGTCTAGCTTTAGAATGTTCTGGATAAACTATAACACTTGGATCCCATGCATTAATTTCAGGATATTGTTGATTGCTTGTTGCTTGTTCTTTATCCTTATTGCTTGGACAATCAAGTTTCTCTAGATCAGGTATGTGGTTAATTATGAATAACCGCCTTAGTTTCCTGAGGATTTTCTGGATGGTTAATCGCATTGAATGCAAATTATCAGTTAGGATGTTCATACTTGCAAACAATAAAGTCACTATGATTATCACATTAAAAATAGAAGTATGAATTCTCACACTTACATGCCACCCTGATGGATGATGCCAAAGGTCAGGCCCAGACGGGTAGACCAATGGACACCTTGAGCGGTAACCCCAGGCACCAAGCTCGGGATTGAGAAAGTGGCCTATGATATTGCATGACTAGTGGGCACCATGGGTGGTGACCCCCAGGCACCAAGCTCAGGATTGAGAAGGTGGCTTTAAGTCATTAGCAAAGGAAACCCTAAGGTGGGTATGCTAGGGTTAGGGAAAAAGCGGTGGAGAATGTCATACTGAAAAGTGTAAATTGGCTTGTTAATTAACTTGATTGTGATAATTAGATTGTTAGCCATATTTGCAAGATTTTGGTTGTTCCCACATACTAGTATATTTTGATATACTGACCGACGTTTTGTTTGTCGGCATTTTAGGAACAACAATTGAAAGAACAAACAATAAAGTGACACATTGTGGAAAAAGAAATAAAGTGCAAGGAGAATTAGATAGAATAATTCAAGACCAGTATAGATAGATTTCCAAGGTTTTCAAAGGTAAGTAAAGTTTTAAGTTTATACCAAATTCCAGTTAGTTAGTAGAATTTCATAATTGTTATTGATTATTTGTCGAACCTTTGATCCTCTTAATTGGATAACGGCACCGACCTTTTGGTCTCCCTTAATTGGGGGTTACCAGGAGGCAAGCTCGTTACATGGTCCGTGTGGACTACTTTAGAGGCGGGAGACTTCTGCTGCTCGGAGGACAGTTGTCAATCCTAACAGTCCCGGTGAGACCAGGAGTTGCACAGACACCATCCAAGACTAGAGGTAAAGACCATGCAAGCCACGAGGTAACGTCGCGGAGCAAGCCTCGGGACAAGGTACGCCTCTACAAACCATTCTTCCTATTTTATAGATGTTGATGTGTTTCCTTTATTCTGGGTTTAGGAGAAGAAAATTTTTGTTTCTTCTTCCTTCTTTGTCTCCCCTAAAACCCATCAAAACTTTGGAGTACAACAATCTAAAATGGACATTCATGATCGACCCATTCTATATATGATCAGAGGGAAGATGAGTATTAAATCAAGTGTTATCTGATATGTCAATATTAGAAAAAATATATATATTTGAATCAAACCCTAATAATTTATTAGTATTCACTTTGATGAATGTGTACCACCTATCACATTCTTGAGAACATGATTTGACCAGTAGGTGTATAATGTGTATTTGATCTCCAGAAATTTCAGTAGAAAATACCCACCTACATATGTTCCCAAAGAACAAAAGGGGAAATGCTTCAGAAATTTCTTGAAATCAAACACACATTATACACTTACATCCTAAGTGAGATATAGTGTTCGAGAATAGTACCAAATCAGGTAATGTCCAAGGTTTACTCCTAAATAGTAAATCTTGAATGATTTCTAGGCCAACAAACTATATGTGTTAGGGTCTACAAAATTGGGTTTACTATTTAGATGTTTAGGGTTAATTAGGTAAATTTATAACAATTTTTATGTAGATCATGTTAACTGAGAGAAACTCTTATCAACTTCAATGTTTTAACTCCAAGGTGTGATTGTTCATCCATACTAACAGTCAAATTGTTAAACATAGACAATGCACTTAACATAGATAATAAAGGAAGACTCGTCACAATTTTCTTACCAAACAATGCACTTATTTATCCATACTAATATTTAAATTTCCAACAATTGAAATGTTCTCAACATAAATAATAAGGAAGAATCATCACAATTTTCATATGGAACAATGCACTTATTTATCCATTCTAACATTCATCAAAATTTTCATTATAATAGAGATGAAATCAAGCAGGAGAAGGAGGAGAGGGGGAAGGTTGAGAGGGGAAGGAGGACGAGGAGAGGAAGAAAGAGAAAGTTGGAGGAGATACCTCTATTTCTAGAAATTGAGGAAGAAATGAAAATGGCTGAAGACTAGGAGCAGTGTCATTGGAAGAAGCAACGTCAAACACAGCAGTAAAAGTAGTAGTTGCAGTAGCAGAGGAAGCAGTAGTAGCATTAGAGGAGTGCTAATGGAGGAGTAGGAGGAGCATTGGTGTCAGTAGTAGTGGGGGATCTGGAGCAACAAACAAAGGCGTGATGGATGGAGGAAGAATTTACGGAGTAGTAGCCAAAGACCAAACCACACATTTAATTAGAGAATAGGGGTTTCATGGGTGTCATTAAGTGGAACTTAGGCATTACTTATTAAAAATATTGATGATTAAGACTATAGTCTTTAGTTGTTGGGGAAAAGTTGTCGTCACATCTCGATATATGTCGTTGATTACCAACTAGATAACTATAATCTCATATACTTATATCGAATAAAAAACACCAACCTCGCTAAAACTTTACTAATCGGTTGCTATCAAAATGTCGATGCCATTTGTGAATCTCCTTCGTTGATTTTTACAATGAGAATCCAAACCACATGTACATATCCCTAATAGAAAAACACTAACCTGGATAAGACTGTATTCATCAGTTACTTACAAAAAATTGACAACAAAGCTTACTCTCTATCCTTAGTTTCCAAAAAAAAATGATACCACATGTACTTATCCCTAATAAAAATGTCAACTTTTCTAAGACTTTAGACATCGTTCATAGCACAAAAATGATGGCATACCCCAATTTTAGAGGGAAATTTTTTGTGAGACACGTGGCGGGAATCCTTTGTCATATGTTCTCTTAGAAAAAATTTGATGTCGGTTCTCTTAGAAAAAAGTTGACGACTCATGGTTTTTGGAGCAAAATATATCATGGTGTACTTGACCTACAAGGTCAGTTTGTAATTGTAAAAATCGACAAAAGAGTTTTTTGGAGGAAAAATATATTTTGCAAGAAGGGATTTATCATCAGTTATTCACAACCAACGCTATAGGCCTATATCAAAATTTTACACTAAAATATTTAATTTTACAGGCTATATTAGACGTTGGTTCTTCACAAAAAAGTTGATATTATAGTAAAAGTTGTACTGATATTTTTTTCTTAATTGGAAAGATGTAACCAGTAGTGATGTTTGTGTTATACCCACTGATACAATAGTTTTGTAATGTCAGTTTTCTATAAAATTCAACGTTAACAAAAGTGACACCATAGGTCAAAAACATATTAGTGAGCTCTCTGTCAAAACCACAAATGAAAACCAGTTGTTGTTTGTCATCCAAAGGAAGATAACATAGTAGAAATGACCATCAATTCATATAGACCAAACAAAGATCCACATCGGATCAATGCCTCTCCACCATATAGGTACGATGAGGATGTTGAGTATGTATTAGTGAGATTTGTGAGTGAAGCAATACTCACCAAGTTAAATGTTTACACTACTAGTGTTGGACTTATTGAAAGGGGAGGAAGATGAAGTAGATTGGCACAATGTTGTAGCTTTTTGTTGTGTTTCCCTCTTCCTACAAGTGCTTTTGTGTTTTGTTACCAGATGTAGTAGATAAGGATGGATGCTTGTATAAAGATGACTTGGGTTGATTGTGTATTTGTAGTGTTGTAAGGACAATGTAATGACCTACATGGCTAGATTATCACCTCAAGATGGAATAATGGTTAAGGAGGACACCACCTATATGCATATTTATTACATTAATAAGATTAATTGGGGTGGACGAATATAAATTACCAATGTTTTGGTCCTTATATAATAGGTCCTATATAACCCATTGAAAGAAAAATAAAAGCGGGTTCATTGAGAGTTTTTCCAAGGAGGTAGGTAGGACAACTATAATGTGGAGTTTTTTACTAAAATAGTTTGTTATTTTTGTGTTTTTAAGATCTATAAGGTGTCTTAGTGAATAAATTGAAGTGTGGGTCCAAAAGTAGCATCATTTTATTTAAGATCTCAACACCCCATATATATGCAGTGGGATTCCAAAAATGTATATCAAATAAAACCCACCTTATGAAGTCACCATAGAACCAAATTTGGTGTACCATCTAGAAATATTTACTAGTACAAAGTGTTCGATGCAAAGAACAAAGATCACTAGACCAAAATGATGATCAGTTGTAGTCCCCTCCACTAAATTCTATGGTGGTTGATTAGATGACATTATCTTAGGGTTGGGGGGACTGCATCCTAGGATGAGAAATTTAAGACTATGAGTAACATAAATGACTTTGATAATATTTTAATTGGTCCCTGATGCGATGATTTTGAGTCGCATTTATAGACTCGTTTGATATGTGTTTTATGCATTTATTAGTCATTTTCATGGTTAATGTTGCATAATTCATTCATTTTGGTCTATGCTACTTCTTTATGTCAAATTCCCTTTATTTAAGCATTTTGAGTATTAATTATCAAAAGAATATATTTTGTGTGAACTTATGTGGTTTCTTGTGTTAATTTCAGGAAAAACGAGTATATGTTGTCGTCGATACCATCGACGGTGGTCGATACCATCGACCAGGCCTTAGGTTGCTAGCCGCAAGGAGCATCACAGAGTCGATACTATCGACAGGAGAGTCGATGGTATCGAGATACCTTCAGGTTGCTGGCGAGAAGACAGTCGATACTATCGACGAATGTCGATACCATCAACAAGTGGAGCTACAGCGACGGTAAAAGGACAAAAGCGACACCTAAAGAGTCGATACCATCGACCTGCGTCGATGGTAATGAGCTAGCATCAGTCGCGATAAAGAAAAGAAAAGAAGACCAGCCGATACAGTGCAGCGTCGATACTATCGACTCGCGTCGATGGTATCGACGCCGTCAGATATGAGTTTGTTTCAGATTGATCTTAATCGGACGGCTGTGATTAATTGACGACCTAATTCGGAAAATATACCTAATGATGGCGTACTAGAGAGGGGGAGGACGTCATTAGCCGCTACACACATCCCGGAGAGCGAGGAGAGAAGAACGGAGCACGAGAGCACGCCCCAGCCGATCTGGACACTGAAGAAGACGATTTCCACCACCGAAAGGTGGGAGAACGCGTATTCCACACCAAGAATCGCTTGGATCTTCTCCGTTCAGGGGTTTTACCACTCAATCACATTTTTCTCCATGTTACCCTTTTTCTTCCCCACGTTGTATTCTGAGATGAACATGCGGGGCTAATCCCCTTTGTCTTTAGGACTGGGAGTAGCCCGGGTTTTCATTGTATGACAATTTTATCGTAGTAATTCATATCTTATCTCTTGAATCTGTGGTATAATTTCGTTTTCTCCAATATATTGTTATGCTTGATCACCATAATGATAATCTAATACCCTTAATTACTTTGAAAGAAGAATTAATGGTTGAAAAGAGATGGAATTTACATTAATGGACAAATCCCTTGAACAAGGTGGTGTAAGATTAATGGTGGATGAGAGGTCTTTTTTAATGTACTTAGTTTAGGGTATAGGTTACTACGACGGTGGAACCGACCTAAACATAGGTAGTGAATTGTACCACGACAGTGGGCAATTCTGATTTCAGGCCACTACCTGGATAGAGAGATAAATTTGGATGACCGAATAGAATTTAATACAATGAAAACCCGTGGTGAAACCGCAATCCTAAAGATCTCCTTTTGAATTGATTAAACCAAACATTTAATCGATTGCTTTGTTTTCTTTGATTTTTATTTTCTTTTAATTTTAACAACAACTCTCAACTTTTTAATCGACTTAGTTGATCGCAAGTAGTTAGTAAGAGTCTCCGACAATTTCATGTATCCCTGAGTTCGACTCGGGCCTCACAAAGGCCTGTATTACTTCGACGTGTTCACTTGCGTTTCTGCGCACGGTAAAATTGCGTCACGTTTTTGGCGCCGTTGTCGGGGATACGACAATTTTTTGGCACTTCGAGTGTTGTGAGCGGCCACTCTAGGCCACATTTTTTTTATCATTCCAAAAATTTATAATCTATTTTCTAAATATTTGCAATCGTCAAGCACTGTACTGAAATTAAATTTCTCTATTTGTAGGTACTGTGCATGGTGCAGACGCATAGTACAGATTACACGCAACACACACTAGAGGTTCCGCTGCCGGGATCGGAAGACGAGGATGAGTATAATCAAGACCATTTAGAAGAAACAGATTCAGAATCCAAACAAGAAGAAATGGAAGAGGAACAAGCAATATAGGAGAAGATCAAGGCTTCTTCATCGTCCGCGTCGAAAGGGCCAATAAAGAAGCAGGAAATTAACATTCCAACATACAAAATTGATCCTGCATTAATAAATTTGGTGAAGTCCAACGCATTCCATGGGCTTAAGAATGAAGACCCAGTTACGCATATCAGCCAATTTGTGGAAAATTGCGACATGGTCAAGATTGACAGATTCCCACAGGATGTACTCTATCTTAAGTTGTTCCCAAGTTCTCTGGCGGGAGCTGCACGAGAGTGGTTACACAATGTAGACGACGAATATGTGGAATCATGGAACCATATGGTCGAGGTTTTCATTGAAAGGTTCCTCCCACCCAAGAAGACCAACGATTTGATAAGAAAGATTCACAATTTCACTCAGAAGGCAGGTGAGACCTACTCGGAGACGTGGGAACGTTTTCAGATTATGTTGAGGAGGTGCCCACACCATGGTCTGGATAAGGAGAAGCAGGTCAAAATCTTCTATTTTGCTCTCTCTGAGCATGATAGAAGTAACTTAATTCAGTAGGGTCAGGATTTTTCTTAAATAACACAGATACCAGTTGCTGGGAAATTCTGAAGAATATGGCGAAGAAGCAATCTTGGGGCGATATAGATGCACTGGAACAAGTTAAAGTTGCAGGTGAGTCCAGAGCCATAAAGGAGTTGAATGACAAGTTAGATCTTCTAGCCAAGAAATTGCTAGCCAAGGAAGATGCATCATATGATGAGGAAGCCCAAGTCAAATTCATGCAACAACAGGGCTATAGAAATAATGATTATGCTTGGAGGAGGGACAAGAAGTTCTCGTGGAACGATCCCAATAACTTCCTATAAGATCCTGATGCAAAGCCACAACCTAGAGCTGAAGATAAGAGCACCGAGTTCTTTAGTCAAATGGTGCAGCAGAATCAGGAGATGATGGGTATGTTCAGTAAACAACTGCAGTCCCAGGGTGACATTTTGACCAAATTTGGGCAAACACTGCAAAGTCATGGAGCACAAATGCGGGCGTTAGAAACCACCGTGACCTAGATTTCACATGAAGTGGCGGCCATCAAGCATGCCAATCAACAAAGATAGGCTGGGAATGTAGATGTGGTTCAAGCACATCACCAAGTTAAATACATGTCTGTGATTAATGAAGAAGAACCCCAGATCACAGAGATAAAGGACCAAAGCAAAGTGATGTTTGATACGGAGGCTACACCGGCAATACCGTATCCTCGTAGTCATTATGGACTACCAGGCGGATACTCTCCTTTCAGGAAATCCCGCCAAGAGCCCATGATGGTTGCGCCCCCGCCTAGGCAAGAAGAGCAAGTTAAAGCCGTCTGTCAAGGTGCGGTTACATCCATTGCGAGAGAGAAACCACAACAAGTTATACATGTTGATGATGTTTCGACAAAATCCACGCCAGAGGGAGTCATTAAAGCAAGATTAGGTAAGTTGGCCCCGAAAAGCTCATATGTGCCACCTCATAAGCGTGTTAATGAGGCAGGTGTGTCAAGTCTGGACAACCCTAGGCTGAAGAAAGAGCACCGGAATTATAGAAAATTCTTGGAGATGTTCAGAAAACTTCATATCAACATTCCGTTAGTGGAAATGATTGAGAAGATTCCCGCCTACGGGAGGTTTATCAAAGAAATCATCAACAAAAAGAGGCAGATTAAAGACACAGATGTTTTTCGGATGACTGAAATGGTGAGCTCAATCATCCATGGGAGTTCACCACCAAAGAAGAAAGATCCAGGAAGCCTTTATATTCCATGTTCGATAGGCGATCGACACTTTCCACGAGCTCAGTGTGATTCGGGCATGAGCATTAATCTTATGCCACTAGCCACATTTCAAAAGCTTGGGTTGAAGGAAATGAAAAAATCGGCAGCAACTATTGAGTTGGCGGATGGGTCCATTGTAATGCCATACGAGTTTGCGAAGATGTACTCATCAAGGTGGACAAGTTCATCTTTCCGGTAGATTTCGTCATCATGGATATGCCACAGCTTCAAAGTTGCGAGATGTTATTAGGTAGGCCATTTCAAGCAACGGTCGATGTAGTCACTACAATTGGGAGAGGTACGCTGACGTTGGGAATTGGTCAAGATCGAGTGGAGTTCAAGCTGCCGCACGGTCCTTTGGGCACCTTCTCTGAAATACCAAGTTGATGAGGAGCTTCAAGTCGTCTAGCCTAAGACGTTAAATAAGGGTGCTTGTTGGGAGGCAACCCATCCATTGGTACCTTAGTTTAGTTCATTTACATTTGTAGTTTAAATTGTTTTCACTTAGTTTGTAGTGTAAAAAAGATACTGTGATCATTTGTTACATGTGCAGGGCTGAGGCAGAGTCGATACCATCGACCCTTCAGTCGATGGTATCGACTGGGGTACAGGTTGGCGACTACAAGAATCACACGGCATCGATACTATCGACGGCCTCGTCGATAGTATCGACACACCAACAAGTTGATCACCAAGTCAAGGTCGATAGTATCGACATGCCAGTCGATACCATCGAGATCTCTGGAGATTTTCAGAAGAAATCATCTCAGTGATGTCGATACCATCGACGGGCGCGTCGATGGTATCGACTTATTCACACACAGAAGGCGGCGGTTGGCCTCGCCAAGAGTTTCCCTAATAAGAGAGTCGATACTATCGACTCGCGTCGATAGTATCAATGTGCCACATCAACGATCCGCGAGGAAAGATCAACGGCGATCGCAGCAACCAGAGAGTCGATCTGTGGGACGGGTCGATACCATCGACATCTGTCGACAGTATCGACACATCAGCGATCCGGGCCCTGCAGATCCAACCATCGATGACTGTCGATACTAGCGAAAATGCGGATTGTGCTACGCGGGTCAATACCATCGACCTGCGTCGATGGTATCGACGCGCAGATAGCAGCGCCGGCGTCAGTTATATAAGAAGCGGTCATTCGTCAGATGACGTCACACCTTCAACGAGTTCTTCCTCCACTTGCGCCGAGCGTCCTCCATAGCAACCGGAGCCCAGTTACGAGCACCACAGAGCACAAGTCTTCACCGAGCCTTCATCTAGCAGAGATTTGCTTCTCCGACCTTCTACGATCTGCACCGAGCTCCTTCTTCTACTTCTCTTTCTTCTGCAATCATGGTGCATGGTGTTGGTGCATCGTCTTCATGCGCGAACCCGATGGACATCCCAAAGTTTGTGCCACCTCCGACCGCGTCAGTTGCACGCCCGCGGCTGATTCATCCATCTGTGGAGGTGAAGAAGATATACGAAGAGATTCTTAAGAGGAAGATTGAGCCAACCCGTTATGTTGAATGGGAAACCATCTGCAACCTTGGGTTCGAAGCGAACCTCGACTACGTTCTGAAGGGTCAGGCCCGACACACGGGAAGACAGCCTGAGGAGCTGGAATTTCATGCAGATGGTCAGCCGTTCTTCGGTGAGTGGCCTACTTACAAGGAGTTGGTGGCTAAGTTCATGGCGTCACTGGACGTTTGCATCGTACCCAACAACGTCATAGCCACCGACCACGAGTGGATCAAGGGTCGGGTGTCGTTCCGGCTGTACAACAATGACTACACCCTTACACTCCGGCAGTTCAATAGGATTTTCAACTGGAATCACTCGCAACATGACTACCTGCGCCCGGACAACCACACCGACTATGACGCCATCTTCACTGAGCTGGTTACGGTGCCGCCGGGGAAGTCATTAAGCTACCATAATGTTGTGGTAGCTAATTTTGAGCACCCTTTCATCCGGATTCTGCACCGGATGCTCAGTTCGACATTGTTTGCTCGGGGGGATTCGGCCCTCAACAAGTTTCAGGAGACGGACTTATTCTTTTTGTATAAGCTCCTGAAGCGTCAAGAATGCAATTGGGGTGCCTTCTTTCTACAGAGAGTTTTGGCGGTGAAGAAGAGTATGAGGAAAGCGTCGATTCATTTCGGCGGGCTCATCACCAAGCTGGCTTCATACCTCGGTTTGATTTTCCAGCAGCTCACTCCTTCATCCAACAGGAGCAAGGTGAACTTGCAACATTTGCACCGGTCCAATCTCATTCTTCTTCGAGATGGTTTGGTGTATGCGCACTGCCACGTCAACCATGCCTACCAGGAATGCTCGCTGCCTGATCCGGTCTTCAACATTGAAGGGGTGCAACACTTCCGATGGCCAATCATAGCCATCGCCGACTCCGATGAAGAAGGCGGCAACGACGGCGGTGACGACGGAAATGACGACGAGGCTGAGGAGGAAGAGGAGGCATTTACACCTCTTCGAGCACGAGTGGCACCAGGGAAGCGTCCTCGGATGCATTTGGGTGCATTTTCATCATCACAGCCTACACTGCCACCACCACCGCCCTCGCAGCCAAGCGAGGATGTCTATTCTATGCAGGGCATGTATACTATGTTGCAAGACATACATCAGACGCAACATCATCACATGCCGATGCACACCGATATTCAAGACACTACAAATCAGTTGCTGGACAATCAAAGGGCAATGTTTGAGAACGAGCGTCTTCTCCTGGACAACCAACAACAAATTCATGATCGGTTGCAACTGATGGAGATGCAACAGGAGCCCTTTTATGACCACTATTGGAGCCAAAATTACTTTGGAGGCTATCCACAACCTCCACCTAGGGCCCAGTTTGATTCGAGCTTCCAGGGGGAATATCCGTCTTGGGACCCTACGGCTCCGCAGTACCCGCCTCCACCTGAAGTGTAAAAGCAGTATCTCTATTCCAACCTTTAAGATTGTTTTTGACTATGAGGCCATAGTCGAATTCAAGCTTGGGGGGGTGTTTGAACAACTCTATCTTTCATTTTCTCTGTTTTTAGTTTTCTTGCTTTTGTTTCTTGTCATTTGTTTCCTGCAATTTTAGTTTGTCTGTAGGATCCACACTCTATCTAGTGTAATCGTGGATGTCGTTAATCTTGAGTCATCTCAGTTGCATGTGCATGGGAATTAAGGGAAACTAAAAAAATTTGAGTGTTCGCAAGCTTGAGTGTTGTTTAACCCTGATCACCTGACTTAGAAAATGATTGGTTTTGTCAACTTTAAAATAGAAAATCACAACTGTACATTCCTAATGATTCATGAAAGTGGACGGAATTGGTTGTTTGAGCCTAAACTGACCAAATGATAATGAGACTTTAATTTGAAGTAAGAGAGAAAAACTTCTTAACTACTACACAGGTCAGTAAGGAGGGACATATAATATTTTTCGAAGGTTCAGTCAACTAGTCTTGTGATCTGTCCACCTCAATGTTTTTCACCATCCACCAATATTTGGAAGTAAAGTACGGTTTTAACTCTTTTTGATTGCATGGCATTTAGATAGGACTTGCATTGCAATCACCTTCATTTGTTTTGCATGTAAAATGGAAAAAATGAAAAAAGATTAGAATAGATATACATGCACATTACCCTTAGGTGCATGTCATGTAGTTGCATTCATAACTTTTATGCATGAAGTATATCATGTATCTCATTTATTCTTTAATGGTGAATTAAATTGTTCCATACCTTTTGAATAGTGTAAATATTTGAGCTATGCAGAAAATATAAGCCCAATAAGTATTCATTGTCAATCATGGATATAAGGGTTTGTAATGAAATAAAAAGAAGAAAAAAATATCTAAAATTGAAAAAAAAATTATTCAGAAGCAACAAGAATAAGAAGGAGAAAGGAACATAATCTCACATGTATTTCAAGATAAGTGAGTACATGATGTAGTTTAATTAGATATCCATCTCATTTTGTGACGAATTGTTAGTGCATGCATCATACCACCCAATCTTAGGCATTAGGGCATCTTTCATGTGCATTTGCATCATTTAGGGCATTTTTGTTGTATGCATGTTGAAATCGTATAATGCTTCCACTTCTTCCATGAGCCACCCATTTCATCCACCCGTTGCTCGAATTGGTAGGCCACCGTGAATTTCTCCTCACTAGTGAATATCAGGAGAACTGCTTCCATGTAGATGGTAGTTAGGGTGAGCAACGTAGTTTAGAAAATCACAAGATTCACTAAGTCTAGACCGGCGAATTTTATTATGTTAACTGCCTTATGTGATAGTGTTCATCAGTTTGAGGTTAATATCTTTTATGGATGATTACTGTCACCTTTAGGGTAATTATCATTCTGTGGTTAGTGAGGGCCAGTATGCGAATGTCCGGTGGGAGTCATGTGGGGTGTCTATTGTGATGCTTTGTTCTTTAGTTGACTCTTGCAATTCTATTCTAAGGTTTAGTTGTTCGAGGGCGAGCAATGTTCAAGCTTAGGGGAGTTTGATGCGATGATTTTGAGTCGCATTTATAGACTTGTTTGATATGTGTTTTATGCATTTATTAGTCATTTTCATGGTTAATGTTGCATAATTCATTCATTTTGGTCTATGCTACTTCTTTATATCAAATTCCCTTTATTTAAACATTTTGAGTATTAATTATCAAAAGAATATATTTTGTGTGAACTTATGTTGTTTCGTGTGTTAATTTCAGGAAAAACGAGTATCAGCTGTCATCGATACCATCAACGGTGGTCGATACCATCGACCAGGCCTCAGGTTGCTAGCCGCAAGGAGCATCATAGAGTCGATACTATTGACAGGAGAGTCGATGGTATCGAGATACCTTCAGGTTGTTGGCGAGAAGATAGTCGATACTATCGACGAATGTCGATACCATCGACAAGTGGAGCTACAACGACGGTAAAAGGACAAAAGTGACGCCTAAAGAGTCGATACCATCGACCTACATCGATGGTATCGAGCTAGCATCCGTCGCGATAAAGAAAAGAAAAGAAGACCAACCGATACAGTGCAGCGTCGATACTATCGACTCGCGTCGATGGTATCGACGCCGTCAGATATGAGTTTGTTTCAGATTGATCTTAATCGGACAGTTGTGATTAATTGACGACCTAATTCGGGAAATATACCTAATGACGGCGCACCAGAGAGGGGGAGGACGTCATTAGCCGCTGTACACATCCCGGCGAGCGAGGAGAGAAGAACGGAGCACGAGAGCACACCCCAGCCGATCCAGACGCTGAAGAAGATGATTTCCACCACCGAAAGGCGGGAGAACGTGTATTCCACGCCAAGAATCGCTTGGATCTTCTCCGTTCAGGGGTTTTACCACTCAATCACATTTTTCTCCATGTTGGCCTTTTTCTTCCCCACGTTGTATTCTGAGATGAACATGTGGGGCTAATCCCCTTTGTCTTTAGGACCGGGAGTAGCCCGGGTTTTCATTGTATGACAATTTTATCGTAGTAATTCATATCTTATCTCTTGAATCCGTGGTATAATTTCATTTTCTCCAATATATTGTTATGCTTGATCACCATAATGATAATCTAATACCCTTAATTACTTTGAAAGAAGAATTAATGGTTAAAAAGAGACGGAATTTACATTAATGGACAAATCCCTTCAACAAGGTGGTGTAAGATTAATGGTGGATACCGAGAGGTCGTTTTTAATGCACCTAGTTTAGGGTATAGGTTACTACGATGGTGGAACCGACCTAAACATAGGTAGTGAATTGTACCACGACAGTGGGCAATTCTGATTTCAGACCACAACCCGGATAGAGATATAAATTTGGATGACCGAATAGAATTTAATACAATGAAAACCCGCGGTGAAACCGCAATCCTAAAGATCTCCTTTTGAATTGATTAAACCAAACATTTAATCGATTGCTTTATTTTCTTTCATTTTTATTTTCTTTTAATTTTAACAACAACTCTCAACTTTTTAATCGGCTTAGCTGATTGCAAGTAGTTAGTAAGAGTCTCTGACAATTTCACGTATCCCTGAGTTCGACTCGGGCCTCACAAAGGCCTGTATTACTTCGATGCATTCACTTGTGTTTCTGCGCACGGTAAAATTGTGTCATTCTCTTTTTGAATGGTGGTAAGGAGGCTATGCATCACAAAGGACCTTGACCACTCCGATGGAGATGAGGTCTTCAATGGATAAAGTCTTTAAGAAGACAAAATGAGATAATGTCACGAACCCTAGAAAACAAAGGTTGAAGAAGATGAAGGAGTTGGAAAGGCTCACTAAGTTTGATTTATCAGTGCAATTGTTATATATAGATTCAGTAGAAGATGAGTATAGTTAATTTATAACCGTTGGGTATGTTTCTCAATTGCAATATGGGTTTCATGGAATTGATTTTTTATGTAGTTGAAGGGGCGTGAAATGGTTATGAACTGAGGTGTGAATGAATGTGTGTTTTGAAATAACTAAACACTTGGTGGGTTGACATAGGAAGATGAATTTGTTTAGTGTCCTTTTGATGTTTTTGGAATTTTTTGGAGTACAAGCATACTTTTTGGTGGAATGTTTTATGAAAAATGTCCTTGTATTTACATATTTTGATGAATTGAGGGCGTTGATATCCACAATGTTTGTGTCCAAGGAAATTGCATTTCTTACATATATTTTTCCAATTGGAATGATTTGACCTAAATCTATTTTTGTTAACAACTTGAATCCATTGTTATTCAAAAAGGAATGTTATAGAATTGATAAAATTTGATAGAATAAGTTTTTGTATCATGTATTGAACATCAGAAGGGATATTAGAATCTTTATTCTAAATAAAGATAGGAGTTAAGTAGATAAACATGGTCATGAAGTTGTCGCTTTCATGTTATTGTCCTGATAGATTTTCATAGGAGCAGAAGGTCATCGAAGGATATGATCATTTCCATGATTCCACCTATAGACATGATTATTGTTGTTTAATAGTACATTTATGATATCAATAGGAGGAGCAATATCAAAAATGTTATCAATAAATTAAAAATTTTGAGGCAGATTGTTTTTTTTCTTGTCAAAGACGGAAGGAGTTATTTTGCATCATCCATTAAATTATTTTTGTTCTCGCCAAAGATGGAAGAGGCCAATTTTTTATCTCCTTAGGAAAAATCTAAAGTAGCCACTCAAAAATAATGCTTGAATCGCGCAGAATCTCTCTGCAATTTGAAACTAAAATCGGTAGATGTTTGTCATTATACAGGAAGAGAACGTAGAAAAATGACCATTGATATCGATATAGACCCAACATAGACTGACATCCATCTCATTGTCAGTCTATTGGATGGGTGGCATAAGGTCATTGACTATGTATCTAAAATCTTTGAGGGGGTGATGCATTATTCATTAATCTTCATGTTCACAACACTAGTGTTGGTGTGATGACGCATAATTTTAGGATGTTGATATTCAATATAGCATTTGAAGTACAAAAATGTTTGTATATGTTTAGAAACAAGTTGAGGCGATCCTTATCTAAGCATGATCCCAGTGATCCAAGAGTATACTACAATGCCATCAAAGGATTGATGATATTTATTTCAAGACCATTTATGTACATGGAGTTGGTCAGTTCAAATTATATGCTAATTTTGAGTGATCAAAAATTTATTTTTCGTCCATTTAAGCATACAAGGATTCAAATTAAATGGCGGATCTTGGTGTGAATAATAAATAGTTAGTACTACACTTATTCAATGATAAATAATTGATGAGGTTTGATTATCAATGTTGACTGTAAGAGTTATTAAATAAGACTAATTGAGGAATTGAATTAAGATATTAACCAATGTTTGTTCAAGCTCAAAATTAGTGAGAACATGCACATAGTACTATTGAAGTTATCCTTAAAATTTCAATTGGTTTGATGCTTCCTACCAAAAGTTATGTGTGTTTAATGTTTTTGGAGATGATGAGGTTATAGTTAGATTCTTTTAATTACTCGAGTATGGTTTGGCTCGGATGAAGTCCCAATTTAGATGCCACACATGTTTTTATCCATGAGGCACCTGGAGGCACACATGTGTGGCTCAAACTTGGACCCTAGGATGAAGATCCTATGGGGATTGGCTCATCTCCCTCCTCCTTCAATAGAGAGACCAAGAGCCTGACTCGGCCTGATCTTGCCGACCTGAGAGCACGAGAAGCGCAAGCCTAAGATAGAGCTTGATTGTTGGTATAGATCCGAATTCCCAGGAGCTATCCAACAACCCTTTATGAGTGGGCCAGTGGCCTAGATCTGGGAGACGAGGGTGATCCAAAACCCACCACCCTTTCCTCCTCCTTTGAAGCTCATAGTAGGAGACAAAAGCAGGGTAGTCTAAACCAGGGTGTGGTGTGTAGCTACGATGATCTCATGAGGTACCTTTAATTCTTGAGAAATCTATCAGATTTGGTTTATATAGAGATTGGGAGGCTGCGTATTTGTCAATGAGCTCCATCTTGTAATCAGAGGAAGGCTGGGTCTACGCTGTCGAGCTCCAGCTTGACGATGGGGAAATCGACTCTGGATTCCAATGGTCACCCATCAATGCTTCTCTTTGAGAGTGGAATCTTGTACGCTTCGTCATGTAGGGGTTCCAGGAGCTTTCAGTTGGCATCGTGTGATGTTAGAGCAAAGACCCCCATCCTGGGCAACCCAGCTAGTCGCCGATGTAGGAGGAAGACACCTAGGGGATGACCTGTTCTGCTTCCCCAACACCTCCGAGGACCACAATCATATTTGTTTTGTTGCAGATCATCCACGATTCTCAATAGGGTATTGCTCATCTGTGAACAACTCAAGCACAGAGGGAATCACCCTCCTTCCCGGCAACTGCTCCTCGTGGAGCCCTGGAGCTCCTAGGCAGGGAGTTGTTGTGCTGCAGAGCACCACAAATATCGGAAAGCTTCTTCCCCTATCCACGAGCACGAGAGTCATGGCAGAGTCATGCGAGGAGGTGAGGACAAAGCACAATCCCTCACCGATGATCTATTTTGCAGATCTCCCTGGTTCGCGGGAGGAGACGATCATGAAGAGAAGGCGACAAACCTCGAATCGCGTGAGAATGAAAGGAACCGGGCAAACAGGTTCATCAACCACCTGGACCACTCAGCTCAACATGAGCCAATAGAAGCGGGAGTGCCTCTCCCCTTCCGGGAGATGTGGCTGTCATCAACATGTATATCCAATGGCCGTAAACTTACCTCAAGGTAAAATTCTCTCCCAATTTCCAGAATATATCATTGCTTTAAAAAATGCCTAATAAATAGCTCTCTTGGCCAATAAATGCCCCGAAAATAACACCAGACTCAAAAAAAATGTGTACCATATTATTGGATCTCTAGAACAGACTTTTGGTTGTTAAATTTTAAGGTTTCATATTTGGTTGCAAATACTCCTTTTTAAGATAAATTAAATAATATAATTAGCATATAGTGGACATTAAATCTGGAAAAATTATTCTTGAACCATAATGTCGCTTGGATACTAAATACAACTTTTAATTTGAGCATTATGCCAAAATATTAGGTCCTTATTCATTAATGCATAATTATATATTACACCTCATATTAATTCTAGAAAGCAGACCAATCATCAGGAAAGATACAAAAATTAGGCCAGAACCTTAATATGACATCGGGAATAGTAGAAAAATATTAGATACACATTTAACCTCATTCAAACCTAGGTTTGGCCAAACACATAATTTGGACCTAAAATACCAATAATAATGGTGAACCTTATTTTAATGATCATAATTTTTATTAAAGAGGTGATGAATAGTGATAGTGATGGTCCAGGAAAGTTAGGCGATCTCTGAACTCAGGTACATTAGTTTTATTAAGTATATAACTATGGTTTTTGTAAGGAGTGGGATTCCATAGGGGAACCACTCCCTACTAAAAATTTGAATAACAGAACCGTCAGTCCAAACACACCTAAAAGATATATTGGAGTGGGTGTAAAATTTTCAAATCTTATTTATGGTATACAAAATAACCAAAGTGTAGCAACAAAATAAAAACATTGACTATATTTAATTTCTCATAAGGTTATAAAAGAACATCTTAAACTTACATGTAAAGGTATATCATAAGGATCCATGCAGAGGGAAATCTAAACCACATCAAGATTGTCTCCAAGATTTAACTCCTTAAGCTAGGTCCATAACTTTATGCCATGTCCTCCACATCCTTCACCTAGGGTTGGAAGAATACCCTAGAAATAAGAGAAAATTATATGACATCAACAAAGGCTGGTATGTGCATACTAAAAAGAAAACTTGAGCAATATAATAACCAAAGGACATCAAGTATAAATGCTTCCCATACAAGAGATAAAGACTACCCACATTGGCATAAAGGAGAAGAATCATCATCACATGATAAGATAAGATACTTGCCATAAATAAAACAACAAGGTTGTGCCACATAAGCACATATCAATAATTTGGGCACATAACCCATCATCATCATTATCATCCTACATGCATGTGAGATAAACATAGCCCTAGAACAATATAAAGACATGGAGGCTAAGAATCATACATCTTGCACCTGATAGAGAATGGAACATTAACCAAACTCCCAATTTATGAATGTGGGCCAAGAATCATACATCTCGCAAACCTGGGTATGCAGACTCATACATCCTCCATACCAATAATAACAAAGGGTGCATAACCCAAATACTAATGAAATTATACTACTCTTGTGCTACTAAATCATGTAGAATGTTAAATGTAGAGGCAAGTAAAAAGTATGGTATGATTACATAAAGTAGTCACAACAAAAGTGAGCAACATATACATCCACATAATAAGTGGGAACAATGCATCATATGTCATCTTGTAGAGTTTCATCATGTACAAAGCATATGAAAAGAGTCCAAAAGAATATCCATGATCACATGATCAATAACAAATAGGGTATTTCACATGGACCATGATTTTCAAAAGAAAAGACATATGTGAAGGCTATTGTCCATAGGACCAAGAGAAAGAAGAATATCGGTGATTGCTCAACATAGAATAATAGGAGATGCAAAACATACCTTAAACCAGGGTCCTAGAAACTCTCTTCACCAAACTAGTTGTTTCCATGATCAACCTTGCCTAAATACAAATTGTTCTCATGTATTAGGGTTTGAGATTCATATATATGTAATGTAACCCTTATTCTAGACCTTTCTACAAAACATCGGATCTTGGACTTCAAATCTAAACCAATCGACTTATTAGGTTTTCTGATTAAGAAAATGTATTTATTTACTAAAT
The DNA here is from genome assembly GCA_963693085.1 of Alisma plantago-aquatica. Classification (NCBI taxonomy): domain Eukaryota; kingdom Viridiplantae; phylum Streptophyta; class Magnoliopsida; order Alismatales; family Alismataceae; genus Alisma; species Alisma plantago-aquatica. The sequence goes on from OY856412.1 coordinate 645,166,432, forward strand.
TTGGAATTCATATGGATTAGTTACCAATTTTAGTACTTTTATATTAATTAATTAGATCCTTTAAAATCCATCATTAAAAACATGGAAATAAGGATTTGAAACTAATTTTATTAGAAAGAACACATTTTTTTTTATTCCATAACATATTTTATTTTAATTTTTGGACAAGAGAATTAAAAGATATGAATTTTATAAATCGACCAATAATAAAATTAGAAAAAGCCAAATCAGTAGGGAATTTGCGGGAGAGGAAGAGAGGTCGGACAGGTAAGGAGAAACTTATCTGAGAGTTTGGAAAAAAAACTTTGTTTGTTGTTCATTCATGAAACTAACTAACCGATCATGGAGAGCAAGTGCCAGAGTTGTTTACCTAAGGTCCAATTACGTTTCGAAAATAAACATGACGTCGGGAGTGATGCCACAAACTCAAACCAAAAACCATGTTCGTATTTTGGGTGAAATAACGATGTAAGATGAAATCAAAGTATGACCACCAGAAGCCACACACTCAAGAATTGATGAAATTGGGATGAGAGGAGGTTCACGAAACAACTGAGGAAGATCGGGGTAGAGGTATTTCCGAAGACTTGAAGAAAAAGTTTGGGTGTTTCTCGAATTCTCCATGTTAGGCTATGAATATGGTATGGATAGATACATAATTAAATTTTCAATTCAACGCTAGTTATTTCGTATTATTTTGTTAATAAACGATGGAGTTATACCCAAAATACCGGAACATGATTTGCGGTTACTGTTTATGCGGGCTGGTGTTTCCTAATCCTAATTTTGTAAAGTGTTGATTAAATTATTTTCCTTTTTCTCTCTCTTCAATTGAAGGTACAAACAAGGTACAAATTAAATGAAATTTGATACCTAGCCTAATTGGGACATGTGGATTGTGATTTTAACATTATTTTTTTATTTTAAAGACTTTTGCTATTTTATTTAATTCTTTTAAAGTAAATCACAATTTCTCTTTCCTAATACATTAGAGACGCCTAGAATTATGAAAATTGTTGAAACTTCACCCGCGAGTCATATTGAATGTGTTGGATATGAACTTGCCTTCAATTTCATATTTTGGAGTTGTTTGTATAATTATTTAATATTTGAAAGGTTCTACACACTTTCTCTCGCCTGATTTCACCTTTTAAGAAAACTTTCTCCAAATTGGATGAAAATTCACTAAAGGCTATATTTATTCTGTAGATTATGAATCCAAGTTTATTTTCCTCTTTGGATTCATCTATTATTTTATTTGATATTTGTGGAAAAGTTAGATCTTCTCTCTCCAAAAAGAATTAAATTAATTATTATATTGTGAAAAATGTGAAACTTGACTCCCAAGACAATTGAGATCCAAGGAATACGATTTTTAACTTAGATTTCACTTTTGGGGTTTCCATCAATGAATCATGACAAAATTAATATTTGTGGCCATTATTATCACATTATTTCATTATTATCACTCTTTCTCATTCAATTATGTTCCATATCTTAATATTATCACCAAAAGAATTATGTGTAACTATTTGCATGGAATTTCATATAATTCATTAGTATCTCATGTGATATATTTTATGTGTATATTATTAATTTAAGACTAATGTGAGAACATTAGGTTACATTAGGGTAATTTTTGCATGCATTAGTATATTAGGGTTATACTAAACATCTTCTTGATCTATCCTCAACCTTGTTTGGCTAAGTCCAAAAGGTCAAACTTCTAGGGTAGGGTTAAAGATCTGGTATGTTAGAACACTCCACCCCTTAAAAGGATTTTTTCCTCAAAATATATAGATCCAAACATCAACAACCAACTACTCTCCACCCCTTAAAAGGTTTAACCTAACAAGTCAAACTAAACAACATTTAGGGTTACCCACATATCATTTAGTTGTGAATGTTTTGGAAATTTATGTTGCTAATGTATCCAACTAATAGTCTCACCATCTAAGGTTGAGTTTTAGGTCCTTGTGTCTCTAACCTAAAAACCCTAAATAAACATCCAAAAGTCATATGGTAGGTCAACTACACCTTTATATCAATCCTAGTCACAACTCCAAAGTCAAAACTAGGGTTAGCACTAGGTTTGGGGTTTCACTACCAAAAGCTCCTCACTTTATTGTGACTTAGTTTAGGAAAACTTTGATGAAATTCAAAAAAATTTGTACATATAGTAGTATAATTGAAAATATATTTTTCTTCAAAAAATCATGCGATATGAAACAAAGATGAGCTAAAAATCAATGCGGATACCAAGTCACAATATATCCATAACAAGATCTCCTTATCCTTCCATCAACTCATAACCTAATAGCATCCTCAAGTCAAGCCTCATAGCATCAAGAGAACAAATTATACTCAATCGACATGGTAGGGTAAGATCATCTAAACCTTATCTCAAAAGGGTGCACCTAGGCGATTTGAGGGAAAACATCTCATCTAAAGGATGACTATGCATGGCAAGGTTCTAACTAGGGAGACAAAATTGAATAGTCAAATTCCGACTAACATGGGCTCTAATACCAAGCTATAAGGAGTGGGATCCCAGAGGGGAACCACTCCCTACTAAAAATTTGAACAATAGAACCTCCAGTCCAAACACACCTAAAAGATATGTTGGAGTGGTTGTAAAATTTTCAAATCTTATTTATGGTATAAAAAACAACCAAAGTGTAGCTACGGAATAAAAACATTGAATATATTCAATTTCTCATAAGTTTAAAAAAAGAACATCTTAAAGTTACATGTAAAGGTACATCATAAGGATCCATGTACATGGAAATCTAAACCACATCAAGATTGTCTGCAAGATTTAACTCCTTAAGCTAGGTCCATAACTTTATGCCATATCCTCAACATCCTTCACCTAGGGTTGGAAGCATACCCCAGTAAGAAGAGAAAAATATATGACGTCAAGAAAGGTTGGTATGTGCATACAAAAAAGAAAAATTGAGCAATATAATAACCAAAGGACATCAAGTATAAATGTTTCCCATAGAATAGATAAGGACAACCCACAATGACATAAAAGAGAAGAATCATCATCACATGATAAGTGGAGCGGGAAATGCAGCTTGGAAAGTCATTTGGAGCGGAGGTCATATTTTGAAAGCATCACATTTCTTGTGGCGCTGTGCAAAGGGGGTTGTGGCCATGGTCGGTCTCCTATTCGATCACCATTGTCACCCAATAGGGATCTATGGCATCTACACAAGGGAGAAGGAGGATGTTGGGCACATGCTCTTATGGTGTGTACAAGTGTGGGAGCTTTGGCGGGAGTGTTCCTTGGAGTTGCAGACCCATGTTAGACAGGTGGCGAGCAAGGAGGTGAAAGAAGCTATCATGGAGCTGGTGTGGCCGGATAGGGAGGAGGTGGATGAACAAAACACATCATCTCTATGTGCAATATGGACAAGATAGAATGACATTACTTTTGGAAACAAGGTGCGACCCCCATCTCTAGTTCAACAAGCATTGTTGGAGTTAATCTAAGGCTACAGGGAGGCAAACAACATAGACGTTAATAGGCCTACCGCTGCACCAAGATCAAGTTGGCAGCCTCCAGGTCAGTTGGAACTAAAATTGAACTGTGATGTTGTTGTGGGGCTTCAAGGAAATGACGGTGCGGGCTTGGTCTGGAGGGACTTCCATGGCACCGTCATGAGAATAGCAGGGAAAAAAAGGTGACAATGATGGATGTATAGTGCGCCGAAGCCTGGTCCGTGCTTGGGGGTCTAAAGCTATCGAAAGCATGGAACATCATGAACATGATAGTGGAGTCAGATTCAGAAGTAGTCATCAAGTGTATCAACACCAAGGAGAAGAGAAAGGACTTGTTTGGCGTCATCCTTGAGGATATCTACCAGTTCATTCCTTATTTTTCCAGCATTTCATTTTGTTTTTGTAGAAGAGGGGCAAAGACATTAGCACATCAGCTGGCGCGTATGGCTACCTCAAGTAGCTTTTTCTTTAGTAATAGCTCTTCCTTTCCATCTTTTGTAACAGACTATGCTAGGGCATATTTGAATTCAATATAATAGCAGATGGGTTTATGGTGCGATTCCGCTAGTGGTGCAACACACTAATCGATTTGACCTGACTAGATGTGCCCCACGAGGTCGGAACACACGTGATGTGAATTTGCTTTCAAAATTTATAAACCTAACTTAACACCTAATCACACTAAAACACTACACCCGCAAGCGCACGTGGTCGTGTCGTGGTATAGGACGGTGGCAAGTACAGGGTCGATCCACATGGAAAAGAGGGGGCACTAGAGCTAGGTTAGTTTTGTTGGGTTCCTACTGTGGAGACTAGGGTTAAGGGTTTAAAGGTGATTTTGATTGTTAAAATACTATAAACAAATGAAGAATTAAAGGCAAGAATCAAATATACATTAACCCTAGACTAGATTAAGGCTAGACAAGCAAGAAAGGATTAAGCTAGGTATGAAAAGGCAAATTACTCTAAGGCAACAAAGAGAGAAGAAAAAGAGCAATTAAAGAGATAAACTAACATGAACAAGACAAGAGCAAGGAAAGAAGCTAACTAAGCAAGAAAAGAACTAATTAAGCTAAGCAAGCACAAAACTAGGGTTTTAAGCAGTAAAGAGAGGTGTGGGCTGTTTAGGGGTATGAACTCATCACTGAAGTTGGGGGTGACATATGAACATTATGATTCCATTTATATTATCCAAACCAAACAACGAGTTAGAGTCTAATGAATTAACCTAAGCTACTAACTGGCCATGGATATGCTAGGTTGTGTATAGGGGAACTAGTCCCTAACACCCCTACTACCCTTACGAGGCTCAATTGGGTTAGGGATTAGGTTTAATTCAATTAGAGTCTAATCAAGTCTAGGTTTCTAGATTAGACATTCCTAGGGCCGAGGGTAGTAATGGGGAGCTGAGATTAGGGTTTTGGACCCCAATTCCCCCACATTTTAGCCTTGAGAAGGCTCCATGCAAATTGCACTAGAATTATCTAATCTAGCTACTTAGATCTCTCAGTTAGGTTTAGGGAGATTGATTAGGATGTAGGAAGATGGGAGGCAACCTAAGGATCCAAGAATTGGACCTAGGGGCAAATCCCAAAATTCACACATATAAGCAATTTGCCTAAATTCCTAGGTGATTTCACACACAAACCAACAAGCAATCCATGGAGAGTGAGATGAAAATAGAATATAATCATTAATAAATGGAATTACAAAGTTTACATGTCATTTTCCCCCAATATGGTATCAAAGTAACATAATTTCCCCCAAACAGCCCACCCATAGGGGCCTAGCTACTCATAGAAATGTAAAATACAAAAACAGAGAGGAAAGAGGTAGAAGAAGCCATGGAGCTCAGTGTAGATGAAGAAATCCTTCTCTCCAATAGTTGAAGGTCATCCTCCTCCCTCCTCCAAGGTGCAAGGGTGAAGAATGAAGGGGATTATGGGTAGGAACTAGTCTAAACTAGTGATTTGGTGGTGGAAATGGTGAAATGGAGTGGAATGGAGGTGAAAATGGAGTGGAATGTAGTGGATGGTGATTAGGGGAGCTAGGAGGTGGTGGAAGGTAGCTGAACTTGTGCCCCATCCGCCACCTAGGTATATATAGGTGTCTAGGTGGTCTAGGGTTAAGTTAGGGCTAAAATGGGGAAAGCAGTGGAAAAATGGGTAGATTCTGTGAGTAGCACGACCGTGGTGGGTCACCACGGCCGTGGTGGGCAAGGTAGACCACGGTCGTGGTGGATGGGTACATTCGTGGGAATTAAAATGTGGAGATCACATGGATATTTTCATGGATGGCCACGGCCGTGGGGGGTCACCACAGTCATGCTGGGGACCTATGGCCACAGGCATGTTGATCACCACGATCGTTTTGGCCATATTCATCAATTTCTGGGAGTTTCAGTGATTTTTTTTTCTTGACGCATGTCCACCATGACCGTGGTGGAGTACCACGGCCATTTTGGTGTCCCTCCCATGTACATGAGCATTGAACTTGATCATCCATGGAGGGTATTGCTTCAAAACATTCTTTGACCACTTGGGGTAGGTTGGGAGTGGTTTTGGCCTCATTTTGGGTTCCTCCAAACCTGAGGAAACCCTAGATTGGACCATCTTCTTTCCATGCCATCAAGTAGTGGCCAAAGTACCTATAAAACATGCAAAAAGCTTCCATAAGTGCATTTGAACAAAATAAGAATATTGGGGGAAATAACATGTAATCTAGCAAGTATAGATGTGATTGAAATGCAATATGACACAAGATGAAGCCCTAAAATAGGGTTGAATCACCATCCCAAACTTAAAACATACTTGTCCTCAAGTATGCTCCAACTCAATCTCTCTACAAACTTTTCAAAGTCAAGACATGACAAATGCAATGTAAAAGGTGATTATTGTTGAATGGGATAAAAAAATGACTTTGTACATGCATGCCACCTCTCTCCTATCCTACTTTCACAAACCAATCATGAAAAGAGCACAAAGCATATGAACTTCAAATATAGTGCATAGAATACACAAACTTTCCATATTTCTTTCATGTAGTTCCGGGTAGACCGTTTCATAATGGCGTTAATAAAGGATGACTAGGAGTGTTGTTTCACCTTCATGATTTCAACCTTATATTTCAAATCACACCAAATGACCCACGTGGCTGTAGAAAAGGGAAAGATGAGCTAGGTTTAATGTTTCCTAGCTCATTGGGTATGAAAATGGTAGAAAGGGTTGCGGTAAGATTTTTGGATTGCTATTACATAGAGCACTCATCTTTTCTTTATTTGAATGCTCTTAAACAGGAGCATCCTTTTATTTTCTTTTTGCATTTTTTTTCTTTTTCCTTGGGGAAGGTAGGGCATATGGTAATGGGAGTGAAGCAGTGAGATGTAGATGTGGCCACCCCAAACTTTTGGAGGTGGCCACAACTAATATGTGCACTTTGGCATCCTTTCATGATGCAGAGGGGTAAGAAGATGGTGAGTGAATAGTCAGGTCAAAGAGGGGTCATTGGCGTGATTCTTAACATAAGGTCTCCTGCATGAAAATTAATCTAACACTTCATCCAACAATGTCACACCACATGAATCAACAATATGAAATTAATACTTTAATCAAGTGATTTCGTAGACAGTAAGCGCTCATAGCTTGCTCAAGTCACAATTCAACCAAATCAATAACCATCATAATAGAGGTGATGCACATGTAAAAAGTCAAAAATTGATACCACTTAGCAATAAAACATAACATTTCACTTGCATTTGTCAAAGATCGTCATTTTTACTCAAAACAATAGAGATTGGGTCAAAACACACTTTCTAGGCAAGAAATCTCAAATTTGGGCAAAATTGGCCAAAACGGTGCCAAGTTGCCTTCAATCACATCTAAACCCTATATTATTGAACTTAAAGCAGTAAACAAGCAACTACTAGATTACCAAAAATTTGCATGATATTCAATGCATAACAAGAAGAGCAATTTGTTTTGAAAATTATGCAAAAATTGCAAGAAAGTAAACTACATGACATGCAAGTATGCAAAGCAGTAAAGATGACTAAGATAGATAGAAAATAAAAGTGGATGTGGCAGGTGAAATGTAAAGTGAAACTAGGGCATACCTGCCCTACCACCCCAAACTTTTGAATCATGATGTCCTCAACATGATCCTAGAGTTTAGGATGATAGGGTAGACGATCATGGCTCTCTCAAGGCTCTGGCGGTGTTCCTCCCTGTGGTGGAGGATATGCGTAGTAGCTACCACACTAATCTACCTTCAGTGGCTGAAATTGGTCTGCAGTACAACCATGGTGGCTTCAAGTTGCACAGCCGTGCTGCCTGGCACGGCCGTGGTACAGTCCTTTGGTAGCTTTTCTCAAATTTTCTTCTGAATTTAGGGATTTGGTCTGTTTTTCATGCAAATGACCACGATCGTATTGATGTGCCACGGCCGTGGTGGTCCCTATAGCTGCTACTCTCAAAATGATGAACATCAAACACTCAAAAACTTGACCCAAAGTGATTTTTCTTTGAAACCTTCTTTCAATTGTACTCAAATTTCCTTCATTTCACCCTGTTACCACCTGCACATCTTAAAACTAGACAAAAACTATTAAACACAAGTGTGTGTGTTTTCTTGGAAAGTGTAAAAACAAAGCAATTGTATCAAAAAGTGAAGGTTGGGTCAAAATTTCCCAAACCTATGTGGGTTGCCTCCCACAAGCGCTAAGTTTCATGCCTTTAGCCAGGATTCTTGTTCTTTCACCATCAACCATGGTCTAAAAACAAAATATTTGCACCCCCATCATAATCAATCCTCTCAAATGTTTTTCTTAATTGATCTTCCTCCCAAGGGTCATGCGAGCTTCGTATGTCTTTTTCAGCAATTCTCTCTCCTTGGGGATCATCATCATAGATCTTAATAAGACTTAAGACCCTCAGAAATCTCATGCCATAGGTTTTCTCTCTCTTGAGGAATGGGTCTTCATAGGCACCAAAGAGAGGGGTCTCAATCATATCTATTTTCTCATGGGAAATAGGGGGAGCATGTGATAGTTGTGGTGGTGGCATCGGTGTTGATGGCCCTTGGACGTTAGGTGGAGGAGGGCATTCAGGTTGGAAGGTGAATTGGTGGAAGGGTTGTGGTGATGGAGGTGGTATAATGAATTGAGGTTGGAAGGTGAATTGGTGGGAGGGTTGTGGAAATGGAGGCGGTGGTGGTGTGTAAGGCTTAGGATAGCCTTGGAGGTAGGGTAGTGGAGGAGGGAATTGAGGTTGGAAGGTGAAGTGGTGGGAAGGTTGAGACAATGGAGGTGGTGGGGGTGTGTAAGGCTTAGGATAGCCTTGGAGGTAGGGTGGTGGGGGAAATGGATGGGTTCGTGCATCTTGGCCTTCCATCATGTCTTCCTCGAATGGCTTGTCACATGCACAAAGTACAACCAAACAAAGGAGAACAAGTTAGTAAACCAATATACACAAAGAATGCAAAGAATGATGAATAAAGTATATCAATGATGGGGGCAGTAGGAAAAGTCAAAGCAAAACTAACTAGCTAGGATGATCACCTCTAATCCCCGACAATGGTGCTAGAAAGCTTGGTATGATGCCGCTAGAGGTGCAACACACTAATCGATTTGACCTGACTAGATGCGCCCCACGAGGTCGGAACACACGTGATGGGAATTTTCTTTCAAATTTTATAAACCTAACTTAACACCTACTCACACTAAAACACTACACCTGCAAGCGCACATGGTCGTGTCATAGTATAGGAAGGTGGCAAGTACATGGTTGATCCACAGGGAAAAGAGGGGGCACTAGAGCTAGGTTAGTTTTGCTGGGTTCCTACTACGGAGACTAGGGTTAAGGGTTTAAAGGTGATTTTGATTGTTAAACTACTATGAACAAACGAGGAATTAATGGCAAGAATGAAATCTACATTAACCCTAGACTAGATTAAGGCTAGACAAGCAAGAAAAGATTAAGCTAGGTATGAAAAGGAAAATTACACTAAGGCAAGTAAGAGAGAAGCAAAAGAGCAATTAAAGAGCTAAACTAACATGAACAAGACAAGATTAAGAAAAGAATCTAACTAAGCAAGAAAAGAACTAATTAAGCCAAGCAAGCACAAAACTAGGGTTTTAAGCAGTAAAGAGAGGTGTGGGTTGTTTAGGGGTATGAACTCATCACTGAAGTTGGGGGGTGACATATGAACATTATGATTCCATTTAGATTATCCAAACAAAACAATGAATTAGAGTCTAATGAATTAACCTAAGCTACTAACTGGCCATGGATATGCTAGGCTGTGTATAGGGGAACTAGTCCCTAACACCCCCTACTACCCTTACGAGGCTCAATTGGGTTAGGGATTAGGTTTAATTCAATTACAGTCTAAGAAAGTCTAGGTTTCTAGATTAGACATTCCTAGGGCAATTAGGGGCCGAGGGTAGTAATGGGGAGGTGAGATTAGGGTTTTGGACCCCAATTCCCCCACATTCTAGCCTTGAGAAGGCTCCATGCTAATTGCACTAGAATTATTTAATCTAGCTACTTAGATCTCTCACTTAGGTTTAGGGAGATTGATTAGGATGTAGGAAGATGGGAGGCAACCTAGGGATCCAAAAATTGGACTGATAACCTCCAATTTTGTGATGTTATCTTAGTAATTTTCTTCAGTTTTCCACACTCTTTCTGAGATAAATTAGAAAGAATCCCTAACTATCCTCTCTTATTGCAAATATATTATTAGATTAACTTTTCTCCTTTTTACTTACAGAGAGAGACACAAAAAAATCACAAAAGACTCCCACGATCCCAAGACTGCATGACGCCAACCAGTCCCAAGACCGCATGGACTCACACGGTCCCAAGACCGCATGGACTCACACGGTCCCAAGACCGCATGAAGACAACCGTTCCCAAGACCGCATGAAGCCAACCGGTCCCAAGACTGCATGGACTCACACAGTCCCAAGACCGCATGAAGCCAACCGGTCCCAAGACCGCATGGACTCACACGGTCCCAAGACCGCATGAACCAACCGGTCCCAATACTGCATGGACTCACACGGTCCCAAGACCGCATGAAGTCAATTGGTCCCAAGACCGCATGGAGTCAAACGATCTCAAGACCGCATGGAGTCAAACGATCTCAAGACCGCATGAGTCCAAATGATCTCAGAGTCCAAATGGTCTCGGAGTCCAAACGGTCTCGGAGTCCAAACGGTCTCGGAGTTCAAACGGTCTTTGGACCCAAAACTGACCAAACCGTTTGGACTTCACTTAAGGCCTATAAATAAGACCCAATGGGGTCCTCCCAAAAAAATCAAGTTTTCAGATGCCAGAGGCTGCCTCTACTACTCCAGAGCTATTCCAACCACCATCCTCATCCCAAAGGTTGTCAGTCAGAGATTCATGCTCCACCCTGAAGCTTCTTTCTCTCTCTTCGCCAAAGAAGGTGGTAAGAGGAGATCTCATCATCGAGCAACCTGTGAAGTTTAAAGATCGTCACTCTCTCTCTTTCCAAGGGGTTGACTTTCCTCTATCCTTTGTGGGGATGACGTTCTCTCTCTCTCTTCTCGCCTCCTTCTTTGTCCTAGCTATGTGTGAGTAGTCTCTTTCACTAGGGTGAGGGCAGTAGCCCCGGTACCCATGTTCTCATTTCATGTAATGTAATCCATACTTTGCAATATAGAGATGTGTTCTTTTCAGTTCAACATCAATCGTTTAATGAATGCTTGTTGCTTGATCACCAACTTGTGTTATCTTTTATCTTTTAGTATGAATTGTCTATGTTTGTACTACTATATTTGAATCTCGGTTGAATGTTGGTTCTTGATGCATCTATCCACCATGCATCTGTTTCGGTATCTAGGAGTGATTTCAAGAAGTGGAGTAAACTCACTTCCATCGTTGTACTTTCATACTATGAAATGGAACCAGTTGACGTATGAAAGTACAACCTTGGTAAGTCGAGGAACACACTTTGCAAAGGGAATGATGTAAAGTAGGTGACCATTCATTAGGGGATGGCTGGAATTACAACATTCCCACACTTCTCGTAGCTAGTTCTCCGAAAGGAAACTAAATCTTCAAAGATACTAACTGTTTAGACTCTTATTGCAGGTTATATTTTATATTGCATGTTTTGATCCATGTGTAGTGGCAGTGAAAGCCGATCACATCCTAGTAGCTCCTTATCATTGTTTAACATCCTTAAATTTACTTACTTGCTTTACTATACTTGCTCTTAGTTTAAAAACAACCAAACCAACCTTTTGATTTAAATACCAACTATTAAGAGATTAAGTGAAATTCTAACGTTTTCCATCTTGTTGCTCCCAACAAGACCGTTGTCCAGTGGATTCGACCCTTAACTATACTACGATATGACTTCCATGTATCTTAGCATACGTGGGTGGAGTTCTCAATCTAGTATAAGCAAAGCTAAACTTAAAGACTTACCATCTTTAGGATTTTTAGTGGTGCACGTAACTCCACGTAAGTGGAAGCTCCATCAAAAATTGGCGTCGTTGCCGGGGATAATGGAACGTTTTAATTTCATTTACTATCTTGTTAGTTGGTTAGGGTTTTACACTTTCCTTTAACCATTAGTCCATATCTTCTTGAATTCATCATATCTTCTGCATCATTTAAAGGGTGTGTTTCTTTCTCTACTCTGGAAGAAGACGTGTATGCAACCATCGCATAACCTCGGATTGTCCCCTGATCTAGAGTATGACTCTGAGGTAGAGAGAAGCTTCCATCGTCGCATCAGACTTAACCACCAAAGAGCCAGGCAAATGGTTGAAGATCAATGCCAAGTTGTTTTAGTAATGGAAAGGGTCAATGCCGCCATAGCCGCTCTGAGAGCACAACTCATTGCGGACACCCATGCTCAGATCCAAGCAGATATCTGAGCTAAAGAACAAGCCCGCATCTGAGCTGAAAATGAAGCAGCTAACCAAGCTTCCCAGCTAGAGCTCAGAAACAAGCAATTAAGGGACTATGCCTTCCCCAAGAACTATGAAGACAATCATCCAGTTCGGCCTCCGATTATCAACATTCCCAACTTCAAAATCCAGACACAATGGATTCAGATCATGCATGGTTCTGGAGATGACTGCATGGATCACTTGAAGAGGTTCAAGGCACTTTGCCGACTTGTCCCGCAAGCCGGATTTTCCTTTGATGCGATAATGCTACATATTTTCCATTTTACTATGTCCAGAAGAGCTTTGAGTTGGTACAATTCGCTTGATAGGGGCCAATCATCACCACCTGGGTGCCCTTGGAAGAAAAATTCCTAGAGAAGTTTTTCCCCCCTTCGGTAACTTACGAAATTAGGGGGCAGATCAACCACCTCGCCCAACTTCCTAGAGAATCACTCGCAGAAGCATGGGAAAGGTTCAAGGAGCTTCTAAGAAAGTGTCCTCATCACGGCATCTCCCAAAATCAATTAATAGAAACGTTCTATAGGGGAGTGAGTGATGACATCAAGCAATTTCTGGATTCCTCATATGGAGGAAATTTTATGAGAAAAAACTACGAGGATGCTTGGAAAATCGTCACACTTGGAGCTGAGAATCAATCCAATTGGGGACGATCATCCGGCAAGGGAGTCCTCAAAGTTTATAAAGCTGAGGAATCAATGGAAATGAAGGCTATTGCTGAAGCCTTAAAGACCATAGCTCATAAACAGCAGGCTCTTGAAACTTTGCTTGGAGAATATGATAAGAAGAAAAACCCTCAAGTTCAACAGATTAAAGCTGCCATAGGGACCTGTGAAGCCTGTCATGCATTCGATCACCCAACTCTGTCATGCGGTCTGCTTTATAATGTGATGATGGATATGCACCCACCACAACAGCAGTATGAACCAATCATCGAACACCCTGAAGAGAAGATGCCCAAACATGTTAGTTCCATTCATTCCATACCGAGACAAGTTTACTATAATCCAAATCAACCAAGAAACCACCCAGGTTTTCAATACGGGAACCCTGCAGGGACTGCCAACCCGCAACACCAGACACAAGGCGAATCCTCTAATAGGTTGCCACCTGGATTCCAAAGCAACTTTAATCAAAATCAAGGGAACCTCAGAAACAACTTCCCAAGATCCAACTACCCTAGAAATCCCTCCAACTACTATCAGTATAACCATCCTCCTCTGCACCCGCAATTGCACCCTCAGTTGCAGCAACTACAACAACCTCAGTTAGCACCACCTCTGCAACAACCGCATCAAGGTCAACAACAACTTACTCAAAAAAATGCCCCTCCCAGTCAAAAGACGAGATGACTTTGATAAGGCAGGTGCTACAGTCCCAACAAACCATGCTCGCTAATCAGCAAGCTCAGCAGAAGGCGGTGGAGGCCCAACTGGCACAAATCACTGCCCAACTAAAACCGCCTGTAGGCACTTTTGCAGGACAACCTGAGTCGAACCCTAGACATGACCAGAATAGACCAGAGCAGTAGAATGCATTTACTACAAGATTTGGATGCACCCTTCATGAAACTATGAGAATCGCTCATGATGATGATGATACACCTATCCTTATGCCAAATGCATGCCCGAACCTAGGAACTAAGAAGACCGTAGAGAACGCGAGAGGTGAAGAAAAAGAACAAGCTTCCAAAGAGCAAGAAATTGTGCAGTATAAACCAAGGATACCATACCCGGGAAGATTGAGAGAGACTAAAATGGACACTAGGTTCCAAAGAATTATGGAGGCGATGAAGAAACTCTATATCGACATCCCGCTGCTCGATGCTCTCTCTGAAGTACCAGCTTGGGCTAAGTATCTAAAAACTCTACTATCAAGGAAATACATTACTGAAGAACAAGAGACAGTCAAACTGGCTCAGACCACTTCCGATATCATTCTCAACAAGATGCCCAAGAAAAAGAAGGGCCCTGGTTCTTTCGGTATTTAGTGCTGTATTGGAAATGCTTTGAGCAAAAAGGGATTAGCTAACTTAGGGGATAGCATATCAATTACGCCCTATTCCATATGTAAAAGATTAGGTTTCACTGACTTGCTACCCACCACGATGACAATTCAGTTAGCTGATTCCACTATCACTGCACCTCTAGGAATTATTGAAGATATTATAGTTAGGATAGGCAATGATGCCTATGTCCCATGCGATTTTGTCATTATGGATATCAAGGAGGATCTGAGATACCCAATAATATTTGGCAGGCCTTTCTTTGCAACAGCCATGGCACTTATTGATGATGAAGCTGGCACAATCATTCTAAGACTGGGAAAAGAAGCAATTCAATTCTGGGTTCTCAACAGTATGAAAGGTCCCAGCATTCAAGAGGAGGTTTTTCTCTTAGATGCAATACACCAAATGTCCCAATTGGAAATATCTGAGCCATCTGATGAGTTGTAGAATGTTCTGACTAACCCAGAAGTCGAATTTTCAGCAAATGAATTGGTCCAACAATGTTTGCAACACTTAGAGAAAGTTGAAGAAGCGCCGACAGCCACCTTTGAGGAGCTCAAATCTGTCACCATTATAGAAGAAATAGAAGAACCCAAGGCCCCCGAGATGAAGACTTTACCAATGAGACTTAAACATGTCTTCTTGGACAAAGAAAAATTATGTCCTGTCATCATCAGTTCCACCCTAATGGAAAACCAGGAAGAAAGGCTTCTTGTGGAGCTAATGAAACACAAGAAAGTCATTGGGTACAAAATAACTGACCTGACAGGTATAAACCCAGCCCTATGCATGCACAGACTGCCCATGTTCGAAGAATTTAAGCCATCAAGAGAACACCAGTGTAAGCTTAACCCCAATCTTAAAGAAGTGGTTCGCCTTGAAGTCCTCAAACTACTGAAAGCCGGCATAATTTACCCAATTTCAGATTCCCAATGGGTCAACCCTGTCCAAGTGGTCCCCAAAAAGGGAGGAACCACTATCATGCTAAATGACAGGAATGAGTTAGTACTGACAAGGACTGTGACGGGGTGGAGTATGTCTATCGAATACAGGAAACTAAACAAATCAACGTGAAAAGATCACTACCCTCTGCCCTTTCTTGACGAAGTCCTAGAACACTTAGCCATAAAAAATTCTTCTGTTATCTAGATGGTTATTCCGGGTTCTACCAAATTCCTATACACCCAGAAGACCAAGAGAAAACTACTTTTACCTACCCCTTTGGGACCTATGCTTTCAGAAGAATGCAATTCGGGCTGTGCAATGCACCTTCTACTTTCTAAAGGTGCATGTCTGCTATTTTTGAAGGATTAACAGAATCTATAATGGAGGTATTCATGGATGATTTTTCCATCTACAGAGATTCCTTCGATAACTGTCTACTCAACCTTGGACAAGTCTTACAACGATGCGAGGAGATGAACCTCATCCTGAATTGGGAAAAATGCCATTTTATGGTAACTGAAGGTGTCGTCCTCGGACATAGAGTGAGTGACAGAGGGATTGAGGTAGACAAGGCAAAAATCGATGTTATCTCAAAGTTTTCACCACCAAAAGATATAAAAGTAGTATGAGCATTCTTGGGTCATGCTAGGTTTTACAGAAGATTTATTAAAGATTTCTCAAAAATAGCAAAACTCATGACCCAACTTCTTACCAAAGACACAAAGTTCAATTTTAATCAAGAATGCTTGGAAAGTTTCTCAACTCTGAAAAATGCTTTAATCTCTGCACCCATACTAAGAGACCCAGATTGGTCACAACCTTTTGAAATCATGTGTGACGCCAGCGATTATGCCATAGGGGCCGTATTAGGACAGAGAATCGACAAGAAACCTTGTGTAATCTACTACGTGTCTAAAATGCTCGATGAAGCACAGAAGAACTACACCACTACAGAGAAGGAGTTCTTAGCTATCGTCTATGTGTTTGAGAAATTCTGCTCCTACCGGATTGGAGCTAAGGTCATTGTCTACACTGACTACTCTGCCATACGATATCTAATTCAGAAGCAAGATGCAAAACCCAAACTTATCTGCTGGGTGTTGATGCTTCAGGAATTCGATTTGGAAATCAAAGACAAAAGCGGAGTGGAAAACGTCGTCGCCGATCATCTCAGCCATATTGAAGTCAAGGGTGAATATAAAGTACCTATCCGAGACTCCCTTCCAGATGACCAACTGATGAAAGTTACCAATGGATTCCCCTGCTATGCCGACATTGTTAATTATCTGGCTATAGGAATCATTCACCCTTCTGCCTCTCATCATGAAAAAAGGAAATTCCTCCACGATGTAAAGCAATACTATTGGGATGAACCTTACCTTTTTTGCCTATGCGTAGATGGACTTTTCCGTCACTGCTTACCTGAAGAAGAGATTACCCTTGTCTTAGAGCATTGCCATTCCGGCCCCACTGGGGGACACATGAGTGCGAAAAAAACTTCTATGAAAGTTCTGCAATCAGGTTTCTTTTGGCCAACCATAGCAAAAGATTACCATGATTTTGTAAAATCTTGTAACAAATGTCAACTTTCTGGCGGCATATCTAAAAGGAATGAAATGCCCCTCACCATGTGGCAAGAGATCGAACTTTTTGACTCGTGGGGGATAGACTACATGGGCCCCTTTCCTTCCTGATATGGTTTCTCCTACATTCTGGTTGCAGTAGATTATGTCTCGAAATGGGTCGAAGCTATACCCACAGTGTCCAGTGATTCCAAACCAGTCATTAAGATGTTTAAAGATATCATTTTTCCCAGATTTGGAGTCCCCCAAACTGTCATATCCGACGGAGGGACCCATTTTCTGGAATGAAGCCTTGAAGCCCTCTTAATGAAATACGAAGTTAACCATAAAGTTGCCATGCCTTACCATCCACGGACCAGTGGTCAGGTTGAAGTTTTAAATAGACAACTGAAGGCAATCTTAGAAAAAACAGTCAATAGACACCGCACTGATTGGTCCACCAAGCTTCCCGATGCCCTTTGGGCTTACCGAACAGCTTATAAAACACCAATAAGGACAACCCCATTCCATTTGGTATACGGGAAGTCATGTCATCTTCCAGTAGAACTGGAACATAAGGCTTGCTGGGCCATTAAACAACTGAATTTTGATTTCAAAAGTGTCAGATAAAATAGACAACTCCAACTAGAAGATCTAGAGGAGCTCTGAATGACCGCTTAACAAAGTGCCAAGATTTATAAAGAACACACCAAGATGTGGCACGACGGTCATCTAAAAAGGAAAGACATCGCCATGGGTGACAAAGTCCTCCTTTTCAACTCCAAGCTCAAATTGTTCCCCAGAAAACTCCGCACAAAGTGGTTCGGGCTTTTCACAATCAAACATATATACCTGACTTGAGCTATCATAATTGTTGACGACAATGGTGGAGAAAGGAAAGTCAATGGCCATCGATTGAAAAAATACTACACTTCAGCAGATAAAATGCCGAGACATACTATTGAGATCAGAGACGCCACAACATCATCATAACAATATCAAAACCTCGTCGACCTAGTGACGTAAAACCCAAGAGCTACTTGGGAAGCAACCCAAGATCTGAGCTTTTTCTTTTTTTTCTTATGTTCCTTTAGTTACCTTAGGTTTATCTTCTAAAAATATAAAAAATTATATAACCAAAACAAATATAAAAATATAAAAATCAAAATAACCTTAGCCCTCCCAAACAGTCTTGAAACCGTTTGGAGCCAAACGGTCCTGAAACCATTTGGAGCCAAACGGTCCTAAAAATGTTTGGAGCCAAACTGTCTTGAAACCGTTTGGAGCCAAACGGTCGCTAAACCGTTTGGAGCCAAACGGTCTCAAAACCGTTTGGAGTCCAAACGGTCGCTAAACCGTTTGACCTAGGGATTTTGTAAGGTCAACCCCCAAATCCTATAAATACACCCTATCCCCCCTCCTTTTTCTTTCTTTCGATTCCCATATTTCCTTAAACCCTCGCTCGCGCTCCCTGCTCCCGCGCAACCTCTGACGCAAGTGTTCTCCGTCGTCGTCGCTCCATCTTCCGCGCGTCTTCACGACGATCATGACTCGGCCGCTGTTGCATTCCCTTTCGTCATCGTCTTCCTTACCCGCAAATGTAAGGTAGACGCGCCGCCATCACCGACGACTGCAACGCCGCCGCGACTCCCTGTTCTATCGCACCATCGTCCTTTTCTCCTCTGCCATCGTCTTTACCATCACCGACATCTTAGGTGCTGCTGCGACACCCTGTTCATAGCCGTCATCGTCCTTATTGCCGCCGCCTTCGCTATCGCCGGCCGCTCCCTGACGCTTCATCTTCCAAACGGTCTTGAAACCGTTTGGCATCAAATGGTCTTCAAACCATTTGGGACCGAACGATCTTGAAACCGTTTGAGACCGAATGGTCTTCAAACCGTTTGGGACCGAACGAGCTTCAAACCGTTTGGGACCGAACGATCTTCAAACCATTTGGGATTGAACGGTCTTCAAACTGTTTGGGACTGAACGGTCACGGTCTCCAAACCGTTTGGCTTTTCAAAACTGCTTGCTTTTTGTTAAAATATGAAAATATATAAACACATACAAAATCAAAAATTTTCCCTTTAATTAACTTGTTATTCTAACACATGCCTTTCCATTTTCAGAAATGGCTTCACCAACAAAGCAACCCACTGGAACTGAAGATGCTCCCTTCTGGACAAGGGACCAACTAATTGAAAGTTGTGCCAAGCTCCAAACTATCATTGATAAGTACAATGAGACTGGAAAGGCCCCACCAAAGGTCAGCATCATCGCGGTCTTGTGTGAAATCGACCGCATCAACAAATGTCTAACTGAGGAGCCTGAAGAAGAAGTGGAAACCATTTCTTCCAGTGATGATGAAGGCTCTTAACAGCAAATCCCTTTCCGAGGACGAATCCTCCGCTGACAAGTCTAAGGGGAAACGAAAGGTCCATGAGGCTGCGACCGAACAACCCCCAAAAAAATGGGGAAGGAAGCAAGTCTGCCCCGTTACTGCTAGGGAACAAACCCTTGCAGAGTCTGTCCCAACACCTGCCACTACCACCCCTACCACCCCCGTCTTCTCAGTGCTCACCACCACCGCACCACCACCAAAAAAATCTACATACACACCCTCCCCTCCCTCGACAAAATACTAAAACCAACAAAGTACATCTGCTCACGCGTACTACTCAAGATGGGGATCTACGATAGAATCCTCACCATGCTAGACAACGCCAATCTCGCCAAACTATGCTTCATCCTCGAAGTTTCATATGCCGAGCCGACTACTGAATTCTTCAGACATCTCACCAAAGAAGAGGTGGACATTATGCATCGAGCATGGGACAGAGGTGACCGCAGGCTGATCACCAAAATCTTTGGAAATGACGTCGTTATAATAGAAAATCTTCTGAACAAAATTTTCATAGACAACCCAGACCAGCTCAAACAGGCCCAAGCTGTTGGCACGAACAACTCCCAATTCAAAAGACACATCTTCTGGAAGACCCTAACAGGGATCTCCGCTTATGAGGCAAAGACATGCAAAGCTTCCAACATTCAGTTTGGGTTCATGCGCACGCTTCATAAAATCCTTACCAGTGCGCTATTCCCTAGAACAAAGGGAGGCAATGTTATCACTGCCGACCTTTTTCTCCTATGGTCTATCTTGCAAGTAAAGCCGGTCAACATCGGACAACATATGATACAAAAAATTTCAGTCTACGCCATAGGAAAAGAAATCTGCATGGGTGGGAACATAACCTCCATCATCAAATATCTCAAGATGGACAGATTGCTCCCTCAATGCATGAAGATCAAGGGCAACATCCTTAGCAATGAGCAAACTCTAAAAAATTCCTATATTATCAAGGAAAAGGATGTGAAATTACACTACATTTTCTGTCCAACAGTCTGATCTACTAGGACTATGCTGCCGCTCCCGGAGCTAGCGGATTATGACAAGGACAAACTTCTCTTCACTGACGAAGAGATAACCAAACTCCTAGCTTCTGTCAAAGTAAAAGAAAAGACAACCAAAGTGGGACATACAGAGCTTAGCATAACCGCCCCCGACAGCTAGGATAACAAAAATACCAGTAAAACGACCATCTAAGGTACGTTTACAACCACCGCAGCTGATGGGGACACCAACATCAAAGCTACAACCGGAGACAGAACGCCCCCCTCCAGAGGTACCAATCACTACCTCTTCCATAGACACATTCAGCATGAGCCTACATGATGAGCTCACCACCACCACCCCCACCACACTCCCATCCACCACCCTCCCACCATCTACCACTACCCCACCTCCCTTCACAACAATCCCTCCACCCACATCCTCCACTTCCCCATCTTTCTCCCCAAGCACCCCCTTTTCCGCTCCAACACCCGACTTCACATTCTCCGCTCCCGTCTCTACCCTCTTTTCCTCAACTTTTTCACTTCCTCATATCTCACCCAGCCATTTACCATTCCCTTCATCCGCCACCACCCCGACACCGCTGGTGACTCCATCTACGGTCACCATGCAGTTCGCGGGACCATCACCAATGTCTCCTTTGCAAGGCACTACCACACTTCCACCTCGACCCCAGCCATACCACACTTCCGCATCTGGGGTCCCTTTTTCTAATTTCGGTGAGGAATTCAGACATCAATTTGATGCCATCCGAAACCTCCTCACCGACCCCTCTAATATAATGCAATCTATTTTTCCATGTGTGCAGCGAATTTCTGAACAGGTCACCAAGATTAACAAGCAGCACAGTGCCTTGCCAAGTATTCTCCAAAGCATTCAGCAACGACAAGACGTAGTGGCCAAGCAAGTCGATCATATCAATGACCACTACAAACACTTGCCTAAGCTGATCCTTCGAGTAAAAAGCCAGCATGAAGCACTGGCTAAGCAAGTTGATAGGATCTCTACACAGACTCAACCTCTGCCTGAGACCCTGCACGAGCTTAAGCAGCAACAAACTGCTTTAAGCACACGCTTGGATGACATCACCAACACCCTTACACAGCTCCATAGCTGCCAAGAGGAGTCAGCAAACATCGAGCTTAACCAACTACACGCTCAAGTAACAGATCTTACAACGCGCCTCCTCTCTTCCGAGGGATGATACTCAGATCTAAAGGAAACACATGACGTACTACTGGAATCCCACGAACATGTGCAAGTAGCGTTTGATGAGCTACAAGCAACCCATCGACAGTGCAAGAAGCCTCCACAACTGAAGCCAGTAGACAAAGAGGCAGACGAAGATGATGATGCAGACGACAATAATGATGAGGAATCTGACTCCTCGGCTAACTCCAATAATAGCACCTCCTCAGATGACCAACCTGATGACCCATACAATGCTAGGGAGGGCACAAGCCGAGGAGCTGCATCAAAACAAAAGATCACCATGACGGTGATAAAGATCCCAAATCCCCAACTCACATTGAAAATGTTAATATGTCTTACGGGGATCAATTCCTTGACTACTCCGCAATGGGATCTGTGGGGGAATCTGCTAAAGAAGCAGCCTTTGCTGAGTTCCAATAATGTCTACTCAGAACCAGCACATGTCAACAACAAGAAACATCAGCACAACATCTTTCTGCACCGACCAATTGGTGCTCTTTCCCCCAGAATAAGAAGATCTAGAAAGAATCATCTTAGATATAGACGAAGATCTAGCATCATCTTTTGACTCGGACAAAGATGAAGATTTGCAACAATATATTGACAATCTAGAGCAGACTTCCCCCTCCCTGCGCAAGAGCTACCCCCACCGCCACCACTACTGTACAAAATGCATGATCTTGATATGATGACCATCTCTACTCTCGACGCTCAAGACATCTTCATCCTTAACACTATAGTCGATGATGCCCAAGATGGGGGCGATATCATCTACCAAAATATAAAGACTCAGCAAAAGTTGACGCGTGAGGAATTCCACTCCATCCTTCGACCACAATCAACAGTGAAGATGGCAGTCTTCTGCGTCCTCCTCGCCAATTCTATCAAATTCTACAGAAGCTCTCAGTGACATCAACCCGTTATAAATACATCACCGGCTCTAGCAATGAGCCTTATTTACAAAAAAATATAAATCAAATCAATCGAATGGTTGCATAGGGGAATTGCAAGGAAGGCACGCTACATTACCGTGCCCTTCCAAGTCTCTGGTCATTGGCTGCTTATGATCGTGGACACCGCGGCCCTAGACGCTAAGGTGTACAACTTTTGTGCCACTGAACTAAGATCCGGAATAATCAACTTTGCTATAGCATAAGCTGGGGAGGCCAGATGCATACCATTCCGGCTCCTGAAGTTGACCTGGGCTGCTTGCCCATCCCTCTACAATAATTGGAACCAACCTTGGTTCCAAATCATCAACCCCCAAGCTCAAACTCAAGAAGGTTCTAGGGATTTCACTTTCTACGTAATACGCCATATACAAGCGCTCAATCAGCAAATCCCTTTTACTGATCTGGCCACCGAAGATTTCCATTCTCTGTGAGGTCGTTATGCCATGGAATTAATCTGTGATAGAAGGTTCTTCAAGGACCCAACTATGGCACCTAACGACATTCCTCGCTATCTCTTTTCAGCCATCCAACGTCCTCCAAAATAGCCATTCAGGAAAACAATAAAAGAATTGGAGAAACAACAGCCCGCCATGGCTCTCGAGAAGAAGAAATGGGACCCTTACTCTTTTGATCTGGCGGATGATGAAGGGGTTACTGAGTTGCTAATCGGGGAGTCCATCAACAGATCATCTTCACAAATGAACCCCATGTCTGCCATTTCACCTACATTCCCCAATTTTGACCTCAGCTCTGGCAAACATCTCTCTGGCAATGAACTTCATCTCATCATGTCAAGGCTTTACGCCGAGAAAGATGACCTCATTTTCATGATCGGTGACATTCTGGTCATGGCAGACGCGCTACGAGAAACTGTACAACTAAACGACTCTCTCTCCGTAAGCTTAATGGCCGCTTATATTTTTCTTCTCAGACAAGATCACCCTACAACATATATGGCATCCCCCTACATGAAGGACGATCTATTAAAGGTAAAGAACTTCAGAACAACCGAGGCACTCATCTCCTTCTTACAACATACGACCCCGAAGTTCATCATGCTCCCTTTCCTTCATTCAGAACACTAGATGTTGTTGGCAACAAATCTTCATGAAGGAACAACAATCATATACAACAGTTCCGACAGCCAGTACAATCCAGATCAACAACATTACACTATGACACCAAGAACGCCTACGGAGGAGGTGGCGAAAGAGTGTGCTGACCAACATCATGTCCTTCTCAGCACGCATACACGAGCATATAGTAAGGGACACTTTCATCGCCCCACCTTCAGCCACAAGTGCCCTCAGCAGATACGTGAGTCGAATGATTGTGGTTTCCACGTCCTCTACTGGATATACACCATCATAGCACTTGGAAGACCAGTAGAAGACATGACAAAAGTGGATTATCACACATTATGAGGGAAGTTCGCCGCTAATCTCCTCCGCACACATGGAGCCAATAAAGGATTAATAGAAGCCTAATGCCCTTATCCTTGTACTTCTCAAACTATCACTTTGACACTCTGCGAACAGAGTGAGTGATAAGTAAGGGGGGAGTACACTGACAAGGGTGAGGTATCATTTTCAAAACCCTTCCCTCTCTACATTTTCTTTCAATTATGTATAAAATTTTATAGTTTTCTTTGTGCATTTAATTTTTGTTTTAAAAGCATTTTCCCTATTAAAATAAACTTCGCGCATAAAGAAGAACATCCCTTTTGGAACAAAGTCACCCTCAACTAACTTTAGAATCATGTTAGTCCTCAAAATTAATAACAAGAATAGCACTTAGACATATAATGGCGACTTAATAAAGTCTCTCCACTATTGATTTTCATGCTTTTGTTTCACTTTCCACAGGTCAATATCAAGGCCGAAATAAGCCAAGCTCTCAAGGTTGAGAGGGGCATCAGGCAACATCCAAATCAAACCAAATAAGTGCATGCTAAAAAACTCTAAGAACAACTTTCCTCTCTTCAAATAAAAGAGGCTTGTCCGCCCAAAATAAATTCCCTAAAAACCCCAAATCCTAAGCTTGTGAGTCTACGAATAAAAGCCAAAGAGTTGAATAAAACTATGAGAGTTGTGCCATAAATAAGGATCTATATAAAGAACCAATGAAGGTCTCACCCGGCCGGTACATTCAGCTACTCTCACGAAGGTAGATCTGTCATGCCCGGTAGTGGAACCCTAAGGTATCTAAATATATGAAAGGCTTATAAAGGACTCGCCCGACCGATACATTCAACTGCCCTCATGAAGGTAGATGTGTCGTGCCCGGTAGTGATCTCCTAAAAGCATAGACAACCCCTCCCCCACTTGAAGGGGGGGTTATACATCAAGCCTTTAGCCAACCCTCATACCCACTCTAGCTTCCAGTAGGTTTTTTCATACAGGTATAAAGCTGATTAGAGTCAACAACATGCATAGAATAAAAAGTGGTCCCAATGCAGGCTACGAGATACGGAAGAAACCTGAGACCCAAGCAACTCTCAATACCTGAAAGAGTCAAGGCAAGCAATAAGACTCGATATGACCTTAGGAGAGCTCGAGTTTGTAATTGAAGCAAGAGTATGGAAATCTTAACTAAATAAAATCGCCTCGCCATTACATGCCTCAGCTCTATCTAATTTGTGGACAAGCTAGACTCTAAGTTAAGGGGGTGATAACCTCCAATTTTGTGATGTTATCTTAGTAATTTTCTTTAGTTTTCCACACTCTTTCTCAGATAAATTAGACAGAATCCCTAACTATCCTCTATTATTGCAAATATACTGTTAGATTAACTTTTCTCCTTTTTACTTATATAAAAAGACACAAAAAAATCACAAAAAACTCACATGGTCCCAAGACCGCATGAAGCCAACCGGTTCCAAGACCGCATGGACTCACACGGTCCCAAGACCGCATGAAGCCAACCGGTCCCAAGACCGCATGGACTCACACAGTCCCAAGATTGCATGAAGCCAACAGGTCCCAAGACCGCATGGACTCACACCGTCCCAAGACCACATGAAGCCAACCGGTCCCAAGACCGCATGGACTCACACGGTCCCAAGACCGCATGAAGCCAACCGGTCCCAAGACTGCATGGACTCACACAGTCCCAAGACCGCATCAAGCCAACCAGTCCCAAGACCGCATGGAGTCAAACGATCTCAAGACTGCATGGAGTCAAACGATCTCAAGACCGCATGAGTCCAAACGGTCTCGGAGTCCAAATGGTCTCGGAGTCCAAACGATCTCGGAGTCCAAACGGTCTCAGATTCCAAACGGTCTCAGAGTCCAAACAGTGACCCAAAACTGACCAAACCGTTTGGACTTCACTTAAGGCCTATAAATAAGACCCAAGGGGTCCTCCCAAAAAAATCAAGTTTTCAGATGCCAGAGGCTGTCTCTCCTACTCCAGAGCTATTCCAACCACCATCCTCATCCCAAAGGCTGTCGGTCAGAGATTCATGCTCCACCCTGAAACTTCTTTCTCTCTCTTCGCCAAAGAAGGTGGTAAGAGGAGATCTCATCATCGAGCAACCTGTGAAGTTTGAAGATCGTCACTCTCTCTCTTTCAAAGGGGTTGACTTTCCTCTCTCCTTTGTGGGGATGACGTTCTCTCTCTCTCTCTTCTCGCCTCCTTCTTTGTCCTAGCTATGAGAGAGTAGTCTCTTTCACTAGGGTGTGGGGAGTGGCCCCGCTACCCATGTTCTCATTTCATGTAATGTAATCCATAGTTTGTAATATAGAGATGCTTTCTTTTCAGTTCAACATCAATCGTTTAATGAATGCTTGTTGCTTGATCACCAACTTTTGTTATCTTTTATCTTTTAGTATGAATTGTCTATGTTTGTACTACTAGATTCGAATCTCGATTGAATGTTGGTTCTTGATGCATGTATCCACCATGCATATGTTTCAGTATCTAGGAGTGTTTTCAAGAAGTGGAGTAAACTCACTTCCATCATTGTACTTTCATACTATGAAATGGAATCAATTGACGTATGAAAGTACAACCTTGGTAAGTCGAGGAACACACTTTGCGAAGGGAATGATGTATAGTAGGTGACCATTCGTTCAGGGATGGATGGCATTGCAATATTCCCACACTTCTCGTAGCTAGTTCTCTGAAAGGAAACTAAATCTACAAAGATACTAACTGTTTAGACTCTGATTGCAGGTTATGTTTTATATTGCATGTTTTGATCCATGTGTAGTGGCGGTGAAAGCCGATCACATCCTAGTGGCTCCTTATCATTGTTTAACATCCTTAAATTTACTTACTTGCTTTACTTCACTTGCTCGTAGTTTAAAAACAACCAAACCAACCTTTTGATTTAAATACTAACTATTAAGAAATTAAGTGAAATTCTAACGTTTTCCATCTTGTTGCTCCCAGCAAGACCTTTGTCCCGTGGATTCGACCCTTAACTATACTACGATAAGACTTCCACATATCTTAGCATACGTGGGTGGAGTTCTCAATCTAGTATAAGAAAGGCTAAACTTAAAAACTTACCATCTTTAGCATTTTTAGTGGTGCACGCAACTCCACGTAAGTGGAAGCTCCATCATGGACCTAGGGGCAAATCCCAAAATTCACACATATAAACAATTTGCCTAAATTCCTAGGTGATTTCACACACAAACCAATAAGCAATCCATAGAGAGTGAGATGCAAATAGAATATAATCATTAAAAAATGGAATTACAACATTTACATGTCATTTTCCCTCAACATGGTATCAAAGTAACATAATTTCCCCCAAACCGCCCACCCACAGGGGCCTAGCTACTCATAGAAATGTAAAATACAAAAAGAGAGAAGAAAGAGGTAGAAGAAGCCAAGGAGCTTGGTGTAGATGAAGAAATCCTTCTCTCCAGCAGTTGAAGGTCATCCTCCTCCCTCCTCCAAGGTGCAAGGGTGAAGAATGAATGGGATTATGGGTAGGAACTAGTCTAAACTAGTGATTTGGTGGTGGAAATTGTGAAATGGAGTGGAATGGAGGTGAAAATGGAGTGGAATGTAGTGGATGGTGATTTGGGGAGGTAGGAGGTGGTGGAAGGTAGCTGACCTTGTGCCCCAGCCGCCACTTAGGTATATATAGGTGTTTAGGGGGTCTAGGGTTAAGTTAGGGGTAAAATGGGGAAAGCAGTGGAAAAATGGGTAGATTATGTGAGTAGCACGACCGTGGTCAGTCACCACGACCGTGGTGGGAAGGGTAGGCCACGGTCGTGGTGGATGGGCATGGTCGTGGGAATTAAAATGTGGAGATCACATGGATGGCCACAGCCATGGGGGGGGGCGGTTACCACGGTTGTGGTGGGGACCTATGGCCACGGGCATGTTGATCACCACAGTCGTTTTGGCCATATTCATCAATTTCTGGGAGTTTTAGTGATTTTTTGTGCTTGGGGCATGTCCACCACGACCGTGGTGGAGTACCACGGCCGTTTTGGTGTCCCTCCCATGCACTTGAGCTTTGAACTTGATCATCCATGGAGGGTATTGCTTCAAAACATTCTTCAACCACTTGGGGTAGGTTGGGAGTGGTTTTGGCCTCATTTTGGGCTCCTCCAAGCCTAAGGAAACCCTATATTGGACCATCTTCTTTCCATGCCATCAAGTAGTGGAAAAAGTACCTATAAAACATGCAAAAAGCCTCCATAAGTGCATTTGATCGAAATAAGCATAATGGGGGAAATAACATGTAATCTACCAAGTATAGATGTGATTGAAATGCAATATGACACAAGATGAAGCCCTAAAATAGGGCTGAATCAGTTTACCCTAAAAAAAAGATAAGATACTTGCCATAAATAAAACAACAAAGTTGTGCCACATAAGCACATATCAAGAATTTGGGCACAAAACTCATCATCATCATCATCATCATCATGCATGCATGTGAGAAAAATATAGCCCTAGAACAATATAAAGACATGGCAGCCAAGAATCGTACATGTTCCACCTGAAAGAGAATGGAACATTACCCAAACACCCAATTTATGAATGTGGACCAAGAATCATACATCTTGCAAACCCAGGTATGGGGAATCATAAATCCTCCATCCCAATAATAAAAAAAGGGCACATAACCCAAAAACTAATGAAATTATACTACTCTAGTACTACTAAATCACGCATCATGTAAAATGTAGAGGCAAGTAAAAAGTATAGTCAGATTACATAAAGTGTTCACCATAAAAGTGACCAACATATACATCCACCTAATAAGTGGGAAAAATACATCATATGTCATCTTGTAGAGTTCCATCCTGTACAAATCATATGAAAAGAGTCCAAAAGAATATCCATGATCACATGATCAATAACAAATAAGGTAGTTCACATGAACCATGATTTTCAAAAGAAAAGACATATGTGTAGGCTATTATCCATTGGACCAAGTGAAAAAAGAATATAGGTGATTTCTCAACATAGAATAATAGGAGATGCAAAACATACCTTAAACCAGGGTCCTAGAAACTCTCTTCACCAAACTAACTAGGGTACTAGAAACTCTCTTCACCAAACTAGTTGTTCCAAGATCAACCTTGCCTAAATACAAATTGTTCACATGTATTAGGGTTTGAGATTCATATATATGCAATGTAACCCTAATTCTAGACCTTTCTACAAAACATCAGATCTTGGACTCCAAATCGGAACCAATCGACTAATTAGGTTTTCTGATTAAGAAAACATATTTATTTACTAAATTTGGAATTCATATGGATTAGTTACCAATTTTAGAGCTTTTATATTAATTAATTTGATCCTTAAAAATCCATCATTGAAAACATGGAAATCAATATTTGAAACTAATTTTATTAGAAAGAACACATTTTTTCAATTCGAAAACATATTTTATTTTATTTTTTGGACAAGCGAATTAAAATATATGAATTTTATAAATCGGCCAATCACAAAATTAGAAAAGCCAAATCAATAGGGAATTTGCAAGAGAGTAAGAGAGGTCGGATGGGTAAGGAGATAATTATCTAAGAATTTGGAAAAAAAACTTTGTTTTTCGTTCATTTGTGAAACTAACTAACTGATCATGAAGAACAAGTCCTAGAGTTGTTTACCTGATGTCCAATGTCATTTCAAAAATAAACATGACGTTGGGAGCGGTGCCGCAAACTCAAACCAAGAACCATGTTCGGCTTTTGGGTGAAACAATGATGTAAAGAAAAATCAAAGTACGACCACCATCAGTCACACAATTAAGAATGGATAAAATTGGGATGAGAGGAGGTTCACAAAACAACCGAGGAAGATCGGGGTAGAGGTATTTATAAGTGGGGATGTGTGAGAAGTTATTTCAGAAGACTTGAAGAAAAAGTATAGACATTTCTCGAATTCTCCACTTTAGGATACAAATATCGTATGGATTGATGCAGAATTAAATTTGCAATTCAACCCAAGTTATTTAATAAAATTTTGTTAAGAAATGAGGGAGTCATACCCAAAATATTGGAACTTGGTCCGCGGTTATTGTTTATGCGGGTTGGTATTTCCTAATCTGAATTTTGTAAAGTGTTGATTAAATTATTTTCCTTTTTATCTCTCTTCAATTGAAGGTACAAACAAGGTCCAAATTAAATAAAATTTGATACCTAGCCTAATTAGGACATTTAGAATGTGATTTTGACAATTATTTTTCTCTTTTGGAGACTTTTGCTATTTTATTTAATTCTTTTAAAGTAAATCACAATTTCTCTTTCCTAATACATTAGAGACGTCTAAAATTATCCAAGATTGTTGAAACTTCACCCACAAGTCAGAGTTAATGTGTTGGGTATGAATTTTCCATCAATTTTACATGTTGGAGATGTTTCTACAATTATTTTATATTTTAACAGTTCAACATACTTGCTCTCTCGTGATTTCACCTTTTAATCAAACTTTCTCCAAATTGGATGAAAATTCACACAAAGGCTATATTTATTATGTAGATTATGAATCCAAAAATATTTTCCTCTTTTGCAGTCATTTATTATTTTATTTAATATTTTAGGGAAAACTTAGATCTTCTCTCTCCAAAAAGAATTAAATTAATAATAATTATTATTATTATTTAAAAATGTGAATCTTGACTCCCAAGGCATTTGGGACCCATGGAATACAATTTTTAACTTAAATTTTCTAATTTGGGGTTTCCAATAATGAGTTATGAAAAAAATTAATATTTGTAGCCATTATTATCACATTATTTCATTATTATCACTCTTGCTCATTCATTTATGTTCCATATCTTAATATTATTTCCAAAAGAATTATGTGTAACTATTTGCACAAAATTTCATATAATTCATTATTATCTCATGTGACATATTTTATGTGTCTATTATTAATTTAAGACTAATGTGAGAACATTAGGTTACATTAGGGTGATTTATGCATGTATTAGTTTATTAGGGTCATACTAAACATCTTATAGATCTATCCTCAACCTTGTTTGGCTAAGTCCAAAAGGTCAAAATTCTAGGGTAGGGTTCAAAATCTAGTATGTTACAACACTCCAACCCTTAAAAGGATTTTGTCCTCGAAATCTATAGATCCAAACATCAACAATGAACTACTCTCCACCCCTTAAAAGGTTTAACCTAAAAAGTCAAACTAAACAACATTTAGGGTTACCCACATGTCATTTAGTTGTGAAAGTTTTAGGAATTTATGTTGCTCAAGTATCCAACTAATAGTCACACTATCTAAGGTTGAGTTTTAGGTCCTTGTGTCTCTAACCTAAAAACCCTACATAAACATCCAAAAGTCATAGGGAAGGTCAACTACACCTTTATGTCAATCCTAGTCACAGCTCCAAAGTCAAAACTAGGGTTAGCACTAGGTTTAGGGTTTCACTACCAAAAGCACCTCACTTTATTGTGACTTAATTTAGGAAAACTTTGATGAAATCCAGAAAATTTTGTACATATAGTAGCATAATTGAAAATGTAGTTTTCTTCAAAAAATCATGCGATATAAAACAAAGATGAGCTCAAAATTAATGTGGATACCATGTCACAATATATCCATAACAATTTATCCTTATCCTACCATCAACTCATAATCTAATACCATCCTCAAGTCAAACCTCATAGCATCAAGAGACACAAACCATACTCAATCTACATGGTAGGGTAAGATCATCTAAACCTTATCTCAAAAGGGTGCACCTAGGCGAATCGAGGGAAAACATCTCATCTAAAGGATGACTATGCATGGCAAGGTTATAACTAGGTAGACATAATTAAAATAGTCAGATTTCGACTACCATGGGCTATGATACCATGCTGTAAGGAGTGGGATCCCAGTGGGGACCCACTCCCTACTAAAATTTGAACAATAAAACCTCTAGTCCAAACACACCTAAAAGGTTTGTTGGAGTGGGTGTAAAATTTTCAAATATTATTTATGGTATACAAAACAACCAAAGTGTAGCAGCGGAATAAAAATATTGACTATATTCAATTTCTCATAAGGTTAAAAAGGAACATCTTAAACTTACATGTAAAGGTACATAATAAGGATACATGTAGAGGGAAATCTAAACGACATCAAGATTGTCTCTAAGATTTAACTCCTTAAGCTAGGTCCATAACTTTATGCCATGGCCTCCACATCCTTCACCTAGGGTTGGAAGCATACCGCAGTAAGAAAAGAAAAATATATAACATCATCAAAGGCTGGTATGTGCATACTAAAAAGAAAACTTGAGCAATATAATAACCAAAGGACATCAAGTTTAAATTCTTCCCATACAAGAGATAAGGACTACCCACAATGGCATAAAAGATAAGAATCATCAACAAATGATAAGATAAGATAATTGCCATAAAATAAACAACAAGGTTGTGCCACATAAGCACATATCAAGAATTTGCACACATAATCCATCATCATCATTATCATCCTACATGCATGTGAGATAAACATAGCCCTAAAACAATATAAAGACATGGTGGCCAAGAATCATACATCTTGCACCTGATAGAGAATGGAACATTAACCAAACTCCCAATTTATGAATGTGGTCCAAGAATCAGACATCATGCAAACTTGGGTATGGAGAATCATACATTCTCCATCCCAATAATAACAAAGGGCACATAACCCCAAAACTAATGACATTATACTAATCTAGTGCTACTGAATCACATAGCATGTTAAATGTAGAGGTAAGTAAAAAGCATAGTCAGATTACATAAAGTTCACCACAAACGTGACCAACATATACATCCACCTAATAAGTGGGAAAAATACATCATATGTCATCTTGTAGAGTTCCATCATGTACAAATCATATGAAAAGAGTCCAAAAGAATATCCATGATCACATGATCAATAACAAATAAGGTAGTTCACATGAACCATGATTTTCAAAAGAAAAGACATATGTGTAGGCTATTGTCCATAGGAAAAAGAGAAAGAAAAATATAGGTGATTTCTCAACATAGAATAATAGGAGATGCTAAACATTCCTTAAACTAGGATTCTACGAACTCTCTTCACCAAACTAGTTATTTCCAAGATCAACCTTGCCTAAATACAAATTGTTCACATGTATTAGGGTTTGAGATTCATATATATGTAATGTAACCCTAATTCTAGACCTTTCTAAAAAACATTGAATCTTGGACTCCAAATATGAACCAATCGACTTATTAGGTTTTTTGATTAAGAAAACATATTTATTTACTAAATTTGGAGTTCATATGGATTAGTTACCAATTTTAGGGCTTTTATATTAATTAATTAGATCCATAAAAATCCATCATTGAAAATCAGGATTTAAAATTAATTTTATTAGAAAGAACACATTTTTGGATAACCGAATTAAAAGATATGAATTTTATAAATCGACCAATCACAAAATTAGAAAAAACCAAATCAGTAGGGAATTTGCGAGAGAGGAAGAGAGGTCGGATGGGCAACGAGAAACTTATCTGAGAGTTTGGAAAAAAAACTTTGTTTGTCATTAATTCGTAAAACTAACAAACCGATCATGAAGAACAAGTACCAGAGTTGTTTACCTAAGGTCCAATTATGTTTGAAAAATAAACATGACGTTGGGGAGTGATGCCGCAAACTCAAACCAAGAATCATGTTTAGCTTTTAGGTGAAACAACGATGTAAGGAGACATCAAAGTACGACCACCAACAACCACACACTCAAGAAAGGATGCAATTGAGATGAAAGGAGGTTCACAAAACAACTGAGGAAGATTGGGTTAGAGGTATTTATAAGTGGGGTGTGTCAGAAGTTGTTTTAGAAGACCTGAAGAAAAACTTTTGGTATTTCTCGAATCCTCCACGTTAGGCTACAACTATGGTATGGATAGATGCAGAATTAAATTTTCAATTCAACTCAAGTTATTTTGTAAAACATTGTTAAGAAACAAGGGTGGTATGCCCAGAATACCAGAACTTGGTATGTGGTTATTGTTTATGCGGGCTGGTGTTTCCTAATCTGAATTTTGTAAAGTGTTGACTAATTATTTTCCTTTTTCTCTCTCTTCAATTGAAGGTACAACCAAAATCCAAAATTAAATAAAATTTGACACCTAGCCTAACTAGGACAGGTAGAATGTGAATTTGACATTAGTTTTCTCTTTTGGAGATTTTTGCTATTTTATTTAATTCTTTTGAAGTAAATCACAATTTCTCTTTCCTAATACATTAGAGACGTCTAGAATTATCCAAAATTTTTGAAACTTCACCCACTAGTCATATTTAATGTGTTGGATATGAAATTTCCATCAATTTCAATGTTAGAGTTGTTTGTACAATTATTTAAAATTTTAAAGGTTCTAAACACTTTCTCTCTCCTGATTTCACCTTTTAAGTAAACTTGCTCCAAATTAGATGAAAACTCACACAAAGGCTATATTTAATATGTAGATTACGAATCCAAGATTATTCTCCTCTTTTGGAGTCATTTATTGTTTTATTTTATATGTTGGGGAAAACTTAGATCTTCTCTCTCCAAAAAGAATTAAATTAATTATTATTATGTGAAAAATGTGAAACTTGACACCCTAGGGAATTGGAACCTAAGGAACATGATTTTTTAACTTTGATTTCACTTTTGGGCTTTCCTATAATGAGTTATGACAAAATTAATATTTTTGGCCATTATTATCACATTATTTCATTATTATCACTCTTGTTCAATCATTTATGTTCCATATCTTAATATTATCACCAAACAAATTATGTGTAACTATTTGTACAAAATATCATATAATTATTTATTATCTCATGTGACATATTTTATGTGTCTATTGTTATCTTAAGACTATTAGGTTACATTAGGGTGATTTATGCATGCATTAGTTTATTAGGGTTATACTAAACATCTTCTAGATCTATCCTCAACCATGTTTGGTTAAGTCCGAAAGGTCAAACTTCTAGGGTAGGGTTCAAGATCTGGTATGTTACAGTTTTTATGGTTGCAATAATGATATGTATGTATGTTCTCTTCTATTTGTAAATATTGGATTTAGTAACACTATATAATACTCGTTGTTTTATCACTTGAAAACATAAATGATGAGTAGATGTTTTCTACTAACCTGGGTTATGAACTAACCCTAGGTGTTTTGCTTAATTATGTGGTTAGATGCTTTTGGTTATCTTATGAAATGTATTTAAAGCTTTTGAGGAAATTATATTTCCATTTCAGTCCTTTTTGCATAATATTGCAACATTGTTTTGTTTATAATGGACTAAAGTGCAAATTACCTAAGTTGAGGGGTTTAATTGCAATTTGCACATGTTAAGATGTTCCTCTGATGTTGAGACATCATAAGAATGAATATGATGTAGTGGAATGGAATCCACAAGCTTGGGCACCAAGATATAGCTTGTAGAGTAATCCTTGTGCATTAAAACCTAGTTTTGGTGTATGGTGCAAATTACCCAAAACCTAGGGTTCAACATGAAAAATAAACCCTCTAGAGTATCTCTCATGATTCTTGGCATAAAGTTGAACAAATAAAATGAGAGGAGCGCCTCATTTGAATGATCAAGAAGGAAAGATAATCTTGGTAGTGAATAATCAAGATTTAAGTAAATGGCCCTTTTAATATATATATAACTTAATAAGGTAATTGGTTTCTTTTCCTTTTAACCTTGGATAAGGGAGGAGTTTTTCATGCGATTAAGAGTAAGAGACGTGACCAAGGATGGTACAATCCTTGTTGGATATATTTAAGAAATAAAAGAAATAACAATCTTTTTCTTTGCCTTGAAAATATCCAAAAATATATAAGGATCCTTATCAACCAAAGCAAGGGATCGTTTCCCTTAGTCCTTTTCTCATATTCTTGCTTGGACCGACCAAGAGGAAGCTTTGGACCAGAAGGAAGATGACCAAGCTGGTTTGGTAAGTAAGGACCATCACCTATCTCAAATTCATGGTGGAAATCCTAATACAAGGTTGGTTAATTGGTTTTCTTTACACAATTCTTCTGTCTAGCCATCTTCTCCATCCAAAACTTGAAGAACGGACCTTGGACAACCACTGGAGCTTCATCCACCATTAAATCTATGAAGCTTGGAGCTCTGGATCAGTCCTAGAGGTGGGTTTTATAACTCTAACCTTTAAGCTTTGCTTTTGCATCTTCTTCTCCTAGAATCGTTGCTTATATTTCTTCTTTAGACACCTTTCTGTGTTCATGGTATGATTTCCATGAAGAACCGCCCCTGTTCTTGAGGTAGACGATGATGACGTTAATTCCTATGTTTATCCAAAATCTAACTTTTGCAAACGGTTTCCCAAACCGTTTGGGAACAAACGGTTTCAAACCGTTTGAATGCAAACGATTTCACAAGACCGCATAGAAGCAAACGGTCTAAGACCGTTTGGATGCGTTGAACAAGAATTGACCATTTGGAGGTTTGTTGTGAATAATGTGGACTAATCACCTACCAAAAATCATCAACAAATTCCAAGTAAATCACCAATTGAAGGCCCAACAATCATCAAAACCCTAATCGGGTGAAATGATGATTCCAACAATTAAAATAAGTCGAAGTTTGGGTGGAGTGGCCCAAACGGTTTCAAAACCATTTTGGGATCACCCAAATGGTCTCAAGACCGTTTGGTGATCACCCAAGACCATTTGAAGGTCTAGGGTTAAGTAGGGTTGACCAATTGAGGGTCCAATGATATCAAGTTGATGGATTATTTGAGTGTTGTTATGGTGACCAAACCTAGGGTTCAAACCTTAAGTGAACGACTTGGTTTTTGATGGAATAATGGGAAAACGGTCTCAAGACCATTTGTAGGATATCCAAATGACCCCAAGACCGTTTGAAGGTCACCCAAGACCGTTTGGAGGTCTAGGGTTGACTATGGTCAAGTGGTTGGAAATCTAAAGATAACAAGTTGAAGTGTAAATGATTAGTGACCTAATGATCAAATCAATGAGCCAAACCTTCATAGGTTGTGTTAGTTTTTGATGTTGATTTGAGAAAACGGTCTCAAGACCGTTTGGAGGTCATCCAAATGATCCCAAGAACGTTTGGGGTCAGGTCATGACCAAATTGAATGATGGTTCAATGATTCCAAATCAATTAGACTCATGTTGAAACATGTTGAAGGGTGATCGCTTCCAAACCCTAATACAAATGATCCAAGCCTTAATTAATGATCAATTGAGGGTCAATTGCATGTCAAATCAGTTGAGGGTTGACCTAATTGAATCAATTGATAAGTGGCTAACAAGTACATGATCGATTGAGGGATTCAACATTGGAAACCCTAACTCAATTGAAGTGGTTGAGACACTTTTTGGTCCAAGCGGTTTTGAGATGGTTTGGACCAAACGGTCTCAAGACTGTTTGGGTCCAAATTGTCTCAAGACCATTTGAGTCCAAACGGTCTCAAGACCATTTGGGACCAAACGGTCTCAAGACAGTTTGGGACCAAATGATCCCAAACCGTTTGGTGCCCATGCGGTTTCAAGATCGATTATGTCCATGCAGTTTCAAAGTCAACTTGACCAAACGGTCTTCACCTCATCCTGGGCAAACGGTATTGAGTGCACACTTTATCAAATAGTTTCAAAAGTCAAACTAGACCAAACGGTCAACAACACCAAACTGTTTCAAGGTCCATCCGAGACCGTTTGGGGGTTGAGTATGCAAGACCGTTTGAGGTCTAAAAAGGTCAAGAACGTTTGATGCCTTAGTGGTCAAGATGGTTTTATAGATGCTTAACCTAGTCCTCATAGATACCTAAAGTGATTAAGGTACCAAGTAATTAGTTGATTAATGTATTTTATAATCAATGGTGAACATTACAAAAGTACCCTTGAAGGGATAAAGTGACTAACACCCTTTCAACAAGTGAATCCTTGGTGACCACAATAAGTAATGACATAATCCATAAGGTCAATATTGATTTGACTTAGTCTAATCAAGGTGATGCAAACATCATCTTATAGAGAGTAGAGAGAAAAGACTCCTTATATAAATGAGAATCAAGTTACAAGCTTCCAATATGTATGAATGTATCTAATTAGGGTATGATCCATCATAGTGAGATCATAAAAACCGTAATTATGATTGTTAATGAATCTTAACCTAATTTGAAGGCATTAATGGAAGTCATTCTCATACATGATGATGGTATGATCTTAGTTCATTATAATGAGAATAGTAAACTCTAATCCAGGGTAATGTGATGTAATATGAATAGTAAACCCTAATTTAGGGAAATGTCATAGTGTGAACAGTAAACCCTAATTTTGGGTTATGCCCTTAAGCATGAAACACTATGCTTGATTATGAAATGAGTAATCATTATGCTTTTGTAAGTTAAAGGTGTTGAATAACCCTAATTGAATTGAAAAGGAAACCCTAACCCTAGAAACCAGCCGTGGTGAAGTAACATGGTCGTGGTAAATCTTATGTAGCACGACCGTGCAAGGTAGCATGGACATAGTGTCTTACTCTTGCACGAACGTGCAAGGTAGCATGGCCGTGGTGTTCTATACTGATTTGGGAGTAAACTATATTGTGATGAAATAAGTATAATGTGTATTTTATCAGTTGTATTAACCAAGCATGTCTTTATAAAAAAGTGAGCATAGCCAGGTAAGGGTTATGATGCCATATTTATTGAAGGCACTTTATAATCTATGAAAGTAATGGTATGTTATGTTGCCTAGTAAGAGGTAATATATTGATAGGTTGTATGAGCCAAGAGAAATATCTGCATTCTTATAATCAAGGTCATACTGTTAAATGACTTGATGGCAATATGTTACTTGGTAACAAGTGTTGTGATAATCTAAGTGTTGGAATACCCATATTCTTGAATCACAATGATGATGGGTTAGGGATTGATATCCCAATGATTAACAATATGTGATATGAACTTGATACAATTACTACTCTTTCTTTATAGCAATTGTCTTATTGATTTATGTTTGAAAACATGTCTGATGCTAAAAGAATGCCATAATGTACTTAATTAATCAAGTATAATGATATCATGTAGAGCCCTGACCATAGATCCATCATTTTCAGAAATTAAATGATGGTGAAACAGGTTTTCCTAAGGGAACTCCTAGAGAGCATATTTTTGAGTATGTGGGGGTTATGGACGCAAATATCCTTACGTCCTAATGAGGGAAATGATGTGAGATGTACATTTAATCTCTCAATCCTTCATTATATGTTTATGTTGGGATGATGTATCACTAATCTCCCGATGATGTTGTTAATGTCGCATCGATGAGAGATAAACAAGAAATCCCTCGATGGCGAAGAGAGTACAACACGCCAATGTAGCTCTAATAGCGAAGTTGCCAGAATACCCTGGAAAGCTATTATGGCAGAGACAGAAGATGTCCTGCATGTTATACCTCACACTGACTGAGGAAGATGAGGTCATAGAAATTCAGCTCTTCTGATGACCTATGTATGGTACTGATTGCGATTTAGTAATGGTCAGTTGGAGTATGAGCGGTATATCTCATCTCCTCAGGGCATAAATATGTTTTAAAAATGTAATCATCCATATAGCTTAATTGCTTAGGTTGAACCATGAGAAACAATGATTGAGTATACATTGTTTATAATGTTCTAATTGAATATTTAGTATACATGTTTTTCATATTCGTTGTTGATATAAGTTTTGTCATTTAATCAAGTTATAATTGAAATGATTGCTTAAAGAATACTGCTCTACTTAGTTTATTCAGTGAATTGCCTACTGTTAAATAAATATAATTCTTCTACTCATTGTTATCTTAATCCTTGCAATAACAATGCTTCTGGCGAAGAGTTATAACTCTCGCTGGGACAATTATTCAATTGTCTCACCCCCATGGGATTTGACTTTTTAGGTAGACGACGAGGACGAAGGAACCCTTTAGTGGGTGAGCAGCAACAACAGCAGTAGCAACATCAGGGACAGCAGTGATCCTCAGGTGGAGACACTGTCTGTCAAGTCTTGTAGATAGAATGTCCTATGTGTCGTCTCTGTACTCTCTGGTCCTAGGAGTCAGTTGATGTTTAAAGTAGATTTGAGATTTTTGGTGTAATGTCTCGAGATTTTTGTATCTTGCCTTGTATAGTTAACAGGGCAGTTGATGTTGTGATTCTCGAGATGTGATATTACAGAGATGTAATGACGAATCAGTATGTAAACAACTTATCTTGTTTCTTTTATGAAAGAGTTTCACTGTTTATAAATCTCTTTATGAAAAGTTTTAATTTTTAGTAATTTTCAGTAATTCCGTTGCTAACGAAACGCTTCCACATTAGTTTAAATTTGTTGATCTTGTTTTCGCAAGACGGTCGTCGCAAATTTAGTGGTATCAGAGCTCTAGGTTCACTGAGTCTACAGAGACATAGGACTTAGGTTGTTGAATCTGTTCTAGTGTCTTCCAGTATATCTGATAGTATCTTCTGCTCATCAGGAGGAGAAGATAAGAGTAAGGATGTCTGGACCACACAAGAAACATGTTGTAGAAAGTAGTGTTGTTGCACCCAGAGAAGGTGCAAGAAACCCAGAAAGAGAAGAAACTATACCTGAACTACCTCAGTTCAATCCTACTGACATGGGGAACCCAGCCGTCCAAGCCATGTTTGGGCAGTTTATGATTGCCATGACACATATGACTGATAGGATGCCTATACTTGTACCTAGGGCACCTTCCTATCCTGAAGGACAAGGAATCGGAAAGATGTTTGAACGACTTCGCCGAGTTGGAGCCGCAGAGTATGCGGGAACAGCTGACCCTACAGATGCTAACTTGTGGTTAACTGAACTAGAGAAGGCCTTTAGAATCCTAAACATCCCAGAAGCTGAGAAGGTTAGACATGTTGTATATCTTCTCAAGGGGAGTACTGGTCACTGATGGACCATGGAAGAACAGAAAAGGCCAGGTGTGGAGATTGCATGGGAAGTTTTCCGATGGGAATTTATCAACAAATACTTCCCTAAGACGTTTTTGGACAAGAAAATCTCT
The DNA here is from genome assembly GCA_963693085.1 of Alisma plantago-aquatica. Taxonomy (NCBI): domain Eukaryota; kingdom Viridiplantae; phylum Streptophyta; class Magnoliopsida; order Alismatales; family Alismataceae; genus Alisma; species Alisma plantago-aquatica. The sequence continues at coordinate 645,207,466 of OY856412.1, forward strand.
TAGTTTGAGAGGTTAAGACAAGGATCTATGAACATTAGCGAGTACGAGGCTAAGCTCATGGAGTTGTTGCTATTTTGTCTGCACATGGCAACCACAAATGAAGAAAGGATTAGGCGTTTTGAGAAAGGATTAAACACTGAGTTGACCACCCCTGTGTCTGCTCTGGAGAATAGGGAAAGGTTTTCTACCTTTGTGGAGTCAGTCAGGAGGATAGAGAAGTCTGTGTCAGAGAAGCAGCAGACCAAGAACAAGAGGATGTATCCCCAATTCCAAGGATCCTCATCTAAATATTTCAAGAAAACTAGGTTTTCTACACCTACACCACCACCTAGATCCAATACCCAGATGCGGTGGACGTCAAATAGGGGCAGAGGATGAAGCTTACCTTTAGAAGGAGCTCGTAGCTCAACATCTATGTTGGTTACAGGACCACCCAGACCACAACAACTGAATAGAAGTTGTTATATATGTGGAAATATGGGACATATGATGAAAGATTGCAGAACCAGAGAAGTGAGTATAACTCAACCTCAAAGGCAAAGTCAGCAAGGATATCAAAGAAGACAGTTTCCAGGTAATGCTAGAGGCCGTGGGCAAGCGTCCCAAGCTGGATCATCGACACCCGGTCAACTAGCACCGAATCAACCACAGGCAACGACAAGATTTTATGCGATGAATCCACCTGAGGTAGTGATCAACCCTCGAGTTGTGGCAGGTCAGATGGAATTGTTATATTCTGATAGATCTACATCTTGCGTTGTATTTGTTTTAATCAATCCGGGTGTTACACACTCCTTTATCACTCGAAGAGTGATTCTTGACTGCAACCTGACTACAAGTCATAGAGCAGATAGCATGTTGCTAGAAACTCCGTTGATGGGATCTACTGTGTTGCAGGAGATATGTTCTCTCTACATTCTCTTCATTTCTGAACATCGCATTCAAGTGGATCTAATACCACTAGAGATGCATGGATTTGATGTAATCCTAGGGATGGATACCTTAGAAAGGTATAAGGTTGTCTTAGATTGTGAGTCCAAGCAGGATGTGTTCGCTAATGAAAGTGACACATGGATCTTTCAAGGAGATAGAAACATTCTACCCACCTGTCTTGTGTCAGCTATGGTTGCTAAGAAGCTGATGAGGCAAGGATGTTATGCATTCTTGGCCCATGTGGTAGATACTACCATGGAGAGTCCTAACCCTGTTGAAGTTCCGATAGTCAGGGAATTTGAAGATGTATTTCCTAAAGAACTTCCAGGTGTGCCACCGGCTCGGGAGATTGATTTTGAAATTAATCTAATTCCGGACACACAACATATAGCACAAACACCATATAGGATGGCTCCTGCTGAGATGGCAGAACTCAAGAAACAAATACAAGAGTTGTTGGAGAAGGGTTTCATTCGACCGAGTACTTCACCCTGGGGTGCTCCGGTCCTTTTTGTTAAAAAGAAAGACGGTTCAATGCGGTTGTCCATTGATTATAGACAGTTCAATAAAGTAACAATAAAGAATAAGTATCCTCTGCCAAGGATTGATGATCTCTTTGATCAGTTGTGTGGTGCTACTGTCTTTTCAAAAATAGATTTGTGGTCGGGATATCACCAACTGCATATTAAGGATGGTGACATACCCAAGTCTGCTTTTAGAACAAGGTATGGTCACTATGAGTTCACAGTTATGTCGTTTGGACTAACAAATACACCAGTTGCATTTATGGAACTCATGAATAGAATCTTTTGACCTTATCTCGATCAGTGTGTTGTTGTCTTTATGGATGACATCGTAATCTATAGTAGAGATGCTCAGTAGCATGAACAACATCTTTGACAGGCTCTAACTTTGTTAAGAGAACATAAGTTATATGCTAAGTTTAGCAAGTTTGAGTTCTGGTTACCAGAAGTTTCTTTTCTTGCACACGTGATATCTGCTTCAGGTATTCGTGTTGACCCTAAAAAGGTAGAATATGTCCTACAATGGGAACAACTGAAGACACCGACAGAAATATGTAGTTTCTTAGGGTTGGCGGGCTATTATCAGAGGTTCATTAAGAACTTTAGTTCTATAGCTTTACCCTTGACTAAGTTGACTAGGAAGGATGTTCCTTTTGTTTGGAGTGATAAGTGTCGACAATCATTTCAGTTGTTAAAGGAAAGGTTGACAAGTGCACCTGTGCTAGTATTACCTGAGCAAGGAAAAGGATATATAGTTTTTTGTGATGCCTCTAAGAATGGACTAGGATGTGTGTTAATTCAGGATAAACAAGTGATTTCTTTTGCTTCACGACAGCTTAAGAAACATGAGGAGAACTATCCGACACATGATCTACAACTAGCTACTGTAGTTCATGCCTTGAAAATCTGGAGACATTATCTTTATGCTGAGACATTCCAAATTTCACAGACCATAAGAACCTTAAGTATATCTTTTCTCAACATGAGCTTAACATGAGGCAATGCCACTGGATGGAGTTAATCAAGGACTACGATTGTACGATTGATTATCATCCAGGGAAAGCCAATGTGGTTGTTGATGCTTTGAGAGCGGAAATCAGCAACACGAACTTTAGATAGAGCAAAGCTGAGTTCCTTAGTGTGCTCAAGGAGAGATATGCTTATCTCCTTAAGACAAGACAATGTACAGTTGAGAGTATCATTGTTATCAGGGTTGTTAGCTGAGATGTACATAAAACCTACCCTGAGACAACATATTAAGGAGTCCCAATTACCATTGTTTCTGACAGAGGTCCACAGTTTATGAGTTATTTTTGGGAGCGACTCCATAAAGCCTTAGGCACACAGTTAAGGTTTAGTACAACCTTTCATCCGCAGACTGATGGACAATCAGAAAGGACTATCCAGACCTTGGAGGACTTGCTTAGAGCATGCGTTCTTCAGTTTATAGGAAGTTGGGATCTAAATCTAAGCTTAATAGAGTTTTCCTATAATAATAGTTATCAACATAGCATTGACATGGCACCCTATGAAGCTTTGTATGGTAGACGTTGTAGATCACCCCTATGTTGGTATGAAATGGGTGAGTATCAACTTTTAGGTCCTGATCTTGTGCAGCAGACCACTGATCAGAAGATTAAAATAATACAACAACAGTTGAAGACTGCACAAGATAGGAAGAAATCTTATGCTGATAAGCATCATAGACCTTTAGAATTCCAGGTTGGAGATAGAGTGTACCTCATGGTCTCACCCCAGAAAGGAGTTCTTAGATTTGGAAGGAAAGGAAAGTTAGCTCCTAGGTTTATGGGGCCTTATCCAATCATTGAACGAGTTGGAAAAGTAGCTTATAAGCTAGAGTTACCACCAGAGCTAAAAAATCTACACCCTGTGTTCCACATTTCCATGCTTAGGAAATGTCACCCTGATACAGAATCAGTTCTGCAACCTATGGAAGTAGAATTGAATGATGATGTATCTTATGAAGAAGGACCTCTATCGATCCTTGACAGAAGAATTAAGAAGCTGAAAAAGAAAGACATAAGTCTTGCGAAACTCCTCTGGAATCACCGTGGTGTTGAAGAAGCCACATGGGAACTTGAGGAAGAGATGAGAAGGAAATACCCTGCTCTTTTCTCTTAATATGTTTTGATGATTTCAGGGACAAAATCCTTGTAAGGGGTCGATAACTTGTAACATCCCTGACCTGGGTTATGAACTAACCCTAGGTGTTTTGCTTAATTATGTGGTTAGATTCTTGTGGTTATCTTATGAAATGTATTTAAAGCTTTTGAGGAACTTACATTTCCATTTCAGTCCTTTTTGGATAATATTGCAACATTGTTTTGTTTATAATGGACTAAAGTGCAAATTACCTAAGTTGAGGGGTTTAATTGCAATTTGCACATGTTAACAAGTTCCTCTGATGTTGAGACATCATAAGAATGAATATTATGTAGTGTTATGGAATCCACAAGCTTGGGCACCAAGATATAGCTTGTAGAGTAATCCTTGTGCATTAAAACCTAGTTTTGGTGTAAGGTGCAAATTACCCAAAACCTAGGGTTCAACATGCAAAATATACCCTCTAGAGTATCTCTCATGTTTCTTGGCATAAAGTTGAGAAAAGAAAATGAGAGGGGCACCTCATTTGAATGACCAAGAAGGAAAGATAATCTTGGTAGTGAATAATCAAGATTTAAGTAAATGGCCCTTTTAATATATATATAACTTAATAAGGTATTTGGTTTCTTTTCCTTTTAACCTTGTATAAGGGAGGAGTTTTGCATGTGATTAAGAGTAAGAGACGTGTCCAAGGATGGTACAAGCCTTGGTGGATATATTTAAGAAATAAAAGAAATAACAATCTTTTTCTTTGCCTTGAAAATATCCAAAAATATATAAGGATCCTTGTCAACCAAAGCAAGGGATCGTTTCCCTTAGTCCTTTTCTCATCTTCTTGCTTGGACCAACCAAGAGGAAGTTTTGGACCAGAAGTAAGATGCCCAAGCTGGTTTGGTAAGTAAGGACCATCACCTATCTCGAATTCATGGTGGAAATCCTAATACAAGGTTGGTTTATTGGTTTTCTTTACACAATTCTTCTTTCTAGCCATCTTCTCCATCCAAAACTTGAACAATGGGCCTTGGAAAACCACTGGTCCTTCATCCACCATTACAGCTACGAAGCTTGGAGCTCTGGATCAGTCCTAGAGGTGGGTTTTATAACTCTAACCTTTAAGCTTTGCTTTTGTATCTTCTTCTCCTAGAATCGTTGCTTATATTTCTTCTTTAGACACCTTTGTGTGTTCTTGGTATGATTTCCATGAAGAACCGCCCCTGTTATTGAGGTATAAGATGATGACATTAATTCATATGTTTATCCAAAATCTAACTTTTGCAAACGGTTTCCCAAACCATTTTGGAGCAAACAGTTTCAAATTGTTTGAATGCAAACAGTTTCAAATTGTTTGAATGCAAACAATTTCACAAGACCACATAGAAGCAAACAGTCTAAGACCGTTTGGATGCATTGACCAGGTGTTGACCATTTGGAGTCTATTGTGAATAATGTGGACTAATCACCTACCAAAAATCATTAACTAATTCCAAGTAAATACCAATTGAAGGCCCAACAATCATCAAAACCCTAATCGGGTTAAATGCTGATACCAATAATTAAATCAAGTCAAAGTTTGGGTTGAGTGGCCCAAACGGTTTCAAAACCATTTGGGGATCACCCAAACGGTCTCAAGACCATTTGGTGATCACCCAAGACTGTTTTAAGGTCTTGGGTTAAGTAGGGTTGACCAATTGAAGGTCCAATGATATCAAGTTGATGGATTATTTGAGTGTTGTTTTGGTGACCAAACCTAGGGTTCAAACCTTAAGTGAACGAATTGGTTTTTGATGGAATAATGGGAAAATGGTCTCAAGACCATTTTGAGGATATCCAAATGATCCCAAGACCGTTTGAGGGTCACCCAAGACCGTTTGGAGGTCTAGGGTTGACTATGGTCAAGTGGTTGGAAATCTAAAGATAACAAGTTGAAGTGTAAATGATTAGTGACCTAATGATCAAATCAATGAGCGAAACCTTCATAGGTTGAGTTAGTTTTTGATGTTGATTTGAGAAAACAGTCTCAAGACCGTTTGGAGGTCATTCCAATGATCCCAAGAACGTTTGGAGTCAGGTCATGACCAAATTGAATGATGGTTCAATGATTCCAAATCAATTAGACTCATGTTGAAACATGTTGAAATGTGATCGATTCCAAACCCTAATCCAATTGATCCAAGCCTTAATTAATGATCAACTGAGGGTCAATTGCTTGTCAAATCAGTTGAGGGTTGACCTAATTGACTCAATTGATAAGTGGCTAACAAGTACATGATCGATTGAGGGGTTCAACATTGGAAACACTAACTCAATTGAAGTGGTTGAGACACTTTTTGGTCCAAGCGGTTTTGAGATGGTTTGGACCAAACGGTCTCAAGACCGTTTGGGTCCAAATGGTCTCAAGACTATTTGAGTCCAAACGGTCTCAAGACCGTTTGGTACCAAACAGTCTCAAGACCGTTTGGGACCAAACGATCCCAAACCGTTTGGTGCCCATGCGGTTACAAGATCGATTATGTCCATGCGGTTTCAAAGTCAACTTGACCAAACGTTCTTCACCCCATCTTGGGCAAACGGTCTTCAGTGCACACTTTATCAAACGATTTCAAAAGTCAAACTAGACCAAACGGTCAACAACACCAAACGGTTTCAAGGTCCATCTGAGACCGTTTGGGGTTGAGTATGCAAGACCGTTTGAGGTCTAAAAAGGTCAAGAACGTTTGATGCCTTATTGGTCAAGATGGTTTTGTAGTTGATTAACCTAGTCCTCATAGATACATAAAGTGATTAAGGGACCTAGTAATTAGTTGATTAATGTATGTTATCATCAATGGTGAACATTACAAAAGTACCCTTGAAGGGATAAAGTGACTAACACCCTTTCAACAAGTGAATCCTTGGTGACCACAATAAGTAATGACATAATCCATAAGGTCAATATTGATTTGACTTAGTCTAATCAAGGTGATGCAAACATCATCTTATAGAGAGAAGAGAGAGAAGACTCCTTATATAAATGAGAATCAAGTAACAAGCTTCCAATATGTATGAATGTATCTAATTAGGGTATGATCCGTCATAGTGAGATCATAAAAACCCTAATTATGATGGTTAATGAATCTTCACCTAATTTTAGGGCATTAATGGAAGTCATTCTCATACATGATGATGGTATGATCTTAGTTCATTATAATGAGAATAGTAAACTCTAATCCAGGGTAATGTGATGTACTATGAATAGTAAACCCTAATTTAGGGAAATGTCATAGTGTGAACAGTAAACCCTAATTTTGGGTTATGCCCTTAATCATGAAACACTATGGTAGATTATGAAATGAGTAATCATTGTGCTTTTGTAAGTTAAAGGGGTTGAATAACCCTGATTGAATTGAAAAGGAAACCCTAACCCTAGAAACCAGCCGTGGTGATGTAACACGGTCGTGATAAATCTTATGTAGCATGACCGTGCAAGGTAGCACGGCCATAGTGGCTTACTCTTGCATGACCGTGCAAGGTAGCACGACCGTGGTGTTCTATACTAATTTGGGAGTAAACTATATTGTGATGAAATCAGTATAATGTGTATGTTACTAGTTGTATTAACCATGCATGACTTTATAAAGAAGTGAGCATAGCCAGGTAAGGGTTATGATGCCATATTTATTGAAGGAACTTTATAATCTTTGAAAGTAATGGTATGTTATGTTGCCTAGTAAGTCGTAATATATTGATAGGTTGTATGAGCCAAGAGAAATATTTGCATTGTTATAATCAAGGTCATACTGTTAAATGACTTGATGGCAATATGTTACTTGGTAACAAGTGTTTTGATAATCTAAGTTTTGGAATACCGATATTCTTGAATCAAAATGATGAGATGGTTAGGGATTGATATCCCAATGATTAACAATATGTGATATGAACTTGATACAATTAGTACTCATTCTTTATAGCAATTGTCTTATTGATTTATGTTTGAAAACATGTCTGATGCTAAAAGAATGCCATAATGTACTTAATTAATCAAGTATAATGATATCATGTAGAGCCATGACCATAGATCCATCATTGTTAGAAATTAAATGATGGTGAAACATGTTGACCTAAGGGAACTCCTAGAGAGCATACTTTTGAGTATGTGGGGGTTATGGATGCAAATATCCTTACGTCCTAATGAGGGAATTGATGTGAGATGTACATTTAATCTCTCAATCCTTCATTATATGTTTATGCTGGGATGATGTATCACTAATCTCCCGATGATGTTGTTAATGCCGCATCGATGAGAGATAAACAAGAAATCCCTCGACGGCGAAGAGAGTACAACACGCCACTGTAGCTCTAATAGTGAAGTTGCCAGAATACCTTGGAAAGCTATTATGGTAGAGACACAAGATGTCCTGCATGTTATACCTCACACTGACTAAGGAAGATGAGGTCATAGAAATCCGACTCTTCTGATGACCTATGCATGGTACCGATTGTGATTTAGTAATGGTCGGTTGGAGTATGAGTGGTATATCTCATCTCCTCAGGGCATAAATATGTTTGGAAAATGTAATCAACTGTATAGCTTAATTGCTTAGGTTGAACCACGAGAAACAATGATTGAGGATACATTGTTTATAATGTTCTAATTGAATATTTAGTATTCATGTTTTTCATATTCTTTGTTGATATAAGTTTTGTCATTCAATCAAGTTATAATTGAAATGATTGCTTAAAGAATACTGCTCTACCTAGTTTATTTAGTGAATTTCCTGTTGTTAAATAAATATCATTCTGCTGCTCATTGTTATCTTAATCCTTGCAATAACAATGCTTCTGGTGAAGAGTTATAACTCTCACTGGGACAATTATTCAATTGTCTCACCCCCATGGGATTCAACTTTTTAGGTAGACACCGAGGATGAAGGAACCCTTCAGTGGGTGAGCAGCAATAGCAACAACAACAACATCAGGGACAGCGGTGATCCTCAGGTGGAGACATTGTCTGTCAAGTCTTGTATATAGAATGTCATGTGTGTCGTTTAAGTACTCTCAAGTCCTAGGAGTCAGTAGATGTTTAAAGTAGATCTAAGATTTTTGGCGTAATGCCTTGAGATTTTTGTATCTTGCTTTGTACAGTTAACAAGGCAGTTGATGTTGCGATTCTCGAGATGTGATATTACAGAGATGTAATGATAAATCAGTATGTAAACAACTTATCTTGTTTCTTTTATGAAAGAGTTTCACTATTTATAAATCTCTTTATGAAAAGTTTTAATTTTTAGTAATTTTCAGTAATTCTGCTGCTAACGAAACGCTTCTGCATTAGTTTAAATTTGTTGATCTTGTTTTAATGAGACGGTCGTCGCATTTTCATTATCCCCCTTACGAGGGAATGGATTAATGTTGACTAGTACACCTCCATAGAGCATAGGGTGTATGAAGAGTTCCCTAGAGTACTCAGTACACGTGGATGGGCCCATTATTTTTGTTTTGGTACTAGTCCACCTTAGTAATGCAATTCATCTAAAAAAATGATTAAAACTAGCATATTTTCCTTAATAAAGAAATATTTATATGATCTTACTTCTTTCTTTCTTTTCAAATCATTTCAAATTATGAAAACCATAAATATATGTATCTTTCTACCCATGTACACAACAAAATGTGTTGATTCATTGCTTCACGTATATTTGAGCTTCAAAGCTGGCATGGGCGAAAACATGAGAGTGAGTAGTTGTACATGTTTACCTATTGTGTTAAGATACTAGCATACATGTTCAGACTTATGTAAAATATCCTTTCAATATGTAATTGTAACTCATGTTGTAATAAGTCATTTTATAATATATACATATTGAAAGTTGAGAAATGTTATGGTGTATGTTATGTTGTATGTTAATGTATGCACATATTGCTTCCGGAACACACTCTGAAACAATTAGCTAACATTCTTGGATTTTTCTTCTCGAGCCTTCTATGTCTCAAGGAGGCAGATCCTAGGACATTATAGTTGGTATTAGAGCATGAACAATAGCAACACCTAACAATTCCTCACCATGATACATAAAAACTAAATTTCACCTTTCATTTAAACCCTAAAAACTTAGTAAGGTGTTGAATAGGGAGTAGGTTTGACTTAGCCTTTAAGTTAGAACCTAGATGTTCGATAACTAGGTCTAGACAAGTGGGTGAAATTGTGTTCCATATAGAGCTCATATGTATTGGGTAGCTACACTAGTCTACACCTTGTTCTCACCATTTCACTAGGTGTCATGACACTAGACTATCTACGGTATGTGGAACACTCAATTTTACTGATTTGATTTTGTTTTCCAATCGCCTCGAGCCTCGACAATTTTTCTGACATCTTCTTCCTGAAAAATATTATATAATATTTTATTATATATATATGTAAATATGAAAATTTGTCCCTTATACTAGGGAGTAGTTAGTGTTCATGCAACCTAAGTGAAAGGGAGTGACATTAGTCTAGAAGAGAGAGTGTATCTAGATTAGATGTCTAGAACCTTATCAGGATATGTGACAGATAGATAGACAATAGAATGACAGATGATATAAGAGAAGATGATCTTATGTAATTCAATCTCTGAGGTATAAGTTCTTTATAAAGATCTATGTTTTATGTGAGTTGTATCTAATTTTGAAGACTCTAAGCTAAGTCATGATGATGAAATTACATTACCTTTCTTACTTAAGATGAGGTAAGTTAAGATGAAGTTGAATATGCATGAGCCTCAAGCTATTTTACAAAGGAGGACCTCCAATGTTAGGACAAGATTATTGGTGAACTCCAAAGAGAGTGAGACCCACCAGGATAGGTCATAGAACCTACCCTACAATATGTAAAAAAAATATGAGATATATGTCAAATAATTTATCCTAAATTCAGTTACTCGTTAGTAGATGAGTTGAGTCCTTTTGCATGATTCAATCCTATATGTGACAGTTGGGTTAAAAAAATGATGTGTAGGAGACTCCCAATGAGAAAGTCAATCCTTTTGGTTGAGTTAGGTCCTAGCTTCAGTGTCATATGTTTGTGAATCCAATTGTTAACTACAAGTGAGGTGATATATGAACTCTTGTTCTGAGAGTTAAATGTCTTGTGCATAAGATACTCATAAATGTTGTTGATTCCACTTCTCTTTCTCATTATATGATACTAGAAACCTCACTTGAGTTATATAGATGATATATATTTGAGGAGTCACTCATATAAGCTTGACCTATTCATGTTCCCTCCCTATATCATACATGTAATATCTATGTTTGAAATCATGATAAGATTGGCTTAATATATTCTCCTTCCCTCTATATCATGAATGAAAGATATAAGTTTGAAATCATGAGAATAACTTAGTATATTTTCATTCCCTTCATATATAAAAAAAAGATATAGATTTGATCTTTAAATAAGGATATCTTTGGATCATATATTAAATGATTACAAAATAAAGTTCTTAACGTCAAATCTTCTCGATCTAAGATTCTAGTTTGACGACAACTCTCATAATGGGATAAAACCCTAATGTTCAAGTATGTATAAGAAACCCTTCTCTGATGATGAAATCCTAATACAACGTCGAAATCAAACCAAAATAATGATGTTAAGTGTGAAAATTTCATTAGTAAATGATGTGCAGTCTTGTAACACCTTACATAGGTGATTAGGGTGAAAGATGAAATCTTTAGTATAACCTTCTCAACTTCATATGCATGAAAAAACCCTTATTCTCAGGGTGATGATGTGAGAATATCCTAAAATACTAGAATCTTTTTTTATAATTGAACTACTTAAATGATGCTTCTATATATATGGTGGGTTGGATGCACCCAAGATGCTCTAAATCATAACATGAAAACTTAGGATACATGTAGAACTATGATAGCCTTCGCATTATAAGTGGTGACCTAGGGTTGTATGAACATATTGATCTCACCTTAAGCATAACATTAGTTGAATTTCAAGGACGAAATTCCATATAAGATGGGGTGAATGTGATGACCCATAATTTTAGGATGTTGATATTCAATATAGCATTTGAAGTACAAAATTGTTTGTATATGTTTAGAACCATGTTAAGTTGATCCTTATAAAAACATGATCCCAATTATCCAAAAGTATACAATAATGCCATCAAAAGATTGATGATATTTATTCAAGACCATTTATGTACATGGAGTTGGTCAGTTCAAATTATATAATAATTTTAAGGGATAAAAAATTTATTTTCCTTCCATTTAAGCATACAAGGATTCAAATTAAATGATGGATCTTGATGTGAATAATAAATAGTTAGTACTACACTCTTTCAATGATAAATATTTTATGAGGTTTGATCATTCACGTTGATTGCAAGAGTTATGACATATGACTAATTGAGGAATTGAATTAAGATATTAACCAATGCTTGTTTGAGCTCAAAATTGGTGAGAAGATGCATATAGTACTATTAAAGTTATCCTTAAAATTTCAAGTGGTTTGAAGTTTCCAACCAAAAGTTATGTGTGATTAATGTTTTTGGAGATGATGAGGTTATAGTTGGATTCTTTTAATTACTTCAGTATGGTTTGGCTCAGATTAAGTCCCAATTTAGATGTCATAGATGTTTTTAGCCATGATACACATCAGGGCACATATGTGTGGCTCAAACTTGGACCTAGGATGAAGATCATATGGGGATTGGCTCATCTCCCTCCTTGTAACGACCCCACCTCCCAATAACCCCCAATTAAGGGAGACCAAGAGGTCAGAGCCATTATCCCAAATAATAGGATCAAAGGTTCGACAAATAATCAATAACAATGATCAAATTTCACTAACTAAGCTAAAAGGCTGTAATAAAATAAAGCTTTGCATACCTCTTTTTTTTAAACTGAGGGTAACTACTTCTATCCATAACTGGAGTCTATTCTAACTAATTCTCCTTTGTACTTTAATCCTCATTTAAATTCACATATGCCACTTTACTGTTTTTTCTTTTCACTTGTACCTAAAATGCCGAAAAACAAAACGTCTGTCAGCATAAAGTTGGTATGCGGGGGAAACAATTATCATGCAATTAACTGTAACAACATATTGCAGTCCATTATGATTTAACAAACAACTTTATGTTTTAAGCATAACTGCTCAATCCATACATACCCTAGCCTCTGCGTTGTCCCTGTAGTTGACATGGATGCTACCTTCATCATGGTAGATCCCCATTAAACCCCGCATGATCCTACCTAATAGGTAGAACAATATCTAGGGTTGAGTCGCATGGCACTACCCATAGGTAGCCCAATCCCTAACTCATGGTATGCTAAAGAGTCGCATGGCACTACCCATAGGTAACCCAGTCCCTAACTCTTAATAACATGATGGTCCCACTTAATAAGTAGACCTTTACCAGGTCACCCTTATCATCATTAGCAAAGCCACAGAGGGGACCAGGATCTGAGCCAATCATGTATACATACTTATGGTGATAATCATAGTCACTTCATAGTTGCATGAAATAAAAGTCATCCAAGTAGTTATTTTCAGGCAACCGATAAAACAATCGGGAATCATCGTGAAACTAAAGAGATTAACCATAAGTGTAACCACATACCTGTCAGGCTGATTTGAGATAGAATAATCCAATCAAGAAATCCAAATAGATAAGTAAGCACATTATGAGATCATGAAATATGCATACAATTTCCTGTTATTAATCATGCCATCAAGATCTACTAAACCTAGCTCGCTTCCTAGGGTTTCTAGTCCACTTTTAGGGTTTCCATTGCAATTAGGGTTTTCCTTTATCTCTTACTATTTTAAACCCTAATTTTATACAATTATTCAAAAACCCTAATTATCTCATCTATTCATCATGAAAGATACTAAGGTTATCTTTTAACAACATATAAACCTAATATCAGAAAAAGCATAATTAACCATCAATTAAGTTCATTAAGCCTCTTTTACATTAAAGCTACTATTTTTATCCTTTAATTCCATGACAAGATAATTATGCTCATTTATCATCAATTCATAGTTCATTATGGTCTAATTCACATATGAACTATATTTGTCATTAATTCTTCCTTTATCCATTAGAAAACCCTAATTACTACATTATGGGTATTTATCCACAATTAGGAACTTTTATACTTGAAATAGCTTAGAATTACCATATCTCAACTTTATTCACGATTTTGAATAATTAAAACCATTATGAGTCACATTTACTAATATTAGGGTTTCAAGGCCCATTAAAGCATATTTATGCACATGAAATTTTAAATTAATCTCATTATGTGCAAAGTTCATCCTTTTTGTTCTTAATGTATGTTTTCGTGATTAACGGGCTAATATCAACGTTAATCATCCATTAAACACTATTAATTACATTAATCATTACAAAATAGGGTTTCTTAATCATTAAAGCATTAAACTTGATAACTTCCATTACTATTCGAATTTCAAGAAGAATTAGCTTCTAAATATATTTTTATTGGATTCCACTCATTTTTCTGATCAATTTTCATATTTTATGCATGTCCATCCGAGCTACCAATAAGGAGATAAGATTTTTGCAAAAAATTACCTTTTTGGACCAATCGGAAGTTACCACATCGCCTCATGCATGCAACACAGCCCGCTTTGTGATTATAACCAAATTACATGTATACCCTCTATGTGGCTACTCACTTCTTTGTATCTCAGAGGGTAGAAACGGCCAATGTCACTGGGTCTTCTTCAACCTCACGAACTACTGGTTGCTGCCGACCTGCAGTGCTTTATGAGGTCGCCTCCCACCACCTCGTAGCCCGAAGCTGGCCGGAAACCAACTCCCTACCTCTGCCACACCCCACCGCTTTCAACCAAGCCCCAAACCACGACCGAGATGATCTGTGTCATGAGTGCCAAGAACGCAATCTGCAGCGAGGTTACAGACCTCTTGCAGGTACTGCGCAAAGGCTAGAGTAAGAGGACGATGGCGGAGCTTCCTTAGGTTATTGTGGAAGAATCACACCCCCATTGCAACCCCTTCACGACTCCTTGCTTCTCCTGAGAAAGAGTTTTTCTCTAAGGTTAGGGTTTGAAAGTATAAGAATAATAGAGAGGGCTACTTGGAATCTCTCTCCCTTTCAAACTAGGGGCTCTACCCCTTTATATAGGGGAGGGTATCCATGCCCCAGAACGCTTACCCACAAAGCAAACAAGGCTTTTACTAATAGGAAAGGAATTTTCCTTAATTAAGAAGTATTTTCTCTCTCTTTAGCAATTCTTTGTTTATCCATGATCCTTGGTCCTTAAGAAATTCGAAAATCATCTCTTTCATCATCATCATTCTTCACTTTTAATCCATTGGCCACAAATATCAACTTTATTAACACAATTAACATCCCCTTTTGATAATATCAAAAAGCCATTAATTATGTAGCACATTATCTTCTTATTTTGTATTTATTTCTTATTAAAATATCTCCTTCTAAGGATTTCTCTTTACATTTCTTTTCATTTTCCTTATTGCAATTCCCTTTTAAGATTAGAAACCTCATGGATATGAAAATCCTTCAAAGATAATTCAATTATACCTCTTTTCACTTATTTCCCACATTTTATCATTGTTTTCAATTTCTTTCTTAATAAAGAAATACTTAATTGATCTTTTCTTTTCTTATTGCATTATCATTGCAACTTTGGACTCCTTGGTACACAAGGAACCCAAGAGGCATGAAATCCACCTTTGGATTAAATTCTTTTGCCTTCTAGAGGTTTCCACAATTTTCTTTTCTCCATTTCTTATTAATAATGGAGTTCCTTTTGTCTTTTCCTTGTTATTAGGCCCAATAGCCAATAAAGCCCACAAAACAACCAACATGGCTATTGTAAACAAAACTCATTTATTCAAAACAAATTATATAATTATTTGTTCCAATATCTTTAATATGAGAAATTACATTTCTCACCAAATGAACCCAAAAGTTGGGGTTGTAACATCCTTCCCCTCTTATAGGAATTTTGTCCTCAAAATTCCATCAAGCAAACAAATAATTCACGATAAGACTTTTCCATGTCCATCATTGGCCCCTATGTGGCTTTACCTTGTCCATGGCGCTTCCAAAGAACCTTTATCATCACATATTCTTTTCTCTGAGTCCTTTCACCTTGGCATCTATAAACCTCACAGGTGACTCAGATCATTTCAGCCTCCCTTGGGGCTCACTAGGTTCATTGCTCCGCACATGGTCCAGGTACCTCACATAGTGCTCTAAATTGGACACATGGAACTCATCACACATCACATTATCCTGAGGGGTAAAGGAAAACTTAACCTTCTCCACCAAACCATGTCAAAATAACCCATGCATCGGGGACTCGGCTCTCTTAGCTATAACTTAGAGGGGTTGGATTTTCATGTCACATATTCCCCCATAGTGAACTGCATGTCAGTCTACTTTGCATCAGCTTACAACTCATGTCATCTCTAGGATCCTTTCAACCATTACATGATCAAAGTGACTTCATCTGCACACACTGTGGTCCTTTCTTGACCTTCGTGATGTCCCTTCACCCACATCATCTTAATGAAGTGGTGACCGACACAACCTCCCTTGCATAGCTTCTTTACATCCCAATACTGGCTATGGTGGTTATCATCACATCTTACAATGAACAAGAACTATCTCTATGTATCACCCTGAATGAGCACACATGCTCTCATCAGACCCTCTAGTCCGAATCATACTAACCATTAGTTAGGGGTGATAGATTGTACTAACATCGAGTTCATCATGTATCTTCTTCCACCTTATGGAAGTGAATCTTTAGGTTATACGCAAGAACCTTTGAACTCACATCATGGTGTAGTTGAACCATCTCTTTCTCATATGTAGTTCAACCGTATTTGTCCCTTGACAATACTCTTTGGTTCTCATGTCATCTAGGTAAGGCGATTCACCATAACCCATATTGCATCTTGACCTTCCTTGGTCTAGGGGAGACTTACCATGACATCCATAGTGATGAACTCCCACTCCCTCTCAGGAACTCTTTATCCTCTATATCGATACACTAGGTTACTGGTGTTCGTCCTTCACCTCCTGGCTTGCATGGAAACATACCCCATGCAACTTAATCTTAGGTATCTAAAGTACTACTGTCACCTATTATCTTGGTAGTACCATGGTATATGGCAATCTTAAATCATGATCTCCTGTATTGTCATGATTCCTTAGGATTGATTCCCCGGAAACCCTAAACTACTCTAATCGGGGGTTCATCACCTTCCTTTTCAGAGAAGTGCATCTGAGTTTTTACAACCATCCTTTCATTACATCAAGGACTAGGTTGGATAACCAAACAACCATTAACTTGATCCACCGATGTTGTTACATCTGAGTATTAGCCAAACTTATCTCTTTTCCAACTAAGAGTTACCCTAACAACCTCTTCTACCCTCCATCTAAACTAGGCAGCTGTATCTCATCTAGAGCATCCATTACCACTTCACATCCTTAGGGTTTAGGTAATGTTGAAGACATACACATCCACTTATCATCTCATCTCATCTCATCTCTAAGTTTTATCTTCATCAAGAAAACTCTGAGATTATTATCTTGGTTTTTTGAACTCAACCTCATAGCTTATGATAAAAACATCCTCATAAGATGACTACCTTATTTCTCTTAATGTTTGTAAACCATCCATCTATCATTCACTCCACCAGGGTATCTTATCCTATCTATCCTCATACCTCATGGCAATGTTCCAACTCACATCACCTTTTATCCTTGGTGTATGGCATGCATATTGTCCTATCTCTCACTCGCATAACAAGAGGAAATAATCATTTGGCTGCAGTTCAAATGCAAAGTTATTCCTATTCCAAGAGTAGAGATAGTACATCTCACCTTTCCAGTACACCTTTAAATCTAAGTTGAAACGTGCCACATATGTCTCTACATCACAAACATCTTGATATCTTCGTTACTTCCACAGAAAACTGGTCTCGAATATACTTGGGTCCACACACAATCCTTGGTCATCTCCTCTAGGTCTATAGGGTACCGGCACTTTTGGGGTCATCCCTCTTCCCTCATGCATCCAGAGAGTGCCCTACTCATCTTCCCTTTGGGTCCCATGAGTTCATGAAGGTGATCAATCTCCTAACCCATGGCCCTCATACAATGATAGTTGTTATTTACCTCTCGACCCTATGGTCATGTGCAACTTGGGAATTAGGGAACTCCTACTTCCATCGGTCTTATCCCTACCTGACCCTAGGATAAACTTAGGATTCTATTATAGTTCATGTCCACCTTAGAACCTTACCCAAGCCTTCATCATCTCTCTCTGTATTCATGGGATGACTTTCATCCTTTCATAGGAGTCATGGCGACATGCCTACCTTGGTCAGGCCCCCATACTGGTTACCTCCATGGTAACACATCCATATGCACTTAGAGATGGTAATCTATGGGTCTACAAGTTCATTCTCATTCCATGTACTTTTCACCTAGATTCTCAAGATCCTATGAGACCTCTTTAGGTTTCCTCAAAACCCACCAAAACTGGTATACACCCTACCAAAGGGTCCCTCTCCCAGGATGGGAGGAAACTACACCTCTTGATAAAAAAGGTCACAAACATCTTATGTCTAGGGTTTACATCCACATGACCATGCTTAACCCTAGAAAGCCACTAAGGCATAAGAAGACCACCTTCTAAACCATGCTAGGTCACACTTGTTCTCATCCTCAACATTGGATCAAGATCATACCTTCCCAGGTCATCAACTTAGCTGTGTGGGGTTCATCAAACATACCTTAAACTTAAGGGGTTTCCCTTTCCTCTAAACATGAGGAGTACCATGCTCGAATCAATAGAAATTCAAATCTCGTCATGAGCATTAGGTACACCACTTCCCCTCTTAGGTCTAGGAACCCTAGGTTCACTTTTGGGTATCAAAGTGCTTGCTCAACCTCTTAACCATGAATCAAGCATGTATAAGGCATGACATGCACTTCGTGTAATCCTTCTACTCAAGCAACATGTTACGACCCCACCTCCCGATAACCCCCAATTAAGGGAAACCGAGAGGTTGAGCCACACCCATTAATCCTGGATCAAAGGTTCGACATATAACCATAAACAATTATTAAATTCTAACAGACTATACTGAAATTGGTAATAAAAATTTTCATTACATACCTTTTGAAAACTGGGATCTCTATTCCTCTATCCATACTGATACTAATATATCTAATCCTCCTTTGCACTTTAATTCTCATTTAGTGTCACATGTGCCACTTTACTGTTTGTTCTTTTCATTGTACCTAAAACGCCGACAAACAAAACGTCAGTCAGCCGTAGCTGGTATGTGGGGGAAACAAATAATCATGCAACTATGATAACAATGTAATCATTCAATTACTTGTTTAAAAACCAACATTACGTTTTAGATATAACTCCGCGATCCAAGAGTACCCTATCCTCTGTGTTGTCCCCATTAAACCCCTCATGATCCACCTATAAGTGAACCCATTTCTAGGGTTGAGTCACATGGCACTACTCGTAAGTAGACCACTCCTTAACTCGGGATTTGCTAAAGAGTCTCTAACTCACGGTAACCTAGACCTTACTCTAGGATTACCCCTTTTTAGCCTTTTCAAAGTAACAGAGGTGGACCCGGATCTAGCCAGTTATATATGCACATTTATAGTGATAATCATAGTCACTTTATATGTTGCATGAAATAAATAAACATCCAACAGTTTAGTTGCATTCAATGCGATTAAACATTTGGGAATCCACCGGGAAACTAAAGCGGTTATTCGTAATCGTAACCACATACCTGATCCATAGTAACTTGATGTCCATGCATTTAATATTCAACATAATTAACAAGCAATCAACAATATCCTGAAAATAATGCATAACATCCAAGTGTCATTGTTATATTCAAACATCCTTAAGATCAACTTTGATTTCTCCTTATGATTTCTAGGCCAACTTTAGGGTGTTATTAGGGTTTTAGCCTTCATTATGCATTTATCACTTTTAATGCTCTTTTAGTTCACAAACCCTAATTTCTGCATCATATGCACAATTGCACGTCAATTAAGTCTAATATGTTTCTTTTACACTAAACTTATTACCTTTATCCTTTTAGGTCATATCCACAACATTAAGGCTAATTATCACCTTCGGTTTCTTTCAAATTGACAAATCATATTTCATTGTAGTTCAATTCAGATATATGAACCTTATTTATCACTATTTCTACTTTATACACTAGGGAACACTAATTATCCAAATAATTCATATTAAAGATCTTTGGTACTCAAATTGGATTTATAACAACATAACATTGTCTTATTCATTTAATTGCACAATTAAATCATTAAAAGGCATATCTTCCTAAATTAGGGATTCTAAGCCCAAAAACTCTAAATTAAGACAATTATGTACAAAGATCATTCTTTTAGATCTAATGTGACTTTTTTACGATTAACAGGTTAACATCAACTCTAATGATCTATTAAACCCTTTTAAATACATTAATCATATCAAAATAGGGTTTCTTAATCTTTATTTCATTAAAGATAATAATTTACACTATTTCTCGAATAGAAAGAGGAATTAACTTCTATACATATTTTTATTGGATTCCTCTCGTTTTTATGAGCAATTTGATATATAGTTTTGCTATTTTCTGAGTTACCATTCAAGAGATACAAATTTTACAAAATATTACTTACTTGGCCAATAGGGAAGTGCCACGTAGGCCGCCTTCCAAGCAATGCGCATCACTTGAGAATTATAACAGAATTACGGAGTTGGCCCCCGCGTAAGTGGGCTGTTTCTTCAGCCCTCGGAGGGCAAATCGGTCCAAAGCACCCTTTGCCTTTCTTCTTCCTCGGGCAGATGTGTGCAGCCGCCCTAGCCGCTGCCTTGCAGGCTCGCGCGGCTTGCCTTCTACCCTAGGACCCTCCAAGGTCTCCGGGGATGGGTCCCAGACCTCCGCCGGACCTCCCCGCTCGATAGGGTGTCGCCGGCTTGAGTCCAAAGCACGCCCGTCGTCCTCTTCCTCAGATCTGCGGCTGCGGCCGCCGCTGGAAGCCCTCCCGCGGCCTACCCCTCCTTACTGGAGGCTCGGGGACCACCGCAGATGGGTTCCCTAGCTACGGCGCACCTCGGCGCACGCAGGGCATCCAGAAACTTCGGCCAAAACAGTCGTTTCCAAACACAACGCCATCCTTTAATACTGTTGTGATAGCTACAAACTTGCAGACATACAACTCGAGTTGCACGATGATTTGTGTGTTGGTTTGGTAACCAATCACTTCTGGATGGTCTTGGAGTCTTCCCGACTCAAACCCAACCACAAACTACCACTCGTCGCTCAAGGATAGGACCATACCTCATGGTTAGGGTTTCACGTGTAAGAACTAAGAAGAAGGAGAAGAAGAACGTGGAATACTCTCTCTCCCTTCAAACCAAGACTCAACCCCATATATAGGGGAGAGCACGAATCCCTGAGACGTGCCTCTATGAGGTCTCAAGTCCTAAACTCAAAAGGAAACTTACTTCCCTTGATTTAGAAGCAACCACATTATTTCTCTCTTCATTAACTCTTGATATTTCCTATTTCTCATGGATATTTTGAAATACGAGAATCATCCCCCTTATCCCCTTTTATACTTGCCTTTTAGTTATTTGTTACAAATTCATATTTCCGATTTTAATAGGAAATACTTTCCTCTTTACAAAATTACATAATTAATGGATTATGTATTCCCATTATCTCCTTATTTTAATATTATAGTATTTTCTCTTCCTTTTCCTTTATTGGGGCTCCTTGGCACCCAAGAAAACTTATTATTTCGAAATCCTTTTCCAAGGATATTTATTATCCTTCTAGATGCATCTAAATGCATTATCTCACATTATCTTGTTTATTTCTCATTAAAAATATATCTTTTTGAGAATTTCTTTTTATTTTCTTTCTATTTTCCTCATTGGCATCCCTTCTATCATAAGAAAACCTTGGGATACGAAATTCCACCATGAAAACTCAATTATACCCCTTTTTCACTTATTTTCCACATATTACCATTATTTCCCAATTTCTTTCCTCATAAAGGAATACATAGAATAATATTTTCTTTTTCTTATTGCTTTTCTTTGCAACTTTAGACTCCTTGGAACCCAAGGAATCCAAGAGGCACGAAATCCTCTTTGGATTTGCCTTCTAGAGGTTTCCATTATTTCTTTTCTCAAATATTCAATTATCCATTTACTAATTGAATTTCCTTTGTTATTTTCCTTTTTATTGGGCCCAATAGCCAATAAAGCCCACAAATCAAATAACAAGGCTATTTTAAACGAAATCCAATTATTCAAAACAAATCACATCATTATTTGTTCAATTATCCTTAATATGAGAAATTTCATTTCTCATCAATTGAACCCAAAAATTGGGGTTATAACATCCTTCCCCTCTTATATAAATTTTGTCCTCAAAATTTAGGCAAGCAAACAAACAATTCAGGATAAGACTTTTCCATGTCCATCATTGGCCCCTATGTGGCTTTGCCGTACCCATGGCATTTTCAAAGAACCTTTATTATCACATATTCTTTTTCTCTGAGTTCTTTCATCCTGGCGTCTATAAACTACACAGGTGACTCAGGCCATGTCAGCCTCCCTTCGGGCTCACTAGGTTCATTGCTCAGCACATGGTCGGGGTACCTCACATAGTGCTCTAAATTGGACACATGGAAAACATCTCCCATTACTCTATCCTGAGGGGTAGGGTCAAACCTAACCTTCTCCACCCATCCATCTCTAATGGACTCATGTATCGGGGACTCAGCTCTCTTAGATGTAACTTAGAGGGGTCGGATTTTCATGTCACATTTCCTCCCACAGTAACTTGTGTGTCAGTCTACTTTGCATCTGCTCACGACTCTCATCATCTCTAGGCTCCTTTCAGCCCTTGCACAATCAAAGTGACTTCATCTACACGTATTGGGGCCCTTTTTCCTAACCATCATGTGGTCCTTTTCACCAACATCACCTTACTGAAGTGGTGACCGACACAACCTCCCTTACAGAGCTTCATATAAAACCCGACACTGGCTATGGTGGTCATTGTCCCAACTTTCATAGGACAAGAACTTTCTCTAGATATCACCCTGAACGAACACACATGCCCTCATCAGGCCCTTTAGTCTGGATTATACTAACCATAGTTAGGGGTGATAAACTATACTAACATTGAGTTCTTCATGTACCTACTTCCACTTTATGGAAGTGAACTTTTTAGGTCAAACTCAAGAACCTTTGAACTTGCTTCATGGTGTAATTGAACCATCTCTCTCATGAGTAGTTCAACTAGATCTGTCTCTTGACAGAACTCTTTCTTTCTTATGTCATCTAGGTAAGGCGATCTACCATAACCCATATTGTATCTCGACCTTCCTCGATCCAGGGAAGACACAACATCCGTTGAGCTCTCATTCCCTCTCAGGGATTCTTTTGTCCTCCATATCGATACACTGGGTTACTGGGGTTCGTTCTTTACCTCTTGGCTTGCATGGCCACATGCAACCTCATATTAAACATCCAAAGTGCTATTGCCATTTTCCACGGTGTATGATGATCTTCAACCATGATTTCTTGTATGTCATGATTCTTTCAAGATCAAACCCTCTGAAACCCTAAACCACTCTAGTCGGGGTTTCGTCACCTTCTCTTCCAAAGAAGTTCATCTGAGGTTCCACCACCATCCTTTCATTACCTCCAGGTCTAGACTGGAAACTCTTAACTTTTCAACGCATCTGGTTACATCTGAGTGTTATCCAAACACCTCTCCTTTTCAATCTTAGGGTTAGCCAAACAACCTCTTCTAGCTTCTAATCAAACAAGCCAGATGTATCTCAACCAGAACACCCATTACCACTTCACATCCTTAGGTATTAGGTAACATTACACTTTCATGAATTTCGCTTATCATGTCATCTCAAACTATATGTTTATCTTCATAAGAACACTCTCTGATTCCATCATCATGGTGATCAAACTCAACCTGGTATAACTTGTAAGCTCTACATCCTCATAAGGTGATCACCTCATTCTTCTTAGTGCTAGTAAGCCATCCATGTATCATTCACTTTACCGAGATAGGTTATCTTCTCTACCCCGTCTCTCGTGGCAACGTTCCAACCTACATCATCTCTTATCCTTGGTGTATGCCATGCATAATGTCCTATCTCTCACCCCCATAACAAGAGGAAATAAGCATTTCGCTGCAGTCCAAATACAGAGTTCCTCCTATTCTAAGAGTAGAGATGGTACATCCCACCTTGCCAGTACACCTTTAAATCTAAGTTGCAATGTGCCACATATGCCTCTTTATCACAAACATCATGATATCAAACTAGTCTTGAACCTACTGAGGTTTATATCCTTGGTCATTTACTCTAGGTCTATAGGGTACCGACTCTTTTGGGGTCATCCCTCTTCCCTCATGCATCAAGAGAGTGCCCTACTCATCTGCCCTTTGGGTCCCATGAGTTCATGAAGGTGATCAATCTCCTAACCCATGGTCCTAAGACAATGATAGTTGTTACCTCCCGACCCTATGGTCATGTGCAACTGGGGAATTAGGCAACTCCTACCTTCATCGAACTTATCCCTACCTGACCCTAGGATAGACTTAGGATTCTCCATCGTAGTACATGTTCATTTAGAACCTTACCCAAGTCTTCATCATCTCTCTTTCTGCATTCATGGGCTGGCCTTCATCCTTTCATCGGGATCATGGCAACCTACCTACCTTGGTCACACCCCTTACCGGTTACCTTCATGGTAACACATTCATATGCAATTAGAGATGGATATCTATGGGTCTATAGGTTCATTCTCATACCATGAAATTTTTGCTTAGCTTCTCAAGATCCTAAGAGACCTCTTTAGGTTACCTTAAACTAACCAAAACTGATATACACCCTTCCAAAGGGGTCCCTCTCCCCAGATGGGAGGAAAACTATCTCTGAGGTCACAAAAGCTCTTAGGTCTAGGGTTTACATCCACACGAGCCTACTTAACCCTAGAAAACCATTAAGTTATAAGCTGCCCAATCACTGTACCATGCTAGGTCATACTTATCCTTCTTCCTCGATGTTGGATCAGGATAAAAAAAATTCCCCTTTATCATCAACCTAGCTGTAAGGGGGGGTTCACCCAACATGCCTTAAACTTAAGGGGCTTCCCTTTTCCTTTATTCATGAGGCGTACCAAAACTATAGAAACTTAATTCTCATCATGAACATTAGGTATACCACTTCCCCTCTTAGGCCTAGGAACCCTAGGTTCACTTTTAGGTGTCCAACTGCACGCTCTATCTCTGAACCATGAATCAAACTGGCAAAAGGCATCTCGTGCACTTCCTATCATCCTTCTTCTCGATCAACACTTAGGGTTGGGTCCTCCTTAAGGACAACTAACAAGGTACAAGGCCTCATAGCCTGCTATCACACCTTTCTAGGTCTAAGGAACTCTTCCTCCTACCTCAGAAGGTAAACATCCCTACCATGGGCACGTAGGTCCCAGAAGCTTCATCTTCTCTCGGGGTTTGGTCCCTCTAAAGGCAACCAAGATATCATCAACTTACAGGGATCGATCATGAAGCAACCACTATCATCCATAGTTCAGGGTTTTAGGCTTCCAACCTTCTTGTTGGGTTCCCTGCTCTCTCTAGGGCTAACCCTACATTCAACCTCACCATTAGAGGTCCTCTCTTCATGAAGGTTCATACTCAAAAGCATGCTCTACATGGGCGAAGCCTAGGTTCAAACTTAGGGTTGCTCAAGATTATACATAACCCTTTATGCTCTATCATAATTCCTTATCCAGGGTTTCACCCTACTGTTAGCACTATGACGTGCCCTAGGTGCCAGCTATGCCCTACAAGCCCATAGGGTTTCTAAGGTCCTTCACTAACATCATCACCTAAGGATCTATCCTTTCCCATAACATGCACGACCCTTCCCAGGGTTGGGTTGCCAAAGGTGTTAGGTCACCCATGGATCATATGGCATCCCAAAGGCATGTCCTTGCAAACACCTGGTCCAACTCATCACTCTCTAACCATCACTTAGGGTTAGGGTTAGCATCATCCTCATAGGATGTGCCAGGTCTCTACTAGCAATGGAGATCTCTATCTCCAAGACTAACCTATCCTCCTGATAAGAAGGTCTAGTGTCAGGTCTCTCCTAAGGACATGACATCTCATGTCATACGACCTAAGCATGCATCTATTATTTATTTTGCGCTTAATCTATTAAGCTTATGTCCATGACATCTTATTTACATGCCTTTCATTAATTTAGTGGAGGATTCCTTAAACCTTATTAACATTACCCATACCTCAAGAGGGTGAGGAGAAGAAAGGAAACCCTAATCTTTATGTCCCTATCAGAATTTTGTGATGAGAAGGGATGAATAAGATGAGAAGTCCTAAAGGTATCTTATTTTGATTCATACCCTAAGACTTTGGCCAGGCGGTCACACGGGTCCGGGAGTCCTCGTATTCCGACTAGCGGTGCAGAGGAAAATCTTGCCAGCCCCCGGTCGTGATCCCTTTCTAGACACCTCCGTCTTTCAGATACTCCTCTAATAACTCCCTTGGGTTCTATGGAGTTTGAAAATTTTAATAATAATTAATGGTTAAATGAGGAACCCAAGCTCTGATACCAAATGTTACGACCCCACCTCCTGATAACCCCCAATTAAGGGAAACCGAGAGGTTGAGCCGCACCAATTAATCCCGGATCAAAGGTTCGACATATAACCATAAACAATTATTAAATTCTAACAGACTATATTGAAAATGGTAATAAAAATTTTCTTTACATACCTTTTGAAAACTGGGATCTCTATTCCTCTATCCATACTGATACTAATATATCTAATCCTCCTTTGCACTTTAATTCTAATTTAGTGTCACATGTGCCACTTTACTGTTTGTTCTTTTCATTGTACCTAAAACGCCGACAAACAAAACGTCGGTCAGCCGTAGCTGGTATGTGGGGGAAACAAATAATCATGCAACTATGATAACAATGTAATCATTCAATTACTTGTTTAAAAACCAACATTACGTTTTAGATATAACTCCGCGATCCAAGAGTACCCTATCCTCTGTGTTGTCCCCATTAAACCCCTCATGATCCACCTATAAGTGAACCCATTTCTAGGGTTGAGTCACATGGCACTACTCGTAAGTAGACCACTCCTTAACTCGGGATTTGCTAAAGAGTCTCTAACTCACGGTAACCTAGACCTTACTCTAGGATTTCCCCTTTTTAGCCTTTTCAAAGTAACAGAGGTGGACCAGGATCTAGCCAGTTATATATGCACATTTATAGTGATAATCATAGTCACTTTATATGTTGCATGAAATAAATAAGCATCCAACAGTTTAGTTGCATTCAATGCGATTAAACATTCGGGAATCCACCGGGAAACTAAAGCGGTTATTCGTAATCGTAACCACATACCTGATCCATAGTAACTTGATGTCCATGCATTTAATATTCAACATAATTAACAAGCAATCAACAATATCCTGAAAATAATGCATAACATCCAAGTGTCATTGTTATATTCAAACATCCTTAAGATCAACTTTGATTTCTCCTTATGATTTCTAGGCCAACTTTAGGGTGTTATTAGGGTTTTAGCCTTCATTATGCATTTATCACTTTTAATGCTCTTTTAGTTCACAAACCCTAATTTCTGCATCATATGCACAATTTCACGTCAATTAAGTCTAATATGTTTCTTTTACACTAAACTTATTACCTTTATCCTTTTAGGTCATATCCACAACATTAAGGCTAATTATCACCTTCGGTTTCTTTCAAATTGACAAATCATATTTCATTGTAGTTCAATTCACATATATGAACCTTATTTATCACTATTTCTACTTTATACACTAGGGAACACTAATTATCCAAATAATTCATATTAAAGATCTTTGGTACTCAAATTGGATTTATAACAACATAACATTTTCTTATTCATTTAATTGCACAATTAAATCATTAAAAGGCATATCTTCCTAAATTAGGGATTCTAAGCCCAAAAACTCTAAATTAAGACAATTATGTACAAAGATCATTCTTTTAGATCTAATGTGACTTTTTTACGATTAACAGGTTAACATCAACTCTAATGATCTATTAAACCCTTTTAAATACATTAATCATATCAAAATAGGGTTTCTTAATCTTTATTTCATTAAAGATAATAATTTACACTATTTCTCGAATAGAAAGATGAATTAACTTCTATACATATTTTTATTGGATTCCTCTCGTTTTTATGAGCAATTTGATATATAGTTTTGCTATTTTCTGAGTTACCATTCAAGAGATACAAATTTTACAAAATATTACTTACTTGGCCAATAGGGAAGTGCCACGTAGGCCGCCTTCCAAGCAATGCGGATCACTTGAGAATTATAACAGAATTACGGAGTTGGCCCCCGCGTAAGTGGGCTGTTTCTTCAGCCCTCGGAGGGCAAATCGGTCCAAAGCACCCTTCACCTTTCTTCTTCCTCGGGCAGATGTGTGCAGCCGCCCTAGCCGCTGCCTTGCAGGCTCGCGCGGCTTGCCTCCTACCCTAGGACCCTCCAAGGTCTCCGGGGATGGGTCCCAGACCTCCGCCGGACCTCCCCGCTCGATAGGGTGTCGCCGGCTTGAGTCCAAAGCACGCCCGTCATCCTCTTCCTCAGATCCGCGGCTGCGGCCGCCGCTGGAAGCCCTCCCGCGGCCTGCCCCTCCTTACTGGAGGCTCGGGGACCACCGCAGATGGGTTCCCTAGCTACGGCGCACCTCTGCGCACGCAGGGCATCCAGAAACTTCGGCCAAAACAGTCGTTTCCAAACACAACGCCATCCTTTAATACTGTTGTGATAGCTGCAAACTTGCAGACATACAGCTCGAGTTGCACGATGATTTGTGTGTTGGTTTGGTAACCAATCACTTCTGGATGGTCTTGGAGTCTTCCCGACTCAAACCCAACCACAAACTACCACTCGTCGCTCAAGGATAGGACCATACCTCGTGGTTAGGGTTTCACGTGTAAGAACTAAGAAGAAGGAGAAGAAGAACGTGGAATACTCTCTCTCCCTTCGAACCAAGACTCAACCCCATATATAGGGGAGAGCACGAATCCCTGAGACGTGACTCTATGAGGTCTCAAGTCCTAAACTCAAAAGGAAACTTATTTCCCTTGATTTAGAAGCAACCACATTATTTCTCTCTTCATTAACTCTTGATATTTCCTATTTCTCATGGATATTTTGAAATACGAGAATCATCCCCCTTATCCCCTTTTATACTTGCCTTTTAGTTATTTGTTACAAATTCATATTTCCCCTTTTAATAGGAAATACTTTCCTCTTTACAAAATTACATAATTAATGGATTATGTATTCCCATTATCTCCTTATTTTAATATTATAGTATTTTCTCTTCCTTTTCCTTTATTGGGGCTCCTTGGCACCCAAGAAAACTTATTATTTCGAAATCCTTTTCCAAGGATATTTATTATCCTTCTAGATGCATCTAAATGCATTATCTCACATTATCTTGTTTATTTCTCATTAAAAATATATCTTTTTGATAATTTCTTTTTATTTTCTTTCTAATTTCCTCATTGGCATTCCTTCTATCATAAGAAAACCTTGGGATACGAAATTCCACCATGAAAACTCAATTATACCCCTTTTTCACTTATTTTCCACATATTACCATTATTTCCCAATTTCTTTCCTCATAAAGGAATACATAGAATAATATTTTCTTTTTCTTATTGCTTTTCTTTGCAACTTTAGACTCCTTGGAACCCAAGGAATCCAAGAGGCACGAAATCCTCTTTGGATTTGCCTTCTAGAGGTTTCCATTATTTCTTTTCTCAAATATTCAATTATCCATTTACTAATTGAATTTCCTTTGTTATTTTCCTTTTTATTGGGCCCAATAGCCAATAAAGCCCACAAATCAAATAACAAGGCTATTTTAAACGAAATCCAATTATTCAAAACAAATCACATCATTATTTGTTCAATTATCCTTAATATGAGAAATTTCATTTCTCATCAATTGAACCCAAAAATTGGGGTTATAACACAACACTTCAGAGTTGAGTCCTCCTCAAGGACAACCAACAAGGTACAAGGCCTCACAACCTGTTACTAAACCTCTCCATGGTCTAAGGAACTCTTTCTCCCATCTCAGAAGGTAAACATCTATACCATAGACACATAGGTACCGGAAGCCTCATCCTCTCTCTAAGGTTTGGTTCCTCTAAAGGAAACCAAGATATCATCAACCTCCATGGATCAAGCATGAGGCAACCACTATCATCCACTAAGGTCGCATCATCCTCAACTCCCCACTTTTCCTCATATCTCAGAGTCTAGGCTTCCACCTTCTTGCTTGGGGTCCTGATATCTCTCTCTAGAGCTAACCCTACAAACAACCTAACTATTAGAGGTCCTCTCTTCATGAAGGTGGGTCAAGCTTACAAGCATACCCTTACATGGTGAAGCCTATGTTCCAACTTATGTTTTCTCAAAGTTATCCATAGATCCTCTTTATTATCTCATAAGCTATACATCATACTTTCTTGTCTAGGGTTTCGACCGACTGTACTACTAATGTGTTATGGGTGCCTACTATGCCATGCTCATATAAGCTCACGGGGTTTCCATAGGTTCTTCTCTAACCTCATTAATGAAGGATCTATCCTTCACTCTAACATGCACGACCCTTCCCAGGGTTGGGTCGCCAAAGGTATTCGACCATCCAACCTTTCATGGCTCATGGCATCCAAGGCATGTCCATCCAAACACCTAGTCTACCATGACATCTAACTCTTCATGTCATCTCTCTCTCTCTAAACTCTACTTTGGGTTAGGGTTAGCATCGTCCTTAGAGGATGTGCCAGATCTCTAATTATAATGGAGGTCTCTACCTCCAAGACTAACTTCCTTTACATATCCTCCTGACAAGAAGGTCTAGGCTCAGGTCTCTCCTGAGGGCATGACAACTTATGTCGTACAACCTAAGCATGTATCTATTCTTTTACGCTTAATCTATTAAGCTTATGTCCATGACATCTTCTTTACATGCTTTTTATTAATTTGGTGGTGGTTTCCTTAAACCTTATCAACCTTACTCATACCTCAAGAGGGTGAATAAAAGAGAGAAAACCCTAATCCTTAGAATCCTGAACAACATTTGAGTTGAGAAGGGGTGAACAAGATGAGAGAGTCCTAAAGGTATCTTATTTTGAGTTAAATCCTGAGACATTGGCCAGGCAGTCACACTAATCCAGGAGTCCTCGTATTCCGACTAACGGTGCGGAGGAAAATCTTTCCATCCCCTAGACGTGATCCTTTTCTAGACACCTATGTCTTTCGGAAATTCCTCTAATAACTCCCTTGGGTTCGATAGAGTTTGTAAAATTTAATAATTATTAAAGATTAAATGAGGAACCTACTCTCTGATACCAAATGTAACGACCCCGCCTCCCAATAACCCCCAATTAAGGGAGACCAAGAGGTCAGAGCCGTTATCCCAAATAACATGATCAAAGGTTTGACAAATAATCAATAACAATTATCAAATTTCACTAACTAAGCTTAAAGGCTGTAATAAAATAAAACTTTGCATACCTCTTTTTTTTCAAACTAAGGGTAACTACTTCTATCCATAATTGGAGTCTATAATAACTAATCCTCCTTTGTACTTTAATCCTCATTTAAATCCACATATGTCACTTTACTATTTGTTCTTTTCACTTGTACCTAAAATGCCAACAAACAAAATGTCGGTCAACATAAAGTTGGTATGTGGGGGAAACAATAATCGTGTAATTAACTGTAACAACATATTGCAGTCCATTATGATTTAACAAACAACTTTATGTTTTAAACATAACTTCTCAATCCATACATACCCCAGCCTCTGCGCTGTCCCTGAAGTGGACCTGGATGCTACCTTCCTCATGGTAGATCCCCATTAAACCCCGCATGATCCTACCTAACAGGTAGATCAATATCTAGGGTTGAGTCGCATGGCACTACCCATAGGTAGCCCAATCCCTAACTCTTAATAACCTGATGGTCCCACTTAACAAGTAGACCCTTTACCAGGTTACCCTTTTCATCATTAGCAAATCCACAGAGGGGACCATGATCTGAGCCAGTCGTGTATACATACTTATGGTGATAATCATAGTCCCTTTATAGTTGCATGAAATAAAAGTCATCCAAGCAGTTATTTTCAGGCGACCGATAAAACAACCGGGAATCGCTATGAAACTGAAGCGATTAACCATAAGCATAACCACATACATGTCATACTGATTTGAGATAGAATAATCCAATCAAGAAATCCAAATAGATAAGCAAGCACATTATGAGATCCTTAAATATGCACACAATTTCCTATTATTAATCATTCCATCAAGATCTACTAAACCTAGCTCGCTTCCTAGGGTTTCTAGTCCACTTTTAGGGTTTTCATTGCAATTAGGGTTTCCCTTTATCTCTTACTATTTTAAACCCTAATTTTATACAATTGCTCACAAACCCTAATTATCTCATCTATTCATCATGAAAGATACTAAGGTTATCTTTTAAAAACATATAACCCAGATATCATAAAAAGCATAATTAACCATCAATTAAGTTCATTAAGC
The DNA here is from genome assembly GCA_963693085.1 of Alisma plantago-aquatica. Lineage (NCBI taxonomy): Eukaryota > Viridiplantae > Streptophyta > Magnoliopsida > Alismatales > Alismataceae > Alisma > Alisma plantago-aquatica. The sequence continues at coordinate 645,239,812 of OY856412.1, forward strand.
CTCTTTTACATTAAAGCTACTATTTTTATCCTTCTAATCCATGACAAGATAATTATGCTCATTTATCATCAATTCATAGTCCATTATGGTCTAATTCACATATGAACTCTATTTGTCATTAATTCTTCTTTTATCCAGTAGAAAACCCTAATTACTACATTAAGGGTATTTATCCACAATTAGGAACTTTTATACTTGAAATAGCTTAGAATTACCATATCTCAACTTTATTCACGATTTTGAATAATTAAAGCCATTATGAGTCACATTTACTAATATTAGGGTTTCAAGGCCCATTAAAGCATATTTATGAACATGAAATTCTAAATTAAACTCATTATGTGCAAACTTCATCCTTTTTGTTCTTAATGTATCTTTTCATGATTAACAAGCTAATATCAACATTAATCATCCATTAAACCATACTAATTACATTAATCATCACAAAATATGGTTTCTTAATCATTAAAGCATTAAAGTTGATAACTTTCATTACTATTAGAATTGTAAGAGGAATTCGCTTCTAAATATATTTTTATGGGATTCTCCTTGTTTTTCTGAGCGATTTTCATATTTTATGCGTGTCCATTCGAGCTACCAATAAGGAGATATGATTTTTGCAAAATTTACCTTTTTGGCCCAATTAGAAGTTGCCATGTTGCCTCATGCATGCAACACGGCCCACTTTGAGATTATAATCAAATTACAAGTATACCCTCAGCGCGACTACTCACTTCTTTGTAACTCGGAGGGTGGAAACGTCCAATGTCGCTGGGTCTTCTTAAACCTCACAAACTGCTGGTTGACGCCGACCTACAGTGTTTTGCGAGGTCTCCTCCCACCACCTCGTAGCCTGAAGCTGGTTGGAAACTAGCTCCCTACCTCCACCACCACCCACCGCTTTCAACCAAGCTCCAAACCACGGCCGAGATGGCCCGTGTTATGAGTGCCAAGCATGCGATCTGCAACGAGGTTACATACGTCTTATAGGTATTGTGCAAAGGCTAGAGCAAGAAGATGATGGCAGAGGTTCCTTAGGTTATTGTGGAAGAATCACGTCCCCATTGCGATCCCTTCACGACTCCTTGCTGCTCCTGAGATAGAGTTTTTCTCTAAGGTTAGGGTTTGAAAGAAGAAGATGAATAGAGAGGGCTACATGGAATCTCTCTCCTATTCAAACTAGGGGCTCTACCCCTTTATATAGGGGAGGGTATCCATGCCCCAGAACGCTTACCCACAAAATAAACAATGCTTTTCCTAATAGTAAAGGAATTTTCCTTAATTAAGAAGTATTTTCTCTCTCTTTAGAAATTCCTTATTTATACATGATCCTTGGTCATTAAGAAATTCGAAAATCATCTCTTTTATCATCATCATGCTTCACTTTTAATCCATTGGCCATAAAAATCAACTTTCTTAAAGCAATTAACATCCCCTTTTGATAATATCAAAAACTCATTAATTATGTAGCACATGATCCACTTATCTTGTATTTATTTCTTATTAAAATATCTCCTTCTAAGGATTTCTCTTTACCTTTCTTTTCATTTTCCTTATTGGAATTCCCTTTTAACATTAGAAACCTCATGGGTACGAAAATCCATCAAAGATAATTCAATTATACCTCTTTTCACTTGTTTCCCACATTTTATCATTGTTTTCAATCTCTTTCTTAATAAAGAAATACTTAATTGATCTTTTCTTTTCTTGTTGTATTATCTTTGCAACTTTGGTCTCCTTGGTACCCAAGGAACCCAAGAGGCACGAAATCCACCTTTGGATTAAATTCATTTGCCTTCTAGAGGTTTCTGCATTTTTCTTTTCTCCATTTCTTATTAATAATGGAGTTCCTTTTGTCTTTTCCTTGTTATTGGGCCCAATAGCCAATAAAGCCCACAAAACAACCAACAAGGCTATTTTAAATGAAACTTATTTATTCAAAAAAAATTATATCATTATTTGTTCCAATATCTTTAATATGAGAAATTACATTTCTCACCAAATGAACCCAAAAGTTGGGATTGTAATACTCCTTTAATAGCGGGTCCAAGAGCCTGACTTGGACTGATCTCATCGGCCTAAGAGCATGAGAAGCGCAAGCCTAAGATAGACCTTGATTGTTGGTATAGATCCGAATTCCCAGGAGCTAACCAAAAACCCTTTATGAGTGGCCTAGATCTGGGAGACAGGGGCGATCCAAAACCCACCACCCTTTCCTCCTCCTTTGAAGCTCTCAGTAGGAGACGGAAGCAGGGTAGTCCAGACCAGGGTGTGGTGTGTAGCTATGATGATTTCAAGAGGTACCTTTAATACTAGAGAATCCTATTGGATTTGGTTTATATAGAAATTGGGAGGCTGGGTATTTTTCAATGAGCTCCAGCTTGTAATCAGAGGAAGGTCGAGTCTACGCTGTCGACATCCAACTTGACCATGGGGAAATTGTCTCTGGATTACAGTGGTTACCCTTCAACTCTTCTCTTTGAGAGTGGAATCTTGTTTGCTTTGTCAAGTAGGGGCTCCATACTAGTACATGAATGGTCTGTAGTGTCATTTTTTTTAAGCCTGCAGCGTCACTTTATAACCAACGCCTAAGTGGTCGTCGCTATAGAATTTTCTCTATAGCGTCGGTTTATTTAACCAAATAAAACCGACCTTACATAGTAAACACCGACGCAACAGGTTGTAAAAATTCTGACCTAGGCGAGAAAAAAGGAGCCTGTAAGGTCGGTTATTCGAAAAAAACCGACCCTGCAAACGGTCTTAGTCGAGAAAATTGTCAATAGAAAGTTTTTCGGTCGACAATTTTCTCGACCGAGAGAGTTTACAGGGTCAGTTTTTTTTGAAATAACCGACCCTAAAGATTGAATAAACATTTCAGTGTAACACTCGGTCGAGAAAATTGTCGACTGAAAATAATTCGGTGGACAAACTTGTCGACCGAAAGGTACACTGAAAATAATTATTCAACCTTTAAGGTCATTTTTGTAAATAACCGACCTTATAGAGGACATTTAGAGTCGGTTTTGTACAAAAACCGACACTAAATATTGAATAAACATTTCAGTGTAACACTCGGTCGAGAAAATTATCGACCAAAAATATTTCGTTCGACAAACTTGTCGACCGAGGGGTACACTAAAAATGTTTATTCAATCTTTAAGGTCAGTTTTTGTAAATAACCGACCTTATAGAGGACATTTCGAGTCAATTTTGTACAAAAAACCGACGCTAGAAGTTATATTTCGGTCGAAAATTTGCTCGACCGAAGAGGGTACACTGAATTCAATCTTTAGGGTCGGTTATTTAAAAAACTGACACTAGAAGTTACGATTTTTTAAAAAAAATTCTGCATAAATTGAAATAGAACAGAAGAACAAGAAGATTCATATATTCTGGGAGAGGGGAGCATTGATGCTCAACCGTCACCATTCAAAACCACACATTCATAACAAAAATGATTCATAATCACATCATAATTTACAAAATGATAGAGTGAAAGTCTGAGATGACAGATACAAAAGTAAATATGAAAGAGTACTCAAACCACATACATAAATGGAGCCGACATATTTAATCCAATGCTATATCGACTTCATTTATAAAAGACTCTGACCATTCTTCTCAAAATTCATCCAAGTCCACATGTGTGTAAGGCTGGGTTGTAAAGATCTGTAACAGAAAATGCACATGCTAATATTTTATAAAATGACTACAATCACTTGTATATTTATGATGTTATTCTTTATTACCTGACTTATAGTCTGAATGTCATGTGATGCTTGTTTGACAATAGCTTGCATATATTTCATTACATAGTAGCCACAAGCCCAGTCATTATTTTGCATAGGACACTACAAATAACAAATTATACTTAATGTTAGTAAACTACTATAAACATCAATTGAGATAAGAGTATACGAGTTGACACATTACAGTTGAAAATTAATACATATAAGAGTAAGCAGTTGTCAAAGTAGCTACCTTGACATTTTTCAAAGTCAATGTCTTTAATTTTGTGGGTATTTGTCCTCCAGCTTCACGAAAAGCCTTTATACCCCTATCAAATTAAACGATAGTTGGTAAAATAGAAATTCTAAATAGAAATATCATGTTGAAGCATTGATTAAATTTATGCTTACTCCATAGCTGGCAATTTCAGTTTGTGACTCCTTGTTGTTTTACCCGTTGGGTCAAGATAATAAAGAGTCATCAATTTTGGGGCAATCACCACTAACTCCCAATGTCTAGCTCTGAGTAAGAATAAAACAAACATTAAAATAAATAATTTTATTCATTATTAAAATTATATTGAATAATAATACTTACTGGACTTTAAAAGGAATTAGGATAATTTCCTTCCCCTCACTAGAAAAATATTTGAATGCATCAGAGAAGTACTCATTCACATCCTCAATATGTGTCTCCACCTGACTACTGACCGAAGGAACTAAGAATCCAACATTCTTTATATCAAAGTCTGTGGCCTCGGTATATATAAATTAATGTTAAACATTTGTAATTATTTTCATATGTAGAAATAAGCTAAAAATGTGTATTGGAATTTTCTATATATATTGATAGATCCTTACCTTATCTATACTTCTATTATCGAAGTGTTCAGCCAATCATACAGGAACAACTCTATAATATCATCAAGAAAAATAAAATTCTGAAAGTCCCTCCCATCTGCATCTTGTGTTAAATTGACCAACATATGTGATCCCGATCTTTGGTTGGCTAAGTATCGACACAAACATTTAGATTTGCTTCCCAATTTGTCGAATGTAGTTTCGGGAATGAAAGATGGCTTGGGCATAGGAGGACGACTAGTAGAAGTTTTACTTTTTGGTTTACAAACCTGTTAATTAAATTACATGAGTTCATATATGCAGTCAAATATGAAAAATATGGTAGAAATAAGGTATACCTTGTCATTGATAACCAAGTGTCTAGGCCAACCCACCATAGCACCCTCAGCTTCTTCAACTGTACTATATTCAGGATTAGGAATGGATAGTGGTTTGTCCCCCATTCCGTCATACACAAGATGGATGGACACACGGCAAATGTCATCAGTAATTTGTTGGCAATGCAATGTACCACCAAGGTTTTACGCCTTGCCCGCTGCCACAACATTATATTCTGTAACCTCCACTACAAGTTTATAGTTCATACCAACCTAGATTGAAATAATATAAGTTATATAAGAAATAGTAGAATAGATACATGTTACAACTATATATATTATCATATATTTATCATACTAATAACACAACATATAGAACAAAAACTTACTGCAGATTGTTGTGGTGGGTCATCGGGAGTGCTCCCATGACCTTCTACAACTGGAGAATGGCCTTGTACCTCATCACTTGAGAGACGCGCAGTATGAATAGGTTGAGAAGGTTGAGTAGGCTGAAATGAAGACATTATTTCTTTTACTTTCTACGCTACTAATGCTTCAACATCCTCTTGTGTAAGACCTCCTACACGACCTCTTTTAGATTGCGAAGGGCCAAAATAAGACTTGAATCCTATGCCAGCTCCTAATCCCCTAACACGGACAGGATGCTCCTTCGTACCAAGAGCAACTGCTAGTTCATCCATGTAGCCAGTTGGGATGAACTTTCCTTCCTTCCTTTTCTCGTGGAGATCAATCTATTCATAGTGAATAAAAATATTAAATCACAATATCAATTAGATATAAATAAATCTAAGTTTGTGGGAGTTACTCTTTACTTAGTTGGGATAAACCTACCATCTTTTATGCCACCTCCTTAGTTGAAGGGTTGACAATTTCACCGGCTCGATTCTTTCTAGCATCAATCCATGTCAAGTGTCGGGGTGGTCGCTCAACTTGAGTTGTACTAGATTCATCTCCAGAAGATGATTGCTTCTCTTGTAGTTGGCGGCGGAAGGCATAACCACCAGGCCCTAAGTGATGGTCATGCACATTTTTAGCCTATCTTTCCTTTTGAGCCTGGTGAATAGCCTGATCATTTAAAACGAGGTATTGCAATTTAGATTTGGAAAACATGTATAAAAAGATTCACCTCCTTAATTGTATAAAATTAAATATTCATACAATACATCACATTCTTTATTACCTCAAACTCTTCCGATCTCCTAGCTGCAACAAATATTTCCCACACCTCAGGATCTATAAAAATATATACATCTGTAGCTTTCTTCTTTTGTTTAGGATTATTTATAAATTCCCTTACAAGATATGTCTTAAAACCCCTCCATCGTACACCATAACGTTGTAGCACTCTTTTCTTGTGATCATTTTCATTTAGATGAAAAACACCCTATACATACAAAAGAATTAATTAATAATGTTGTTTTGAAAAGGAATTAATTCCAAGAAAACTAAATTAGAATCAATAGATAAAAAACATATTAAAATAATATCACTTCCACTCACAGATATATCTTTCCATATGAGGTTTTTTTTGGCATTAGGAACATCATGCCAATTTTCTATATCTATTGACACCTTACTGCGCGCGGTCGCCCCTACGTAATGCTTGAAAGCACTAGCATGTTCCCCAACTGGTGCTCCTGTTATATCAAACTGGACTGGCAATTTATCCCCTTTAGCCCTGAGCTCCTGCAGCCTACGCATCAATGTAGGACATCTAAGTTTCTTAGCATCACCACTACCATCCTCATGGTGCTCATGCTCAGAATGTTCATCTTCACTCGCCATTTTAGAACCTGCAAGTATACATGATAAAAAAAAGTGATAATAAAAGCACAAGTGATAAGGTATACATGATAATAAAATAAATAATTCAAAGAATACATGCCTTTAGTATTGGTTGAGTTGTTAGTCAAGGAAAATTCCTTCAGCATGGTCTTGATGTTTATAATATTTATTGGTGTTATCTTCAACATTTACACTTGGCAAACCAACTGAGAATGGACTGAAATCATCATACTTTTCATAGTATTCTTCTTCATTTATAGGATCTACAGTAAACTGTCTTTTTCCATTAAAAACGACAGACCAATTTTTATTTGCCGGGTCATCAATATAGAATACTTGTTTTGCTTGGTCTGCAATGATGAATGGCTCATCTTTGAAACCAATCTTTTCAAAATTCACCAATTTGAAACCCAACTCATCCACTAAAACTCCTTTGTTGTTGTCAACCCAATTACACCTAAATATAGGAACTCGAAAATTTTTATAGTCCATTTCCCATATGTCCTCAATGATGCCGTAATATGACATCTCAGCTTCGCGTGGTCTTTTATCTTTGGCACTAGCAAAATACAATGAACAAGCTTTAACAGTGACCCCACTATTTTGAACTACACTACTTTCATCTTGACGCTTTGTGTAGTATGAAAATTCGTTAATGTCATAACCTTCATATGACATGACATCCATTTTTGGCTTAAAGGTGAGCCATTTTATGTTCTCAACAACATTATTTGGTGATTCAGATAGTTGATTAAATACTTTCTCTTCAAACCACCTAATAAATGTTCGATTATGCTCTCTTGCAAGCCACATTGAACTGGATCGCGAATGATTTCTCTTGATAAGATCATTGTGTTCTGTGATGTAGCTACTAACTTCATCGATGTTGTGTAAAATATACAAATGCGCTTGTTCCCACAACTCACGACTGATTCCTTTCACTCGTCCTGCCAGAGTTCCTTTGCCACAATAAGATCCAGTGTGATGCGAATTTTTTTGATCGCTATAAGTTTCATTGCAATTCAAAAACTCATTACAAAAGTCCATCACCTCCCTAGCCACGTAACCCTCAACAATACTCCCTTCAGGACGATAACGATTCTGAACATCACCTTTAAAAACACTCATGTAGCGTTCAAATGGATACATCCAGTGTAAGAAAATTGGACCCAAAATCTTCACCTCCCTTGTAATATGTACTACAAGATGACCCATGATATCAAAAAATCAAGGAGGAAAGTACATTTCAAGCTGACACATGGTAACAATTACATCTTTCTATAATTTATCGAGAGTATCAGGATGTATCACTTTGTTGCATATTTCATTGAAGAAGAAATTGAGTCTTGTGATTGCAAACCTTACATGCTTCAGAAATATAGATCGAATAGCCACAGGTAAAATTTGTTGCATTAAGGTGTGACAATCTTGAGATTTGAGACCTATCAGTTTCAGATCCTTCATTGATACCAATCTATGAATATTAGAAGAGTATCCTTGTGGAACCTTAATATTATACAAGCACTCACAGAAAGTCTTTTTCTCTTTCTTTGACAAAGTGTAACAAGCCGGTGGCAAATATGTGCACCGACCCCTGATCTCCACTGATAATTCTTTTCTAATACCCATTAATTCTAAATCTTTTCTAGATATTATGCCATCTTTAGTCTTTCCTGGTATGTTCAATAGTGTATCAATGATTCTATCACAAATATTTTTTTCAACATGCATGACGTCAATGCAGTGTCTAATTCCCAAAGATCTCCAATAAGGAAGATCTCAGAATATTGACCTCTTCTTGTATAGAGATTTGTCACATGCGAGTGTATGACTACTTGAACTCTTTCCAAATTCATTAACAATATGTTTCACCCTATCATATACAACATTTCCTGGTATAGGTTTAGGAGCACTTCGTTCCTCAGTTGACCCATTAAAGGTTTTGTGTTGCCTTCGATAAGGATGCACAGGTGGGAGAAATCTCCGATGACCAAGATATACAATTTTACCACCATGTTTCAGTCTAATTGAATCAGTATCTTCCTCACAAACATGACATACTTTGTATCCTTTTATGCTATATCCAGACAAATTTCCATAAGCTGGAAAGTCATTAATCGTGCAAAATAACATAGCACGCAAACTGAAGATCTCTTTACATGAAGCATCATATGTCATAATACCTTCTTCCCATAGTTTCATTAGGTCATCAATTAGAGGTTGAAGGTAAACATCAATATCATTTCTAGGTTGCTTGGGCCCTGATATCAATATTGACAACATCACATACTTATTTTTCATACACAACCAAGGAGGAAGATTGTATATAACAATCATAACAGGCCATGTGCTATGTTGGCTGCTTAATGTACCATAGGGATTCATTCCATATGTATAGAGTCCAAGTCTTAGGTTTCTTGGTTCTTTACCAAATTGAGGGTATATGAAATAAATTTTCTTCCATTGTGGTGAATCAGATTCATGTCGTAGGACGCCATCATCATTGACCTTTAACTCCCCATGCCAAGACAAATTTTGTGCATCTTCTATATTAGCAAATAAGCGTTGAAATCGTGGTATTATTGGTAGATACCACATCACCTTGGCAGGAGAGCCATTTTTAGCCTTAGTTGAATTTGTAGTCTTATACCTTGACGCACCACATTTTGGACAATTTATCAAATTACTATAGTCCTTAGGAAATAACACACAATCATTTGGACATGCATGAATCTTCTTAGCCTCCATTCCCATGGGGGACATTATTTTCTTTGCTTGATATGTTGAAATTGGAAGCTCGTTGCCTTTAGGAAGAATTTCCTTTAACAAAGACAATAGTGAAGTGAAACTCTTATCGCTCCACCAGTTTTGAGATTTAAGAGTAGATAATCACATCACAAAACTCAACCTCGTGAACTTAGTACAACCCTTATATAATGGTTTTTCAGCATCATGGACAATGTTTGCAAATAAATAAGGTGGATCAATGACATTGTCCCGACAACTACGTAGCATATCATCAACCATATCATCCTGAATCTGGTCATCTTGAATCGGTTCATCATTAACATTATCATCATTATCTATATCTTCTATGCCACAACTATTAATATCGACATTTTCTGATCCATAATTCAATTTCTCTCCATGCCAATACCATTCATTATAACCTTGTATGATCCCATTGCATATGACATGATTCTTAATTTCATCACCAATATCAACTTTCAAATTGTTACAACAATTTCTACATGGACAATATAGCCTATCTGTAGGTAGTTTCCTATGTTCCTCAGCAAATCTGATAAATTCATTAAGACCTTTGTCAAACTCTGGACTGCAACGGTTCTTGATAGACATCCAACTTTGATCCATTTTCTATATCACATTAAAATTAATTATAAAACTAACAGTTTAATATTGATACTATAATAATCTGTAAGTTTTTATTGATAGGAAGTTAATTACTTATATACTAAAGTGTACCACCTATCCCATTTTTGAATATTTAATCTCACTAGTAACTGTATAATGTATGTTTAGTTTTGAAGAAAATTTCAGCAGCATTTCCCCTATGTTCTCCAAGTACACCGATGTAAATGGAAAATAACCACTCACATATGTACCCAGAGAACAAATGAAGAAATCCTACTGAAATAATCTACAAAACTAAACATACATTATACAGGTACATCCTAAGTGAGATTAAAATATCCAAAAACAGTCCCAAACCGGGGACTATCCAAAGTTTACTGCTAATGAGTAAATTTTGAACGGGTTTCTAAGTTAATATATAAATGCATTATTTTCATATTTATATATTAAGTTAAACATCATGCATCAACCCGAAAGTTTCATTCTAGGAATACACATGTCTAATCTAGTATTAATTTATAAAATTTATATAATGAATACATATGAAAAAAGACATGTTTTTATTATTGGGTTATCAAATCATATAAAATGGAAAATACTTGTACAAATTAGCAAAGTAAGGTTGTTTCCAACAGTCCAAAGATTGAAATCATTATAATATTCAGAACTATTTGTGAACATTACAGCAAATATGATTAAAACATTTATAGCTCCCACATAAATAGGGAGCAGGTCCACTCTCAGTCGACAATTAGTCGACCGAGAGCCCACCTGCGCGCAACGTCTAGGTCCACTCTCAGTCGACGAATTCATCGACCGAGAGTGGACCTGGACGCTACGCGTAGTTGGGCTCTCGGTCGACTAATTGTCGACTGAGATGGACCTGGATGCAGCAATGGCGGCGGGCAGGAATGAAGGAGGTGGGAACAAAGGAACGAAGGAAGCGGCGAACTTACTTGGAAATGGCAGCGACCTTCGTGGAGGATCAGACGACCTTCACGAAGAGGCGGCGACCATCGTGGAAGAGTGGAGAGGCGGCGACGAGGAGCTCTTTTCGTTGAGAGGAGGCTAAACATTGGCGGCGCAGAGAGGTGGCAACGTCTTCACGTACGGACACCATGATCCTCTTGGCGGCGCGGAGAGGTGGCACGGTCTTCACGGCAATGGCTTCACAGAGAGAAGGCAAGGAATTCGCGGCGGAATGACACAGGAAAAAGTAAGGGTTCACGGCGCCACAGGAGAGAGAATAGAATAGAGAAAAGGATTTTGTGGGAGGAAGAAAGACTAAAGTTTCAGCTTTTTCAGGGAGAGAAAGACCTGTAGTGTCGGTTAACAACAAAAAACTTACGCTAAAGATAAACGGTGCCCGTTTCGGGTTGTTTAAAATCACTCAAACGCATTTTCGGTCGACGAATTTGTCGACCGAAAAGACCTCTAGGGTCGGTAATAAGGAAAAAACTGACGCTACAAGTGCTTATACGAAGGAAATCTGGCCCCTTTCGGTCGACAAATTCGTCGACCGAGAAGGAGTAAGATTTCCTTCGTATAAGCACCTCTAGGGTCGATTTTTTCCTTATAACCGACCCTATGTTTATCTTAGTCGATAATATTGTCGACCGAAGAGGACTTTAGGGTCGGTTATAAAGAAAAAACTGACCATAGAGGTGCTTCTAAGAAGGAAATCTGGCTCCTTTCGGTCGACGAATTTGTCGACCGATATCTATCGGTCGATAAATTCGTCGACTGAAAGGGGCCAGATTTCCTTCGTATAAGCACTTGTAGTGTCAGGTTTTTCCTTATAACCGACCCTAGAGGTCTTTTCGGTCAACAAATTCGTCGACCGAGAATGCGTTAACTAAACTAGATTGAAAATTCATGTCGGTCGACAATAATTGTCGACCGAGGAGCGTTTTAGGGTCGGTTATAAAGAAAAAACCGACCCTAGAGGTCCTTATACACGTGAAATCTGACTCTTTTTCGGTTGACAAATTCGTCGATTGAGGGAGCTCTAAGGTGCTTACACAACACTAATAATGATATTATGTGAAACCCTAATATATGGTGATGTCGTATGAAACCCTAATATGGGATAATGTTATGTGAAACCCTAATATGGGATGATGTTATGTGAAACCCTAATATGGGAATGTTATGTGAAACCCTAATATAGGGTGATGTTGTGTAAAAACCCTAATATGGGGATAATGTTATGTGAAATTTCAATATGGGATGATGATGTGAAACCCTAATTGATAAAGATGGGAAACTCTTACCCTAATGAGGGAATAGTGATGTTATTTTTGTATTGCATGATGTTGATATGAAATTGATATGGTTGATATGAAATTGAGATGCCTGTGTAACAAATATCCTAAATACCTTGGTCAGATGACCTGAAGCTAATAGTTACCTGATAACTGATAACCATGTTTAGTGATGAACTAAGGGTTTGAATACCCAGATCCAACAAATGTGATGATGGTGGTATTGAGGGATGTGAATTCCCAACAATGAGAAAAAAGATTGAGATCCCAATGCTTTATAACGTTTTGAAAAGTACTAAACTCGATCCAAAATTTTTGTCGGTCGACAATATTGTCGATCGAGGAGCCCTTTAGGGTCGGTTATAAGGAAAAAACCGACCCTAGAGGTGCTTATACACGTGAAATCTGGCTTTTATTCGGTCGACAAATTTGTCAACCGAGGAGCCCTTAAGGGTCGGTTATAAGCGAAAAACTGACCCTAGAGGTGCTTATACATGTTAAATTTGTCTCTTATTCGGTCGAAGAATTTGTCGACCGAGGTGCCTTAGAGGTGCTTATAACCGACCCTAGAGGTGATCCTAAGTCCTCCTCGGTTGACAATATTGTCGATCGAGAGTTTCTCGGTCGACAATATATTCGAGCGAGATTAACCCTGTTTCAATGTTTTAAATTAAGTACCAAGTGTGTGTATGAGTGTGCGGTTGTGACACTATTGTAGGGGATGACCTATCTAAGTGTTGTAAATGGCTAGGTAAGATCTAACGCTTGATTTACATGATATCTAAGTACTTGTACAAGATTTTACATGATATCCAATATAATCATTTTGTATGACTCTTTAGTTCTCCCCCTTAATTTTATGCTATGCTCCCCCTTAAAGAGATATTTAATTTTAAAACCAAGTGATGCTTTGTCAAATTTAGCCATAATTTATTTTTCAATCATTTGAAATAACAATATTCTTATATAACATGTATATGTCCAAATGAAGCCATGGAAAACACTTTTATTCATAATAATTTAATGCCCATACACTTTATAAGATGAAGCAAGACATACTTGCTTTATAAAAAGATATCCATTACAATAATTACAAAGATATCTCATAATCTCAATGAAAAGACCAAAGGATTACATCAATGTCTGGGTCTTTTCCAAGAAAGGGCTCAGCTCCATAATATTTGACCAGTGTTTGCCACTCCAAGGCACCTGTCTTGGTTAAGGCATAAGCCTCCAAGAAGGTGGGAACACGATCAAAGCGAAAGTGGGCAGCAATGTCTTGAAGTTGAATTGGGGAAAACTAAGTATGTGTGAGATCAGGAGATGGTGAAGGTGGAATTTGATAGTAGTTGTAGGAAGGATTGTATGGATTTATAATGCCAGAATTAAGGGAATAGGGATATTCATCAGGTTGGTTAGGAGAGAGAGTTTGCATCCTTTGGTTTAAATAATTCATGGCATGGTGATTATAATCCAATTGCCTACTTAGGTGATATTGGGATCCAGCAATGTATGTCAAGGTGTTTGTATTAGGATCATGGGGTAGGCTGGTAGGAGGAGGTGGTGGAGGTATGTCTTGGGTGGATGTCTCCCCTTCAGTCCTAGCCCTTTTGTGGCCAAAGTCGATTCCCATCTTTTCCACCATATTTTTACTTATCTTTTGGGGTTTTCTATCCCATGTGTAACCTAAGTCGTCCTCAATATTCTTCTTAAGAAAATTTTGAGTGATTTGACATACAAAGTTAGCATAAGGTGGATTTCCAGAAAACTCAAGCATATTCTTAAGGATGATACGAATAAAGTTTATGAGAATACCTTTGAGAATGGCATACATAAGGTACATACGAAAGGTGGGTACTTCAGATTTGTTTGCTCTAGGATGGATATTGGTGGCAACAATGAGATTTATGATCCTAGCTTCAGGTTTTAAATTTATGGCATAATAGGTACCCCTATCTTCATGACAAGTCATATTTGATTGAAAGATGGCTCTTTTGACATCACTAAGGCTAGTTGTAGTGTCATCTTGGGAGAGTTTGTTGAGTGGATTTCCTGTGGTGAGATCATGAAAATCTTTATGTTCTTCTATGTCTATGTCAAGCATATCAAGAATACCCTCCTCAGTAAAATGGAATCCATACCCACCAACCATAGAGGAGAAGGTATCATGGTCAGGATGTGGGGTTAAATTGGCATAGAATTCATTAACTACTTTGGAGGAGTAGGAATGGAAGGAGGGATTTAGAAAATCAGTCAAATGTTGCACCTCAAAGAGGTCCTCCAAATCGACAATGTTGTGGAAGTCCATGACGTCGACTGGCCGTCGTGGAAGAGGAGTTCTTAAGGAGAGCCTGAGGTAGCGGTCGCCTGCAGCTACGTCATTGATGAACGACAGCGTTGGAGAGACCGTCCTTCCTTTCCTACCTGCAACTTGCTTCTTTCCACGCGTAGATGATGAAGCCATTTTGTTGCTTTGAAGTGGAGAACTAGCAAGCAAGACTTGGATGTAGAGAAGCTAAAGATTTTCACAAGAATACACTAGAGAGGAGCTAGAGAAGTGAGACTGTGAAGGTGTGAAGAAATGGATCATTTTGGGTGCTATTTATAGCAAAACAAAGCCCATTTTGGTCGACAATTTGTCGACCGATGCCCGCAACGGTCGTCTCCCAGTCAGCCAACGGTCGATCGAACTAGCCGTTACGACGGTCGATTTTCTAGCCGTTACGACGGTCAATTTTCTAGCCGTTATGATTTTTTTTAATTTATATTTTAATCAGAATATTGCCTTTTTAATTCAAGCAAATGGAGGTTCACAAGGTTGGCCTCGGTCGAACAATTCGTCGACCGATGTTGTCTCGGTCGAACAATTCGTCGACCGAAAAAGAGCCAGATTTCCTTCGTATAAGTACATCTAGGGTCGGTTTTTTCCTTAAAACTGACCCTAGAGGTACTTATTCATGTGTGAAATACTAAATTGGATCCTAAGTTTCTCTCGGTCGACAATATTTTCGACTGAAAATCCCTCTAGGGTCAGTTATAAAGAAAAACCGATGCTACATGAGCTTATACAAATGAATCTGGCTCTATCTCGGTCGACAAATTCGTCGACCGAGAAACAACCAGATTTCCTTCGTATAAGTACCTTTAGGGTCAGTTTTTTGCTTATAACCGACCCTAAAGTCCAATTCGGTCGACAATATTATCGACCGAGATAAACTTAGGATCTCGTTTAGTTTTTCACAAGCGTGAACTAAATTGGAACCAAAATTCATCTCGGTCGACAATATTGTCGACCGAATAGACTTCTAAGGTCGATTATAAGCAAAAACCGACCCTAAAAGTTGCTTATACACTTGAAATTTGACTCCTTATCGGTCGTCGAATTTGTCGACTGAGATTATCGGTCGAAGTATTCATCGACCGAGGAAAGCTCTAAGGTCGGTTATAAGTACAAATCTGACGCTAGAGGTGCTTATAAATGCGTGAACTAAACTGGATCCAGAATTGATATTGGTCGATGAATTTGTCGACCAGGAGCCTTTAGGGTCGATTTTAAAGGAAAAACTGACCTTAGAGGTGCTGAACCAAAGAGGACTTTAGGGTCGGTTATAAGGAAAAAATCGACCCTAAAGGTGCTCGTATACGTGAAATCTAGCTCTTATTCGGTCGACGAATTTGTCGACCGGGGAGCCCTTTAGGGTCGGTTATAAGGAAAAACCGACCCTATAGATCGAGGCGCGAAGCCAAAATCAAGCATTTTTTTGCCGCGGGAAACTTGTAATTGACTTTCTAAACCAATTGTCTATAAGGTCGCTTATTTTATAAAAACCGACCCTATAGAGATGCACTACAAGGTCGGTTATTTTAAGAAAAGCAACCCAAGAGGTCTTAAGTGGTGCCCGCATTTTATAGACATATAAGGTCGGTTATTTGGAAAACCGACCCTATAGAGATACAGTACAAGGTCGGTTATATTAAGTAAAGCGACCCAATAGGTCTTAAGTGGTGCCCGCATTTTTTATAAACATATAATGTCGGTTATTTGGAAAACCGACCATATAGAGTTACACTACAAGGTCGGTTTTTTTAAGAAAACCGACCCAAGAGGTCTTAGTGGTGCCCGCATTTTTTTAGACATATAAGGTCGGTTATTTGAAAAAACTGACCCTACACGTAGAGACGTTATAACCCATTGCAGTACTAGTGTCAGGAGCTTTCAGTTGTCGCAATGTTGTAGTTATATGTTGTGTTTACCTCTTCCTATAGTTGATGTTTTATTACCAAATGTAATAGATAAGGATGAAGACTTGTATTTTGTGGTGATTGTTTACATGCGTAAGAACCATATAATATGTGAAAGATTTGGGAGGGAATACTGGTTTAGAAGGAGACCAATTTTCCACATATATGTTACAATCAGAAAATTTTATACACGTGATGAATGCAAACGACCAATATTGTTGGTTCTCATCTTCAAACCATGAGGGCCGCCAAAAGAAAA
This sequence comes from Alisma plantago-aquatica, assembly GCA_963693085.1. Taxonomy (NCBI): domain Eukaryota; kingdom Viridiplantae; phylum Streptophyta; class Magnoliopsida; order Alismatales; family Alismataceae; genus Alisma; species Alisma plantago-aquatica. Next base: position 645,256,664 of record OY856412.1, read on the forward strand.
AAATCAAAGTTGGTTCATGGAGACTACTGCCATGTATGTTGATAGGAAATTTTAATGCCCTAAAATATTGTGTTATATTATATTAGCTATATGTATGATGTGTTTGTGGCTATCACTCAAGTATTCATACTCCCAATTTATGATCATGGTGTTGAATTTAGATGATTAAGCTACCAATGAGACCCCTTATCTTCACCATATATTAAGAAAAAGAAATGACATCAAAATGACATTAAAAAAGTGTCTTATAACGGTTATTTACAACTAGAAAATTAAGAATTATCAATGATGTGTACTAGTAATACATCAAAGATGTTGTCTTGTTTCTCCCGAGAGGTCAAGTTACCGCAAGCAACGATATTCAATTAATGAGTAAGAACACATTTCTTCCATGCTAATAATACTTGTACTTTTTCTTCTATTCTACTCAATCGCGTGAAGGTAGACAACAAATTCGGTCATCAAATATTTCCTAATGTTGAAGTCTATATATCTAAAAACTAGATTCTAAGATGTAGAAGATGGTAGCATAGGGTTCTGATTGGTTTCTTGTTGAAGGTGCCATAGAAGAGAGGCCACACCTTAAGGAAGTACTCTAAAGGTATCAAAAGCAAAAAGAGAAAAATGATGGTGATTTGTCATACAAGTTGCACCGTGCTATTACACCTTTTGTGTAGCGGCAATCTAAAAGAAGTCTCTCAGGGGAGAGACTCTGGTGAGGTCAACCGAAGTGTACTTTTCATTTTTTCAATCATATAACATGATGTTAGTAGGATATTAGGAATGGATACCATCATGTCATGCGGTAAGGAAGCCCATAAGAATCTTTTTCTAGAACATTAACCCATCGAGGGATAGTAAATAGGAATATCAGGAACTATGCCATGTTGAAACTAATATCCATGTCTTGATCGAAATGCATCTCAGGATCGCCGAAGATGTAGCGGACCACGTTCATCAATTGAGTACTAGGAAATCAAGATTTGATAAGAAGGGATAATTCGATGCTCAATAGGTGACATGGGCAAGCTAAATCCATTAATGAAAATGACACACATGAAGTCTTGTGCATGACGGACAAGGATAGCTAGTTGTCGTCGAGGAAGTCACTTGTAGTGAATTGTTAGATGATAATTTTATAGTAAGCCTTTGCCAAAATTTACTTGGTCTTTGGATGTGGCAGAAGGTGTACTAGAGAACTAGGACCAGCAAAAAGATGAAAAGATGAGCAATTGCGAAAAAGGCTGCGGTAGGCACAAAACAAACCTCTCAAATGATGTAGTCTTGAGATTTATGGTTGTAGATCCGAGAAGAAATATAGGCGAACTTGCTGACATCATGGGAAGATTTGAGTCCAAATCTGTGAGGTGCATAAGAAAAGTGACAAGCGCCACTATAGATCACCACAACCTGAGTCATCGCCAACCATGTCAGACATCAATGAAGTCGGCGATCAAAATCACAGGGTGCAAATAGAAGTTGGGGTTGTCATTTGAGGAGCAAATAACAACTTCAACATGCCAATACATGATCAAAGAAAAATCTAATGTTCTGGATCCTGAAGTAAAATCAAACGATTAATCAATACAATGATTTCTCACACGTTTCTTGAGAAATTCATGGCAAAATCCGAGTTCATCATATAAGGCCTCCAAAAATCATCAGTCCGCATAGAACGAAATGGAAGTACAAGCATTTTTCTCGAAAACTAATTTATTGTTCGAGGAAAAAGGTTTTCGCAGCTTCACTTCCGCGGCACTTTTATCTGTCCCGGGGAAAAGACGACTTTGTTTGAATTGGATGGAGTGGTTTTGCACGAGACAGACTAATTCTTCACGTTCGAGAACTCAATTAGGCTGCGGCACTCGGCAGAGTCTTTTCTTGATATAGGCGGCGGTGGCGTCATTGAAAACTTTTCAGACTTTCAGTAGTTTACCCACCAAATGCAGTGTATATCTGGAGCGGTCATTTAATGTATTTGACTTCACATATTTTACGCGTGGAGGTGTCATGTTGCTGAGCCTTCTATATATATTCGAGACATCCCAGCCTACCGCAACCATGACCTTCTCCATTTCAAAACCACAATCCTCTCATCGGCTTGCCATTTCTGGCTTCATCGTTCTCTTCTTGTTAGTCTCCTTCAGCTGCACCCGATTCCACCGTCCCCCACTGCTTGTGTTTTAGCCTAATCAAAGCCTAGTCGATCGGTGAAGGATCCGACAGGGCTGGGAAATCCATGGCTTCAGGGGAGGAAGTTTCGGCAATTAACTACGTTAGGGAACTACTCCTCGGAGAGGACCACGACGGCGGTTCGCTTGTAGATCATGTTCCTCTGCCGCCGTCCGTGTCTCACACCTACAGGAAAGTGCTCATCTTCACACCTCAACAACCAGTCAAACCTCCTTACCATCACGCCTGCAGTTTTCCCCAAGACGCCGCCTTTAAAAAACCGGGCTCTAATGTCGTTAAAACATCAACACGGGCAGTAATGCTCTCATTCGGTGGACGGGACGCGTACGACGCCACCTGCGCCGGAAAGAATACTTGCCACAAAAGCCAACGTCGTCGTCTTTCTCCAACCATATCGACCCCACAAGCGCCTAAGGTGGAGTGGCTGGACGAATCGGAGTATTACAGCCTGGTAGCCGACGTGCCGGAGATTTTTAGACCACCGTGCGTCGCTGGAGCTGCGCAGTACAAAGGCAAGAGGTATAGAGGGGTACGGCTGCGCCCATGGGGGAAGTTCGCGGCCGAGATTCGAGACCCAAAGAAGCAGGGATCCAGAATATGGCTCGGCACGTACGACACGCCCGTCCAGGCTGCAAGGGCCTATGACCGCGCTGCTTTCAAGCTCCGTGGTAGTAAGGCCATATTGAACTTCCCCAACGACTTGAGTAGCGACCGTACGTACACCAAAATAAATGTCTCCTTGAAGCCCTCACCGTCACAGTCCGTGCTGTCTGAAGTCTCCCACAAACGGCATAGGGAAGAAGAACTAATGATGAAGATGAAGAAGTTGTAGCACAAGCACGCAAAGCGTTGAAGAAGGATAATGCTTCGCCGGATTCACTGGAGATAAGAGTGGTCGGACGAACTGCGGATAACATGGACATCCTCTATTGGTCGTCGGCGCAGCAGCAGCTGGTGCCGGCGGTCTGGAGTGGCGAAGAATGTGATAGCCTTGGTCAATTCCTGATTGATGCGGCCCTCCACTTATCTCCGCTGTCACCGGCATCTGCGCGTTTGACTTTCGAATGCCGTGCTCTTATGAGTCTTATGGTCAACTAGAAGGTTTCGGGCTGAATATATCCATGAAGTTCCACAGGATCTTCCTAGATTATGTCAAGAAGGCTTTTGAAATTCTTCCCTGCCTGCTGTCGTTTCCTTAAATTTCAAAAAAAGCCATCATATCAAACTAATTCGAAAAACGCCTCTATATAGATACACCGTCATGCTAGCCAAACTAACGTGATTTTTTTGCTTTCTTTTATATCATACCAAGCCGCACAATTTTGCTTCTTTATGTATAACAACTTTTATATGCATGTTTCAGAAACTCGAACATAGCCCTAGAAATCCTGAATTCAGAATAAGATCAAGTCTAGTATATAACAAAACCGAAATCTGACATGAGCAGAACCAAACTAGGTAGACTCAATCTGTCTCGACACCGAACTCTAACGCAGCCCAAAAAATCCTGAATTTTCAAATTAGGTCAAGTCAGATTGGTCGACAATGCATGGCACGCCCTCTTCGGTGATGGGCAAACGCCTTGCAAAATAGAGTACAAAACATAACCGTTGTGCAATGTTTCATTGGTATACCATTATGGTCGTGGACGAAGGATACATGTGGAATAATTTATAATTATTTAGGTTGATATTATTATGAAGTCTTAGAAAGTCTAAATAAATTCAAAAGAAACCACATTGAGCTAGTACTACTAGAAAATACAAAATTTTAGACTCGGCTTGATTTTAGGTTAGAAAAGTCTACCAAATTCGCTACCAAACAGACCCACAACAGATGTACACCTAGGTTTTAGACAGTCTCCGCACTTAAACCAACCCTATCTATTAATTTAGAACAACGAATTGGCGCATGTCTTGATTTCAATCAACCAAAAACCGTCCTATATTTGTCAAACTTAAAGATGTAAGATACATGTAATAACCTCAAACCTTTGAAATTTTAAATGTAATTCAAGAATAATAATTGGAGAATCAAATTTCAATAAAGATTGAAACGGTAGGACTTTGCTTAATAATTTGAAGCCTACCAATTTGGTTGAGTCTATGATTCAAATAAATAAGGTAATATTGAATTTAATTTATAGACGTACTTCATTTGATGTACTTAATATAAAAAAAAGACTTGACGGTGTATATAAGAAGATAGTAAAAGTTGTGGATCTATTAGAAGGTATAGGTTTGATACATGTTACCTATGATCCAAGTTAAGTCCAATTGGACTACTACTTAGTTTACCGATATAGATACCATTTGAAAATTCAATATTCAATGCTCATATTAAATGTCAATGGTATTCTTAGATTTTCGTTAATGGGATTATGAGATCATGAAAGAAATTTCGTAACTTTCCAGGTTGTCTTGTGGATAGGTAATTAATTAAAGATCTATGTAGCCATTACTTGGACAACAAGTTTCAGCTAATTAAACAATAGTTAAAGCTTGATCTCTTACTCTTTGGAAGATAAAAACTAATCAAGTTTTATCCTAATATTTAAGATAAAATGGAGGCCTAAAATATATAATAAAATTACATTTTGAAAGTGGGTTTTGATTAAACAAAATAGAAATTAAAAAAAGAAAATAGATCATTGATGAATCTGCACTCCTTTGGGTCAGGAAGATCCGCGACCAAGGATGTCATCTACTCTTTCTAGAATCAAGTTGTGTCTCCTGACCAGATGAGTCCCCTCTAACCCCTATCCTTCTCTCCCCATCTAGCCAAATCTTACTTTTTGTCCATGACATCAACATAAATGGATTTAATTAAATGTGACCAACCATCAACTTGCAATTAACTCCAAGCATATAGATAATGCCCAAAACCATGAATATCCTAGTGACTAGGATGATCACCACCAACTCTCCCCTCATTCTAATGCTTATACAAGCTTACCTAGAGAACCATTATGACTCCCTCAAGATAGAGCAACCCCCAACTACCTAGAAGATCCCTCACAACTCGTTGTTGATCCCCATCTTTGTCTCCGATCATTTTGACCTTGTTCCCCCTAAACTAGAGCACCTTTACACAATTCACTTATCCTACAGTAGTGCATGGGTTCCAGGTGGTTATCTTGACCTTGGGCATGGTCTGAGGAGAACAAGTGACCCATCATCTAGTAGTGGTTGCAAAGCATAGTACTGAAGTATCAAGTCTGGCCACTAGAGTTCTTCCTGAGTGGTAGAGAATGATACTTTGACAATTAAAAAAACACTTAACCATGTTGTAATAAGAAGTAATTCACCTTTATAGAGTTTAATTTTCATCTAAATAACCCCTAGTCTAGCCCCACTACCTCTAGCCACCTCGGCAAGATATGAAGATATCTATGGCTTAAGGGACCTAGTTGGAGGTAAGCCAACCACTAGCCATGTCCCTCAACACATGCAAACTTAATTCCAATCCTTAATAATCTCACAAACCATTCGGTTGTGGGATCCATGGTAGTCGAGGGGATTAACAATGCTTGGGATTTACTGACCTATTTTTCACATTATGCAAATGATATTGTAGTTCATAGTGTAGGGTCAATAGGATCGTCTTATGTTGACTCCCCATTTTTTCACACCTGGTAGAAATTTAGTCTTAATATTAGTTCTATGGGTAAGATGGAGTCCGTACCACATTCCATTGATTTTTCATGTTTTTCCACATTGTATATTCCATCCATTGATTTTCATTGACTTTTATCTAGTTTGGGGACTTCTATGAAGAACATTACTTTACATACTAAAAGTACAATTTTCTCATAATTTAATCCTTCTAGAATCTTTTTTTCATAAAATTGTCTAGTTGAATTAGCTTAGATAAAATATTTCTTTTTTCCCATAGATATTCAATTTATTTTATAGATAAATATGAAGGATGGTCCTAAATTATCTCTCTTTCATTATTTTTATTTGAAATCCATCGATTTCTAGAATTTTGTTCAAAACATTCCTAAAATTATTGAAAATCAAGAAATAAGTTTTATCCAACCCGGGCTACCAGACAAATCCAATCCATCTATCGTATGCCACATGTTATGTTTCCTTGAATCACTACAATCTTCTTCCACTTTGAAAAGATTCAATTCAGAACTCTAAACCCCAATAACATCGAGTAAATAGCCCTATATCCAATGTATTTTCAGGCCTCTTTCAGACCACATGAAGCCAGAGGATCTAACTACCACTCGCTTTACTTTCCACATTATTAATGATCAAAGGATACTTCCTATAACATTACCTATCACGTTAATGTTATTAGCCTAGCACAATGATAGTCTGACTGTGGTCCTAACATCTTTATCTACTTCAACTACTTTATTTTCTCTATCTTCTTTAACTACTTTGTTTGTTCCAATTGCTTTCGTTGTTCATATCTTCTTAATATTGCATATGTGATATGTTGATGTATCCCTCATTTAAGGCTTCATTTTGTTCCATTTTACTCTTGAATAACATCTAAATAGTTCATTTATCTTTGACTTTTTGTACGCTCTCATCAATGATATTAATTATTTTTTGTGTTACTCTTGCATATTTGTTTGCTAACTTGTCATCTTTTATTGGTTGAGCCTTGTGCACGTGACACTCAACCATAGAAGATGAGATGGGAGATCAAGACGCATACAAGAAGCCTCCACCACCTGCTCCCATGCAGAAACAACTACATGACTTTCTCATGCCCGAGAACTATAATTTGTTGATTCCAAATAGAGTTGATCAATTGCCACGACAATAATTGTCTCCATTCCATCCAGTCTTCTTGCACTTCTTATAACTTCTTACAAGCTTGAAAATGAGAACTTGTACAAGCATGTGGACTCTTACTTGGACACAAGATCTACTTTTTGAATGCCTGCAACTACATACAACTCCATCTGACTCACATTGTTTCTATCCTCTTTGAAATACCAGGCCAAAGTTTGGTATGATTAAGAAATGGTAAGTTGGGGAGATATGATGAATGCATTCTTTAATAAATTATATTCTATTGCAAGGTTGACATAAATGTGGCTTGCTATAGTGAATTTCATCCAAATGGATAATGAGAGGTTGCATTATGCTTGGGAAAGATTCCAGAAGATGTTGAAAGAGTTCCCCACTATGAAATTCCTTTGTCCTAGCTTATTCAATCTTTTTACTTTGATATCTATTAAAAAATTCAAGCATCAAAGGATTCTTTTGGAGGTGCTTTAATGGCTAAAGTCTCCAAGGAGACATGGCATTTGTTTGAGCACTTGGTGGAAAATTCAAGGTATCAACTTCAACCATTATTAATGATTATGATCATGCCATTGTTATGTCACCTTTAACTCCTAATCATTCAAGCCCACAAATGATGAAGTTCCATTTTGAAATGATGAATCTTATGAAGAAATAAGTATGAATTTCTCCTAGTTACTCGATTAATTCTACCAAGTCCTTTGGCGAATAAGTGAGGGCCCTCCACTCTTGTAGAAATTAGGAACAACAAGGTCAAAGGTAGTTCAAGATTTGAACATGAAGTTCTCTCTATAGTAAATAGCTTTTATGAGGTGCATAAGAATGTGACAAGACTTGAGAAAAGAGTGGTGTATATCTCCTTGATACTTTTCCTCAAAGAATAAGGGAAACTTCCATCCAATCCATGGTGAACTCTAATGATGGAAGTGCACCAACATGTATTTCTTAAAATCCTATAGCATACATATACATATATATATATATACATATACATATATACATATATATATATATATAAATATATATATGTATATGTATATATATGTATGTATATATATGTATATGTATATATATATATATATGTATATGCATATATATATATATATATATATATATATATATCAATTTCAAGGCCCTCTTAAACCTTATATTCTATCACCACAAATTTTGTACTACTTACCACCACAAATACTCCTCTCCAAATCATTTCCATCACCAAGGGCCACCTTAACCTTCTCCACAGAAACAACAAGATGCTCCTCTTTAAAATGAGAAAGTTAATAATGTGACATTTCTAAGGATTGGGAGACTTCTTGAGAAGGCAACATGTCAAATGGTAAGTGATCATGCAAACTAAGGGAAAGTTATTGAAATGACAGAGAGGAAAGAAATTAGTGATACTTTGATTGATATAGTTGAAGATGAACTTGTGATACCTAAGGTCAATCTTCTCATACTAGGTGTTCTAAATTATACTCCTTTTGTTGGTTCTACAATACCTAGTGTTCCACCCATGATTCTAAAAATTCCTTATGTCATATCTCATGATTATCATGTCAACCTGAGCAATCAAGTGCAAGTGAACCTCCATGTACATATGTATTAAGTAAGCCCCCATTGTAAAAAAGGAGACAAAATCATATGTTGACATCCTAGAGATCTTTCAATGGATGAAATTGAAAATCCCTTTATTAGATGCTACCAAGAAGATTCCATATTATGACCAACTTCTCAATGATATGTGCACTTTCAAGAGGAAGTCAATAGGAAGGATGCCTAAGAAAATCAAGTTGACTAAACAAGTGGCTCTATTCTACAACATGAACTTCTCATCAAGAGGAATGACCCAGGGGCCCCACTAATACCTATCTATGTAGGGGGACATTTCATATTACCAATACGTATTTGACTTGGGATCTAGTGTGAATTTGATTCCATATAGTGTCTATGTGAATCTAGGGTTAGGAAAGATGAAAATGGCCAACTATACTCTCCAATTGGCAGATTATTCAATCAAACCGCCTACAGGAAGAATGGATGTTGTCTTTCTTGTGATAAAAAAAGAGTGGACAATGTTATTCACGACAGATTTTATTGTTGTTGACATGGAACTGGAGGACCATAAGATTACCATCATCGTTGGAAGACCATTCTTAAAAACAACTAATGCCAAAATACATGTTCGTAGTGGGATTGTGACAATATCTTTCTTGGACATGAACATAAAGATCATTACTTTCAAGCCCCCCACCCACAAAGAGTGAAATGAGGATGTTGAAGATTGACACTTGAAGAACTCAATGGACTACTATAAAAATGGGGACTCATATGGAACACCTCTCAACAACTTATGTATCCAATGGGATGTCATAGAAGTGATGAATAAATTGATTGAGAATCTACTTCATGAATGGACCGACAAGGTTCCCTGATAGTTGATTGATTGAAAGAATGATGAAGCTCAGAGGAAGGAATGAAACTTAGCACTAGTTTGAGGCAACCTACTTAGGTTGTTTTATATACATGTTCCTGATACTTTTTGTTTGAATTTTAAAGTGTGACATGATAGTTGGTGAGACATTGTGAAAGATGGTCAAATCATTAGAATAAAGTAGATAAAATCCTTTTTGGATCAAAGAAAGTGAATGTGAAGTGATTCTTTCAAAAAGTTGTGAAGTAGTGAATAATTTTTTACTAAACATGGAAAACACATGCGTGCTTCCATAGAACGACCACGTTGGCGTTGCAAAATTTTCACTAGAATTTCAATTTTTTTAGGGACATCCACCACGATCGTGCTGACTAAGATGGTCGTTATTGAGTTTTGCTAGCATGGTTTTTCTAGTCCAGGCCCACCTCACTTAAGTTATTAAAACTTGGGAGAGCATAATGACAATTTTCATTTCACTTTTACCCAGAACAAACATTTCTCATTGAAGGTGATTAAGGGTGATTTACTAAAAGCCCCAATCTATGTAATACTCATATTTAAACTCCATTGAAGATTCCTTGAGCTCCAAAAAGAGTTCTCCTACCTCTGACTCTCCATTCTCTCTTATTTTGATAATCAAATTAACATCTCCAAGTCCATTCCACCCCTACCCTTAAAAGGGTGGAAACCTAGATTCACCTCCATTTTCTAACAAAAAGAAATACAAGATGAAAGGATCCAACAAGAAGGTGAAGAATAGGATCTTAGGCAGCATCGAATCCATCATCAACACCGGACCTCACATAAAGAGAGCCTCCAACATCACCACACCATTCCAATGTCGGACTCTGCCACTATCAAATTCCATTTCCAACTCCCATCCACATTTCACCTTAGAGAGTGAGTCCTACATCCATTCCTCTACTAGACATACACAATGGATACAACCTACAACAATCATGTAGAGGAATAAGCCCTTTCGATCATGACATAGACATCGTTGTTTATTCCATTGATGTTAATGCTCCTGCCAGAGAAAGAAGGAGCAAAAAGGTAACTACCACCTCATCTTCACACCTACCTCTATGGCGTACTCCAGTGAGACATTCCACATCTTCATTACATCGAAAAACTACACAACAACCCACAAGTAGGAGGTTTTTGATTGAGGAAGAAGAATATGATGCGCCAATTGAGATGGTGCCCCTCAACTTGGACACAATTTTAGGGTCACGTGATTACTAAGAAGTAGGAGAGGAAACAAAAAGTGTGGAGGTGGACAATAAGAAATTGGATATGCTGATAAGGTCGGAAGAAGAGATGTTGAAGATTTTGGGAATACAGCCCAATGGAGCTACATTTGGAAGAAACACAAAGAGGGAGATTTTTATGAAGACTCTCCACCCCGAATGCACAACAAGGAGACCGATAGATAAGATATATGTTTGTATGTCAATGATAGCTCAAGGAATTAACTACATATTCACACAATACATGGATGTATGTGGTTGTTTAAAGTGCTGACTGAGGTCCAAGAGACCTACATTCAAACCACCCATGAACTCTTTGGTTTATTGAAGAAGGAAATTTACCATGTTCAGGAAGCAATAAAGTTCTATCTAAATGATTCCTCACATGTTCACAAGGCCTCTCAGCTCGACAAGATGTTTCCCAACCCCAGAGATAGCAAAGAATTTTGATGAGGGAAGAATAGACATGAGCGGGATAAACAACCATACAATCATGTGGTAGGAATTCACTAGTCAAGATACTTTTGCATCAGGAAAATTCAAGACATGTAGACTATGTAATTCCATCATGAGGTATCTCCAGAAGGTTTAGGCTAAATCAATTTTTGTCTATTTTTATAATCAAGGTTGTTGCTCCAAAATATATAATTTGTGACAACAATGATGAAAAATCATAAATATGTCAATCCAGGGGCAATGATGATTGACCACTGTGATTTTTCCCTTCAGGCATGACCATTCCACCATTCCACCACTACGGTCATCAATCTGCCTAGAATGGTCATGTTTCAACCCAAATCCTACTACTTCCTAACTATTAGTTTACATATTTATCCTACATAACCCTATTCTTCACAAGACACTATATATACATTTATCATAGTTGGGAGCTAAAGGTTAGACAATCCAAATATTGAAGGTGCCGCCTACTCCATTCTCACCCATTTCCACCTACTCACACTCCATTTCCACCATCTTCCACCTCAAAACACTAACTTTTTAGGCTTTTGACTACTTCAATCCATCATTCCATGCCATTCATCCACTCAGGACAAAAAGGGCGTTCTTCTACAACTGGAAGTGATGGAGTGGTCTTCACCAAAAAACCATGGCTATTCACTCCTCTACTCATTCTTATTTCTTCTTTTCTTTTGTTCTATGTAGCTAAGCCCCCTAGGTGGGTCATTTTTTATACAAATGTGACTTTGATACCATATTAAGGGGAAATGATATGTAAACTCTCTAATTTCATACACTAATGATTATATTCTGACTATATCTCATTTCCCAAAGATTATCATGTTATTTGTTCTTGAAAACATAGATTACCTTGTGATTTGTGCTTGAAGACACCTATTCTCTAGGGGAAATGGATTTGGGATTTTCTCCTAAGTATAACTAGTGAATCTCTAGATAGAAACCCAAATTCCTACATATCTATAATTTACCCTAGTCCTAAGTGTAAGACATAAGTAATTATCTTAGAAGCAGATAGTGAAATTGGCTTGGATCTACCTAAAGGCAAGATGGAAGGTGAGGTGACGTGTAATGTCTTCCTTTCCACCCTCCATAGCTACCCTCGGGGCCTCAATTTTTGTAAGATCGTCTATCCTAGAAACATTAACTTCTTATATCTTCGTTGCATTCCAACTATACCCTAATCAAATGATCCTCACACGGTTGGATATGCTTGATAAGTTGTAGTTACCCTATACACACCCTATTCAATCCATGTACAATAAATAGTTTTGGGAAATTCTATAACATATCACTTGATTATTTGGCTTCATAATCTAAATGAATGATTATTATTTGCTTGTTATGTCCCCCAACCTATGTGATAGTCACATTAGCCCAAATAGCCCACACTTACATTAATTGATCTAAACCCTATTTCTTTATTATATAGTTAGTGTTAGTTGAGTTAGACTTTTCATTTTCTTAGTTAGTCTATTGCTTGTGCATGGTACTAGGACTTGCTAGTGTAGCAGTTTTCCTTTTTTATTGCTTGTTCTTGTTGTAGTTATTTAGTTTCTAATCAAGTCTCATACTTTCTCTTTTGAATAAATTGTAGTGTAGTGCCTTTTTGCATAATCTATCTAGTAACCCTCTCTAGTTTATTAACTAGAATTGCTCTATTAGTCTAATGTTAATGTTAACTTGCTATAGTTTTCTCGTGTGTAATTATTTTCTTAGTTTCCTTTACTTATTAATTAATTAGAACCAAAATTCTAGGATTATAGTACATTTTATTTATTGTCTTTCCTTAATTGCTTGCTGGACTAACTTTATTTACCAACCAACATCGAATCCAAATCCTTCAACCCTAGGCCCCTCATTAGGAACCTATCCCAATAAGAAATAAGTTCTAATACCCACTCTCTCCTTATTGGTCGACAACTAACTTGCCAGCTTCTATGCTATAATTTGAATCTCTGTTATGCTTGAGTATTTGAGTGTCCATTAGGGTCTACAAGCTTTCTAGACCAATTGTTTGTGTCCCATGTGCGCTTCATACTTCTATTCATTGCTATTAATTTGATCTTGAAAAAAGGATTAGATCGTGTTCATAACCTACATCTAGTTGTCATCCCCTAACACAAATTTTACATTCAACCTAATCACTTGTGAGGGATCTTTGTTGTGGGAGATCCTCAGATGATTAGGACCCCAAATAACATAAAAAATAGTGCTTTTTGGAAAATTATGGGAAACACACTGAGATACCCAACCCTAAAAGCCTCCCCACTAATATTTTGTAATTATCCCTTTCATCTCTTCTTTTCATTTCAATCAATGTGATACCATCTTTTTCCCAATTGCATAAGATGGATCAATACCAATTTACTATCTGAGATGGTGGTGCTCATCCTTCCCTACTCATAATGAGGTCATTATACATGGATTTTATGTTTTTTTTGTTCTTATATTTTCCTACCCATCCTACATGGATTATAGATCAACTTACAACTGTGGATGCACAACATCTTATTTTTCCCGTCATTTTCCATGAAAAATATGGTGTGAACCCCAAACACATTCTTTCTTTTTTCTATGCAGCCATCGAACTTGGTTTGACTACCAAAAGGATGTATTGTTATATTTTTTTGGTAGGGTTACAGCAGACTGACAACTCTATTGTGGATTGCTAAGACAATCTAAATCAAATTCCCATTTTCATAGAATATGAAGCCTTTTTACGACTGCTTTGTTTTCTTCATCTATGATCAAGTCCCTATTTTTTTATTAAATTCGATTTTTTTCCCCTATTTGGATCAGGGGTGCAACATGCATCATTATTATCCATGGACCCCTGACATGCAGATCTAGAAGATTTGTTGGGTGCCCTATTGGTTGTCCTTGGGCGGTCCTGTCAAATTTCTCAGTTCTCTTTTATTTTTAGCTTATTCTTTTTTTTTTATGGTTTTGAGTGTGCTTCCCTCTTTGGGGTTTCTAGTTCTCTTCCCTACAGTTTTTTTCTTCTTTTACTTCTTTTTTTTCTAAAAAAGAAAAAGAATATTAAACGAACGAATGAATAAGAATATATGGGTTGGATACATGATCTTTTCCTTCATGACTAATAGTTTGATTTTTTCTTTACCAAAATATGATTCTTTCCATGCTTTGTTGGCCTACTTCAGATAATCTTAAAAGCACACAATTGTATTCTACATGTCTATAAACCTATACGTCATGGAAAGGGTTTCAAAGTCACATTGTATCCTAGAATAGATGTGGGGTGTTAATATCGATGTTGACACAATGTTAGGTTGGATGTTTAAAGACATTCAAAACAACCCCCTCTATAGCACTCATGACTAGTAATGACTACCATAGTCATGAGGTATATTGGGAGAAGTATCCATGTCCTTAGAACTGAATTTACCCCCTCAACATGCACTATATTCCATAGAGAAGTTAAAGACCAACCCTTCCTATGTAGGTAACATTTGACTGAGGATATACGAAGGATTTAAACTCAAGGTATGAAAAGGGAGGGTAGTTTTCTTCATGTGCGTACATCTTGTGTTGGTTACTGAAAAGTTTGAGATTGTTGCTAACCCCCTTCATGTGAAAATTAATAATGTATTCCAAACTCAAACAATCTTTTCAGAGATTAACAATCTCTTCAAACTAAACCTATCTATTTAAGGATTAACAATCCAGTTCGAAATCGAACAATCTTTATAAAGATTAATAATAAGGCTCCAACTCAAACTATATTATTAAAGATTAACAATCAAGTTCAAAATCAAACAATATTTTATGAGATTAACAATATGATTCAAACTGAAACTATATATTTATAGAACAACAATTTGTTTCACACCTAAATAATATTTTTAATGATTAACAATCTAGTTTGTTCTCAGCAACCTTATTGAATATAAATTTTTTTCTCAAAATCCAATAGTCTTTTTCAAGATTAATATGCTTTCAAATCGAACAATCATCTTAAAGATGTAAAATTACTTCAAAACCAAAAAACCATTGTAATGATTAAGAATCTTTTCAAACCAAACAATATTCTTACAATATTAATAATATTTTCCAAGAAAGAAATATATTCTAAAAAAATATTAATAATCCTTTAAAAATTCTTTTGAGTAGTCTCTATAAAAGAAAAAAAATTATTTTCTATGTCTGCTTCAAAACCCCATTATAAACTTATGATTGTCATATTAGAACACATCACATGCTAGGGTTTGGGAGCCGCAGTGGTGGCCGCGGAGGTGGGTGAGGAGGACGCAGCCAAGGATCCTTCAACCACCATCGTTCTGCTGAGGAGGAGCAACGCCACTCCGATTGCTATCGATGATGATCATGTCGTCGACACCGACCCCAGATATGTTTCCATGAGCCAGGAACAGCCCCAGGATGCTCCCACTAGGCACAACTATAGGGACGCCCACATCGGAAATGATCATGGGCTTCTCTCATACACCAATCCCATCTCTCCGGACACCCTCACTGATGCGGACATTGAGGTGGACCTCTTGGGAGTCCTACCTGCCTTTTCCATCAAGCAAGAATCAATCCAACCCTTGTTGGCCCCATGGCCCCATGGCAATTCGCTGTGGTCGTGAAAGCTATCAAGATCACAATAGGGTTCCAAGCCCTGGTAAACAAGATCAACGTCCTGTGGTAGCCGACAATGTAGATCAGGGTCATCGACCTTGAAAATGGCTACTACATCATCTAGTTGGGCAACCGGGAGGACTGTGAGAAGGCACTCCTGGTAGGCCCGTGGACTGTATTTGGAAATTACCTTTCGATACAGTCATGGTTGCCTTCTTCAGGACTTCAGAAAAGATCCCACGCAAGCTCTATGTGTGGGTTAGGGTTGCGGATCTCCCAGTCTTCCTTTTTTAGAACCAACTCCTAATCAACATCGACAACATTATTGGTAAAACAATCAAGGTGGATGCTAACACCCTTATGGGAAATAGGGGAAAATTCACCAGGATCGCTGTCGAAATTGACACACGCAAGCCCTTGCTTCTGGCGATCTTCATCAACAGAGAGAAATTCAAGCTGGAGTACAAGAACCTGCCTCATTTTTGTCTGACGTGTGGATGTCTGGGACACATTGTGAGCAAGTGTAAGCAAGGCCTTTCTCCCCCGAGCGACCTGGTCTCCACATCCATCCCCATCCCGTTTCCGGTGGTCAGCTACACGGAAGCAATCCACACCAAATTGCCTGAGAGGCGTAAGACCAACACGGTGGGAAGGAACACCACTGTGAAGAAACTTGCTGCATCACAGAGTAACCAACAGGTCCAGGCAAGTGCCTCTAATGAAACTCCCATCCAAGTCGGAGAGGAGGATGGTTTCCAACTGGTGCTCAATAAAAGGCCAAGTAGTAGAAGCAGCAAAAGGAGGCAACCGCAAAAGCAGCCCAGGACGCTGGTCCGCATGCCGCTCTGCCTGTGGAACCGCAACAAGTACCCAATCAACCGAAGGCTAACACAGCTGTGCAGCTCACAGGGAACAACGTGAGCAAGGGTAAAGAAGCGACCTCGACAAAAGAAGGTGAATTCCAATCCCAAGCAACAGAGTGTGAGACCTCTAGCAAGCATATCGCACGTCATAGTAGGAATGATAGTGAATATGTCATGCTGACGAATAGGAAGATCGTCTTCCAAGCAACCCAGAGCCCTAATCGTGTTCGTAAGAAAAGTCGATGCAAGCTGCACGGATTCAAGCATACACAGGTTCCTTTCCAGCCATCCTTAAAGCTATCTTCACTGAACTGAGATCTATCCCGGACAATACTGAGGTTAAGAGGATTGCCTTCCCCATGGCACCTCATAAAGTCATCGGGCCTGATGGCATTCACTCTGGTTTCATCCAACATAACTGGGAGATGGTAGGCCCAAGCATCACCAACACTGTACAAGAGGTCTTCTCCTCTGAGGTCATTGATCCCACCATCACAAGCTCCTATATGGTTCTCTTTCCAAAAATCCATGAGCCTCAATGATGCAGCAATTTGAGACCCATCTCCCTATATAATAGTTGTTTTAAAATCATCTCCAAAGTGATCATTCAACGACTCAAGCCTTTCATGAGCGACTTGGTTAACCCAACACAATCCAACTTTATACCTGGACGACGCATTAGTGACAACATTCTCCTCATCCAGGAGGTTATCCACACTATGAAATCCAATTCTACCAAGAAGCCCCTGATGTACGTCAAATTGGACCTGGTAAATGCATTTGATCGGATGAATTGGGATTTTATTCATGACACCCTGAAGCATATAGGAATACCTGTTAATCTCACTACTATCATCATGGAGATCATCACAAAGGGTGAGACCTCTATCCTATGGGAGGGTGAGGCACTCCCCCCCTTTATAGCGTCTCAAGGCGTATGCCAAGGAGACCCGATCAGCCCATATGTGTTCGTTCTTTGCATGGAAAGGCTGAGTCTAGCCATCTCTATATCTGTGGAAGCAGGTAGATGGAAGCCGGTTACCCTATCTCGCGGTGGCCTTAAGCTATCGCAGGTCTTGTTCGCCGATGACATCCTCTTTCTAGGTGAAGCTTTGGTAGAACAAGCCCGTGTCATATACTCTATTCTCAAGGACTTCTCCATGGCCTCCGGTCAATCTATTTCTAAACCAAAGTCTCGTCGTTTCTTTAGCAAGCATATTTCTCAATCTCAGAAGGGAAGGATCTGCAGGAAGCTGGGCTTCTCCTAGACCTGCGACCTAGGGAAGTACCTTGGGGTGATTTTTCTTCACCACCGAGTAGATAAAGAAACACATGGCAACATTCTAACATCCATACAAAGAAGGATGAATAACTGGACACATAAGCACCTGTCTCTTGCAGGTCGGGTGACGCTGGACAAGTCCACTCTTCAGGCAATCCCTACCTACACCATGCAGACTATTAAGCTCTTGCCGAGTTTTTGTGATGACATCAATAAACACATTCATAGATTCATGTGGTCGGGTGCATCTACTAAAACAAAATCATCTCTTGTTTCATGGACTAAGGTTTTGTCCAATAAGGATATCGGTGGTCTCGCCATCAGGGATGCTAAAGACCAGAACAAAGCACTTATGTTGAAGAATGTGTGGGCTTATCTCACCAACCCCTTTAAGATCTGGGTCAGGGTGATGAAAGACAAATACACCAAAAATGGGAGGCTCAAGTCTGTACCAAGCTCCCCGACATGGAGCTTCATTAAGAAGAACATCAGCAAGATCGCTACCCATAGCCATCAAGTGATTAATAATAGGCAGAGTACTAATGTTTGGAAAGATAGATGGATTTATGGTCATTCTATTCTGGACTCCCATACAAATTGGCCTATTCCTCATGATCTCAGTGATCTCACAGTTGATTCCATGGCTTCTCCTGCATGAGCATGGGACTAGGACTTCATCTATAGCTTCCTCCCTGAGTCCTCCTGGGCTGCTATTTCTACCATTCCTACACCCTGCCCCGACTCACAAAATGATGGTTGGTCTTGGCCGCTCAAGAAGAGTGGCCTATTCACTTATAGATCGGTCTATAGATGGATCAGGCATGATAAAGAGGTGGCCACGCTTGGACACTGGAAATCTATTTGGCAAGCCAATTTTCCAGAACGTATCAAGCTCCATCTTTGGCTTATGATGCATGGAGCTCTCATAATGAATATGGAGAAGCACCGCAGGAACATGGAGGTTCATGAGGACAGCCCTATCTGTAATAATGACCAGGATACTATTATTTATGCCCTTATAGATTGTTTGTCTAGCTGGGTTGTATGGAATCATTTGCTTTCCTATGAAGACCATCATGTCCTTCCTACTAACGAGTGGATCTGAAGGTGTACCATGGCGTGTGATGACTCTGCTACCCTAAGAGCAGTAGCCTGCTGGCACATTTGGTCCTGCTGGAACTTGCAGATTCATCAAAATCAAATCATCCCTGCAACCAAGAAGGTGGAGTTCATTAGGCTCCGTGCAGAGTCCATTCTCAAGATTTCAAAGGAGCTGCCCAAAGCTCAAAAACCTGTGGACCTTAGCACTAAAACGATTACTACCAAGTCGGTTTACGTCTTCATTGATGCATCTCATCATCTTGGGCAAGATACATCGACTATCGATATTCATGTTGTCCAGGAAGATGGCTCTTACATCTTGGGTGTCTGTCAAACCATTCAATCTATCTCACCGCTAGTGAGTGAAATCACAACTATCTTGTTGGGCACACAACTATGCAAGGACTGTTCCTGGGAGTCCTCCTACATTTTTTCAGATTCCCTGGAAGCTATAAGGCACATTACGAATGAACAACCCCTTCCAAAGTTCCTGGCCTATGCTAGCAAAGCCAAGAGTCTTCTTGGTATCTCACCTGCGGAACTTATACATCATGTTCCTCATGATTTCAACAATCTCACAGACAACTTGGTGAAGTATGCTATGTCTTGTAAAACGTCCTTTAGCTTCACCTCTATTGTACCCCACTAGTTCCAGTTCATGTGCCATGTGGACATCCTAACCATTTTGTCTGCAGTAGAGTGCTGAATGAATAAATAGTAGCTCTGCTCTTGACAAAAAAAACCCCATTGCTCTGTATGGTTCTTCAAAATTTGGCTGAGGCTTTACTTGTAAATGTCAGGTCCGCCCATCTCAGTGGTCCTTTACTACAACCTAAAATTTGACCACCTATGTTCTTTCACACTTACATCTATGGTCCAGTCTACAACCTAAAAATAGACCATACTATGTTTTTCATGCCTAAATCTATGGTCTTGGACTACAACCTAAAACTAGAACAACACATTATTTTTATGTCTACATCTATTATACTGACCTACTACTCAAAATTTGACCACCACATCAACCTTAATTTCTTAGTTAATTATGAGATGCCGAGTTGAGCTTCCCTCCCTATTAAACACTTATCACTTACAAGGGCCAAGAACCCCAAGAGAAACTCTTCACACTAGAATGAAATTAGGGCATCATGGATGTCACCAAGGTTTTAGTTTGGGAACCCCTCAACATGAGGACACCCTAGAGAGAAATGTGATTGACAGATCATAGTCCCTAGCCTAGAGGGGGCTACTATAATCTTGATTGACCACTCAAACATCTACCTTTCCCTCCTTTTTTGAACAAGTCTCTCAGGATAACTATGTAAGGAATGTCAAGCCACACGAACTCCACAATGCATTGGTCCACCTCCACCATCATTACTTTTTCCCTCCATGGAATCGGAAAGTACGTCTCATGCTAACAAAAGGTTGAAAATCCCATCTACCTCGCCCAAGGTAAGGGAAGTTTCTATCACTTAAAATCCATCATAAACTATCAGAGGTGTCCTTCATTAGAAGGAGATCACACAAGACCAAGGAGAATCCTTTTTCAATTCCCCAACCAATGGTGGAAGTCCTCTGAGTTGTTGGGTTTTATGGCCTCAGAGTAGGCAGTGGAGACAAAATATTTACAAGCCATTAATCCATAACAGGAGATCACCTCAATGACTATGTAATGGGAAGGTTGGTTTTAGCATGATATACCTGGCCCTAGGGCTTGCCTAGAGACAATACCTCACAACCATGTGCGGTTTTCAATGCCATGGACTCTGGCAGCTCCTGGTCTTCGCCATGGACTCTAGCCTCCACCATGGACTACAGATGACATGTCCTCCTAAGCGGCAGAGATCTCCTGCCTCTATAGACAGTCCACACAGACCACCTAGAACTCCTACCATTCTGGAAGAATTGGCAAGAAGGAGATGAGCCCCCTGTTGGCTTACTAGAACCAACATGCTCTCCCAAACTCAGACTACTTTTCTGTAGTTATCTTTCCCTCGTTGTGCCTCCCTAGTCAGGGTAGAACTTTCTCGGACTCTCTTGGTTACCAAAACTAGAGAGGACAATAACTTTGTAGAGAAATTGATGTTCTTAGTTGTGTGTTCTGAGAAGCCCCCAGTACCCCTCTATTTATAGTAGAGGGTAGGGCTAGGGTTCCCAGTCTGTTCGGGAGTAGAAGGATCCAGAAATTCCATGAATAACTTACACTGTGATAGGAGAACTGATCGTTTCATATCTGAAATGGTCATTTGGCAAGGTGAGCTAATCGATTCACTAGTCAACAATAAGTTCACGAAGTGAATCGGTTGTTTGACTTCCCATACTTGCCTATAATTGACTTTCCTTAATTGTTTCCAATTAATGCAAAGATTAATCCTTATTCCAAACAAATTGAACAAGTGAAACGTGAAAGTTTTCCTCCAACTGAGAAAATCCTTATTTTCTCAGTTGGTAGGACTATGAGTCACCCAGTTCACCAAGTGAACCAGTTGGTTGGCTTACACCAACCGATCAGCTCACCTGGGTGAACCGGTCGGTTGGCAGTCTTGACATTGCCAATGAAATCTCCAATTGACCAGATACTATAACCAACTAGTTCAACATACGCAAATGTGCTTTCCGTTGAAGGCATAAGCATTGCAAACATGGCTACTTCAGCTCTTTTCGGAAGGGAAGAGTGTTCCGTCACTTCTGGGATTAAGGGAGATCCCCCGAGAAAAAGACGGTCAATAGGACTCGACTCTAGAACCCACTTGAACTTGATAGTTCTGAGTCTAGTCAGTCAACTATATGTGAGTGCATATATCATATATTAAATCACATGAGTATGGCCATACAATTCTCAGTTTCTCTAATCAAGGGGCCCTGGATATCATACTCCTTGTAGAAGGGACAAATCCCATATCTTTCACTCACCTCAAGTCTGCAAGTATCATAGCCACCCAATCATCACCATTATAACAACCCATGTTTCGGGACTGCATTTGATGATGTCAAAGTGTAGCCAATCACATGTGATGAGTGTAGTGATTTTAGGTCTAAGAACCACAATCACCACCATCCCTATGAGAGACGATTGTGATTACCATTCCATGATATCCATGTATCACTCTCATGGTGGGTCTATCCAATATACTATTCTCTAACATATATCTATGTGTTTGACTTGGTATCATATATCATGACTAATGAGACTCTATCATCAGTCAACACATACCTTAGTCTTATGTATTACTGTTTTCTATTTTTCTTCCATAATATTATCTGACTAGGGACATAATAAGAATGTATGTACTCTTATCATACATATGGCCTCATTGTTCAGGTCCTCAACCTGAAGATATATGTCATTGATTCACATCATTCTTTAGACATCTATCACGTATTTTTCATCATCTCATGAGTGAGACAAACATAATAGATGGAATTACCTTTATTATTATCAAATCCTGTATCCAATGCCTCATCACAATCATCATATGATTGGCTCTCTGGGCATTCCATACCAAGACTCCCACTTGCACTTAGAGCCAATCACCCATGAATCATATTCCAAGTGATATCAACATGTCCTTCATGTTTCTGTTGCACAAGTGCTTTTATAGCAGGCAAACAACATTTTGTTCAAGTCGATATATTACATGTTACACATCCCACTACGAGAAAAACATGATTTGACTACATTTATTTTAGCTACAAAAGTTATATTTATAGTGAAAACCTAATTTTCTTTACAAATATAAAAATATAAATAAAAGAAATGTAGTTGATTTTAATAGCTACAAATTGACTACATATTTCCAATTGAATACAAAATAATACACTTCTCCCTCTCTCTCCCGCCCTCCTCCCTTTCTCAAAAAACTAAGTGTCTAAAAATTCACTTTTTTGCACCCTGTTATCCCCTATTTTTGGTTTGCCGCGACCAATACCCCATCGCCTCCCCCAATCACGCAGTGCGCTGCGATGTACCCATTCTCCCCCACCCCGACAATCCCGACACCAACCCCAACACTGCAAGATTGTGCTCTGTTCCTCTCACTCTATTCTCACCCTCGTATCCACCCCAACATCCCCATTTTCTCGCATGTGATAGCACCAGACCTCGCAGACTGCCAAAGAGGAGGTAATTGAAGGACGGAGCCTACGAGGTATGCTCGGGTACATCATTGGGACGTCTTTCAAACATTTTCTTTCTTCTGATTAGATTTAGCATGGGTATATCATTAAAACAATAAATACTCCTTCCGTATGCTAACCAAAGAACTCTGTACTTCTGACTATGCTTCATTCTTAGCATCCTACCTATTGATTTCAAGATTATCTTTTCTACCAACCATTTGTTTCCCCCCTTCCCAGCAAATAACGACTTGTTTTATATTTTGCTCAAGTTCTTTTAGTTAATTCAATTTTTCTTATTAAGTGGTATCTTTTATCATTTACTGTACCGTTATTATAGCACTTACTGCTCTTTATGTATCCAAATCCTCTTTGTGGTTTCTAAATAATTTGCAAAGCAAGATTTTACTAGTGAAAATGATTTCATGATTCCAATTTGGTAATCATGGATACAAATAATATGAACAATTTAGAATTCCAAGATAATATACATTTAAGGATCAGATGACCAACGTGGTTGCAACACCTTCATGTGTTGTCCGATCGATAAATTGTAACACTACTTGCTATCATTTCGTGAAAGCAAGGCCCTATTTTCCAATTACTGCAGTACGAAGAATGGCATGCCATTCTCCAGATCAAAGTGTCCATTTTGCAACTTGATTCTTTCCTTCCGTAATTAGTTGGATTATGCTATTGGTTCAACGTACATGCAGAACTTGGTCCAATTTTTGCAATTGTATTTCTCTCACAAACATCATTTTGTGTATATCTGTCATATTCCGTATTCTCTATATTAAGTATTTTTTTTGTTATTCCTGAGAACTTCTCTTCATTTTACAAGTTAGTGGAAATACTTATGTTTATTGTAGACTTTTGTGAACCGTTTAGCATATACTAATGCATATTTGTGTCTTAATGCAGGGCATGAAAAAACACCATGATGAGTGAAGGTACTTGTCCAAGTATAGTAGAATCAAAGTTTTCTTTAATGTTGCTTATACTAATTTGATTATTATTCTAGATCTTCGCTTGAATACATGATGTCCATGAACAATGAAAAATTATAAGACATGTTCAGCACAAGAGTTACAGCTGCGCAAGAGGCCTATGAAAAAGAGGTGACTTCTTTTGTCTTCTGTCTCAAACCCATAAAACAAGGGCAGGTTGAAGCCTTGTGGCACAGATGAATGAGTAGTAGCAAGTGATGAGGGTGTGTTATCTCATTTCATAGGTATGTCTTATTAATAACTCGTAATGCGGCATTTGAGTGATGTCTGGACTATTACAGTGGTAGTCTGATTGTGTTCAGTTTTCAATATATTCTCTCCTCTACCTGAATTGCGCTTTGTTTACAACTACTTATGCTCAATTTTTTTTAGTTAGAAGAGACATTAGTCTCCCCCTCCTTCAAAGATCATGCCAGATCCCGGATGACTGTGAGGGTGGTAAATATTGTGCGCAACGGGAGGTTCGAACTCGGGTCCCCAGGGAGGACCTACCGTGCTCAACCATTCACACTACACTGGCCGGGTTACTTATGCTCAATTTTGGTCTACACGCTCTAGTTATAAAAAAATATCTATATACTAAAATACTAGTAAGCTTAGTTGTTTATATCTGGCATCTTTTTTTTTATCCACACACTTTGTAATGTCTTGGTTTGGACAATGTTATGCAGAAAATAGCCATCATGTTTTTAGATGTAGCATCTCTTGGCAGAAAAAATCCTAACTGGTAGCTAATTTAAAATATAATTAACTCATCATTTGTGATAGGTAACATTTAATCCTTTCAATCTGAATCAATAGTCAGTTTACATCTTGGTCAATGTTCATCAACATACATTTCTTAGTTTATTTTCTTTGTGAATATTTGTTGAGGAATGGGTGTTTATTTTTATGTTTTATCTCTAGCAAACTTTCTATTCTTCATATGTACCATTAACCAAATGCCATAAACTTTCAAAATGTGATGGATCACTTATTTCATCCAAACGTCCAACAAAATGGTTAGCAATTGAATAGACAAAAATCTGGAATTGTGTCTCATGCAAATGCTATGGAATATCTCAAAACTCAATCCGACATATTTTTTCTTGATTATGTATGCATATACTTGTGTGAAAGTAATAAATCATAGAAATGACATGTGATATTAATATATAATAAATTTGAAAATGATTTCTGGGAGCTCATGTCATTCATTAAAAAATCAGTTGTATATAAATTATGAAATGTCATATTAAGTAATGTGTGATTCTTTATAGAGGATATAATTTCTATTTCCTATTATATAATACCTATTTAATTAGCAAGTGGCCTTAGTTTTGTTGCACACTTAACTGAACAAATGATTCTTTTAGTCCCTATTTTCAGAAGCCATAACTACCATTTTAAACTAAATTGAAAAACTAACACAGGTATGTGGAAAATATGGAGATGGACACCCAAAAAATAGAGACTTTTCTACTTTAAACATGTACCTTGTTAGGGAAGGGTTATGCTTTATATTCACTATTATTCTAAATCCTCCTCCAAGGCATTTAATCCTAAACTAGATCCGTACTATGACTTTGCATTCAACCTAAGAAAGAAAAGAAGTATGTAGCCTATATTGGAATGTTCACTAACACCAGTTTTAGCATAATCATAGTATATATTTTGCTTCTACTGATCAGACCATAAGGTCATATATACAATGTTGGTGTTCATATCAATAAACTATTGGGAGTTTAGGAAAATGTGATTCTCAATTGTCTCTAGAATGCATAGGGAAGATGACACTGTTGTATAAAAAAAATGGTAACTAAGACCTGGTCTAGTGTGTGAATTGGCAGGATCTGGCTACTCCCTGATATCAATCCATGTAAAATTCAAAGGCTAATGAATGATGAGAACTGAACGAAAGAACTTGCATTGACCCTGCAACTGACTAAATGTGGAGGTTATGATATTATCATATTCAAAGGAAATTAAAAGAGCACTAGGAAGGTACGTTATTCCCTAAATATAGAAAACTTTTAATAGTAGTCACATGCTCTTGTTTAGTTGGTGTTATACCCCTGACTTCCTTGTGAGCTGGATGGCATGGTTGTTTCTTGTTTTCTCAATCATCATTCTAAGGGGCAAGAGTATTTCCTCCCTTTTGTAAAGATACATGTTTTTAAATGAATAAAGATTTATAGCTTGGGTAATCCATGTTTTATCTTTTGAACTTTTGG
Source organism: Alisma plantago-aquatica (assembly GCA_963693085.1). Taxonomy (NCBI): domain Eukaryota; kingdom Viridiplantae; phylum Streptophyta; class Magnoliopsida; order Alismatales; family Alismataceae; genus Alisma; species Alisma plantago-aquatica. Next base: position 645,282,977 of record OY856412.1, read on the forward strand.
TCGATCATTATATTAAATCTGGAAACTGAACCTGGTTAATATTGAAATGCAAAAATTATATAATCATTTTAATGATCATGCTGCAATAAGCATTGCAACCAATACAACAATTGAGCATTTAAATGATATTTTTTTCAGGTATTGCATTTGTGTCAGGGTTGACACAATGGCACATCTAGTCGGATAAGCTTTGTAATCCATACATCAATTGAGCATTTGGATTATATTTTGTTTAGGGGCTAGTTTCATGTCAGGGTTCCATTAGGCTTTACTTTTAAACATATATTCCTCTACACCCTATTTATTTTATGTGGAAGTTTTGGATATCCTTAGCTTCACACACATGCCACCTTAGTTATAATGTCAGATGTCCTTCACAGATCACACCATCTCATAGTTTCACTCTCCATGCTTCTTGAATCAACTTATTGTCATCAATCATTGTGTGCATTTGCTGGCAGCATGCATTACAACACCTACTTGTTGACACTACTATTTGTTGATCAACACAGAGAGATGGCGGAGAGACTAGAAGCTGAAGGTTGATGGTTGGAATAAGATGTTTCCTTATTCATCATTGATAACCTCTCCATTCTATCCACACTCTTTTTCAGATGTCTAGGGCATGTACTTTACTGAAGAACATCCAAAAGATTAGACTTAATACTTTTATAGATTGTAGATCACACATGTTCTCTTTTTATCAATATGATTTTTTAGAAGAACTTCATCCATGTGACTGAACCATTTCATAGACATCCATTATCTCTTTTGTTTTGCATAGTTGTGTGGATCAACATTAAGTAAATCTATTACATCCAAGTCTAGTGTTTTATGTTGATAGTTAATTTTTTCTTCCCTTTTGTTTTCTGATTCTTTTTTGTTACTATTTATCTTAAAGCCCATTGATGAGCACTCTATTGTTGCAGATTTAGTCCCCAATCTCCCCATATTTGCAGATATGACCAAATAGATGCATGATTTCATTAGGTAAATGATATTTCCCTATATGTTAAACCCTATGATCATAAGTCCATTGAAGAAAGTCTACAAACATGCCACCTGAGGCTAATATTGCATGAGCTGACAGTGGATTAATGAAGGGAAATCTTGTTAAGAAACATTATGCAAGGCTTTCTTATTCTAACATCTTTGTAGGATATAAGCCCCTTTCGGACTGTAGGTCATGCTCAACGGAGATTAAGATGATATCATCAGTAGATTCTGAGTATGAAAAAAACTACAAATGCATATTTAGTCTTTTTGCCACACCATAAAGTGCATCATATGATTCCCTAATTATCTTTACTTCAATGGAATGAGTAAGACACTACTACAGAAGTGCCTTTTAGTGTCAGTTGTTTAACCCCCTTTGGCGTCGGTTTCTGAACGACGCCTATGTGGGCGCCGCTAAAAGGGTGGACACTTCAGCGTCGGTTAAAAAACCGACGCCTATTTAATATAAAGGCGTCGGTGTTTTATAAAAGACCGACGCCAAAAGGGTTCCCGCCACAGAAAACGGCGTCATCTAGGACGCTTTCTGCGTCGGTTTTATACTAAAACACCGACGCAGAAAAGTGTCCTAGATGACTCTTATTTCATGTAGCGCGAACACTTTTGGCGTCGGTGTTTTATAAAACACCGACGCTGTAAGTCTGTGCTGACGGTTATCGGTAAATAACCGACGCCTATATCTATTTTTTTTTCATAAATCTGTTTGCAGGCCTGCTGTGGCTGGTCAGCAGGATGAGAACCTGCAGTTCAGTTTTCTGAACTGCAGGTTTACGACATCCATTGATATCAGCCTACAAACAGGCCACAAACCTGCAAAATTAACATAAAAAGATTCACACAAGTAGATACATTCAGACATCAATTCAATTGTCACGTTCACACATATAGAATCATTCAAATACATGTTTTAACATTCAGAAACATTCATTTACAAAGTATCATTCATCATCACTATCAACATCCCAATTATATCTTACAGTTGCCACTGTTTGTACAGCTATTGCCCATTCTTCTCTTACTTCATTTAATGATTCCCTCGTATATGGAGCATGTACATTTTTTAAGTGTTTGCCTATAGTGTGGTCAGTTTTAAACACCTGCAAAGAGAATGATGTATATATATAAGTAATAATATAAAAATAAGATTGATATATTTCATACTAACTAATGAGACTATATATAATACCTCATGTATGGTATCGATGTCCAATGCGGCATGTTTGATAATCATCTGCATAAATCGCATCACATAGTATGCGCATGCCCAGCCATTGTCTTGTGTAGCGCACTATAAATTGAAACATACAAATTAATACAACTAAGCACAATTCACATCAATAATATATACATTGGAGTCGGGGAGTCGGGAACTTACTTTTACGTTCTCCCAAGACAATGGCTGGTTCTTTTTCCTTGGGACCTTTCCTCCAGCATTTTTGAATGCATCTAAACCCCTACATGTTAATATAACACACTAAGTTGCATAAGTAAATAGTAATGTAATAAAAGATGTTAACAGATATAAAAAATGAAATATTTCTCACCAGAATAATGCCATTCTCATTACGTGTCCAATTTTAGTGTTTAATGTACTTCCTGCGGGATCTAGATAATAAACAGTGAACGTCCCGGGGACAATAACTAGTAACTCCCAATGTCTACCACTAGAGGTAAAAAGTTAACAATTAATAACTCAAAATGCAAAATAATAATGGAATTTTCTTAAGTTCAAATTATAAATAAAGCAAACTTACTTGACATTGAATGGAGCTATTATTATCGTCTTCATTTGATGACCAAAAATTGTAAAAGCATCTATACAGTATTGTTGAACACTATCAGGGTCTTTAGCTACCATACTAATCAATGATGGAATCAAAAATCCCACATGATCATATGCAAATTGTTTGCAATGATCTTCGATTAAGTAGCTGCAAAACATATAGACGTATGCATTAATATATAAGAAACTAGATCACCGGATCTTACACAAGGTATATGGATGTATAAACAAGATCTCACCTTATCCATGTCTCTATCATTGATGTATTCAACCATTCATACATAAACAGCTCAATAATATCTTGTATAAATAAAGAGCTGTCGTATGATTGACCTGCATAATCTGCATCTAAAGAAACAATTATAGGGCAAATTATATTATGTGCCCGTAGCCAACATGCCATTCCCCTACAAGCAGGACCTAACGGGTATTGTAGGTCAGTTGGAACCCAAGTTGGTAATGCGGGAATTGGAGGTGGAGGCCTAGGTGCTCCTGGTGTCTTCTTTTTAACCTGTATATATAATTTCAGATCAGTTGACATCATATATACACATTAACAGTCTAAATCAATGTAAATTTATCTTACAATTTCAGTCGTGTAGAGGACATCTGCTTTGGGCCACAATATGACCCCGCTTTCTGCGTCACCAAGTGTATCAATATCTGGGTGGGCATATGGCAACGCAACTTCCCTCCAATCGGGTAATACATGTATCGGGCTCACACGAATGTAGCCCTGCGGCATTGGACTCCCATGAAACGTTGCCCCAGGAAGGGACTGGTAAGCTTGCGCCTCTGCAACAACATAGTTTTCCATTCTTAAGCGGCATGGCTTCAATGCCTACAAATTTACGTAAAGAATGTTATACATATATACATATCATCTTGAAAACATATCATCTTGAAAAGACTAGCTACAATGTCATAAACAATACTTACAGCAGACGTGTTAGGCGATGGGTCTCCAGGATTACTTGCAGTCTGTGCACCAGGAGAAGAGTGGGTCGGCATAGGCTGATTGGAAGCCTGAGATGTCTGCCACCGCAGCAATTCTTCCTTGACCTTCTCAGCAACCACATCGTTGAGCTTCTTAGCAACTATATCCTCGACTCTCTTATTCTCCTATACATGGATAAAACAAATATTAGCTTTTTATTAATGAATTTCCTTTTGCAGTAACATTATAAAAATAGAATATATATGTTACCTCTTCTTGAGAAAGTCCCGCTCTGGGTTTGCGCTGGGATGGCCCAAAGAATGCTTTGATGCCCACACCAGCGCCGGCACCTCTAACACGTCCAGGATGCTCTGGGTTACCCAGAGCAACTGTCAATTCATCCCTTGTGCCCTGAGGGATGAACGTGCCTTGTTTTCTCTGCTCGTGCAGCTCCCGCTAATAACCATAAACAAAAATTGGTAAGTTAACACCACAAATAATCAATATTCAAATGATTGCTCTAAGAGTTGTATTTTACCATTTTTGCAGCCGCCTCAGCAGTTTCGGGCTTCTTTATTTCACCCTTCTTGTTTTTCCTGCCAGCTATCCAGATATCATGGTGAGGGAAGGGTGTGGCTGCAGACTCCTGAGTAGTCGCAGACTCCTGAGTAGCCGCAGACTCCGCCTGTAGTCTTTGGCGAACGCTTGCATAGCCTTTTGGACCCATAGTATGGTCATGTACATTCAGTGCACGCCTTGCTTTTTGTGCGTCACTGAGGGCCTAGTTAGTATGCACATTTATAATTACATTAGTAGCACTAAATCTTAATCTTGAATAGGTGAATACAATGTATATTAATTAAAATGGGAGTGACGCCTAATACCTTGAATTCTTCAGATTTTCTTGAAGCAACAAAATTGTCCCAATCTTCTTTGTCCAAGAAGTTCCATTGTTCAAGGGCTGACTTCTTCTTCTTATCACCCTGTCTTATGTATTCTCTGTTCAGATTTGTCCTGTAATTCCTAAGCATCTTTCCAGCGCGTTGCATCACACTTTTACGATGCAACATCTCATCCAATGCAAACAGATTCTGTAAAATAGAAATGTTATTAACTAGTACCAAAAATATAATTGCAAATAATAGAATTTGTAATCTACAAAATAGAATTGCAAATAATAATAACTCACGCATAAATCTTTCCATATCAAGTCTTTCTTCGCCTGAGGAACTTTATGCCAATTATCATATTTAACACCACAATGGCTTCGAGTGACAACCCCAAGATAGTTTATAAAATTATTGCGGTTCACTCCAATTGCATTCCCTCCATTATCAAACTCCACAACCAATTTGGATCCACTGCCACTCAGCGCAAGTAACTTTTTCAACAGAGTGATACCCCTTTTCTTGTTAAGTTTTTGTTGCTGCGCATCTAGTTGCTCAATTGCTTCAGTGGGTAGCTGTGCAGCATCAACCTAAAATTTGACAAAAATAAACACACCGAATTAAGCCAATATAGAAATACAGGATATATGACATAACTAGAAGATAATGAATTTTATAGAAATACGGGATATGTTTTTAGAACTTACGTTGGTATCCTCGTCATGCTCGTCATGGACAGCATGCTCATCATGGACTTCATGCTCATCATGGACATCATTCTCATCATGGTGAGCCATCTGAAAATTTCATTAAAAAGGAAAACATTTAGCATTTGTATCAACTAGAATAAGGAAAACATTTAGCATTTGTATAAACATACATGTCTCTAAAATTGTGATCTTTTATCAATTAGCAATCCTTCAATGTACAAGTAATATAAAAAACAATGATTGTTCACATTCTAGGCCAACAAACACATTTCATGTCATTCTTATATATAATAAATGTGTACCACCTATCCCATCCTTGAACACCTAATCTCACTAGTAAGTGTATAATGTGTATTGGGTTTTCAAGAAAATTTCGGCAGCATTTCCCCGCTGTTCTCTAAGTACATATGTACTTAGAGAACAAACGGGGAAATGCTACCAAAATTTTCTCGAAAACCTAATACACATTATACACTTACATCCTAAGTGAGATTAGGTGTTCAAGAACAGTCCCAAACCGGGGACTATCCAAGATTTACTCCTAATGAGTAAATTTTGGACGGGTTTCTAGGCCTAATCATCATATTTAACATACTACATTGGTCTAGGAATCTTTACTAGACATTATATGTATCCCTAATCATCATATTTAACATACTACATTATTATGAACATCCAGATCAGATTAAGATCATACTATGTTATAACCATTGGTTTAATAACCCTATTTCTGCATGTACATGTTTGTCAACTTTAAAACCCTATAATTCATGAAATCATTCTAATTCAATTTAATATGTTGGGATCACATAATTATATAATGACATCAGAATATATAGAAGAATCATAATTAACATGATTAACAACATGCTCATCAAACTAGGGTTTTCTTGAATATCATCTAATATTTGTGTACTAGACATTATATTTATCCCTAATCATCATATTTAACATACCATTATTATGAACATCCAGATTAGATTAACTCTAATCAAATACATTACATGCATTTTTATCACAACAATTTGATCGATGCATAAAAAAGCAGAGCAGCTAGCAGCGGGAAGACCAACCTTGTCAGAGGGAAGAAGGCAGAGGCTCCGGTGGCTCTGGCTGGAGAAGTAGCTAGCAGCGACGGCGGTGGAGGAGCAGCTAGCAGCTCCGGTGGCTCTGGCGGTGGTTGCGGCGGTGCGACGACCGTGGAAAAGCACCAGGCGGCGCCGAAGAGTCAGGCGTGGCGGCGGCCTCAGGTGCTTGGAGCAGCAGGGGCAGGCAGCAGGGGCGGGCAGTAGGGGCGGCGGATAAGGGGGCGCGGAGAAGGAGGAGTGGTGGTGGAGAAGGGGGCGCCGGAGAAGGGGGCGCCGGAGAAGAAATAGCCGGAGAAATGGCACTGGAGAAGAAATCGCCGGAGAGAAATCGCCGGCAGCAGAGAAATAGGGTAATTGCTCGCAATGAAACAGAAGAAAGGGGAAGAGTCGGGCGATCGCGGAGTATAAGTTCCCATATAGCGTCGGTTGTTTGCATCCACCGACGCCTAAACATCTTTAGCGTCGGTTGTTTGCAACAACCGACGTCCAATTGGACGATATTTTCACGAAATTGTTTGGCGGGAACCACCTTCAGCGTCGGTTATAAAAGGATAACCGACGCTGAAAGTGACACTTTTTGCGCAAATTTTCATCGCACATAGGCGTCGGTGTATACCTACATGACCGACGCTGACAATGACACTATTTTTTTTTGATCTAAATTTGGATTTCGCGGCCGACTTTCAGCGTCAGTTTGTTATAAACCACCGACGCTGAATACAAAGCGGTACCCATGTCTGGCTGGTCTTTGAATATAGACGTCGGTTTGCTTAAAAAACCGATGCCTAACATATAAGGCGTCGGTTTTCCTTAATAACCGACGCCCAGAAAAGTGACATTGAATGCTATTTCTGTAGTAGTGAGAGGGCTTTCCTCTCTGAAGACACTTTGATTTTTGCACATCCAAGCTACAAAACAATGGAGGCAAGTGCATTTGTGTTTCTTATAATCTTTGCTTACTACTGGAATCAAGATTTTTTTCTCTTAAAATATTAGGTATCGATATTATTGTTTCAATTATGAAAGATTAATGTCATAAGACATTCCCATTTTGCAATCTAATTTTTTATTAAATGAAGGTAATTTCTAGACTATTGTGTGAATGGGAAGTAGAAGTTTTAGATTTTTCCCATTGATGATAGCATAAAATTATTTTTTTAGGTTCATCTATGCCTAGATAAGTGGTCACATTTCCTTAATAAATGGATCTAATCTGTCCTTAGTTGTATATTTCACGTCAAATAACAAAGTCCTTGTGTTGTTATATGTATTTCATCTTATCTTCTGGCTTTTTTGATATGATGATGATCTGCTCTCTATTATTTTGGTGGATTTTCATGTCCTCAGCTAGTTATTTATACAGATTGCTCATTTCTGAATCTCTGCTCAGGAGTGACAAGCAACCCTCCTTGCAAGATTTTGTCAGTCTCTAGAAGTTTCTTCTTTCTTAATTTTTTAAGCTCTAATGTTCATTGGCTCATCTCTAGATTTATCATGTGGGATTGATATCTTGTGCTCAAGGGAATATTATTTTATATTATCTCTAAAGTATCTTTCATCCTTTATTCTAGTGAAGTCTTTTATGACATACATATACAAAGACGTTTCAATCTTGTCTAGCATTTCTAATTGACTCATCTTCTGTATACATAATTACAACTGCTTGAATGAGATAGAAACAGAGAATAGCTAGATAGGACATCAAAATGCCCTACAGTCTGAATAGATTTTTTAGCAATCTAAGATGAGGTCCTAATTTCTGTAATTATAACATCATTTTACCTTGTTGCAACACCAGTTTGCCAATGGAAAATTCTTTTATCCAGAAGCATATTGTTTTTTTCTTCAATTTTTGTATCTTCACAATGTAAACAAGAAAAGTAATTGGGTTTGTCAAACCACCCCCGACCACCATAAGAACCTATTACACACAGAAATCAGAAAGATTCTATATTCACTAGAATGTAACCTAACACCCTAAGGAATGCAGATTATAAAAAGAAAGACTATAGATAGAGACAGGGTCAAAGGGATTTAACATTCAGAAGAACTACTCTCGTCAATGATTACTCATTTACTCATATTAGAAAGCATATGAACATGGATCAAAACCATGTCTCATTTCATCTTATATGCTTTCTCGTTATAAGGTGGTACTGAATTTTGGTATGAATTATCATATATATGCAGTATACTTTTTATATGGCTTTGGGACCATATCCTTTCACTCAGGGTAACATGATCTGTGATATTAAAAGGTTACTATCATATTATTTAGGCTCCATAATCTTCAGTTTAAGAAATCTTGATGTAATTTCTAGTATATACTAAGATTGATGCACTAATTGAAAAAACATCTCGAAAACTGATCTGAGTATTGATACAAAGATTGCAATGTTGATGATTAGGGGTATGTACGCTCAGGACTTTGATCCTGTTAGATATTCTAAAAGATGGATTGAAGTGCCTTCACTTAAGCATGGCTCTGCTAGCGAGGGCCAAAAAGATTACCATTGTACTCTCAGGTGCTTGATCTCTACTTTCTCATAAACTACCTTTTCATGTTCTTTTCATGCTTAGTTTAGCACATTTAAAGCACAATCCTAATCTTTTTAAAAATTAGATATTCAATTATCAGTTTAATTAACATTTAGTTTATTGGAATTAGAAGAGCAAAATATTCATGATTCTATAGTTCATTCTTATTGGAATGCTATTTTGCTAAGTTTATTGTTCAATTCAGATTTGATGTTTAAGCTTTGTTTGTGCTTGATAGTGTACTATCATGGAATCTATGTTTGGGCTCTATTTAGGTACGCTTTAATTCTTTGTTGATTTGACATGGTTGACGTCCTATCAGGTAATAATATTTTAGTGTTTACTATAACATGTGGGATGATCTTACACTGATATCCTGCCAAAACCTTTTTGTGTTCAAAATAATATTTTAGTGTTTACTATAAAATGCTAGTAATTATATGCGCCCCCTATAGAATAGAACCCCTTGTTCGACTGTGTAGCGGCTGGGGTCGAGCTTCCCCAATTGCAAGTCGCGGTGTAGCTGTTTGAGATCTTCCAGTGTCTGTGCTTCCTTGTGTAGGATCGCGATCCAGTCCGGCTGCAGGTGTGTTATGGTGAGAAATTGGTCTTCGTTGCGGCGAGACAGGGCATCGGCGACGCGGTTCACACTGCCTGGTTTATACTCCACCTTGAAATCAAATCCCACAAGCTTCACCAGCCACTTTTGTTGTGAGGGTGTGTGGAGTTTCTGCTCGAGGAGGAATTTGAGGCTGTGGTGGTCTGTGCGCACGATGAAGCTGGTACCCATGAGGTATTGGATGGCTTGGCGTGGAGTTGGGCCGTTTGTAGAATATGCAACACCTGTCGGAGGTGCCGAAGGTGTTCGTCCCTGCATTTGCTGTAAATCAAGATATCGTCAAAGAAAACAAGGACGAATTTGCGGAGGATGGGTCGGAAGATATCGTTCATCAGGTTCTGAAAGGTGGATGGGGCATTCGAAAGGCCAAATGGCATAACCAAGTATTCATAGTGTCCAAAATGGGTGGTGAAGGCTGTTTTGTGGCGGTCTGGTGGATGGACCAGGATTTGATGGTATCCAGATCGGAGATCTAACTTGGAGAAGATGGTTGCGCCGTGGAGTTCATCGATGACCGGGATAGGGAAGCGGTCCTTGATTGTGTTGGCGTTCAGTGTGCGGTAGTCCACACAGAGCCTCTAGCTGTCGTCTGCCTTCTTGACAAGGAGCGCCGGTGATGAGAAAGGACTAGTGTTGGGTTGTATGAGGCCTTGATCTAACAGGTCTTGGACCTGCTTCTCCAGCTCTAATTTTGAAAATGTGGGTATCTATAAAGTGCACCTACCACTGGTTGGGCCTCGTCGATGAGTCGGATGCGGTGGTCGTGGGAGTGCGTCGGTGGGAGGTGGGACACTTCTGAGAACACCTTGCTAAATTCTCTCTATAAGGCTTGTATTGCTTCGTCTTGTGCCTCCCTCTCCTGCTGTTCCCCTATTATTGTTGTTAGGAACAACACATCCCGGGCTGTATTGAGGAATTGGGCGGAAATGCCTTCTGTAAGCATGCCCACTCTTGGTGTGTTGAGGCCAATCAGTGTGAATGGTGGTGAAGCTTGAGGAAAGGATACTCGATTTTCTCTGAAGTGCCACAGAGATGGGTCATATTTCTCCAGCCATTCCACCCCCAGGACGGCATCATATGCCCCTATTGGCAAGAGTAGGAAGCTTGCTTCACCCGAGTAGACCTGTGATTGAATGGGCAGGTCGCAAATTGCCCCAGAATACTCCACGAATCCCTCTCCTGCTACTTGGACTTTCCCTTGGTTTGGTGTCACGGAGCTTAGCAGGTGTGGTGGCAGGGCCTTTCGGTCGAGGAAATTGCGGGAGCTTCCTGAGTCGAGGAGGATTAACATTCTCTGATTAGCAATAGTTCCCCACAATTTTATTGTCTTGTTGTCGGTGGATCCTGTCAGGGCCATTGCAGAAATCGTTGGACCGTTGGAGGATTCAGAAGTTGGATGTGGTGGTGGTGATGATGGAGAATTAGGTGGGGGTGGATTTGCGGGTGGTGGAATGTCGTCTGGGTTGTCAGCTTCATCCTCCTCGTCCGATTCGATGACAAACAAGACCGGATTTGTGCACTTGTGGCCTCTGAAGTATTTCTCATTGCATTTGAAGCAGAGTCCCTTCGCCCTTCTTTCCTCTTCCTCAACTTGCGAAAGGCGTTGGATGGGTGCTGATTTTTTGGTCCCCGAGATGATGATGTCGCCGGTTTTCTGCTGTTTTCTAGTCGTTGTAGGTCCTCCACCCAGCGTGCACGGCAGGCTATCTCGTGTCGCGCTAGGGACGTGTCGACCCCTTGTACTTCGAGGACGATTTTGAGGTCTTCTTGCAGTCCTTTGAAGAAATACTCCGATAGGTGTTTTCCCTGACATCAGAGCATCGACTGGCCAGGAGGTCGAACTGGCGTTGGTACTCCGTCACCGACCCGGTTTGGTGGAAGCGGGCCAGTTTGGCATGGTGATTTGGTCGTGCGGGCTCGTCGAAGTGGACTATGATGTCCTCCACGAAGTCTTCCCAGGATGGCTTACCCATAGTTTTCCGGTAGACGACGAACCATTCCAGTACTGCTTCACGTAGATGGAGGGTGGCAGTTTTGATTTTCTCTTCGTCGTCAGTGATGTCGCCCATGTCAAACTGGTACTCACACAACATTAGCCAGTTGTTGGGTGGATTTGTGTCGTCATACGTCACATACTTAAATTTCCATTGCCTGTTGTGCTTCTTCTTTGCCGGGGAGTCCCTTGAAGAACGTCGGCGGTGTGCACGGTCATCCTTGTCTCTTTCATGGCTTCTTCCTCGACCCTCGACCTTGAGGTTTAGGCTCCTCAACTCCTTGTGGATGAGCTCGAATGCGGTCTCATGGGCTTCGATGATTTGCATCTGCCGAAGGGACATCTCACGGAGTTCCTACCAGTGCTGGTCTGGGTTACTCATGGTATCGCAGGGTGGGAGATGTTTGCGAGGGTGGTGGGTTGGCCTGCTCTGGTACCAATTTGATACCACCCGGTGAGCAGAGAGGCGGAGAAGGGCGAGCGGGGTGGCGTCGGCGACCCATTGGGAGAGAGTCTCTCGGCTGTACCGAGTCTTGCGCGAGGCAAGGAAGGGAAAGAACGCAAAAGACAGGCTAATAATCGATCCCTCATTCACTCACGCACATATCGTGCTTACAGGCATGTGGCCACTACACCTACTGACAGATTCCCCATTACCAACCGACTGCTATGGTCCCTTCTGCTTAGGTGTTGTGCTCGTTGGCGGAGGCGCAGTGATGGTCCCCCCCATTGGTGTGGACCCGGCGTGTATCAAATCAGGATTGCCAAAAATGATCAGACACTCTTGATCCAACCCCTGGTCAAAGCTTCCTATAGAATAAGATATGTCTTTGTCCCCTTAGAGCCAGATGTACCTCAAGTCTGAACCTTGAGAAAAATAGAAAATGTTGGCCTCTGGGTTTTTCTATATTTTAAGGGAGTATGGTCTGATAACGTTGCAGTAAGTTTTTTTGTAGTTGGGTAGAATGGGAATGCAGAGTTTGTGATGTCAAAATGCATATTCAGCTTCACTCTCCATCCTCACAAGCTCAAAGATCAGGCTGTTCTTGGTAATGTTTTGATCATGTTTTCTAGGCAATTCAATTCTATACTTGTCTAGTAGTTTCCTGAGAATTGACGTGCACTTATAGTTCTGCATCCTTTGATGGTTGTTGGAATAGTGGACTGGAATATGATTGTTTACAACTTGCAGAATTGATATACCCTTTATTGATCAATTCACATGTTAGTCCTATTATTGTGTTCTACTTTCATGTGAACTTATTTTAGCTCCAAAATATTCATTAGATGTCACTGGCAGGTGTGTTAGCCTTATTCTCGATGTTACAATCATATAGTTCATCATGCCTTCAGCCTCTTAACTGGTCTATGACTCACCTATCATTCTCCATGTTGTATTCTGTCCACATGATACTATATTCAGCAAGGTCCTCTTTTTAAAGCAAAAAGAACTCGGATTTTGTGTAACCCAGAACAAGATTGGCTTCTTAGTTGGTATCGATAGATGTTACTACATAGTATGTTTCTTCTCCTGTACCAACAAGTTGAGTTATGCCCTTTCTAGAAAGATATTTCTCATCATATTGTGCATTGTTTATTCAAAGTATTGTGACACAACCCTTTCTTGTACATGTTGACATTTTATTTTGAGAGAGAAGTCCAAAATTCTACCTAATGGGTGACTACATGTGTTGAATAGAAATTGCACATATATGCAACATATCCTGAACTACACAAGGGATACATCTACATTGACTTTATTCAACTGAATTTTAGAAATAAAGGAACACGTGCTATAGCAAAAGAAGAGCATAGTATACAGTAAGAAATAAAGGCACGTGAACTACGGCAAGCTCAAGCCTTGCTCTATGAAGCTCTTGGTGGAAAAAAGAAGGATAAAAGGCCACAAATTGAGGTAAGAACATATTTATTAGATTGAAACTAAACCACTACCATGTTGGACAATTTGAATGATCTTTGTTTTGTTGTACAATTTGATATCATAGTGCTTTAGTCCTTGGTCCTGAGGTCTATTCTAATAGGCAACTAAGCTCCTCATCTCTAAATGAACTTCTTCTATCTTCCTCTTTATTTCTTACAATAGTTTATCTATCCAGATACTGTAAATGGTGCAACGGTTCTACAAGCTTGCAAGCTTTAAATTTTCTAGGACTTTCAAGTTAGCAAACATGGTGGTGTTTTACTATTACTACAAATGATCAATTCTACATGGTCACCTCCCTTCTTTCCATACAAAACTATACATAGTATCATAATATTTAAGGGAAGTATGTGCTAATACTGAGTGCCCAATCAGATCTAGATTCCCATGATATAATTCTCCTAAATGACTTCTAGATGGAAAATAAATAAAAAATTGTTGTACGTAAATTTCCAATTTCGAGTTTCCTCATTGATTAACACTTCTTTTTATTTTTCATTCTCTAAAATTTATTCATTTGATGCTTGTTTCAGGTTGATATACATGCTCCAAGTATAAAACGAATCTGAGAAAGAAGTACATGTGCTGAAGTGTTATTATGTTTATCAATGAAGAAGGACGTGAGCTCTTTTTCAATAAAACTAACGCCCTTCAGTTGAGTCCTTGACGTCGTGCATAATATCAGTTCACTTTGAATGTTTACTTCCCATTTTAAATCCAAAAAAGGGAATACCTACACCAATGCCTTACATTTTTCTTCATTACATTGTAGCTTCATTACATTGTAAGTGGCAATGCAACATAAAACTATATAGTAGTTCATAAAGATTACATAGTGGTTATGCAGTACCAGCGGTTACATGATATTCTTTACATAGATACGTGCTTAAGGGGTGAATATTTTCCATTGAATTGGGTTGCTACAGTTTTTTAATTGACAAAAGATCTGCTTTAACGTAGACCATTTTCCATCAACTAGAAAATAAGGTTTGGATTAGACCTTACAAACTAGGGAATCTATGAAATTGTAAGTTTACAGTCGTTCCTATAAAGTACTAGTTACTGCTGGTTACTGAATTAGTCCATAATAAGCATCCAGGAGCTACTAATGTATTTACTTACCTGAGTGAATCTATCACATGAATCAATATTTCTGTGAAATGAAACGTTCAAATCCTTTTATGGTTATGTAACTCTATTCTTGGTTTTTTTTTGCCCATTTTCAATTGTACAATATAGGATGGAGTTGGGACCATCATATGAGTGATTTCCCAATGCAATCCTTGATGAACCATTATTGTGTATATGATATTTTGTGAGTTGTTTCATTGATTCTATTGGATGTTTTTGATCCAAGTTGTTTGTGACGTCATACAATTTCTATTTCTTGCGACTGTGCTCACCCTTGTATTTAGAGTTACACACTCAATGTTGATTGGTCAAGCAAGAAAGGTACATGATCATATTGATATGCATGTAAGTGAAAACCTTAACTTTCTATTCATTCATGCTTACTACTTCTGAATTAATAGAACTTTGAGCAAATTTTCAATTGACACTTGGGCTGGAATATCAGTGTTTTGCAGCCAAAGTTCTTGTGGCAATGATTGAGCTAGAATATCAGTGTTTTGATATACAAGATTTACTTTCTTTTGAGGAATTGTTGACACTTTGTCCTGATTCTGTACTTAGATTAGACTTATCTTCTATTGTGATTAGTAAAAGTCAGTATTACTTCACCAATTCGCACTGAAGGGATGATAATGGGTCTTAGATCAGCCCTCAAGATTAGATGCACTAATATGCTTTTAGTACATGCTCTGCTTTATTATACCTCAATTGCAATTGTGTCATCATTGCAATTAGCATGAGTCCCTATCCTAAACTAGTTAGTAACATGTATTCACCTTGCAGTTACAGAGCGAAACAACTTTGGCATCCTTAGTCATAATCCACCACATTCTAGTAGTGTATACCACCTACCTTCATGTAACTGCGATATTGAAACCCACTCCCATTTCTAGGATTCTCCATAGAAGGGTGTCTCCACTAATTAGGAACATCAACATCATTAGCTACTTCTGAAGGCTTGTTGAAGGGAGTTTTCTTGATTACTAGTACAAGTTATACATATTCTTGAAATGGTTTGGATGGTAGGCTGAATTTCTTCTCTGATCCATTCTAGAAGTTGAGAAAAGGCTTCTTTCTTTGTCTTGAGCTCGTTTTCCTTTTGAGTTAAAATCTTTTCGTTTTTCGGTTTGAATGTTACTACTAAAAGTCAATAGAAGCAACATCAAAACATATAATTCTTCACATGGACATTTGCTGATGTCAATTCTCCCTGCTCAACTCCCTTGAATTTGACTCCATATTGATAGGATATGAGTCCTAGAGAACATATATAGTTTCTAAATATTTCTGCATTAGAATTAGAGGGTTCATGAAGACAAGGACATGCATTGTGATGTTCTCTAAAGGATTATTCAAAATGAATTTCTTGGCATGTTATAGAGTTAATTGAAGTTGATTTTTGTTTTTTGTTTCTCTGGGTTTAAGTCCTGCGGTTTTGTCTGCTATTTTAGAATCGAAAATCTGTTAGAGTTGTGTTATTGAGGCTCATGCAATTATTGTGAAGCCTGCTTGGGCTTACTGTTCTAAAACTTAAGAATGATCTATCTTTTGATATTAGTCTTGATTCTTCTCAGGTTACATTTTTTTGTTCCAATATGACTGCTGCCCATAAAATCATTAGCTCCTTTTATTGCTATCTGAGGCCTTCTTCTCTAGAAGATTACAATATGATTTTCTTCAGCTTTTAAAGAGTTGTTTAAGGAGGTTTCTCTTCTTTGCTTCTCTAGGTTCCTAGAAGTATGATGCAAATTTAGAATTCAGATATTGTTTGAGATGTCAGATAACTTCTTTACCACTTTAGAAGTATGATGCAGCTTAAAAATGAATGAAATAATTGTTCTATTCAATGACTGCAATTTTGATACATACATGATGCAGGATAAAAAAAGGCCTCAATGTCAACTTATTGCTAAACAAGAATCCCTCTTTGGGTCTAGATCAAGTCCAACAAAATAGAGTACAAAGAAGATTCTTAGAACATCTATGGATGGTCCAAGTTGTAATAGAAAGATGTCACTATGAGGGGCGATGCTACAATCTTCAAATCAAGTCTTCTTCCATTCAACAAAATTGACCCACTCATTAAGGAAATCGGATGAAGGGCCAACGTGTCACAAGGTCACAACTTTCTGCAACACAAGAACCTATGCTATCGCCAACTCATTGAGAAGAAGGAGAAGACAACAATGATTCTAAAACTGGTCGAGAAAGATACATACTCTTTTTCCAAGATGGGTGTAGACCTCACCGAATTTATTAGTATATGTATATTCTTTTCTTTGTACACATTATGTAATAGGGGCAAGGTATACGTCCTCCCCATGTACATTTGATGTTTTAGTATAAATGAAAGTAAGTTTGTTGGCATAAAGAGCATAACTTGGTCTAACTACTACAAATTTGTTACTAAAAGAGCTTCTGGACTAATTACACAATACATGAATAATCAAACTATACATATATGTATATGTGGCACTACATATGTAGCTAGTGCATAATCCAACTACATATATATGTGTGCGGTAGATGCTGCCTTTCCCTACACATTAACTACATATAATTTGTATTAACTTCATGTTTTTGCTACATACTGACTATATATACAATTGTAGGCATACATTTCGCTATAATTATACCTATATTTAAATATGTAAGGACAATATCTAGCTACGCTTCTGGATACATATGAATTTGTAGCGAAAGGATTATCTAACTACATATTTGAAAAATATAGTTAAAGGCTTTAGCTATACGAGCATATACTACAATTTGTATGTGTAAAGAAATATGTAGTCAAAGCCTTTCGCTACAAAATATGGGGTTTTTGCTACAATTTTTTTATAGTTAAAGACCTTTTTTTTAGTAGTGTCCCCTCAATGTACGACAACTTGTATGACATGGAAGTGCTATAGTATGCTATTTGAGATTTTGTTTCCTAACCAGTAGCTCCACTATTGTCATAATATTACTACTAAGTCACCAATGGTTAGAACCTACCACAAGTTCATCCATATAGTATCCTTCACAATGTTTGTAACACTAAGGTAATCGACTTCTTTTTGTAGAATTAATCAATTGTTTTATGTTGGAACATTTCCAACTAACAATTCTTATTCCACGGTCAAACACAATTTTGTCATTTTGGAAGCATGCATCGATGTAACTCCTTACACCCAACTCTTCCTTATTACCATAACTAAAGAACTAATCCTTTTAATACTTCACAAGTACACAAAAATGTCCTTCATGGTATTCCAGTAACTCTTACTGGAGTTTGATAGATATCCATTCGTCATGTCCAATACATACAAAATTACTGGATATTTATATCATCTTGTCATATAAGATGATGATTTCATATATTCTTATCATGTCCAATACATACAAGATGGTGAGTTCATATATTCTTGTCATGTCCAAGAATCACACCTTGATAAGTCAGAGTGTGATTACTAGCTAAAACTTCAAATTTCCTTTTGGGCACATGCTTAACACTAGGAATAAAGAGAATCACAAAATGTTGTGGAATCTCAAAGTTCCTTATGTATCACACAAAACTCATGGTTGTGGTATAACACGCCTAGATCTTGAATGATATATGATATCTTATGGACAAGAAGGTGGTGAGTTGATCATATGATGAGTCAAAAGTCTACCTAGAAGCTAATGAGAACCAGAAATTGAGACATGGCTTGAATCCATGAAGTCCAAGATGGACTCCATATACATCAACAAAGTATGACTTTGGTTGATCCAGTTGAAGGGGAAAAACCCATAGGGTACTTTTAGGTCTTCTAGAAGAAGACTGACATGGAGGGTAAGTTGGTTGAAAAGAGTTTCTGACAAGTTCAAGATGTAGAACATGGTGAAATATTTTCAGTAGTTACCATGGATAAATCCATCTGGATAATGCTTGCCATTGTAGCTTAATGTGACTATGGTATTTAGCATATAGATGTTAAAACCATATTCCTTAAATGGAATATTGTGCAGGATGTGTACATGACACAAGCTAAAGGTTTCATAAATCCAATAATGTAAATAAAGCCTATAATGCTACATAGATCAATCTTTGGATTGAAGCAAGCACCTTAGAACTGGATGTTCAATTTGACAAGATAGTCAAATAGTTTGACTTGAGTCAGAATGAAGATGTAATGTGTGATTACAACAATTTAGTGGGAGCATATATATATTCCACATATTGATGGGGAGTATCATCCTTATACTACAAAATCTAGCTATGAAGTACATTCTAAAAGGTTATTTAGAGAAGCATCCAATGTGATAGAAATCAAGATCTATAGAGATAGATCAAGATGGCTTCTTATCCCAGGAAAGAGAACATAGTCTAGATGTTGAATGAATTCATCTTGGTGAGAGAAAACTTGTCCATGTTTCGTGGAGTTAGTCTCTCAAGAGCCAAGTGTCCCAATTCTTATGAAGAATAAGGAACACATGGATAGATGCCATATGAATTTGCAATTGGATCTATCACATATGAACTCATCTCGTTATCTTGTATGTATTGGACATGATAAGAAAATATGAACTAATTATGATACACTTCTCATGATACACTATCATTGTGTTTTAGATGGAGTCCATCATGATACATTATCATGATCTTCCAAAAGGTTCTCAAATACATGGTTCCTAATATTTCCATATCGATCATATCAAAATGTAATACTTATACCAATATAATTATGCACTTCATTCTGATCTTCTTGAACACTTAAAGAGATTCATGTTTGTATTATACTAAATACAAACTATCATATCTACTGAGTTCATCAGTAAATACATTGAAGTACTAGTGATTACCTTTAGCATTTATTCTAAAAGGTATATATACATCAATATGTATAATCCTTAATAGAATAATCGTGCTCCCACTACATCTAGTGAAGAACCTTTGACATATTTCACAATGAATGAGATTTGCATTTCACTATTGGTTCAACAACCAAAAGAGTCTAGATATCAAGCATATGGATTCCACAAATTCAATCCCATTTATGTGCTCTAGATAAGATCAGTATAGGCATTCAAGTTTGAGTTATCATGTCATTCATTACATGTGTCACACACATTTGCCTCTTGAATTATCAAGTATGGTTGATGAGACATAGGCATTTCCATCAAACATCATATATTTCAAATTTAACATCAGTCCATTATTCTTACCCATACAAGATGTATGATGCTTTCATTGATGGCATGTATATAATAGCCATTCAATAATTCGATTATATGCCCATGAATGTCATGTTGTAACTATAGTGTAGCAACTCTTGATTCACACAGTTTCTAGATTACTTCCTCTTAGGTCATGAAGTAGAGATCTCTATATCTATCATCTTCCCAAGATCCTCCATAAAGAGGTCATTTCCCTTTCCTACTTACCCCTCTCCATAGCTTGAGTGATGAAGACTTGGACCTAAGCTTGGCTTCAGAACACTTCTTTACCTTGCTTTAGTATATGGACTTCACTCTATTGATCATTATCACAAATGTTGTCCTTTCTTCATTCTTGCTTTGTCATCAACATGCCAAGCACTTCAGACGATGGTTTGGCCAAGTTTTTCAACATTTGATAAACTGCTTATATGATTCACAGAAAGATTTGTAGAATCATATGTTTGGTCAACTCTTGACATATCAAAAATCATAGTTAATCTATATGCACAATCATATTGAGCATATGAGATTATACATGATCTCCATCCATCTGATTATACTCAAATATCACTTTGAAGACATTATACCTTTCATGCTTTACATGATTCTTAAGATGTATAACCATTTCAAGAATGTACATGCTTCAAGCTATTTATGCAACTCATAGTTCATATAGCTCAGCATAAGGTTCTTGATGTCTTAGGCATCATAGGCATACTTCAAGTAAGCATCCTTTTAGACTTAGGCGCATTTGGAGTGGTTCAACTGGCTCTGGTCTTTCAAGGACTTCAGAGTTTACACTCACTATTGAGAACATTTCTCAAAAGTCCCAATCCAAATTTGAAGATTATGCCGCTTATGAACTGACCACAACGATAATGTATGTGTGTTTGTCATTTGGATTCTACAAAAGAACTTTACAACTTTTCAAAACAATTTTTGATTTGTTTGATTTGATAAATTTGATTATATTAATTATGCCTTTAATTAATTATCGCTCCCACTATTTTTGTATAAATTGATAACCATCAAATATCAATTTAGACGATCGCAATGTACAATCTTCTACTGTCTAAGATCCAAAACAATTGCATCAATACCCAACCAACGCTGGTGCTCATGACCAATTATTAAGGTAGGAAATCATGCCAATTGCATTATATGAAACTCTTAGATAGATGATATGTGCAACTCTTTGCGATAATTATATTCATGCCTCTAGGCTTGGGCTCTCCAAGCCACCAGTTAAGTCTAACCCAAAAGTCGACACAATAGATATGCACCATGCTTTTTGTAAATCTACATATCTACCATCACACTTCTACGAGATGGATGGTGTATCATGCTTTGTGCAAATATATGCTTGGTCGATCAAGCTTTTCATGTGTGCTGCTTATGGAAGGCATCTATGACTTTAGTATTGTATTTGAGAGATTTTATATAAGTACATATACATATCCAATTACCACAATATTGTAGTATGTATCATATACATGCTATAACAATAATGAAAAAACATGAAATAATGATAAAAGTGATGATTATGGCCATCTTATTACAATTCCTTGGAGCCACAAGGAATTATGGTCATATAAGGTCTACATCATATGCAACCTATTATTGATGAAGATCTTTGTTCTTGAATCATTTTGGGTTGATCGGCTCATCCTATGACACAATCGACTGGCCTCCTGGTCGGTTGGTTGGTCGGTCTAGCCTCTGATGTCTAGACACCTCCAACAAGCGATTGGGCCATCATCCAGTCGATTTGGCTCCACCTTCACAATCCTCCTCGGTCCTCTAGGAGGTCTCCTTGTTTGGTTCTGAGCATCTTCTTCTTCTATGTAATAGAAAAGAAACTATCCTACTTTTACATAATCTTTGGGAAACCTCAAGTTACATTCAAGGGGAGCAAAGGTAGAAGAGAAAGGATCTCGAGTTATTTTGAGTTAAATGTAGAATAGAAGGTAGAGGTTCGATATACAAATCAAGATGCAAACAACCATAACCAACCAAGAACACATAGGGTTTACAGGCCATAACCATGCTACACGTCCACCATCAAAACCTTTTTAGGGTGACATGTATCAATTGCATATATACCATATCATATATGTATATTTGTTTGTGGTTGCATGCGGTATTTAGTTGGATATCGACATTAGTCATTTTAAATATTCACATCGTATGCAATAAATAAATGATAGTAAAACAAAATCTAATCATATCGATTTATCCCAAAACACAGTTGGTTGACGTGGCTCTGATACCACTGTTGGGTTTTATGGCCTCACTGTAGACAGTGGAAACAAAAAATTTACTGGCCAGTATCCCAAAACAGGAGATCACATCAACGATTATGCAATGGGAAGGATGGTTTTAGCGAGATATACCTGGTCCTGGGGCCTACCTAGTGACAATACCTCACAACCATGTGCGGTCTTCAACATCATGTCTTGGACAATGTCTTTGCAGCTCCTGGTCTTCATCATGGACTCCGGCCTCCACCACGTACTGTGGCTGACGTGTCCTCCTAAGCGGTAGACATCTCCTACCTCTACAGATAGTCCACATGGACCACCTAGAACTCCTACCATTCTAGAAGAACTGGAAGGAAGGAGATGACCGTCCTTTTGGTGTACTAGCACCGACATGCTCTCCTGAACTCAAACTATTTTTTTGTAGTTGTCTTTCTCTCGTTGTGCCTCCCTAGTTAGGTAGCACTTGCTCGGGCTCTCTCAGATACCAAAACCAAATAGGACAACAACTTTGCAAAGAAACTGATGTTTTGAGTTGTGTGTTTTGAGAAGCCCCCAGTGGCCCCTCTATATATTGTAGAGGGTAGGGTCAGGGTTTCCAGTCTGTTCGGGAGTAGAAGGATCCAGAAATTCCATGAATAACTTACACTACGACAGGTGAACCGATCATTTAATTACTAAAATGGTCATTTGGAAAGGTGAGCTAATCGATTCACTAGTAAATTGTCAGTTCACTAAGTGAATCGGTCGTTTGACTTCCCTGACTTGCCTGCAATTGACTTTCCTCAATCGTTTCCAATTAATGCAAAGATTAATCTTTATTCCAATCGAATCGAACAAGTGAAACATGAACGTTTGTCTCCAACCGGGAAAATCTTTATTTCCTCGATTGGTAGGACTGTGAGTCTCCCAATTCACCAAGTGAACTGGTCGGTTGGCTCACACTAGCCGATCGGCTCACCTAGGTGAATCGGTCGGTTGGTAGTCCTGATATTGCCAATGCAGTCTCCAATCGACCTAACACTCTAACTAGCTAGTTCAACACTTGAACTTGATAGTTCTGAGTGCACTCACTCAATTTTATGTTTAATTGAGTACCTAAACACCTTTAGTCTCAATCTAAACATCATTCATGGACAATCTCCTCTTCCAAGTGTATCCTATGTGTGCGACCCTACAAGTTCCAATTTATGTTGGCAGTGAATGTTCATAAGAACTTATGACATCACAAGCAATGTGCAGAATCTAGTAACTAATCATTGCTACCCAAGTAACTCAGAAAGATGGAGAACAACTTCAACCTACAATCTGTGATTAGTGTTAAAGTGATCATATAGTTCCTTTGTCTCTAAAATCCAAATTGAACTCGAGGCATGGAATGTCATCCTCTTCAACATTCAATCCATTTTCTTTTGACTTAGAGTAGACTGTCTGAGATGCATTTGAGTTCAAATATCATATATTCAAGCACATGAGTATGGCCATACAATTCGCAGTCTCGCTTATCAAAGGGCCCGGGATATCATACTTCTTATAGGAGGGACAAATCTCATATCTATGACTTATAGTCAAGTATGTGTCAAAGTCACCCAATCATCACCTTTATAACAACCCATTTTTAGGACCGTGTTTGATGATGTCAAAGTGTACACAATAACATGTGATGAGTGCAGTGATTTTAGGTATAAGAACCAAAATCACCACCATCACTACGAGAGAGGATTGTGACTACCATTCCATGGTATCCATGTATCACTCTCATGGTGGGTTTGTCCGATATACTATTCTCTAACATATATATGTGGGCTTGACTTTATATCATATATCATGAATAATGAGACTCTGTCATCAGTCAACACAGACTCTAGTCTTTTGTATTACTATTGTCTATTTTACTTCCACAGTAATATTTGACTCGGGACATAATAAGAATGTATGTACTCTTATCATACATATGGTCTCATTGTTTAGGTCCTCAACCTGAAGACATATTTTATCGAGTCACATCATTCTTTAGACATGTATCATGTATTTGTCATCATCTCATGAGTGAGACAAACATAATAGACAAAATTACCTTAATTATTATCAAATCAGGTATCTAATGCCTCATCGCAATCATCATATGATTGGCTCTCTGGGCATACCATACCAACATTAGTTGCTTTCTAACATAATGCATGTGGAGGGACACACCCCCAAACACAATCTATCATTTATTTTTTATGCCCAATTTTTGTATCTCATTGATTTTAAATGTTAAGACATCACATGTAGATCAAGGAGATCATATTTCACCCAGTCCCATAGAAAGTTGACCTAAATGTCTAGAAGTAGAAACAAGACCGACATGCCAATTTTGGCACAAAAAGGGGATGTCAACAACAACAAGAAAGACAGGACAATAGGAGGGGAGAAGAACAAAGAGAAAATTACGATACCTGAGGCCTATGCCTCTCAAGAATACTGATAACAATTTACATAGGAACATCCAAGTAAGGCTCCCTTTATGCCTCCACCAAACACTAGATACATGGGAGGGTGGCATTACCTACGGTTCATGGGACAGGGAGCTTCATACAACTACTCATCAATGTAATTCTTGCCATATGGTGTGTCGAGTCTCCACCAGCCTCAACGAGATTCATTTCAACAAGGCCCATCATCCATATTTACTCTTGAAGGTAAGGCCAAGGAGAAAAGGGAGGAAGAAGTTGAAGCCACAAAGGAAAACCCTAATGAAGCTGAGAAGGTCAACACCATACTGAAAGTTCAAGTGTAGTACCTAAATGGATGAGGATGTGTCCCCATCCTACATTCCTTTTATTCACCACCACACTCTTGCAATAATCAGTAAGTGGGAGGAATGGATGGATTCACACCACCAATATATGCAATGATGCCAACAACAATCAGACTACTAGTGATACCAGTGGTATCCAAGTGCTGAAAAGTTTAGTCCCCAGATGTTATCTCTCGTACACCCCCCTCGGGCCCAATATCCTACAAAAGATAAAGCAACTAGATAGAAAGAAGGACACCATGGATAATGTGATAACTTAATTTTAGGAGTTTCATACCAAATATTGTATTTTAAGACCATGAATGTTACCTACATGACTAATACCAAATTGAATAATTGGATATCCAATCATTGACTCTTTTCACTTGGAAAGTGTAAATAGTTGTGCAATTAATGACTGGGACAAAAATTGTGTATAATTAAGATCAATATGTTTAGTTAACGTACTTGGTTACTTATCAGGCCAAGAGGTCCTTTTAGTATAAAAAGTTTTTTTGGGACTTGTCAGATCCATATTTGAATATTAGCTGAATTACATGCAAGGCTAAACAAAAATTTTGAGGACATTTGAGGAATAAAGTTTATTGAACAAAATGTCAGAATTTTAGTGTTAACTTAGAGAAATGCTAGATTACATGCTAAGGAACTAATTAATGGTTAAAATCTCATGTCATTCCAGTGAGCTATCAAATAGATATCTCAGATTTTGAGTCTTCATTAAAGCAATATAGGTTAATATGATTTCAGACCTAAGTCTAATTACACTATGTGTCTCACATTAACCCTTATTAACATGTATCTGTGTATATACTGAAACCAAAATTTTGGCTCGTGGCACCATTAAAACGCTAGAAAGTAATCTAAGTGTCATGATTTGTCTTCTATATCTGATTCTTATGGGAAAGTTGGTATGCTAGAGGCCACGTGCCCTAGTGCCACGTATCCTAAATGGAGGGAGAGAGATTAAGAGGGGGTGTGCGCCTTGGGCTATACCATCTCGGATCTCACCAACGTCCTGTGTCTTGTAAGCTAAGGAGGCGAGGTGACTAAGTTCAGTTCTGACCTTCACATTTTGCCATCGCTGCTTGCAACAAACACTAGAAGATCTAAAAGGGGGTTGGAGGACCCGACGATCTAGTTTAAAGCCCTTCTCATTGGACATCAAGAAAACCATAAACCCCTTGATCCATCTATAACCTCCCCTTTAATCCTTCATTCCTTTACTTCTTCATTCCTTCTTTTCTACCTTCCTCTAGGTCTGGCTGCCACACCCTTCTCCTCCTCTTCTTCGTCACCTTTTTGTTGTTGCTAGGACACATCATTATAGCCGAGTTGTAGGTATATATGGGAAGGAGCCCTCCCCGTCGTGTTTCTTGGCCTGCCGCAAGGACTCATTGCCTCTGTTGCACCATCATTGACAAGGCCGACAACATAGATACAAGTATCTTGGAGGCCCTTGGCACCGCTGGCACTACTGATGGTGCAGGTCCGACGACACTTGAATATGGATGCCAGCCTGCATCACACCTCCTCACAAAAAGGGAAATGGTACTAGGCACTCCTTAGACCAAAGATCCCGTCCCTCCCCTTCTTGGTCGGTAGCCGACAATGCCAGAGAGGTACTCAAACTCCCTGTTCCGCCCCTATTTTGATGCAAGAACATGGTAATCACACATCGAGAATCGCGGAAAAGGGGGCACCCCACTCCTGGTCCGTCCAACAAAAATTGGGCCCTAAATGGGATCCCCGTGACCTAATCATCTACCAAGGTAATTAAATACCTTAGTCTTCAGTTGAATGCTCTTCCATATAAACCTCATTAATAATGATATGATGGCCAAAATTACACAAACTTATATATCAAAATGATCAGCAAGATGAAATCTACACAATGGAACTATGAAAGAGCCCTAACCCTAAGACATTCTCTCTAGAATACTAGTTTTGTAATATTTATCCTTGTTTAAATGAAATTAATTCATGATAAGTGAATACCCTTAGATCTTGGTTGCTCAAGTTCCATGCCACCCCTCATATCAGTAACCTATGTTATCTTGCAACCTAAAAATAATTATCGACCATACTTTTGCACTATTTCTGAACTCATAATGCTAAACATACCCTAAATTGTGGATTGCTTTAGTTTTGATGAGGCATATTGATATAATTGTTCATCTAGATTCTTCATATCATACAACATCCTCCTAAAATTCAAAAGAAGTAACATGAAAGCCCCATATGAAACTAGTCTCTACTCTAACCCCTCCTTATACTTGTAATGGTCCATATGACACAATATGCATGAATATGACCCCCTGATCAGTATAAAAATACCAGATACCATCCTAAGATAAGATGGAACGTAGGTTTAGCTAAACCCTACTTTCGACCAAAATATTGTTAATTAATGGTGAACCTTTTATTAATGATGATTAATTTGTTATTAATTAGGTGATGACAATAGTAGTAGATAAACTTGGATGCATAAGGAATCTCTAAACTCTAGTAGGTGGTATTTATTAAGTATAAGACTAGTTTTCATGAATGCATAATGATATTATGTACTTTGGATGCTTGTATTTGCATATAAATTCTTGGATGCAAGTTAGTAGTATATGCTTTGCCAAACTTAAAGGATCATAAAAGAATTTTGATGAATTGTAGCTAATGATGTCAGCATAACCCCAGAGCCTAAGAGGCCAGGAATTGCCTAGTATAAATGTATGATAAATTGTCTATTATGGATGTATGATGAATAGCCCAGTATGGATGTATGATAAATTTCCCATGTTGGTTGTATGACAAAGTGTTGATATAAATAGTAGTAAAACTGCATCTCAAGATATGCCTAAAAATGTGTTTACCTGATTAACACATTAGATAATATTTTCTTTTATTTTCTTTCTTGGAATCTTTCATTATGCAAGTTACTATATAAGTATTTCACCCACATACACATCCTACCCTGGCATGTGGAATCACACATACACCATCTAAATATATATAACATGGTCCATGAATCACACATCCTACCCTGTCATGGGCAATCATACATCCACCATCCAAAATATCACAATGTTTCCATAAATCACAATGAGACAAAACCAATGCAATTATACGATAGTGGTATTGAATCACATAACATGTAAAATGTAGAGGCAAGTAGAAAGTATAGTTAGATTATATAAAGTAGTCACTAAAAAAGTGACCAACATATACATCCACCTCATAAGTGGGAAAAAGACATCACATGTCCACAAATAAACATCTACATCACAGTGGACACATATCATCAAAAGTCCAACATGCACCGAGGAATAAGATAAGAGTTAAAAGAATATCCAAGATTACCACAAACAAGATAGTTCACAAGAACCATGATATCAAAAGATAATATGAATGTGTATAGTCTATTATCCATAGGACCAAGAGAATGAATAAGAATAGGTGAATTGCTCAACATAGAAGAATAGGGGATACATCATACCTCAACTTTAGATTCTAAATAGTCCACGTCAGTCCTAGATACAAGCCTAGGCCTCCAAAGAACCTATAGGGAAGGTGAACATGTCCAATAAGTAAGGTTCCTAAGCTTAGAGAGGCTAGTTTCTCCAACAAAGCTCATATCTCATGCAAGAAGCACCTTTTCCACTTTAGAGGTGAAAAACCCTAAAAAAGAACATGGAGATGAGGTGTTTATGGGTTCTAGGTGGGGTTTCACCATTGAAGACCATGGTACTGCCCTGGAGGAAGGCGGAAGGATGACTAAAAACATGAAAATAAGGAAGGCAAGGAGGATACTTACTTGTTTTGGTCAAAATAACCAAGGAGGAGCTTTGCAAACCCTAAATATAGCAAATTTGGAACCCTAAGAGCCTTTTTCATCAAGGTAGGCACCTCCTTTTACCTTGGGACAAAAGCTTCATGGGAAAATATAGTAGGAATTATGCTCTAAGATATAGGAAATAAAGTGGAGCAAGAGTTTTCGAATTGGGAGTTGGGAAGGGGTAGATATGGCTATATAAAGAAAGAGGTCAAGTATGAGGTGTCTATGAGACTTTCCATGTGTCATGTATTAGGGTTTCCATGGACATGCAAGCCTTTATGGATAAGGAAGAAGTCAAGAATGAGGTTTCAAGTTACTTTCCATGTATCCAATGCTAAGGGTGCCATGGACATGAAAACCTTTATGGATAAGGAAGAAGTCAAGCATGAGGTGTCCATGGAGCTTTCCTTGTGTCCTTAGCATAGGGATTTCATGGCCATGCAAGAGGACATCTCATAGAGGTTTCTTGAATATCAAATGTCAGTTTATGGATACTTATAGTCCATCCCAACTAACCTCCAATTAAAGAAATAACCCCATTGGTTGATAGCTTCTAAAGATAATCTCATTTATAAAGAGAGTAATTCCTAAAATGCCCTTGGAAAGAAACACCTTCAAATCAAGGTGCAACTAGGTGCCCTATGGTTAAAAAACTCGATAATGGTAAGGGAATATATAAGGATTATAATTCATGGGACAATTTGCATAGAAAACCTCACAATTGATTCAATTGCAAAAAAGTCCAGCATGTACCTAAAATTGCATAACTTGCACAAATAACATCCAAATAAGACTAAACTTCATCCACAACTTATAATTGATGTGTTGATTATTAATTTGTCATTATTTACATATTTTGATATTATATAATCACATCATTCATTAATTATGCCTTTTACTCATTTTCTCTCTCCTCAACTTATCCTAATATTTCAAGGTTGTCCAAATTAGATGAAAATATGACATGTAGGCTAATATTGATATGTAGATTTCGAATTTAAAGTTTGTTTCCACTTTTGAGACTTATTTTTATGAGATATGTCATAAGGACTATTAATGACCCATTATCTTAATTATTCATCCAATTAAGTTTCTTATCTTCATATCACCACCAAAATGAGTTATGTGGCATATTTTATGTATTTAATATAAACCTAAGATTAATGTTAGAACATTAGGTTACATTAATGTGATCTATACATTCATTATCTCATTGGGGTTATACTAAACACCTATTTAGGTCTAACCTTCAACCTTGTTTGGCAATGTCCAAAATGTCAACTTCCAGGGTAGGGCTCGAGATCTAGTATGTTACAGGTCACCACCTCTTAAAGGGATTTTGTCCTCAAAATCAAAACATGCATATATTAGAAAATAACTTATTCACCACCCCTTAAAGGATTCATCTTATTAAGTCAAAAATATTCTTTAGGTACAGAAGTTTCAACTACACTTCCTTGCATCCAACTACATAAGCATCATGCAAAAAAAGAAACATAGCTTGCAAAGACTAACTATGAACTATGGGTTAACTTGCTCTTGTCTATCCTCAAACAAGTCTTTACACCTGTAAGACTAGTTCAACATATTACGGTCCCTAATGATAAATCATATAGATGTCTAAGGCTACTATTGCCTCAAAGCATGCTATTTTAAACAATTCATATCTGCTCAGGCCAGGCCGATATCATTTGGATTCGAGAGTCCTAGTAAACCAAGCTAGTGGTGCGGAGGAAAATATTGCCAGCCCCTGAACCCTGATCCTTTCTAGACACCTTTGCTTTCAACTTCATGTTCTAGTAGCTTCCTAAAGGCCAAGGTAAACAACCTCAAGTTACTATGGTTACTTATGCATCTTTTACTTGTAAGTATTTTTGGGATATATTCATCATTATTCTAATGTGAAACTATAGGATCCTAAATTAACTCACTGTACATAAATGGATTTTAATGTCAAATTTACAGGCATCGGTTGTAATCAAGAAACTGATGCCTAAACCCTACAATGTCGGTTAACTACACACACCGACATCTATATCTGAAGAACGGCCAGACACGAGTATCACTTTTTATTTAGCGTCGGTTCCTCGATAAGTAACCGATGCCTAAGACCGACCACCAAATCCAAATTTTCCAGTGAAAAAAATTACCTCCAAAATTTAACATACGACGTCGGTTGTTAACAAATCAACTGATGACTAAAGGTTTTTTGCGTGACAAGAAATTGGGCCCATTTTTATCATCAGTTTTCTTATACTAACCAACCCTGATGTATTTTTGTGTTCTTCCCCACGAAACATTTCACCCCCATTTGGTGTCGATTGTCTACGCCAATCGACGACTATGGTCATAATCCAAGAACATTTTGTTTTTGTCGGCATATGTAGATAGACATTGGTTTTTCTATTTGAAACCGACGACTATAATTGAGAATATGTGTCAGTTTGTTTGAGTTAACCAAAACCTATTGTTATAAGCGTCAGTTGATTTTAATAACTGACACTGATTCGTTACTTAACCGCACACGAAGCAGATAGACTCTTCTTCCCCTTTATTATCTCTCTCTCAGTTTCATTGCGCCCCGCTTAGGTCTCTGGTGATTTGCGCGATTCTGTCGCTGCTCCGCCATCGTTGCTGATGTGATCACTGCCGCCGCCGCCACTGCTGCTGCTGTGATCGCTACCACCGTCGTCGTTGTTGTGCTCTGCTCGCCTACTCCGGTGATGCTACTGCCACCGCTGGCCCTGTTGCTCATCGTCAATGCCCCCGCTGCTCTCCTAGGCCCTGCTCCCTACTCCGCTCCCTGCTTTCCAGGTCGCTGATCCAACCACAACTCCTACGCTGCTCTTCACCCTGCTATTCAAGCCAGCCGCGACTCTCCTAGGGCTTCTTCCTCCTCTCTTCCTCTGCCCTCAAGGTACTAATCCTGCTGATCGACCACCATTGGCTAGTCAGATTCACATTAATATTGCCAATAATGTAGGAAATGAATGCTAGCTCCAATTATAGACATATTGTATATGATTTTGATCAGAAAAATGCGTAGATTGTGAATAAAATATACTTAAAGCTCTATTATTCTTATTGTTACAAAGGTATAGTTAGTACATGAATATTAGATGATTATTCAAGAAAACCCTAGTTTGATGAGCATGTTGTTAATCATGTTAATTATGATTCTTTTATATATTCTGATGTCAGTATATAATTATGTGATACTAACATCTTAAATTGAATTAGAATGATTTCAATGAATTATAGGGTTTTAAAGTGGATAATCATGTACATGCGGAAATAGGGTTATTAAACCAATGGTTATAACATAGTCTGATCTTAATCTGATCTAGATGTTCATAATAACGTAGTATGTTAAATATGATGTTTAGGGCTACATATAATGTCTAGTAAAGATTCATAGCCCTTTTGTCATTAGGGAAATTTGTTTACATGTTTGAGTAAATTAGGGTTCTAATCTACCCTTTTGTCCTATATTTGATGCTAATTGTGCATATATGTTGAGTTTGGGACTTTAGTGATGGACTTTGTCCTAAGTTGTTATTTTTTCATCTAATATGAAGTCTAGTCTCATCTATCCTATCTTGGAAATCAGTAGTACATTGATATAATATCAACTAAGGGCCCAAGGTCAGCCCTCTCCCCCTTTTCTATATTATCAATGAGCTTCATCTTACTCGTACCTAAGAATTTTTTTTCTTAATCTCTTATACATCACTATATTTAAGGTTAGTCTATCTACTAGAGTGTGGGGATTAACCATGTTGCTTGTAGTTTATAACATTGCATTGTGAATTATTGCATGTTTGAAACTATTGATTTCTTGATTTATTATTTAATAATGCTCTATAGATTAGGATTAAAACATGTTGCCTGTAGTTTATACACATTTATTATATATAAGAATGACAACACATGTATTTGTTGGCCTAGAAATGCCTCCATGATTTACTCATTAGGAGTAAATCTTGGATAGTTCCCGGTTTGGGATTGTTCTTGAACACCTAATCTCACTTAGGATGTAAGTGTATAATGTGTATTGGGTTTTCGAGAAAATTTCAGTAGCATTTCCCTGTTTGTTCTCTGAGTACATATGTACTTGGAGAACAACGGGGAAATGCTGCTGAAATTTTCATGAAAACCCAATACACATTATACACTTACTAGTGAGATTATGTGTTAAAGAATGGGATAGGTGGTACACATTTATTATATATAAGAATGACAACACATGTATTTGTTGGCCTAGAATCCTATCTAAGATTTACTCATTAGGAGTAAATCTTGGATAGTCCCCGGTTTGGGACTGTTTTTGAACACCTAATCTCACTTAGGATGTTTTAACCATTAATTATATATAATACCTTAAACCCTAAAGTTTTAACCATAAACCCTAATCTTTTAACCCTAGACCCTAATCTTCTTCTAATATATACTTGTTTTCTCTTTTATCATAGAATGGATAGATCATGGATGTCCATTCCAAATCACCGAGTTTATTTCTAGTCTTGACCAATTTATTGGATTTGCTGAGGAACATAGGAAACAACCTGGAGATAGGTTCTACTGTCCATGTAGGCATTGTGGTAACAACTTGAAAGTCAGCACTGGTGACGAAATCAAAAGTCATGTCATGTGCAACGGGATTGTACAAGGCTATACAGAATGGCACTGACATGGAGATATTTCAAACCTGAAATCAGTGGATGCGATAGCAATGCTTGTGTGGTAGAAGAAATTGCCTTCGATGACATAGATGTGAACGAACCAGTTCCAGTAGACATCGGTGATGCGATGCTGGATAGTTGTGGGGTAGAGAACACCGATCCACCTCCCATGTTTAGAAACATTGTGCATGATGCTAAGATACCGTTATACACATGTTGTAAGTTCATGAAGCTTAGCGATGTGCTGAGATTGTATAAACTGAAAGCTAATAATCGATGGAGCGATAAAAGCTTCACGTCATTGTTGTCTTTGTTGAAAGAAATTCTTCCTGAAGGAAACGAGCTGCCAATCTCAACATACCGGTTAAAGAAATTGTTGTGCCCAATGGGAATGGAGGCTAAGAACATATATGCATGCCTGAATGATTGTGTATTATTTCAAAAGGACTATGTGGATTTGAAAGATTGTCCGGAATGTTGTTCGTCAAGGTATAAATTAATGACTTCGAGGGAGTCCAAAATTGGTTCTCCTACCAAGGTGATGTGGTATCTACCTATAATACCACAATTTCAATGCTTGTTTGCCAATCCTATAGATGTGAAGAATTTGAGGTGACATGTAGATGTTATGAAAAATAATGATGGGATCCTACGACATGCGTCTGATTCCCCACAGTGGAAGAAGATTGATTTATTGTACCCTGAATTCGGTGAAGAAGACCGGAATCTAAGACTTGGGCTTTGTACAAATGGGATGAATCTGTACGGGACATTAAGCAGCCAACATAGCACTTGGCCAGTTATGCTTGTTATATACAATCTTCCTCCCTGGTTGTGTATGTTGTCATCTTTGATATCGGGCCCTAAACAACCTAGAAATGATATTGACGTTTATCTTGAACCTATGCTTGATGACTTGATCAAGCTCTGGGGTGAAGGTGTGATGACCTATGATGCTTCACGAAGAGAGACATTTTGTTTGCATGCTATGTTGTTTTGCACTATGAATGACTTTCCAGCGTATGGTAATTTGTCTGGATATAGTGTCAAAGGATCTAAAGTGTGTCCTATATGTGAAGAGAACACTGATTCAATACGACTAAAACACGGCGGAAAGACTGTATATCTTGGTCATCGAAGGTTTCTTCCAAAATTTCATCTGTATCGTAGGTTGCACAAAGCATTCAATGGACGGAATGAGGAACAAAGTACACATAAACCTATATCAAGGGAGGATGTTTATGAACGAGTAAAAGACATCACCAATGAATTTGGTAAGAGATCACAATGTATGGCCACACAGAGTGACAAGTCTTTATTCAAGAAGAAGTCAATATTTTGGGATCTTCCTTATTGGATTCCCGTATTACACAAAACGTCAAGATGATAAGAGTGTTGTCCAAAATAGTGGGGTCACCCTTCAAGCATCTTCATTGTTTTTTGCAAGTGCAAAGGATAAGAGTCCAAGTGAAGCTAAAATGTCAACTAGTAAAAATTGGGCCATTATTCACGAGTGAGTCCTGTCACAAACCCCTCTCTACATGCCCTCACAAATAGGGACGGTTGTGAGTCTGGCCCTCACAAATGGTCCGTGAAGAGAACTCACGTGTCAAATACCAGTGGCCCTCACGAATACAATTGTCACAGAACAACTGACCCTCAAGAATGTTATATTGAGGGACTATTTAGCCTTCATAAATACATTTTTGAGGGACTATTTAGCCTTCATGAATACATTTTTGAGGGCATGTTTAGTTCTCATAAATACATTTATGAGGGACTTGATGGTCTTGGAGAATATAATTTTGAAGGGCTAATGCCTTCATTAATATTATTTTTGAGGGGCTATGTGGTCATCATCAATGCAATTGTGATGGCCAATTTGGATCTCATTTTTGAGGGACTAAAGACCTTCATTAATACATTTTTGAGGGATTACTATAAATGATTTGGTTATTGATTTATTGAATGATTTGTTGAATGTTAATAATTTTAAATGAAAACTTTGTATATATAACCTTAAGCAATATTTTTATAATATTCACATGACATCATAAGAAGATTCAACACCAAAATGACACATAAAAATGTTAAATCACCTCAAACTAATTTCCGTTATTGAAGCAAAATATTATCCATACATTGTGTGCTCAACGTTGATATAAATAAAGAATACATATAGTTCTAAAATTTGAGATTGATGACAATCAAAATATCATGCTAGAAACTCTTAAGATCTATAATGTCTCCATATTCCTTCAAATGGTGTGGTTCCCTTCATCAATGCCAGGCCTCATACGGTTGGGTACTTGAGTATTCTTCTCCTAAAAATGACAAATCATTATATTAATAGAATTTAAAGTTTATACATAAATAATAGTACAACAAACAACTTACCCTTATATTTCAGTTTTGGTTTACTCCAAGGTGCATTGTCGGTCGAAATCCATCATTAAAAGAAATTCTACCCTATCAATATAAATACAAAAAGGAATTAGTGTGAGTGTGAAGTCGAGATAAATGTAAGTGAACCAACATAGCAGCCACCACCAACACCTACACATCAGCACTCCCACCCACCAGCCACCACCACCACCACCAGCCAACATCCACCACCATCAACCAGCATGCCACCATCCACAAAATAGCAGCAACAGTAGCAAATTGCTGCTCCATACATCCTCCACACACCAACACACCATACATCAACCACCATCAACCAACAACACCAATAGCTACCACCAACCAATACCCAACAACTACCACCTCACTCCTCCACCAAACAACTATCCAACATGACAACCACAGAACCACCAGCACTCACATCACCACCACAAACCTCCACCATTAAACACCAAGCACAACAACAAGTTGTTGCGTCCACCACCTGCACATAACAAAATCCTCCACCAAACTATCCATCACGACAACCACAACACCACCATCAACCACAAAACCACCACAACACCACAAAATCACCACAAACAATACCAGCAACACCTCACTCCTCCACAGCAGCAACTGCTAGCAAATAGCAGCACAAATAGCAAATAGAAAATAGCAGCAATCGAATATACAATGAGCAATTCTCCATTGAAACATATATAACAATAGAAGAATTGAACTAGATAAACAAAATTTCAAGGCAGTAGGAAATCAACAACCATTCAAAACCATTGATAAACATGACAGCTACAACTGTTACAAACTTCATAGGGTTCTATGGAAAAGCTTTGAACTAAAGAAATATATATTACACTAAAGATGGACAACTCTTAACAACATAGATAAGGGGTGAGGAAGAGAAAAGAAATATATATAACACTAAAGAAAAATGGTGGCAACCTTGAGGAAAAAGCCAAAGTGGAGGGGAACACATAACTAAAAATATTGGAAGAAAGATTTTGAAGAGAGGAAGAGGTGGCCTTACAGTGGAATATGGGAGCAAAGAAGAACATGTGTATGCAGTGGAGCAAAAGAAGCCAGATACAAGCTTTGAACTAAAGCACAAGGAGACTATTTTGGTAGTTAGTGGTAGTGAAGCAGGTGAGGTTGGGAGTGATAATATGTGGAAGCTATACCTCAACCTCAACCTCTCAGATGGATCACTTTGAAGAAAGTAACCCTAGGAAAGACTACAGAAATTTGAGATGGCATAAAGACCCACCTAACTCTGAACATATAATATTGGTAAAAGGTGGTAAAGAAGACCCATAGAAAAGCAGAGAATATACTAATAACATGATTCATAGAACAACATACATGACTACAAGGAAATCTAAAGCCTCAATCCCTATCATTTTGAAGCTGACTCACTTACAGTAGATGGTTCCATTACACCCTAAGTCTTTTAATATGTTTGGCACCATCTTCCAACTGTTTCCCAACAAAAACCAATATGTGTTGATCTTGAATGGAATTTGAATATAGAGAAATAGTACACTCATTTCAAGTAGAACCAACCATACAAAATACAGAAGAGACCTATAACAAGATACAATTGTTATGAGCATTCTAAGCAAGAGAAGTAATATTACAACTTCTGAGTTGTTCTTCAGTAAAGCATGACTAACATGTAGAAGGTGTGTCTCAGAAAAATTCTAAGGAAACTAACATTGTTGATGTTGTGCCCCCTGCAGAACAATCAAATAAAGATACCCCAAAGCAAAATAGAAAGTTGGCCTAACCAATCAGACTAATAGAGATAACAATAGATAAGTAGACTGAGTTGAAAGAGGATAACAATAACTACATACATAACCATGATACCCAAAGTGTCTGAAATATAGAACCACATAGGCATTAACCATTAAGTAGATTTGTGCCTTATATATTTGATTTGTCCTTATATATCAGATTTGGTATAAGTACAAGATATATGGATGGATACCCTAGAAGTTTAATCATGCACATAGGCAGTAACTAAGTGTTAATCAAGCACCTGAATCAAAAGTTAGAACTAGAAAATAATTGGTTGTTGGATGAAGAACCACATAGGCAGTAACTAAGTGTTAATCAAGCACCCGAATCAAAAGCTAGAACTACAATATAAAACTAATATTGAACACAAGAGAGGAAATATAATATTGAATACCTCATTTAAACGACGAGTTCTTGGTGTGAAAGACACCGATGAAGATGTGCTTGGTGTGCTCTGCATTTGAGGATGACTTTGTTGATTATTACCAGAAGTAGGGCACCAACTTTCAAGTGTAGCCTTTAATAAAGTGTACATATTAATATTCTTATGTGTATGAATATTGAAAATAATCTATAGCTGTTATGAGGTACCTGTGGCTGAAAGATTAGTGGATGTCCATTGCCTTGTATGGAAAGCCTACCTACTACATTCTCCCTTGAATTGCCTTGTATGGAAAGCATGCCTACTCCAGTCTCCCTTGAATTGCTTTGTCTAGAAAGTCTGCCTAAGCCATCCCCGCTTGAATTATTTTTCTTGGGAAACATGCCTACATCTGCACCACCACTTGTATTGTCTTGTATGTGAAAAGAACCCACACCTGACCCATTTGTGCCACTTTGCATGTGTAAGACACTTGCAGTAGTTTGATTGGGGTATTCAACTGCACAATCAACATTAATACTGCCATCCTTTAACAAATAGATCAAAAATGTCAAAAAAAAATTATATATTACATTGACATAGACAACTGAATCTAAGTTACCTGTGATTGATTATACCAAGTCATTATTTGGGAGACGGAGTTCTTCAATCCATTTAGTATTTCTTCAAGTTCCTTAAGTTTATCCTGAAATAGAAAACCAATTACAAACATCGATCTAATAGACTAGTTGTAACTAATAGTTCAAGTTTAGTTATAATCCAACATACATCCTTTGCATTGTTTTCCTCAAGAAGCATTTCATACCTTATATGGGAAGCTTTTCCCCTATGTCCTATCTCTTTGTGCCCAATTCCAACACCTCCGATCCTAGCCTTTTTGGAAGGATTTAAAACTTGCAAATAAGCTTCATGTGTTAGATTATCAACACTTCTAGGATCTATTTCTTCTTGGTTTGCTACTTGGTTTTCCACAATATCAGATATTTCAAGATGTAATTAGAAAGCATCATAAAAGGAAATCTTAAATTGAGATATCTGAGCATATGTAGCTTTGTAGACATCATAGGGAAGAAAATATCCATTTTCTAACCACTTGTGGGCTTTTGTCGTAAACTTTTTCCAAAAAATTGTTAAGAGGCACAACGGGTTGATCTTCACTGACCTACACATGATAGATAACATAATAATTGTCCATGTTATATGTTCAACTCCTACTAAGAAAGACAAGTGTCCATTATTAATACCATTTCTGCCCGATAACAACTCCATGGCTTTGATCTTGTGGTATGATCCATTACTTTTTTTGCTCTATTAGCCTTGTTGATCTCGGAAATTTTCTAAACCATAAGAAACATATAATTAGAAAAAGTAGATAGGTATACAAGCAAGTTATATGAAACCATTGTACCTTACACTTCTCGGTTCCCCATTCTTTGACAAGATTTTTAAACGGGTCCATATCTATGGAAGCATTTTTCTCAACTTTCTTCATCATCAATTCTGGTTCAATCTTGTACTTTTCATATTAATCTTTCTTTACATATGCCCTCCACACTGATATCCCTTTGGTAATGTTCTCATCAATGTGATTCCATGCATTAGGGTGACTGCCTAAATCGAAGTATTTCTAAAAACATAGAAAATATTACTTTAGATATAACAATCATACAATTTGTTGGTCTTTTTATGAAAAAGATTACCTCAATAAATGATTTTCTATCTCTAAAAGCTTGTTGTGGTTGTTCATTCCACTTCAAGTCTAGATGCCATATGTGTGGTTTCCTTGCTAGCATATGACAATAACGATTCAATTTGGCACCATTCACCCCAATATCATTTCCTTCATTATCCCATTGGACCTTGTGAAGTGGCTCCCCTTGCTTAGGAAGTAGGCTTTGCTCACTTGCAGGCCCACATCCATACTTCCTATTCTCCTATTCATCCTCAACATTTTCTTCAACTATTACATCATTTTCAATATTGTTGGGCAGTAGAGTAGGTTCATCCTCACAATTTTCTACAATTGTGGAGGGAGGGACAACAGAAGGTTGACTGGGTGTGATGTTACAACTAGATCTAGTGATTCTTCTTCTTATCATCCTTTAACTGACAAGAAAAAAAATTAGATTATTAATTCAGAAATGTTAGTAACAAAAATAATAGCTGCATTTGAAAAACAAATAAATTGCGGAGAATATGAGACACCAACATATGAATATTCAACATTTGAAAAACAAATAAATTGTAGAGTACCTTGGTTTCATATCCCAATAAAGAATAATGATGATTTATAGTGATGTCCTACTTTCTGATTTATGAAACAAGACTAAATAAATTGCAAAGAATATGCCATATAGTAATAGTTTGCCAAAAGAATGCAATACAACATATTCCCCAAATAAATTATCCTGGACTTGCAAAGAAAATAATTTGATGAAAATAGAAAGATTAAT
This sequence comes from Alisma plantago-aquatica, assembly GCA_963693085.1. Lineage (NCBI taxonomy): Eukaryota > Viridiplantae > Streptophyta > Magnoliopsida > Alismatales > Alismataceae > Alisma > Alisma plantago-aquatica. The sequence continues at coordinate 645,323,407 of OY856412.1, forward strand.
GAACTAAACATTAGCCCCATCATGCTCTTTTGTTAGTTCTATCAACAAAAGATCCCTCTGTATCTCTCCTCATCCAAGACACATGATTAGTTACACCACCATCAATAGCTTCAAATTGTAAACCAGTCAAACAATTATCAATAATAGGTACTTCAGAATAATCTTTAGGAGGATTCTTTAGCATTGTGCACCAATCATCAGCATTAGGATCCTTCACATAAAAGCATTGCAATGCTTGAGAAGCCAGGATAAAGGGTTCCTCCTTTTTTTTATCCTTGAAGTTTTGATTTGTGTGAACCCATATTCATCAATTTGCAACCCATTAGAAGTGCTTTCATCATACCAAGGACATCTCAACAACAAAACTTTGATTTTTGGACCATAAGTTAGCTCAATAACCTCCTCTAAGTAGCCATAGTACGTGACTTGAGCATTTATAGGATTTCTATCTCTACCACTTGAATAACTTGAAGTGTCAGCACATAAGTACACTCCACTATTTTTTGTAGTACATGTACTTTCAATGTGTTTTGAACGAAAATGATATCCATTGACAGAAAAACCTTCATAAGACATTCCCTCAGTACAAGGGCCTTGGGATAACCATCTCAACTCCTCGTTGACAACTATGGATATTTGACTACTTTTATCATTATATGCTGCATGTATGTGCGCATTCCCTTGTGTATGTGTATATATATGCATCTGTGTATAATTATAACTATATTTATATGTATAGATATGTATCGATATATACATGTGTATTTGTAATGGTATATCTATCTAAACATATATATATTTTGGTTTCAGAGATATGTAAATCTGTATAGTTATATATGTAAAATTGTATAGTTATATATGTAAATCTGTATAGTATAAAATAGATATTTGTCTATATAGTAATAGTATATTTATATATATCTATTATATATATGTCAATCTATATAGTATAAAATAGAAATATGTCTGTATAGTATATACATGTATGCATATGTAAATCTATATCATAGGAAGCAAATTGCTTAGAATGCTTCCAATGCTTCCAATGCATATGTAAATCTATATCATAGAAAGCAAATATGTATATAAATGTATGCATATGTAAATCTGTATAGTATAAAATAGAAATCTATCTATATAGTAATAGTATATTTATATATATATCTATTATATATATGTCAATCTTTATAGTATAAAATAGAAATTTGTCTGTGTAGTATATACACGTATGCTTCCAATGGATATGTAAATCTGTATAGTACTGCTTCCAATGCTTCGTGGGTATGGAAGCAAATTGTTTACAACAGGGATATCATTCTCAAAATATCGATTTCACTATTGGTAATGGGAACAATATCCTTCTTTGGAGGGATCCGTGGATTAAAAGGAATATTTTCCTGGATGATATTATTGGTCATGACTCAATCCTTAAACTTGGTAAAGGCAAATTTGTTAATTTGAGTTGTCCGTTTGATGAAGGAAACTGGATTAATTCTAAATCTAGAAGAATCAACTCTATTAATGATTCGGTGAAAGAGCTTTGCTCTCTTGATTTTTCTAGGGAGGATACAAGAAATAACTAATATTTACATCTATGTGAGGTATTTGTATTAGTCTTTAATATGTCTTAATTTGACCATTTACTTTTTTTTAGTCCCACACTATATAACAAGGATTAGACCATTTACCTCAGCCTATACAAATAAATGGTATTGTTGTTAATAATATGCAAGAAATTATTATATACTACAAGGTTTTGCATAGTATCATAGAAAAAACCTAAAGATCCATCTCTCCCTTCTTCCCTCCCCATCCCTCCCTCTCCTTGCTACTGCCACCGGCCTCTACATAAGAATATATTCATCTCTAAATTATACCAACTTGCATAACCACACCACATACAACACTGTATGGTCGGGGGATTCAACCTCACTAGAAACACTCTTGATCAAGTCACACCTCATGCTATTCATGCATACTCTCACCACCATGAAGATAGATGGTTTGGTTCATTCATACAAGAAGACCTAGAAGTAGACCACTCCCCAATGAATACTAACTTCACATGGCTGAGGTCACATATGAGCTATACTAGATATATTCCTTTGTTCACAATAGTAGGATGACAAGTTCCCCCTCTCACAAGTTATGACATGTCATAGACCTATGTCTAACCACTTCCCTATATCCCTTCGTAATGAGATTACCTCTTGGGGTCCCAAACCTTTTCATTACAAACTCTTGTAGACCAAGCATCCTTCTTACACTGACTTCATTAAATATCTATAGAACAACCACCCTGATTTAGATGCTCTACAGTTACTACTACACTATAACCTGAAAAACATTAGACATCATTTGACCCAATGAAACAAAATATATTTCGATATTATATAAAACAATGATAGAGATATAAGAAAGATTTCTCTTAGCATAGAGATGAAAATATACTAATTCATCACAATTACTTGCCCAAAGAGCACAATGAGACATATTCCGTAATGATATGATGTGTAAGCAACGTGTCAAGATCAAACAAACTCAATATAGGGATAAAAATACTTACTTATTCTATCTCTGAAAGGCATTTAAATATTTAAATATTGTTTCAGTTACTTCAAGATTTTGCATGATCTCTATTTTTTTTTGTTTCTAGAGTACCTTCATATCCCACATCTGTGTAATATTCTTATCGAAAAATGAACAACAAAATCTCTATTTTATGGGTGTATGACATGATTGATTTCTAATTGTACTTGCAAGAGATGAACATGCATTCTTGTCTTTGTGTATTTTGTATATGTTGTGGTATTTTTATAAAAATAGATCATATAGTACTTGGACATTGATTTATAGGATATTTTACTTAGATTTTTATGTGATTCAGAAACAAATTAGGGAACATATGAATTTGCATGTAAAGAAGAAATATTCTTAGAGGGGCCTAGTTACTACCATCCTTAATGGACTCAAGCAAAAATAGAGGAAGTTTATAAATGCATATCAAGGTGTGACTACATGGGGTACAACATAGAGGGGTCCAAGGAAATCATAAACAATATGGATGCTCTACAAGCGGGTTGAAAATATGAAAGAGGACCGTATGGGAATGTTTCTACCATGGGCGATACTTCTAATTGCAAAGCCCTAAAATCCCTTACAACTAAGCTCGACAAGATTGGCACATATGTATGCCTTTTAAAAGAAAACCATGTTAAGAAAAGCATTAATGTGGTGAGTATAATGAACTATGTTACTTGTGGGAAAGAGGACATAGCTCCAAAAAATACATATACACCCCATAAAGAGGAAGACAACCAAGATGTATCAGTAGAAAACATCTTCTATATCAACTAAAAAGATATTGAATCATTTGTGCTTTTCCTATGGGAACAAGTCTATGGTAGATATCCCCATATTCTAAATTCATCCTAACAATACACACTATAAACCACCTTGCATTGGGAGAGGCAGTGGACCATCTGTTTTACTTTGTAACACTAACTTCCAACACAATAAGAACAAATTCTATAACTAGAGTCGGAACTAGACAAAGATAACTCTTATGCATGACATGTTTTCCTATACAAAATGACGAGTTCAGATTAATGACAAGATGAACAAATGTACTATTAAAAACAACAACATATTACACATGATGCAAGATCAAATGGGAAGCATTACTAGGTGGCTAGGTACATATCTTATCTACAACAACACCTTAAAATGATCAATCGATAACTTAGGAATCTATCTCATCTTATAAAGAACCTAGGTCAAAGAATTCTATCTAAAATAGAAATGGACCCAGGTGGTCAAGAAATTGTTATGATTGCCACTTTAAAGTTAGGAAATGTTCTACAATTGCTTAAGATCAATAAGAGAGTGCCTCAATTTCTAACCATCAACCAAAAAAAATTAAGGTTGAGCAAGTTAAAACCCCTTCTTGTATTCTTGAGAAGACTACATCAAAGAAGCAAGACATGGGAAAGAAGCCATCTCAGAATAAAAGACTATAATCAACTGAAGAAGCTATTGCCAATGATACCCAAAAGATCATAGGATCACTTTTGCATATACATTGATCAAGGCTCGTATGAAGAAATTATATGTGGAATTTATAGAAGTTGTAAAGAAATTGTAGCCCAACATCTCATTTCTTGATTGTAATGAAGAAATGCCAACTTACTCTAAGTTCTTAAAGGACCTTATAAAAATATAAGGCAATGATGTAAGGTAGAAACTTCCAAACTAGCAAAGATGTCAAGTGACTTTGTGTAAACAAAGATTCTTTAACCAAATAGAAGGACCCAAGAGCCTAAACTATCTCATTCAATGTGGGAGGTAATGAATAAAGGAACTATGTTGTTGATTTTAGAGAAAGAATAAGCTTAATGTCATTAACTCTAGTTCAAAGACTAAGTCTGACCGTCATGGTAAAAACTAGTATGAGGATCCATATAGCTGGCCATATACTCACAGGACCAATTGTCACCATTGAATACATTCTTATTATGGTTGGGAGATTCTTTCATACGATAGCAAGTTTAGAAATCCATCTCACATTTTCAGGTAATAGAAAAATGGAAACACCATATGATAGAGTAATACATGGAGAAGTTGATACAACAATTACAACAACAGAAGATAAAATGGTATCCGTGCAAACATATCTACTTCATATAAAATTATCCAACAACTTAGAACAGTAACTAGAACAATATGGGATTTCATCAAACAACTTCAAGGCAATACATCTAATCTGATATAGATGTCTTTGACATTACATCAAATGGGTTCAAGGCATTAATGATTTAAGGAAATAGAAGGACTATGTCATCCTTGAATAGATCTAGAATGTGGAGATGCAATTGATGGAGAAGTGGAACTGAAAGAAGAAAAATTAAATCAATGAAGTCTTGATCAACATCATCCTTTTCCACACGCTACAATGGGTAAGGATAAACTGGAGAAAGAAAGGCCAACAAAGCTGAAATGGTTGCGGAAGTATGAGAAAGAGGGCGGTCAGCCACCAGAGGATACATGTATAGTTCAAGAGCTCCTAGTTCCAGATGGAGAAAGTCACGAGAATGAAGAAGTGGGGAAGGACAAAGAAGAATTGACCTGAGATTGTGTCAGTACCTTCAATTTGTCAGAGATCAACCACAGCGACGTTCCTACTCAAGGCTCGCTTGAGACAATATTGGTTGTAGGCTCACTTCAGTAGCGTTTTGGAGGAATTGACCTGAGGGCATCAGGCTTGTGAGCGAGGGCGTTGGAGTGTCGGCCGAGGGCTTGTGCACAGAGCAACGGAGGGTGGAGAGGGGAGGACCGGCCGGACGCACACGGTGCGAGAGGGAGACGCTCACGGTGTGAGAGGAGAAAGCACAGAGCGATGAAACAATTCTCACACAGAGGAACGAGGGGGGAGGGTTTTTTTATTTACAAATGTTGTGTTTTAGAATGGAGGGAAGGGTTATGAGATGGAGGGAAACATTTGGCATGGTATTTTTCATGAGGTTATTAGTGAGTAATGCATTTGTGAGGGATTACTGTTCACATAAAAGGTCTAAGGATGTTAAAAACACGATTGAGGGATTTGATCCCATATTTTAAGGATGAGCCCTTACAAATAGACATCATTATTCATGATTTTTGGTTCCTCACAAATGTTCTTCAACAAAGGACAAATTTTTTGGGTTGCCAAATTTCAGAATTCCACTCTTTAAATGTGATTGGGTTGACAACAACAAAGTAGTAGTAGTGGATCAATTGGGTTTCACGTTAGTGAACTTTGAAAAAATTGGCGAGAAGGGTGAACCTTTCATATTGGCATCACAGGCGAAACAAGTATTTTATATTGATGATCCTGCAAATGATAAATGGTCAGTTGTTCTTCATGGTAAAAGACAGTTCATTGAAGATCCTATAGATGAAGAAGAGTACTATGATAAGTATGATGACTCCAGTCCATTCTCAGTTGAGTTGTCAACACCACCAAACATTGAAGCTGGGGATCACAATGACTTGTATGTTCGCGGGGATCACAATGAAGGATTGTTAATTTATAAAACATCACAATATTAGAGGCATGAATGTTTATATTTTTTATATGTTTTATTTTTCTGAATGTGAACTTTACAATGTGAATGTGGACTTTACAATGTGAATTACTTTACAATGTGAATGTGAACTTTACAATGTGAATTACTTTATAATGTGAAGGTGAACTTTACAATGTGAACTTTACAATTAGTGTTACTTTACAATGTGAAATTTATAATTTGAATGTGAATTTTCAGATGGTTGAGCATTCCCATGATGATCATGCTGATGATCACCATGAGGGTGAGAACGTGCTTGTGCCGCCTGACAATGTAAGTTTTAAGAATATATCCTTGAGGTTTCTATCTACATGTTCATTTATAATTATATTATGTAAGTGTGTTTTTTATGAAATTTTAGGTTGGTGATGTACCCCCTGAAGAAATTACAACACTTGATGAGCAGTAAAAGAAAGTTGAGAAAGTGAGGGGCATCACAATGACGAACAAGTTAATACAGCAAAGGGGCAATGGACCCAAATTGGTTGTGGATTTCGATCATGCAGGAAATCCATATGGAGTGAACTGCAACTCATTTGTTTCATATCTTGGGGTTCTTACTCACAGCCATTACAGTCCTATCCTAGAATCCTGGCATAAAGTTCCTAAGGGTAAGAAAGACCACATATGGAAGGAACTATGCGTGTGTTATTATTATTTGTAATTATATTTGTATAGATTACTAATTTGCAATTCTATTTAGGATACTAGTTAATAGAAATTCTATTTAATTTGCAGAGCATATTTGATCTAGATGAAAAGTTGCATCGTAAATGTGTGATGCAATGCTCTGGGAGGGACCTAAGGAACTATAGGACCAATCTCACCTAAGATTACATATGCGATATTGATAAGAGGTTCTTGATTGATTTCCAATTCTAGACATTGATCACTATTTCACTAACTCTACACTAATAATTTTTGTTTGTATTCTCTTTAAAAAATAAATTTAGGCAGAAGGAAGCCACAAAGCAATGGAACTACCTGGATGCCAAAGACTGGGAGGCATTTGTTACCCAAAGAAAAACAAATGAATTCAAGGTATTAAGCGCCACTCCCAATTTATGTATTCACCTATTCAAGATTAACCTTTAGTGTTACTAACCAAATCAATGTGCTAACTGACTAGGCCCTCAATGAGGCACAAAGGGCAAGGCATTCACTGAATGTGCATGACCATACAATGGGTCCAAGAGGATATGTAGACATTCGCCAAAGACTACAGGCTGAGTTTGCTCAGCCTACTACTACTCAGGAGACTGTAGAGTCCTCTACTACTACTCCTGCAACTCTACCTCACCATGCTATGTGGATAGCTGGGAGGCATAAAAAGAAGGGAGACATATCGAATCCCGCAACTGCTGAGGCAGCTACAAAAATGGTAAAAATCAACTCTTAGAGCAATCGATCGATATTGATTATTGTTATGTTTAATTACTTACTAATTTTTGTTGATGGTGATTAGTGGGAGTTGCACGAGTAGAGGAAGGAAGGCAAGTTCATCCCTTAGGGCACAAGGGATGAACTGACAGTTGCTCTGGGTAACCTAGAGCATCCTAGACATGTTAGGGGTGCAGGCGCTGGTGTGGGCATCAAAGCGTTCTTTGGGCCATCCCAGCACAAACCTATCCCAAAAGCGGGAATTTCACAAGATGATGTAACCTATTCTCTTATTTTGGAATGTCATTGCAAAAGGGAATTCAATAATCAGAAGCTAGCGTTTCTTTTATCCATGTATAGGTAGATTCATTAATTAATATGAAAGTCAAGGAAGTACTTGATCAGAGACTCCATGAAGCAATTAGCAAGTGGCAGGCATCTCATACTGCCACTCAGACATTACCTATGGTGGGCCACTCTTCTCCTACTGCTCGTACTATGGAGGCTGGGAGTAATCCCAAAGACCCACCACCATTTTTTTTTGAAAATAACTCAATCTCATTAAAAGTAAGCCATACATCATCTACAAGATAGACATCTCTCATCAAGTAACCAAGCAACAATTCCTTTTACGGATAGACATAGCACAAGGCTTAGATTGGGATGTTATAGGTACATTTCTGCACCGTCCACCTCTAGTAGTGGCTGTCTAAAATAGCTATCAGAGATGGAATTCGTCAATCTACAAGAACCTATGAGTACATCGAGCAAGGAGTTTGCATAGCCACTGGCAGAGGTTACCATCATGAAGACAATGAATGATCACCTGAAAAAGAGCTCGACCACAAAGAAACAACACAAACACAACACCAAACAAACATGACTAGAAATACAACTACCAGCAAAGAAACAAAATAAAAAAACTGGCCAAGGAGCCACCCAACAAGCACTAACGGTGCACCAACCAGGAGACCCGAGAAGGAGGTCAAACCCCAACGATGCAAATACAGAGGAAGGATGGCTAATGGGGATACAATGGTGGGGAGTAGAGGGTGCTGGGAACTCCACCACCACTCCCGACCACCACTGTGAGAAGGGGGCAGAAGACCCACACGAAGCACAAACCCAACTTAATCATCCTCTGCCTGAAGCACCAACGGCACCCGAGCTCACCGTCTGCCCAAGAAGGAACCCAAGGAACGAACAAAAAAACACCACCACAAACCAAAAACTAAATAGAGACAAAGGGGAATGAGCAGAAGGAAAAAAAACTACCTACTAACTGACACCACACTCAGGAAAATGAACAAACAACTTGTAGATGCAAGCAAGGTAAACCATCCAGACAGGAGGCCAAGCCCCAACAGGTATAAAAACACAGAGGAAAAGAGGCCCCGAGCAAGTGAAAAGTGGGGGGTAGAAGCACAGGGAACCCCACCACCACTCCCAGCCACTGCGGCGACCCCTCCACCCAACCCAAGTAGTAGCTTGAGAAAGACGAAAGCGGGCAACGGGGTGGGAGCACCAGCCCAAGAGACACCCCCGATTTGACTCCTTTCCCTGTAAAGACACACCTGGGTACCCCAAGCCCATCAACCGACCACAGAGGGAACCTAGACAGACACAGAATAGAACAGAAAAATAGAAAATGAAAGATTGGCGAAGGGGAAAGGAGAGACCAAGACTCCTAGGGAACCGCCAGCCGGAGAACAGGATCTCACGAACCGTCGCCCACGCCCACACACCACCAGAGCGAGCCAGACCCCCGCCCAGACCCACAAAACGCCGTTGCCACTAGCCACAAAGCTGATACGTAGTGTCCCTTAGAAGGGCGGGCGAAGGAGGAGAGAAAGTAGAGATCTCGGCCAAAGATACACACAGATGAAGTCAAGGAAGGAGAGAAGCCCAGGGGGAGAAGGGAAAGTGATGCGCTCCGACAGGAAACCTCCATCCCCCCCTGAGCAGGGTTGGCGGCGGGTGAGCCCTAAATCGCCCTGGCAATCGCGAGAGAGGATCACCTAGGTGGCACCACTAAGCCTGCAAGCTTATCTGACACGTTACCTTCTGATGCTCTATAGACCCACCACCTAGCACATCCTCTGTAAGTATTTTTATGACATAATAGTTAGTCTATTCAAGATGATATGTTTGTGTATATATGCATATAACATTCTGTACGTAAATTTCACTAGTACAGGAATGGTCTGTAGCGTCGGTTTTTTTAAGCCTGCAACGTCACTTTTTAACAGACGCCTAAGTGGTCGTCGCTATAGAATTTGCTCTATAGAGTCGGTTTATTTAACCAAATAAAACCGACCTTACAGAGTAAACACCGATGCAAAAGGTTGTAAAAATTCTGACCTAGGCGAGAAAAAAGGAGCGTGTAAGGTTGGTCATTTAAAAAAAAAACCGACCCTGTAAACGGTCTCGATCGAGAAAATTGTCGACCGAAAGTTTTTCGGTAGATAATTTTCTCGACCGAGAGAGTTTATAGGGTCGGTTTTTTTGAAATAACCGACCCTAAAGATTGAATAAACATTTCAGTGTAACACTTGGTCGAGAAAATTGTCGACCGAAAATATTTCGGTCGACAAACGTGTCGACTGAGGGGTACACTGAAAATGTTTATTCAATCTTTAAGGTCGGTTTTTGTAAATAACCGACCTTATAGTGGACATTTAGAGTCGGTTTTGTACAAAAACTAACGCTAGAAGTTATATTTCGGTCGAAAATTTTCTCGATCGAAGAGGGTACACTGAATTCAATCTTTAGGGTTGGTTATTTAAAAAACCGACACTAGAAGTTATGATTTTTTTTTAATTTCTGCAGAAATTGAAATAGAACAGAAGAACAAGACGATTCATATATTCTGGGAGAGGGGAGCATTGATGCTCGACCATCACCATTCAAAACCACACATTCATAACAAAAATGATTCATAATCACATCATGATTTACAAAATGATAGAGTGTAAGTCTGAGATGATAGATACAAAAGTAAATATGAAAGAGTACTCAAACCACATACATAAATGGAGCCGATATATTTAATCCAATGCTATATCGACTTCATTTATAAAAGACTCTGACCACTCTTCTCAGAATTCATCCAAGTCCACATGTGTATAAGGCTGGGTTGTAAAGATCTGTAACAGAAAATGCACATGCTAATATTTTATAAAATGACTACAATCACTTGTAAATTTATGATGTTATTCTTTATTACCTGACTTATAGTCTGAATGTCATGTGATGCTTGTTTGACAATAGCTTGCATATATTTCATTACATAGTAGCCACAAGCCCAGTCATTATTTTGCATAGGACACTACAAATAACACATTATACTTAATGTTAGTAAACTACTATAAACATCAATTGAGATAATAGTATAAGAGTTGACATATTACAGTTGAAAATTAATACATATAAGAGTAAGCAGTTGTCAAAGTAGCTACCTTGACATTTTTCAAAGTCAATGTCTTTAATTTTGTGGGTATTTGTCCTCCAGCTTCATGAAAAGCCTTTATACCCCTATCCAATTAAACGATAGTTGGTAAAATAGAAATTCTAAATAGAAATATCATGTTGAAGCATTGATTAAATTTATGCTTACTCCATAGCTGGAAATTTCAGTTTCTGACTCCTTGTTATTTTACCCATTGGGTCAAGATAATAAAGAGTCATCAATTTTAGGCCAATCACCACTAATTCCCAATGTCTAGCTCTGAGTAAGAATAAAACAAACATTAAAATAAATAATTTTATTCATTATTAAAATTATATTGAATAATAATACTTACTGGACGTTAAAAGGAATTAGGATAATTTCCTCCCCCTCACTAGCAAAATATTTGAATGCATCAGAGAAGTACTCATTCACATCTTCAATATGTGTCTCCACCTGAATAGTGACCGAAGGAACTAAGAATCCAACATTTTTATATCAAAGTCTATGGCCTCGGTATATAAATGGCTGTGAAACATTAGTAATTATTTTCATATGTAGAAATAAGCTAAAAATGTGTATTGGAATTTTCTATATATATTGATAGATCCTTACCTTATCCATACTTCTATTATCGAATTGTTCAGCCAATCATACCGGAACAACTCTATAATATCATCAAGAAAAATAAAATTCTGAAAGTCCCTCCCAGCTGCATCTTGTGTTAAATTGACCAACATATGTGATCCTGATCTTTGGTTGGCTAAGTATCGACACAAACATTTAGATTTGCTTCCCAATTCGTCAAATGTAGTTTCGGGAATGAAAGATGGCTTGGGCATATGAGGACGACTAGTAGAAGTTTTACTTTTTGGTTTACAAACCTATTAATTAAATTACATACTTATATTACATGAGTTCATATATGCAGTGACATATGAAAACTATGGTAGAAATAAGGTATACCTTGTCATTGATAACCAAGTGTCTAGGCCAACCCACCATAGCACCCTCAGCTTCTTCAACTGTACTATATTCAGGATTAGGTATGGGTAGTGGTTTGTCCCCCATTCCGTCATACACAAGATGGATGGACACACGGCAAATGTCATTAGTAATTTGTTGGCAATGCAATGTACCACCAAGGTTGTACACCTTGCCCACTGCCACAACATTATATTCTGGAACCTCCACTACAAGTTTACAGTTCATACCAACCTAGATTGAAATAATATAAGTTATATAAGAAACTGTAGAACAGATACATGTTACAACTATATATATTATCATATATTTATCATACTAATAACACAACATATAGAACAAAAACTTACTGTAGATTGTTGTGGTGGGTCATCGAGAGTGCTCCCATGACCTTCTACAACTGGAGAATGGGCTTGTACCTCATCACTTGAGAGACGCGTAGTATGAATAGGTTGAGAAGGTTGAGTAGGCTGAACTGAAGACATTATTTCTTTTACTTTTTGCGCTACTAATGCTTCAACATCCTCTTGTGTAAGACCTCCTGCACGACCTCTTTTAGATTGCGAAGGGCCAAAATAAGACTTGAATCCTATGCCAACTCCTAATCCCCTAACACGGCTAGGATGCTCCTTCATACCAAGAGCAACTGCTAGTTCATCCATGTAGCCAGTTGGGATGAACTTTCCTTCCTTCCTTTGCTCGTGGAGATCAATCTATTCATAGTTAATAAAAATATTAAATCACAATATCAATTAGATATAAATAAATCTAAGTTTCTGGGAGTTACTCTTTACTTAGTTGGGATAAACCTACCATCTTTTGTGCCACCTCCTTAGTTGCAGGGTTGACAATTTCACCGACTCGATTCTTTCTAGCATCAATCCATGTCAAGTGTCGGGGTGGTCGCTCAACTTGAGTTGTACTAGATTCTTCTCCAAAAGATGATTGCTTCTCTTGTAGTTGGCGGCGGAAGGCATAACCACCGGGCCCCAAGAAATGGTCATGCACATTTTTAGCCCATCTTTCCTTTTGAGCCTGGTGAATAGCCTGATCATTTAAAATGAGGTATTGCAATTTACACTTGGCAAACATGTATAAAAAAATTCACCTCCTTAATTGTATAAAATTAAATATTCATATAATACATCACAATCTTTATTACCTCAAACTCTTCCGATCTCCTAGCTGCAACAAATCTTTCCCACAGCTCAAGATCTATAAAAATATATACATTTGTAGCTTTCTTCTTTTGTTTAGGATTATTTATAAATTTCCTTACAAGATATGTCTTAAAACCCCTCCATCGTACACCACAACGTTGTAGCACTCTTTTCTTGTGATCTTTTTCATTTAGATGAAAAACACCCTATACATACAAAAGAAGCAATTAGTAATGTTGTTTTGAAAAGGAATTAATTCCAAGCAAACTAAATTAGAATCAATAGATAAAAAACATATTAAAATAATATCACTTCCACTCACAAATATATCTTTCCATAAGAGGTCTTTTTGGGCATTAGGAACATCATGCCAATTTTCTATATCTATTGCCACCTTACTGCGTGCGGTCGCTCCTACATAATGCTTGAAAGCACTAGCATGTTCCCCAACAGGTGCTCCTATGATATCAAACTGGATTGGCAATTTATCCCATTTAGCCCTGAGCTCCTGCAACCTACGCATCAATGTAGGACCTCTACTTTTCTTAGCATCACCACTACCATCCTCATGGTGCTCATGCTTAGAATGTTCATCTTCACTCGCCATTTTAGAACCTGCAAGTATACATGATAAAAAAATAAGTGATAATAAAAGCACAAGTGATAAGGTATACATGATAATAAAATAAATAATTCAAAGAATACATGCCTTTAGTATTGGTTGAGTTGTTAGTCAAGGAAAATTCCTTCAGGATGGTCTTGACGTTTATAATATTCATCGGTGTTATCTTCAACATTTAGACTTGGCAAACCAACTGAGAATGGACTGGAATCGTCATACTTTTCGTAGTATTCTTCTTCATTTATAGGATCTACAGTAAACTATCTTTTTCCATTAAGAACGACAGACCAATTTTTATTTGCAGGCTCATCAATATAGAATACTTGTTTTGCTTGGTCTGCCATGATGAATGGCTCATCTTTGAAACCAATCTTTTCAAAATTCACCAATTTGAAACCCAACTCATCCACTAAAACTCCTTTGTTGTTGTCAACCCAATTACACCTAAATATAGGAACTCGAAAATTTGTATAGTCCATTTCCCATATGTCCTCAATGATGTCGTAATATGACATCTCATCTTTGTGTGGAATTTTATTTTTGGAACTAGAAAAATACAATGAACAAGCTTTAATAGTGACACCACTATTTTGAACTACAATACTTTCATCTTGACGCTTTGTGTAGTATGAAAATCCATTAATTTCATAACCTTCATATGACATGACATCCATTTTTGGCTTAAAGACGAGCCATTTTATGTTCTCAGCAACATTATTTGGTGATTCAGATAGTTGATTAAATACTTTCTCTTCAAACCACCTAATAATGTTCGATTATGCTCTCTTACAAGCCACATTGAACTGGATCACAAATGATTTCTCTTGATAAGATCATTGTGTTCTGTGATGTAGCTACTAACTTCATCGATGTTGTGTAAAATATACAAATGTTCTTGTTCCCACAACTCACGATTGATTCCTTTCACTCGTCCTCCCAGAGTTCCTTTGCCATAATAAGATCCAGTGTGATGGGAATTTTTTTGATCGCTACAAGTTTCATTGCAATTCAAAAAATCATTACAAAACTCCATCACCTCCCTAACCACGTAACCCTCAACAATACTCCCTTCAGGACGATAACGATTCCGAACATCACCTTTAAAAACACTCATGTAGTGTTCAAATGGATACTTCTAGTGTAAGAAAATTGGACCCAACATTTTCACCTCCCTTGTAATATGTACTACAAGATGAACCATGATATCAAAAAATGAAGGAGGAAAGTACATTTCAAGCTGACACATGGTAACAATTACATCATTCTGTAATTTATCGAGAGTATCAGGATGTATCACTTTGTTGCATATTTCATTGAAAAAGAAACAAAGTCTTGTGATTGCAAACCTTACATGCTTTGGCAATATAGATCGAATAGCCACACGTAAAATTTGTTGCATTAAGGTGTGACAATCGTGAGATTTGAGACCTATCAGTTTCAGATCCTTCATTGATACCAATCTACGAATATTAGAAGAGTATACTTGTGGAACCTTAATATTATACAAGCACGCACATAAAGTCTTTTTTTCTTTCTTTGACAAAGTGTAACAAGCCGGTGGCAACTATGTGCGGCGACCCTTGATCTCCACTGATAATTCTTTTCTAATACCCATTAATTCTAAATCTTTTCTAGATTTGATGCAATCTTTAGTCTTTCCTGGTATGTTCAATAGTGTACCGATGATGCTATCACAAATATTTTTTTCAACATGCATGACGTCAATGTAGTGTCTAATTGCCAAAGATCTCCAATAAGGAAGATCCCAGAATATTGACCTCTTCTTGTATAGAGATGTGTCACATGCGAGTGTATGACTACTTGAACTCTTTCCAAATTCATTAACAATATGTTTCACCCTATCATATACAACATTTCCTGGTATAGGTTTAGGAGCACTTCGTTCCTCAGTTGACCCATTAAAGGTTTTGTGTTGCCTTCGATAAGGATGCACTGGTGAGAGAAATCTTTGATGACCAAGATATACGATTTTACCACCATGTTTCAGTCTGATTGAATCAATATTTTCCTCACAAACAGGACATGCTTTGTATACTTTTATGCTATATCCAGACAAATTTCCCTAAGCTGGAAAGTCATTAATCCTGCAAAATAACATAGCACGCAAACTAAAGATCTCTTTACGTGAAGCATCATATGTCATAATACCTTCTTCCCATAGTTTCATTAGGTCATCAATTAGAGGTTGAAGGTAAACATCAATATCATTTCCAGGTTGCTTGGGCCCTGATATCAATATTGACAGCATCACATACTTATTTTTCATACACAACCAACGAGGAAGATTGTATATAACAATCATAACAGGCCACGTGCTATGTTGGCTGCTTAATGTACCATAGGGATTCATTCCATCTGTACAGAGTCCAAGTCTTTGGTTTCTTGGTTCTTTACCAAATTGAGGGTATAATAAATCAATTTTCTTCCATTTTGGTGAATCAGATGCATGTCGTAGGATGCCATCATCATTGACCTTTAACTCCCCATGCCAAGATAAATTTTGTGCATCTTCTGTATTAGCAAATAAGCATTGAAATCGTGGTATTATTGGTAGATACCACATCACCTTGGCAGGAGAGCCATTTTTAGCCTTAGCTGAATTTGTAGTCTTATACCTTGACGCACCACATTTTGGACAATTTATCAAATTACTATAGTCCTTCTGAAATAACACACAATCATTTGGCCATGCATGAATCTTCTTAGCCTCCATTCCCATTGGGCACATTATTTTCTTTGCTTTATATGTTGAAGTCAAAAGTTCATTGCCTTCAGGAAGAATTTCCTTTAACAAAGACAACAGTGAAGTGAAACTCTTATCACTCCACCGGTTTTGAGCTTTAAGAGTATATAATCGCATCACATCACTCAACCTCATGAACTTAGTACAACCCTTATATAATGGGTTTTCAACATCATGCACAATGTTTGCAAATAAAGAAGATGGATCAATGACATTGTCCCGACAACTACGTAGCATCTCATCAACCATATCATCATGAATCTGGTCAACTTGAATCGTTTCATCATTAACATTATCATCATTATCTATATCTTCTATGCCACAACTATTAGTATCGACATTTTCTGATCCATAATACAATTTCTCCCCATGCCAATACCATTCATTATAACCTTGTATGATCCCATTGCATATGACATGCTTCTTAATTTCCTCACCAGTATGAACTTTCAAATTGTTACAACAATTTCTACATGGACAATATAGCCTATATGTAGGTAGTTTTCTACGTTCCTCAGCAAATCTGATAAATTCATCAAGACCTTTGGCAAACTCTGGACTACAACGGTTCTTGGTAGACATCCAACTTCGATCCATTTTCTATGTCACATTAAAATTAATTATAAAACTAACAGTTTAATATTGATACTATAATAATATGTAAGTTTTTATTGATAGGAAGTTAATTACTTATATACTAAAGTGTACCACCTATCCCATTTTTAGATATTTAATCTCACTAGTAACTGTATAATGTATGTTTAGTTTTGAAGAAAATTTCAGAAGCATTTCCCCTAAGTTCTCCAAGTACACCGATGTAAATGGAAAATAACCACTCACATATGTACCCAAAGAACAAATATAGAAATCCTACTGAAATAATCTACAACACTAAACATACATTATACAGGTACATCCTAAGTGAGATTTAAATATCCAAAAACAGTCCCAAACTGGGGACTATCCAAAGTTTACTCCTAATGAGTAAATTTTGAACGGGTTTCTAAGTTAATATATAAATGCATTATTTTCATATTTATATATTAAGTTAAACATCATGCATCAACCCTAAAGTGTCAATCTAGGAGTACACATGTCTAATCTAGTATTAATTTCTAAAATTTATATAATGATTACATATGAAAAAAGACATGTTTTTATTATTGGGTTATCAAATCATATAAAATGAAAAATACTTGTACAAATTTGCAAAGTAAGGTTGTTTCCAACAGTCCAAAGATTGAAATCATTATAATATTCAGAACTATTTGTGAACATTACAACAAATATGATTAAAACATTTATAGCTCCCACATAAATAAGGAGCAGGTCCACTCTCGGTCGACAATTAGTCGACCGAGAGCGCACCTGCGCGTAGCATCCAGGTCCACTCTCTGTCGACAAATTTGTCGACCGAGAGTGGACCTGGACGTTGTGCGCAGGTGGGCTCTCGGTCGACTAATTGTCGACCGAGATGCACCTGGACGCAGCAATGGCGGAGGGCGGGAATGAAGGAAGGCGGGAACGAAGGAACGAAGGAAGCGGCGAACTTACATGGAAATGGCAGAGACCTTCGTGGAGGATGAGACGACCTTCATGGAGAGGCGGCGACCTTCGTGGAAGAGTGGAGAGACGGTGACGACGAGCTCTTTTCGCAGAGAGGAGGCAAAACTTTGGCGGCGCGGAGAGGTGGCAACGTCTTCACGTACGGACACCACGATCCTCTTGGTAGCACTGAGAGGTGGCACAGGCTTCACGGCAATGGCTTCATGGAGAGAAGGCAAGGCATTCACGGCGGAATGACATAGGTAAAAGCAAGGGTTCACGGCGCCGTGGGAGAGAGAATAAAACAGAGAAAAGGGTTTCGCGGGAGGAAGAAAGACTAAAGTGTTGGCTTTTTCATGGAGAGAAAGACCTGTAGCATCGGTTAACATGAAAAAACTGACGCTAAAGATAAACGTTGCCCGTGTCGAGTTGTTTAAAAACACTCAAACGCATTCTCGATCGACAAATTTGTCGACCGAAAAGACCTCTAGGGTCGGTTATAAGGAAAAAACCGATGCTACAAGTGCTTATACGAAGGAAATCTGGCCCCTTTCGGTCGATGATTTGTCAACCGAGCGGGTTGTTTAAAAACACTCAAACTCATTCTCGGTCGACCAAAAAGACCTCTAGGGTCAGTTATAAGGAAAAAACCGACGCTACGAGTGCTTATACGAAGGAAATCTGGCCCCGTTCGATCGACAGATTGTCGACCGAGCGGGTTGTTTAAAAACACTCAAACGCATTCTCGGTCAATGAATTTGTCGACCGAAAAGACCTCTAGGGTCAGTTATAAGGAAAAAATCGACGCTACAAGTTCTTATACGAAGGAAATTTGGCCCCTTTCGGTCGATGATTTGTCGACCGAGAAGGAGCAAGATTTCCTTCGTATAAGCACCTCTAGGGTCGATTGTTTTCTTATAACATGTGCTTATACATGTGTGAAAAACTAAACTGGATCCTAAGTTTATCTCGGTCGACAATATTGTCGACCGAAGAGGACTTTAGGGTCAGTTATAAAGAAAAAATCGACCCTAGAGGTGCTTCTAAGAAGGAAATCTGGCTCCTTTCGGTCGACGAATTTGTCGACCGATATCTATCGGTCGACAACTTCATCGACTGAGAAGGATCCAGAGCTGAAATTTGGCTCCTTCTAGGTCGATGAATTTGTTGAACGAATGGTTGTCGGTCGACAAATTCGTCGACCGAGGATGCGTGAACTAAACTGGATCAAAAATTCATGTCGATCGACAAATTGGTCGACCGAGGAGTGTTTTAGGGACGGTTATAAGGAAAAAACAGACCCTAGAGATGCTTATACACGTGAAATCTGACTCTTTCTCAGTCGACAAATTCGTCGACCGAGGGAGATCTAAGGTGCTTACACAACCCTAATAATGATGTTATGTGAAACCCTAATACATGGTGATGTCGTATGAAACCCTAATATGGAATAATGTTATGTGAAACCCTAATATGGGATGATGTTATGTGAAACCCTAATATGGGAATGTTATGTGAAACCCTAATATAGGGTGATGTTGTGTAAAAACCCTAATATGGGATAATGGTATGTGAAATTTCAATATGGGATTATGATGTGAAACCCTAATTGATAAAGATGGGAAACTCTAACCCTAATGAGGGAATAGTGATGTTATTTTTGTATTGCATGATGTTGATATGAAATTGTTATGGTTGTTATGAAATTGAGATGCTTGTGTAACAAATATCCTGAATACCTTGGTCAGATGACCTGAAGGTAATAGTTACCTGATAAGTGATAACCATGTTTAGTGATGAACTAAGGGTTTGAATACCCAGATCCAACAAATGTGATGATGGTGGTATTGAGGGATGTGAATTCCCAACAATGTGACAAAAGATTGAGATCCCAATGCTTTATAATGTTTTGAAAAGTACTAAACTCGATCCAAAATTTCTATCGGTCGACAATATTGTCGACCGAGGAGCCCTTTAGGGTCGGTTACAAGGAAAAACAGACCCTAGAGGTGCTTATACACGTGAAATCGGGCTCCTTCTCGGTCAACAATTTGTCAACCGACAGCTTATCTGTCAACAAATTCTTCGACCGAGAAGAGCTCTAGAGGTTCTTATATACGTGAAATCTGGCTCTTATTCGGTCGACAAATTTGTCGACCGAGGAGACCTTAAGGGTCGGTTATAAGAGAAAAACCGACCCTAGAGGTGCTTATACACGTTAAATTTGGCTCTTATTCGGTCGACGAATTTGTCGAACGAGGTGCCTTAGAGGTGCTTATAACCGACCCTAGAGGTGCTTATACATAAACTGGATCCTAAGTCCTCCTCAGTCGACAATATTGTCGACCGAGAGTGTCTCGGTCGACAATATTTTTGACTGAGATTAACCCTGTTTCAATGTTTTAAATTAAGTACCAAGTGTGTGTATGAGTGTGCGGTTGTGACACTATTGTAGGGGATGACCTATCTAAGTGTTGTAAATGGCTAGGTAAGATATAACACTTGATTTACATGATATATAAGTACTTGTACAAGATTTTACATGATATCCAATATAATAATTTTGTATGACTCTTTAGTTCTCCCCCTTAATTTTATGCTATGCTCCCCCTTAAAGAGATATTTCATTTTAAAACCAAGTGATGCTTTGTCAAATTTATCCATAATTTATTTTTCAATCATTTGAAATAACAATATTCTTATATAACATGTATATATCCAACTGAAGCCATGGAAAACAATTTTATCCATAAAAATTTAATGCCCATACACTTTATAAGATGAAGCATGACATACTTGCTTTATAAAAAGATATCCATTACAACCATTACAAAGATATCTCATAATCTCACTGAAAAGACTGAAGCATTACATCAATGTCTGGGTCTTTTTCAAAAAGGGCTCAGCTCCATAATATTTGACCAGTGTCTGCCACTCCAAGGCACCTATCTTGGTTAAGGAATAAGCCTCCAAGAAGGTGGGAACACGATCAAAGTGAAAGTGGGAAGCAATGTCTTGAAGTTGAATTGAGGAAAACTGAGTATGTGTGAGATCAGGAGATGGTGGAGGTGGAATTTGATAGTAGTTGTAGGAAGGATTGTATGGATTTATCATGCCAGGATTATGGGAATAGGGATATTCATCAGGTTGGTTAGGAGAGAGAGTTTGCATCCTTTGGTTTAAATAAGTCATGGCATGGTGATTATAATCCAATTGCCTACTTAGGTGATATTGGGATCCATCAATGTATGTCAAGGTGTTTGTAATAGGATCATGGGGTAGGTTGGTAGGAGGAGGTGGTGGCGGTATGTCTTGGGTGGATGTATCCCCTTCAGTCCTAGCCCTTTTGTGGCCAAAGTTGATTCCCATCTTTTCCACCGTATTTTTACTTATCTTTTGGGGTTTTCTATCCCATGTGTAACCTAAGTCGTCCTCAATATTCTTCTTAAGAAAATGTTGAGTGATTTGGCATACAAAGTCAGCATAAGGTGGATTGCCAGAAAACTCAAGCATATTCTTAAGGATGATACGAATAAAGTTTATGGGAATACCTTTGAGAATGGCATAGATAAGGTACATACGAAAGGTGGGTACTTCATATTTGTTTACTCTAGGATGGATATTGGTGGCTACAATGAGATTTATGTTCCTAGCTTCAGGTTTTAAATTTATGGCATAATAGATACCCCTATCTTCATGGCAAGTCGTATTTGATTGAAAGATGGCTCTTTTGACATCACTAAGGCTTGTTGTAGTGTCATCTTGGGAGAGTTTGTTGAGTGGATTTCCTGTGGTGAGATCAAGAAAATCTTTATATTCTTCTATGTCTATGTCAAGCATATCAAGAATACCCTCCTCAGTAAAATGGAATCCATACCCACCAACCATAGAGGAGAAGGAATCATGGTCAGGATGTGGGGTTAAATTGGCATAGAATTCATTAACTACTTTGGAGGAGTAGGAATGGAAGGAGGGGATCAGAAAATCAGTCAAATGTTGCACCTCAAAGAGTTCCTCCAAATCGACAATGTTGCGGAAGTCTATGACGTTGACTGGCCGTCGTAGAAGAGGAGTTCTTGAGGAGAGCCTGAGGTAGCGGTCTCCTACAGCTGTGTCATTGAAGGGGATGTCGTTGATGATTGGCAGCACTGGAGAGACCGTCCTTCCTTTCCTGGCTGCAACTTGCTTCTTTCCATGCGTTGATGAGGAAGCCATCTCATTGCTTTGAAATGGAGAAGTAGCAAGCAAGACTTGGATGTAGAGAAGCTAAATATTTTCACAAGAATACACTAGAGAGGAGCTAGAGAAGTGAGAATGTGAAGGTGTGAAGAAATGGATCATTTTGGGTGCTATTTATCACAAAACAGAGCCCATTTCAGTCGACAATTTGTCAACCGATGCCCGCAACGGTCATTTCTCTAGACGCTCCTCCCGGTCGGCCAACGGTCAATCGAAAACTAGCCGTTATGATTTTTTTTTTATTTTTTTAAGTCATTAAATTTATATTTTAATTAGAATATTGCCTTTTTAATTCATACAAATGGAGGTTCACAGGGTTGGCCTCGGTCGAACATTTTGTCGACCGATGTTGTCTCGGTTGAACAATTCGTCGACCGAGAATATAAGTACCTCTAGGGTCGGTTATACATGTGTGAAATACTAAACTAGATCCTAAGTTTATCTCGGTCGACAATATTGTCGACTGAAAATCCCTCTAGGGTCGGTTATAAAAAAACACCGACACTACATGAGCTTATACGAATGAATCTGGATCCATCTTGGTCGGCAAATTCGTCGACCGAGAAGGAGCAAGATTTCCTTCGTATAAGCACCTCTAGGGTCGATTTTTCCCTTATAACTGACCCTAAAGTCCTCCTCAGTCGACAATATTGTCGACCGAAATAAACTTAGGATCCAGTTTAGTTTTTCACAAGCGTGAACTAAATTGGAACCAAAATTCATCTCGGTCGACAATATTGTCGACCGAGGAGGACTTTAGGGTCGGTTATAAGGAAAAAAGCGACCCTAAAGGTACTTATACGAAGGAAATTTGGCTGTTTCTCGGTCAACAAATTTGTCGACCGAGAAAAGCTCTAGGGTCAGTTAAAAGTACAAATCCAACGCTAGAGGTGCTTATACAGATCCAGAATTGATATCGGTCGACGAATTTGTCGATCGAGGAGCCCTTTAGGGTCAGTTTTAAAGGAAAAAACGACATTAGAGGTGATGAACCGAAGAGGACTTTAGGGTCGGTTATAAGTAAAAAACCGACCCCAAAGGTGCTTGTATACGTGAAATGTAGCTTTTATTTGGTCGACGAATTTGTCGACCGAGTAGCCCTTTAGGGTCGGTTATAAGGAAAAACCAACGCTATAGATCGAGGTGCAAAGCCAAAATCAAGCAAATTGTTGCCGCAGGAAACTTGTAATTGACTTTCGAATCCAATTGTCTATAAGGTCGCTTATTTTATAAAAACTGACGCTATAGAGATGCACTACAAGGTCGTTTATTTTAAGAAAAAGTGACCCAAGTGGTCTTAAGTGGTGCCCGCATTTTTATAGACATATAAGGTCAGTTATTTGAAAAACCGACCCTGTAGAGATACACTACAAGGTCGGTTTTTTTAAGAAAACCGACCCAATAGGTCTTAAGTGGTGCCCACATTTTTTTAGAAATATAAGGTCGGTTATTTGGAAAACCGACCCTATAGAGTTACACTACAAGGTCGGTTATTTTAAGAAAACCGACCCAAGAGGTCTTAAGTGGTGCCCGTGTTTTTTTTAGACATATACGGTCGGTTATTTGGAAAAACTGACCCTACAGGTAGTGATGTTATAACCCATTTCTGTACTAGTGTTTGTAGGGGTTGAAGCCATGCTGACTAAAAGGTCAAGAATATATCGTTGCAGAGGCGTCGGCTTACGCACCCCTTAAAGGGTGCATGTTTCATGGGTATCCAGTACCAGATGGTGTGGTACGTGTGAGCCTGATACATGTACTCCCTGACTGGATGCATCTTACACTGCCTCATGCACACCCAGATGCTGAAAGACTTGGTGAGGCAGTAGGTACAGTGATACTGTAGCCCGAAGCAGATGTCCTCTATACTGATATTGTATGATAAATTTCTATTACTTTAATTTGTTAGTGTGTGTGTATGAGTCAATTGATCTGAAATTATATATACAGGTAAAAAAGACGAGACCCGCTACATCTCAACCTCCACCTCCTCAACTACCAAGTTGGCTTCCAAGGGACCTACACACCTCGATAGGTCCTAATTGTAGGGGTGTGGCAGAATGGATCGACGAACATGATGCAAATTGCCCTATAATTGTTACTATTCCGGAGGATGCTGTAGGTAAATCATACGATAACAATCTATTCATACATGTTTAGCATACGTATTAATGCATACGTAATACAAGTTATGCATACATACATATTAATGCATAGGTATAAATGGAAGTCAATCATACGAAAACAAGATATTTATACAAGATATTTTGGAGTTGTTTCGTTATGATTGGTTGAACACATATATGATAGAGGTGTGGATATGGTGAGATCTTGTTTATACATATGTATACCTTGTTTTATATACGGTGATCTGGTTTCTTATATATTAATGCATACATAATACATGTTTTGCAGCCACTTACACAAGATATGTATAGATTTTGGGTTTTCCCATGTGGGATTTTTGGTTCCATCTTTGATTAGTCTTGTAGATGCAAACCCATATTCAGTTACTTCATATTGTTGTGATGCTTTTCAATATTTTGGTAAAAATAATAAGATGGTGATAATAGCTCCATTCAATGTCGAGTAAGTTTACTTTGCTTATAATTTGGACTTAAGCAAATTACATATTTATTGTGGAATTTGAGATATTAATTTTCTACTTTCTTACATGTAGTGGTAAGCATTGGGAGTTACTAGTTATTGTCCCCAAGACATTCACTGTCTATTATCTAGATGCTGCGGGGAATGAGTTGGATACATTATATGGACATGCAATTAAAAGGCCATTATTCTCCTGAGAAATATTTCATGTTTTTATATATGTTAACATATATTACTACATTACTATTTAATTATGTAATTTAATGGGTTACATTAACATATGTAGGGCATCATAAGAGTACAAAAAAGATAGAGGAAAGTTCCCCAAGAAAAAGAATTTGTCACTAATTTGGGAGAATGTGAAAGTAATTTCCTGACTCCAATGTATATATTATTTATGTGAACTGTGCTTATTTTTGTATTTTTGAATATTTTGTATGTTTCAATTTATAGTGTGCTACACAAGACAATGGTTGGGAATGTGCCTACTATGTGATGCTATTTAGGGACCTAATCATCAAACATGCCGTAATGGAAATCGATAAGATACAACATGTATTATACATAGTCTCATTAGATAATATGAAATATATCAATCTTATTATATATTATTAATTATATATATACGTCATTCTCTTTGCAGGTCTTTAAAATTGCTGATTTCAGCACAGGTGGAAAGTGTTTCCATGTACATGCTCCTTATACGAGAGATGAATTAGATGTTGTAAAAGAACAATGGGAAAAAGCCCTACAAAGAGTGGAACTTTTTAGATGTTATTTTATTGACAATGATGACAATGATGAATAAAGAATAACTTTGTTCTCATACTTATTTTTGTGTGAATGTGAATGAATTTGTATGAATTGTCATATGTGTGTGAAGATGATCAATGCATAATTGTTTCTACATGTGTCTGAATGTGAAAAGAGATGAAATGAATGGAACTACAGATTGCTACTGGTTTCTACATGTGTGTGATGAAAAAATAATATGAATTAAATGTGCTTATACATGTCTGTGAATCACATATATATAATATTGTCCATCTTGTTAATTTTGCAGGTTTGTGGCCTATTGTTGGCTGATATCAATGGATGTTGTAAACATGTAGTTCAGAACTGAACTGCTGGTTCTCATCCTGTTGACCAGCAATACAGCAGGCCTGCAAACTGATAAGAAAAAAAATCAAAATATAGGTGTCGGTTATTTTAACAAAACCGACACCTAAGACATACGATGGTGGTTTTTGACCTAAAACCGACGTCTATGTGACCAGGTGACACGGCCATGCTGGGAAGCATGGCCGTGCTGGTAGGAAGGGGATATGGCGTCGGTTATTAGCACAAAACTGACATCGGTTCATATGATATGGCGTCAGTTATATATAAAACCCGACGCCCATAGGCCTTTTCTAGCACGTTGTTCGGTGGCGGGAAGCATTTTGACGTCGGTTATTTGAACAAAACTGACACCTAAGACATACGGCGGCGGTTAGTGACATAAAATCGACGTCTATGTGACCAGGTACCACGACCGTTCTAGGAAGCACAGTCGTGGTGGCAGGCATGGGATATGATTATATGGCATCAGTTATATTTAAAACTGACGCCCATAGCCCCTTTGCTAGCACATTTTTCGATGGCAGGAAGCATTTTGACATTGGTTCTTTTAATAACCGATGTCTATAACAATTCTATAGTGTCGGTTTTAGTAAAAAAATGACGCATGTAGTCCTTTTACTGGCGCATTTTCAGTGGCGGGAAGCGTTTTGCCGTCGGTTGGGAACCGACGCCGAAGGGGTGCACCTTTAGCGGCACCCACTTGGGTGTCACTGGGAAACCAACACTAAAAGCCCTTAATTAATCGACGCGAAAGGCCTATTCTGTAGTAGTGACTCTTCATCATCTTTGATCAACTCTAGGGAAAACATATCACTTAAAGGTAAGGCAAGTATTCTAACTAGGGAGACAAATTTGAAATAGTCAGATGTCAACTACCATGGGCTCTAATACCATGTTGTAAGTAGGTGGGATCGCCCCCTTACTAAAAGTTTTAAGAATAAAACATCCCTTAAAAACACACTCAAATGTATGTTGCAATAGGTATAAATTTTCCAAAAAAAATTTATTGTATGCAAGAGACCAAAGTGTAGCAGTAGAATAAAAATAATGACTATATTTAATTTTCACAAAAGATTACAGAAGAACACCATAATCTCCCACAAAGGGTTTGCATGTATGATACACCATAAGGATCTGAGTAGAGGGAAATCTAAACCATAACAACTTTGTCTCCAAGCTTTAATCACCTTAATCTAGTCCAAAACTTCATGCCTTATCATCCACATCCGTCACCTAGGGTTGGAAGCATACCCCAGCAAGAAAAAAAATAGATGGCATCAGTAAAGGTTGGTATGTGCATACTAAATAGGAAATTGAGATATATATGGAATTAAGGACAACAAAGTGTAAAGGCTTCCCATGAAAAAGATATGGTCAACCCATGTGGGAATCAATAGAAATGATTTGCAATAACAAAAGAGATATTTGCCAAAATTAAAACAATAAAGTTGTTCCATACTAGCACATGTAAAGAAAGTAGGGCACACACCCCTACAATCATCATCAAACTACATGCATGTGAGACAAGCATAACACTAGAATATTATAAAGACAAATGTGGCCAAGAATCACACATCTTGAATCTGGTGAGACATGGGACAAGAATCACACATCTTGAACTTTGTGAGACATGGGCAAAGAATCCCACATCCTACTATGGCATGGGGAATTACACATCCACCATCCAAATATATATAACATGGTCTTGGAATCACACATCCTGCCCTGGCATGGGGAATCACACATCCACCATCCAAAATATCACAATGTTGCCATAAATCACAACGAGACAAAACCAATGCAATTATACTACTATAGTGGTATTGAATCACATAACATGTAAAATGTAGATGCAAGTAGAAAGTATAGTCAGATTACATAAAGTAGTCACTGCAAAAGTGACCAACATATGCATCCACCTCCCAAGTGGGAAAAAGACATCACATGTCCACAAATAAACATCGACATCATAGCGGGCACATATCATCAAAAGTCCAACATGCACCGAGGCATAAGATAAGAGTCAAAAGAATATCCAAGGTTACCACAAACAAGACAGTTCAAAAGAACCATGATATCAAAACATAAGAGAAATATGTATAATCTATTGTCCATAGGACCAAGAGAATGAATAAGCATAGGAAAATTTCTCAACATAGAAGAATAGGGGATACATCATACCTCAACTTCAAAGTCTAAACAGTCCAAGTCAATCCTCGATCCAAGACTAGGCATCTAAAGAACCTCTAGGGAAGGTGAACAAGTCCAATAAGTAAGGTTCCCAAGCTTAGAGAGGCTAGTTTCTCCAACAAAGCTCCTATCTCGAGAAAGAAGTACCTTCTCCAATTTAGAGGTGAAAAACCCTAACAAAAGAACATGGAGATGAGGTGTTTATGGGTTCTAGGTAGGGTTTCACCATTGAAGGCCATGGTTATGACCTGGAAGAAGGTGGAAGGATGACTAACAACATGAAAATAGGGATGGAAAGGCGGGTACTTACCAGTTTTGGTCGAAATAACCAAGGAGGAGCTTTAAAAACCCTAAATAGAGCAAATTTGGAACCCTAAGAACCTTCTTCACCAAGGTAGGCACCTCCCTTTACCTTGGGATAGAACCTTCTGGGATAAATTGAGTATGAATTCTCTAAGATAGTGGAAATAAAGGAGAGAAAGATTTTTCGAATTGGGAGTTGGGAAGGGGTAGATAAGGCTATATAAAGAAAGAGGTCATTAAGACCATCATATTATTCCCTATAAGATCATCATTATCTTTCCATGCCTTATAATAAGGCTCAACAACATCACTTACATATAATGCCCCAGATCAGCACAATATTGCATTAATGAGCTAGGAGATATTCATAAACAATCATAGTAGGGATATATTAACATTAAGAACATTACTTTATTTCATCAACATGCAAGGAATCTAAATATGATTAACACTCATCATATTCATAATGCACATGTTAAGCATAAGAAACTATCTACCATGTGGCTATGATACCCACCAATTAACACATTAAGGTTATGATCATGTTAAGGAGGGTATTCCACCATCATTCCATCATATAAGAATGTTAAACATAAATACTCATATTTATCGATTTGCATTAGAGTTAGGTTCAACATGATAAATTATATCAATGTTACTAATCAACACTTATACCCAAACCCTAACTCACAACATCCCCATTGGATCATGGATGCATAAGGTGAAGCATCACCATCACATTCCTTACAATTCTAAAGTATGAACCCACACATTAATCATGGTGTAACCATCAGGTTATAGCATACTAGGGTTTCAACAATAGTAACAGAGTACCCCATGATTGTATTAGTCATTCAAGCACTATTCATACCCAATTACCAGCATTTAGTTATAATAAATCTAGGTATAACAAGCTATACCTCATTAGGGTTACATATCAACACAATATGATTATCATTCCTTATATTCATATGATTTAATAGGTAAGACTACCTTATTAAGGGTAAACCTCCATTTATTCCATCATCTTTCAACCTGTATCTCCATACCACTATGTCACCCAGAACCATTGGATGTTTACAAGGTAAGACCATTGGTTGTTTACATAAGTAAACACCTTGGATAAACAACCAATGAAGTCCTTAATTGGTGTTCTACAAATAGTCACCACTAACCATAGACATCCATTGATTAACAACAAAAAACGTTCCATTGAGAGTAGGGTAAAACCCACAATCGACTGTTCATTTAGAACACACCATCCACTGTCAACAAGTAAGCTCCTTAAGTTGACCATATAAAGGAAACCCTATAAATCACATTATTAGGACAAAAATATTACATTAGCCATCATTCCACTTTATTGTAGGAATAAACATTAGATCTTCAACATTGGGTCAATTTCATATATTAAAACTATCAATTTCAATATAGGTCCGACGATTGCATAAAGTCACCCAAGAAACCACTGGTCTAAGGCTTAATTAATGCTACAACTATATGATTAACTAACCATATGTGGTGGAGACCTGATCCACCATCATTAGTGACCATTAAGTCACCATAGGTTGTTATATTAGCACTATATTCATTAGTCAACATCAAATATTAAGCTAATGTCATCATTGATTGATAACATTATTAGGGTACTTAATGGTTGATCATTAAACTTCTAATTGATCCAAAACCCGACCTAAGGGGGTGACCATAGGTTGTCACCATCATATGAAACATTTTATCACGACCATCACTTGTCATGAAGACAACACCATAGGGTTGTTGCAATGGTACCATCATTGGGTCATGGTTTTATAGAAGAAATCAGCTTAAAACCCTAAAATTGACCATTGGTTGATAGGTTCTTAGCACATAGGTTGTCAAACCAACCTGATGCAAGTCATATTGTACCTTAGGAATAATTTACACATGATCACAGGTTCATATATAACTAAAATCAGAACAAGGAATGTAATATCCTCAAATTTTGGTAGAAATGAATGATATAAATACAAAGCATGTTCAGATAAATAATTTTCCTGAATGATATTATTTATGGAATAATATTATCCTGGTGACAAGTTAAAGAAATAAAAGGATTTTTGTTTGCAATAATCCATTAAAATGTTGAACAAGAGAAAGAATGGAAAATTCTAGAAAAAGGATATTTCATGGGATAATGGTATTAATGTTAAAAAAGAACAAGCTTTGTATGGGAAAGGTATCACATTAGATCCCAAAATAATAAATATAATTTGGAAAGGAAATTAATAAGTTCATATTTTTAATTTAGGAGATATATCCAAAAGAGAGAGAATAATACAAGTACCCAATAAAGCGCCATGTGTTTCCATATGTTCTTTAATGGCTTTTTGTGTATCAAATAAGCAGATTTGGATCGTGGATATATGTGGTTACGTACAGGAAAAGTATTGAATACCATCCTTTGGCAACTTGCTTGTATGATAAGAGAAATTATAAAAGAAGTCTATGGAAGGGAGTATATAGTCAAGTTAATGAGAATATGAATATTTCCCATATCAGTAAAACATGATCCAAAATTATCTTATGTATGAGTTTGTAAGAAAGGGAAACGTTAACCTCCCTCTCTCTTCCTTTCATTATACATGGAAAACCTTTGGGGTTTTAAGTAATGTGCCTATATAAAGAGATCATAGGTAGCCCTCTTGCCACCAGGAACACCCTACCCCTAGCCATCCATCTTGGAGGTGGATTATCCTCTGTTCCTCATTGTGCTACGCCCTTCCTCATCCAAGACATCCTAGGGTTCTCTTTGAGGCAAGATGCATGTCAACCCAATGAGCTAAGGGAGACGATGGATGATCTGCTTCAAGTTGCTCTATTTTGACCATAACATGGGAAGCAATCACAACCTCCTGCATGACCCAAACACAGCGACGTGCAAACTGGAACCATCCTAGTAGCACCATGGACTCCGCCCCTTTATCCTTGTATATGTAAACCTTGAGTGGACAGGACCGGCCCACAGTGAGCCAGTGTTGCGCATGTGACGGCCAAGGAACGGAGAAGATGATGCCGCCGGTGGTTCATAGCTCATCCAGGCAGAGACGAGGGTGCGATGGAGAAGGAGATCCAAGAGGGTGACTCCCTGGCTCCATGAAGTTTCCAAGACAACTCTAATCTGCTCTGTGTGGAGAGGAAGCGATCATGGCCCTCGGGTACCTCCTTGTTGGGGTGCAGCGCTGGGGCAGAGAAGAGCGCCGTCCACCCAGCCTGGGTGCCTCCATCATATCTGAGATCATCCACAGGTCCGACAGGATCCCAGGGAGCGGTACCTTCATGGCTCGATCGTCGGCCACCCAGGACCAACGGGTCCACGACCGACAGGTGCTTCACGGCGTGCATCACGAATGGGGAGGGGGCGACACAAGGTTGGGGATGAGTTCGAGAAAAAATACATGCATGCCCCCGAGTTACTGCCGGCCAGATTGAATGCCTTGTTGCTTGGATGTTTGGATACACTCTTAATGTACATGTGATATATTCTGCATGGTTTCTGTATGACAAAGGTATGTGGTTATGCTTATGAATACATGTATCGAATTCCGAGATTGCCGATGTTTCTCGATGAGATTGAATGACAAATAAACTGCTTGCTTGTTTATTTAGTTCTTGCAAACTATAAATTTCTTATGAGTATCATGTAAACTAAATAAGAATATTCTGAACCATGGGTTAGATTGATCTTAAGGGTAATGCACACGAGCCCTGGAGGGACAGTGATTACACCTGAGGTAGTAGACCAGATAAGGGTTAGAATATGAAAATAAGTTTATATTCTTACATGCGAGATAAAGATGTTTTCTTATATATGTACTTGTGATTATTGTTTGAACCCACATACTTGTATAGTAATATATTGACCGCATATTTATTTGTCAGCATTTTAGGTATCAGATATACTTGATTCATGGACATGAGGGTACAAATAGAGATGTTGAAGACACTACAATTTAATCATGAAGGTTTAGTCTTAATGGTTTATCTTTACACCTGTATAAGTTAATTCTATTTAAAAGATATGTAACTCCTTAGAGGAGCTTTTTATCTAAACATGTAAATATTTGATCATTAAAGGAAATTTTTTTACTATTTTGTATTATTTCATGAATATGATCCTGGAGTATATGATTAACGGTCTGTGACTTTAAGGTCTTTTAGACACTCAAAAGTGCAGGTTGTTACAATTGGTATCAGAGCACAGATTCATCAACTAATACTTAATAGTTTATAATTTCAAATCATCCTTATAAAACTTAAGAGAAAAATTAGTAAAGACTAATGTGTCTTTTAGGTTTCTCATCTCACATTTTTGTCTACTTCTCATCTCTTTCTTAAAAAAAAACTTTGAAAAGAAAATATTAATAAGAGAAGTAAAATGTGAAATGATGTAACTTTTGTGTAGGTCCCTCTAGAGAGGGTAGACACTAGGAAGATACATGTTTGGGTAAGCCCTTTCTTAGAGGAAGGACTTGGAATAGGGTGTGAAAACTCTAGAGAGTCTAGGGGCAGGGAAACTCTAACAGGTACAGTGTAGTCCCTAACTGTAACCCTAAAACCTTAATCCTAATTAATCAACATGGTGTGGTGGTATGGGACACTACCCATGTGAAACTTAAAATTGGTAATCAACATGGTGTGGTTGTATGGGACACTGCCCATGTGAAACTTGAAATCATGAATAAGAAAGATAAGGGATGGTTTAGGTAACCCAATCTCCCATGCATGTGTGCATGAGGAGCATAAAACTTATGTGATATGTTTTAAGAGATATAAAAACCCAATAGTTGAATATATCAGAAAATGAAAAGTTGGAATATAACTTGCTCAAACTCCTCATGTTGTCTCTAGAAGTTTAGTGATGGTGGCCAAGCCCCTAGAGGGGAAGGCTGAGGTAGCACCAATCCCTAGAGGGAAGGTGACCCAAGTTCATTGAATGGACAGAGACCATGAGGGGGTAGTCCAGAGGTTGAGCAAACATGGGTTGATATGTCATAATGATAAAAGTTATACTTAATAAAAACAAGGAGATACCTATGAAACCTTTAGGGTTAGTGTACCAAACTGGGGTGGGTCAACCCAAGAGTGGGAAAATGACCTACAAGGGAGGCCAAACCTAGATCTTGGGATCAAGATGTGGCTAGAGAGCCTAACCCCCTCCTATGAGCTGAGAATGCACCCTAAGCTAAGACACTCCCTTAAAAGGTAAGTGAATAAACATATTTAAGTATTGAGATAACCTTAATCCTCACCTAGAGGAGTGAAGAGTTAAAGATATAAAAAAATGAGAGTACATAAATTCTTTGAATCCAAGGATGCCGACTCTGAGTGACACAGCTGGTCAAGCCCAGGAGGGAAGACCAGTATGGCACCAAGCCCATGAGGGAAGGTGGCCTAAGTGGACGAACAAGCCCAGGAGGGAAGGTCATGAAAAGGTCAAGCCCAAGAGGGAAGACCAGGCAGGCACCAAGCCCAAGAGGGAAGGTGGCCTAAGTCCACAATGCAGTTGTTTAGGATCAAGCCCCTGGAGGGGAAGATCACAGAGGTCAAGCCCAGGAGGGAAGACCGACATGGCACCAAGCCCTGGAGGGAAGGTGGCCTGAGCCCAATGATGGGATGACACTGAATTATGTGTACTCAAAAGAGAGAGATGAAGGCAATCCTGGTTAAAGAATTAAATAAGAGAATAAAGTGCTTAAAAGATGTGACATCTCAAAAGAAAACCTTAGGGAGGGTAGAGTCCTGATGCAATCCTAGGGTCAATAGGGTGTATTAGAGATACATAGGAGCAATGGGTTGGGAGTTGATATGCCTTGAATGCACATGACCATGTGGTCGGGAGGTAACAACTAGGTTTATCCAAGGCACATGACTCAGGAGATTAGCTACCTCCATGAGGATCATGTAGCCTAATGGGTGAATGTGAAAGGCACTCTCTTGATGCATAAGGATGAGATCAATCCAAAAGTACCTATACCCCTAGAGACCTCAAGGATTTGGCTGAGGATCATAATGATACATGAGATGTAAATATATAAACAAATATATAAAAGAAGTCATGGAAACTTGAGAGAAGTTGTGCCCTAACTTAAGAGTAAGAAAAGGGACACTTGATTCATGGGATATAAGAATGTCGTGAAATTGAGAACAAGTAAGTTTAGAGTCATATAGATTATGATTCAACTTAATATGTGAAATTGAAAGGTAATGTGTGGATGTACTATCTCTGCTCTTGGAATGGAATGAACTTTGTGTTTGGGCTGCAACCAAATGCTTATTTCATTTCATTATAAGGGAGGAGATTGGATAGACATACATTATTCTTAAAAATTGAGATAACGAGGATGACTATCCTACATTTAATGTGTGAGGACTTGACCTAGGGTTAGAGGTGTTACCTCACCCTTATGTGAAATAATGTGTAATAGGTTGGAAACCTAGGTAAAAAGAGAAATCACCAAGTAGTAATGAAATCACAAAATAAGAATGAAATCATCAAGTGAGGATAAGATGTGTATACTAAATATGTAGATATACATTGAATTGAATTCAAGTACCAATCTTAGTCTTAATGTGTGGAATTTTCATAGTAACATATGTAAAGATGTCTAAGTAGGGTGCTAACCCTAAGACTTGAAACTAAGATGAGTTATAATTCACGTTTTTCTTTTGGGTGTGAATTTTGAGGACAAAATTCCTTTTAAGGAGGGGTGAATGTAATATCCTCAAATTTTGGTAGAAATGAATGATATAAATATAAAGCATGTTCAGATAGATAATTTTCCTGAATGATATTATTTATGGAATAATATTATCTTGGTGACAAGTTAAAGAAATAAAAATATTTTTGTTTGCAATAATCCATTAAAATGTTGAACAAGAGAAAGAATGGAAAATTCTAGAAAAAGGATATTTCATGGGATAATGGTATTAATGTTAAAAAAGAACAAGCTTTGTATGGGAAAGGAATCACATTAGATCCCAAAAGAATAAATATAATTTGGAAAGGAAATTAATAAGTTCGTATTTTTAATTTAGGAGATATATCCAAAAGAGAGAGAATAATACAAGTACCCAATAAAGTGCCATGTGTTTCCATATGTTCTTTAATGGCTTTTTGTGTATCAAATAAGTAGATTTGGATCGTGGATATATGTGGTTACGTACAGGAAAAGTATTGAATACCATCCTTTGGAAACTTGCTTGTATGATAAGAGAAATTATAAAAGAAGTCTATGGAAGGGAGTATATAGTCAAGTTAATGAGAATATGAATATTTCCCATATCAGTAAAACATGATCCACAATTAACTTAGGTATGCGTTTGTAAGAAAGGGAAACGTTAACCTCCCTCTCCCTTCCTTTCATTATACATGGAAAACCTTTGGGGTTTTAAGTAATGTGCCTATATAAAGAGATCATAGGTAGCCCTCTTGCCACTAGGAACACCCTATCCCTAGCCATCCATCCTGGATGTGGATTATCCACCGTTCCTCGTTGTGCTACGCCCTTCCTCATCCAAGACATCCTAGGGTTCTCTTTGAGGCAAGATGCATGTCAACCCAATGAGCTAAGGGAGATGATGGATGATCTGCTTCAGGTTTCTCTATTTTGACCTTACCATGGGAAGCAATCACAACCTCCTGCATGACCCAAACACAGTGACGTGCAAACCGGAACCATCCCAGTAGAACCATGGACTCCGCCCCTTTATCCTTGTATCTGTAAACCTAAAGTGGACAGGACTGACCCACATTGAGCCAGCATTGCGCACACGTTGGCCAGGGTGTGGAGAAGATGATGCCGCTGGTGGTTCATAGCTCAGCCAGGCAGAGACGAGGGTGCGATGGAGTAGGAGATCCGAGAGGATGACTCCCTGGCTCGATGAAGTTTCCAAGACAACTCTGATCTGCTCTATGTGGAGAGGAAGTGATCATGGCCCTCGGGTACCTCCTTGCTGGGGTGCAGCGCTGGGGAAGAGCGGAGCGCCGTCCACCCAGCCTGGGTGCCTCCATCATATCTGAGATCATCCATAGGTCCGGCGGGATCCCAGGGAGTAGTACCTTCATGGCTCGATCGTCGGCCGCCCAGGACCAACGGGTCTGCGACCGACAGGTGCTTTGCGGCGTGCATCGCGAACGGGGAGGGGGCGACGCGAGGTTGGGGATGAGGTCGAGCAAAAATACAGGCATGCCCCCGAGTTACTGCAGGCCAGATTGAATGCCTTGTTACTTGGATGTTTGGATACACTCTTAAAGTACATGTGATATATTCTGCATGGTTTCTGCATGACAAAGGTATGTGGTTATGCTTATGAATACATGTATCGAATTCCGAGATTGTCGATGTTTCTCGAAGTGATTGAATGACAAATTAACTACTTTCTTGTTTATTTAGTTGTTGCAAACTATAAAGTTCTTATGAATATCATGTAAACTAAATAAGAATATTTTGAACACTGGGTTAGACTGATCTTAAGGGTAATGCACACGAGCCCCGGAGGGACAGTGATTACACCTGAGGTAGTAGACTAGATAAGGGTTAGAATATGAAAATAAGTTTATATTCTTACATGCGAGATAAATATGTTTGCTTATATCTGTACTTGTGATTATTGTTTGAACCCATGTACCAGTATTGTAATATACTGACCGCGTATTTGTTTGTCCGCGTTTTAGGTATCAGATATACTTTATTCGTGGACATGAGGGTACAGATAGAGATGTTGAAGACACTACAGTTTAATCATGAAGGTGTAGTCTTAATGGTTTATCTTTACACCTGTAAAAGTTAATTCTATTTAAAAGTTATGTAACTCCTTAGAGGAGCTTTTTATCTAAACATGTAAACATTTGATCATTAATGGAACTTTTTTTATTATTTTGTATTATTTCATGAATCTGATCCTGGAGTATATGATTAACGATCTGTGACTTTAAGGTCTTTTAGACACTCAAAAGTGCGGGTCGTTACAGGGAACCTCATAAAAATAGAAATCCAAGTCAGGCATAGCGTTTTAGTGCATGAATCATCATTTTCAAGCAAAAACATGAGCTAGGAAGCTTATGGTAAGCAATAAATGTGGTTCCAGTTATAAAACTTACCTCTAATGAGAAGATGAAACCCCACACAGAAGAAAACTCGAGAAGGTAGGGTATAAAATCCTATAATAACCTATGTATTCATCCATCTAGCACCTTTCTTCATCAAATGAGCAAACCCTCAGCAAAAGGAGCAAGAAAGGTAGGGATTTAGAGCTTTAGACAAATTTCTACCCTGGAACAGCAAGGTTACGACCTGGAGAAATCTAGGAGGAAGGATAAAAAAGAAATAAATATAGGAAAGAAGGGAATTCTTACTCTTTTTGGTCAAGATCACTAGAAGGAAGCTTTTTCATCCCTAAAATGAAGTCAATTGCAACCCTAGATCTTTTTTCCAAGAAGATCCCCACTTTCTTCTTCCTAGGACAGAAAAATTCATAGAATCATAGAGGGAGAATGAGGTTGGGAGAGGGAGGGAATTGGTGGAGAGAAAATGGCTCGTTTTGCTGCTTGGGGATAAGTATATGAAACATTAATATAAAGAAAAAGAAAAAGTTGAAGTTCTAGTATCTATCCAAGTGTCCATGGACTTAATTTATTAAGAATATACAAGAAAACACACGAGAAGCTCCCCCACCATGTTTATAGACATTATTACCTTTCCTTTGTCTAATTTCCCAGCCAATAAAATAATTCATTAGTTGATAGCTATTAAAGGTAGCTCATCCGTGAAGGGGTAAACCCTAAAATACCCTTGGAGAAAACACCTTCAAACCAAGGGTTAAATAGGCACCCAATGGATCAAAAAGATCAAGAATGATGAGAGAATATTCATGGAATATAATTCAAGTGATAAATTGCAAAGAAACCCTCTCAATTGGGTAAATTATAGAAAAGTTGAAAATGTGCATAAAATTGCATAACTTGCCCGAACATCGTCCAAATTGGACCAAATTTGAAACTTAAGCTTGTATTATGATTTAAAAGAATATCACAAGGTTATCTTAGGGTTATAAGAATTTAATTATGATAATTCATCTCATTCAACTCATTAAGCAAGTTTAGGGGCCTTACACTTAACCTCAAGTTTTGTACATATTGCCTTCTAATTTATTGATGACTCTCACACCATAGGGTGAAACCCTAATATGTATAGATGAATATTAACTTCCTCTACTGATGCAATCCTAGTATGTGTCGATCCAAAAAGTACACTAATGATGTTAAGTGTGATAATTCCAACAATTAGTGACTTGAAATCTTGACATCACCTTACATAGATGTGTAGGGTGAATGATAAATTCTTG
Organism: Alisma plantago-aquatica; assembly: GCA_963693085.1. Classification (NCBI taxonomy): domain Eukaryota; kingdom Viridiplantae; phylum Streptophyta; class Magnoliopsida; order Alismatales; family Alismataceae; genus Alisma; species Alisma plantago-aquatica. The sequence goes on from OY856412.1 coordinate 645,362,261, forward strand.
AACAATACATTTGCAACTCCCTATGTATGAACATATTCTAATTCGTAAGGGGAATAAGGATATGTAGATCCATATATAAAATGTTGACATGGTGACTAAGGCATTCAATGATGCTTCAACCAATATAAAGTGGGGATGGATACACCCTAAATGTTTTAAAATCCTAATATGACAAGTTAGGGTACATCCAAAGTTATAATAACCTTGTAACCCAAGAAGTGGTAGCATGGAGGTAGTAGAACTCCTTGCGACCCCCTTTTGAATGATATAAGTTGAATTTTAAGGACACAATTCCATTTAAGGTGGGGTGAATGTGATTACCTTAATTTTAGTAGTTCATACCAAATATAGTATTTTAAGACCATGAATGTTGCCTAGATGACTAATTCCAAATTGAAGAATTGGGTATTAAATCTTTGACTCTTTTCACTTGGAAAGTGTAAATAGTTGTGCAATTAATGATTGGGACAAAAATTGTGGGTAATTATGATGAATATGTTTAGTTAATGTACTTGGGTACTTATCACACCAAGAGCTCCTTTTAGTATAACAAGTGTTTTTGGGACTTTTGAGATCCATATTTGAATATTAGTTGATTTGCATGTAAGGTTGCACAATAATTTTGAGGTTATTTGAGGAATTAACTTTATTAAACAAAATGTCTGACTTTTAGTGTCAACTTGGCAAAATTCTAGATTACATGCTCAACAACTAATTAATGGTTAAAATCTCATCTCATTTAAATGATCTATCAAAGTGATATCTCATATTTTGATTCTTCATTAAAACATTATAGGTTCGTATGATTTCAGAACTAAATCTAGTTCCACTATGTGTCTCACGTGCACCCTTATTAACATGGCTCTGTCGATATACTCAAACCACAATTTGGGCTCTTGGAACCATTCAAACCCTAGAAAGTAATCTAAGTGTCATGATTTGTATTCTATATCAAATTCTTATGGGAAAGTTGGTATGCCAGAGATCATGTTCCCTGGTGACCCATATCCTAAGCGTAGGCAACGAGATCAAGATGGGGAGTGTGCGTTGGGCTCTGCTAGTCTCAGATCTCACCAACGACATGTGTCTTGCAGGTTAAGGATGAGAGGTGACTAAGTTCAGTTCTCACCTTCACCATTTGCCATCGCTGCTCAGATCAAACACTAGAAGACCTAAAAGGGTGTTGGAGGACCCGACGATCTAGTTTAAATCCCTTCTCGTTGGAAATCGAGAAAACCCTAAATTCCTTGATCCATTTATAACCTCCCCTTTCATCCTTCGTTCCTTTCCTTCTTCATTTCGTTTTTCTACCATCCTCTAGGTTTGGCCACCACGCCCTTCTCCTCCTCTTCTTTGTCCCATTTCTATTGTTGTTGAGATGCAACATTACAGTCCAGCTCTAGGTATGGATAGGAAGTAGCCCTCCCACTCGTGCTTCTTGGCATGTCGCAAGGACTCACTACCTCCACTGCGCCACCCCTGACAAGGATGAAAACAAGGAGATGGGTGTCTTGGAGGGCCTTGGAGCCGCTGGCGCTACTGATGGAGCAGGTCCGGCGACACTTGAATATAGATGCCAACATGCATCACACCACCTCACAGAAAGGGATATGGTACTCATGCACTCATCGGACCAAAGACCTCGTTCCTCCCCTTCTTGGCCGATAGCAGGTAACTCTAGAGAGCTATTGGAACTCCCCTATTCTGCGCATGTTTGGGCATAAAAGCAAGGTAATAATGCACTAGGCATAGCGAAAGTGGGTCACCCCGCTCCTGGATCGTCTAACGAAAAGTGGGCCAAAGATGGAAGCCCCATGACCCAATCATCTACCAAGGTAATTACCTAAATCATCAGCTTTATGCTCTTCCATATAAACCTCATTAATAATGCTATGCTAGTCAGAATTACACAAAATGATATATCAAAATGATCAACAGGATGGGACATACACAACAAAACTATATAAGAGCCCTAACCCAAACATATTCTCTCTAGACTACTAGTTTTGTGATATTTAATAATGTTTAAATGAAATTAATTCATGATAAGTGAATACCCTTGGATATTGGTTTCTCAAGCTTCATGCCACCCCTAATATTAATAAACTATGTCATCTTGTAACCTAAAAATAATTATCGACCATACTTTTGCACTATTTGTGACCTCATGATGCTAAGCATACCCTAAATTGTGGCTTGCTATAGTTTTGATGAGGCATCTTGAACTAATTGTTCTTCTTGCTTCTTAATATCATACAACATCCTCCTAACATTTAAAAGCAGTAACATGAAACCACCCATATGAAACTAGTCTCTACTATAACCCCTCCTTATACTTGTAATGGTCCATATGACTCAATATGCATGAATATGACCCCTGATGAGTATAAAAATACCTAGGTTTGGCTAAACCCTACTTTGGACCAAAATATCATTAATTAATGATGAACCTTATATTAATTATGATTATTATATTATTAATCAAGTGATGACCAGAGTAGTAGATGAACATGGATGCATGAGGAATCTTTAAACTCAGGTACAATGGTTTTATTAAGTATAAGACTATTATTCATGAATACATAATGATATGATGTACTTTGGATGCTTTTCTTTGCATATAAATTCTTGGATACATATTAGTAGTATATGCTTCACCAAACTTAAAGGCACATAAAAGAATTTTGATGAGTTGTAGCTACTGAAGTTTGTACAACCCCATAGTGTATGAGGTGGGGAATGACCCAATATGGATGTATGATAATTTACCCATTTGGATGTATGATAAATTGCCCAATATGGATGTATGATAAATTCCCCATACTAGATGTATGACAAAGTGATGATAAAAATAGTACAACTACATCTAAAGATATGCCTAAAATATGTGTTAACCTGATTAACACATTAAATATTGTTTTCTTTTATTTTCTTTCTTTGAATCTTTCATTATGCAAATTGCTATATACGTATTTAACCCACGTACACAATTTTTGTTGATTTGTCTATTTCACGTATTTTTCTAGGTTCAGAGCTAGCATGCGAGAAAAGATTTGAGTGAGCAGCTGTAGAGGTTTACCTATTGCTTTAAGATCCTAGCATACATATTCAGACTTATGTAAAATATCCTTTCATTATGGAATTGTAACTTATGTTGTAATATATACATGTTGAATGTTGAGAAATGTTATGGTGTGTGTTATGTTGTATATTCATGTATGCACATATTGCTTCTGCAATGCACTTCGATACAATTTCATATTGTTTTCAGATTTGTCCTCTTAGGCCTCCTAAGTCTCGAGACAACAGAATTTGGGGACATTACAAAGACATTTAGCAACTTTTGTCATTTCCCAGATTCAAAATTACTGGAAAACATCAACCTACCCAAGTTCTAAAAGTACTCCATAAATAAGGGACCAAAGTCCATGTCAAGGCATACTACTCAAACATGGTTGAGGTACATGATGAGGACAAGGTACTAATTCTCTACTTCACACATACCATGATAGGTATCACTTTGGCATGGTACTAAAAACAAGACATGATAGCTAGACAAGATGGCTAAGAAGTTTTTTGACAAATATTCTTAGAATCTAGAACAAGTCTCCATCGATGATGACTTAGAGGCACTACAACAGAACATAGAGGAAATATTCTCTGAGTTTGTTGTACAAGGGAGAAATTTGGACACCTAGTTAGGTTTCAAGCCCCCAGATAAAGAAGCTAATAACATGATAATCAGAGAAGACACACATGCCCTCATGACCATGTTATCCCTACAAAGGAATAATATCTTACCCAAGTTTATAAAAGTAGGAGTCTGGATCAAGAATTTCATCAAAAGGGGGGTTCTACCAAACAATAGGTCTTACTTTTCAGCTTCAGTCCACCTCAACAATGTCTAAGAAAGATTCCAAATGTACTAATGCTAAGACAACATATTCAATGGTGGGAGTTATACTAATCCCAATCAGAAATAGAAACAACAACTGACCATCCATATATCACCATTTTATGATCCAGCAGCTCGGGAAACTAACGTCATGGGTCCGCGACTATTCCAAGACTAGAGAATACATCCCCACTATCAACCTCAATACATGATTTTGCAGTATTTATATCCTCCAAAAAACTTTTATGTGTATGCATCACTGCTGTTTCAACTGCATGTGTAGGAAACATGAGGAAGCATCCCTCCTGCAACAACTACCCCTACACCTCAAGTGGATCTTGCAGCCATGGCCCCAGCATCAGAAAGGCCTTCCAAACCAAAAAGAAAGTTCAATCCATTAGGAATTTTGGTTAGAACCATTTGCCAGAATTCAAGGATTTACTTAATCTCTTCTCGTGATCTGGTAACCTCCCAATCCCATAACAAAGAGTAACAACACCAACGTCTTTTGTGACCAACATCATGCCAAGGGACATAATATGGATTTTAGTCTTGTGATCAAGCATGCATTATAGGACTTAATAGAAAATGGTGAGGTCAACACAGTCACAATAGAGGAGATGCCCTCATTTTCCAACGTTGTAGTCATCATACCATCACTAGGAGATGCAATAGAGAGGCTTATCATTCCTTTTTACCAAGCCATCATGAATTGGTATTGAAGAACATGAATTCTCATTTCCATCCAAGAGATTAAGCCTATGATTATAGTATGCATTAAGAACCGATAAGCATACCTAAAGCTGACCAGGCATAATGGGAAGAAAATGTGAGTTCCTAAAGTGTCAATCCTGACAAAGGCTCAACAATCTATGTTTTGTTGTCCCATGATGGTGTTATAATCTACAGTCTCTGAGCCAAGCACAGCAGAGATAGCCCAACACGTCAGCGCAACAGAAGAGCCTTCAACTCTCAACAAGGACAAAGAGAAGGTAACTACATAGAGACAAGCAATGTCTCTACCTCTCACTCTATAACTCTACAAGGAAACAAATTCAAATGACTCATATGTAAACAATTTCTAGAAGAACTTGAAGGGGAAGTATCTCTGGATGAAGTGATGCAAAGTTCCCTAATGTAGTTATGAAGATACCTGAAGGGGATTACTTCTTCAAAGATGTCAACAAAGAAGCACTTACAACCAATGCCAGGTTAATAAAATTCCACGCCAAATCTCATTTTCAAAGAATTGGATACCCATTGGAGGGAGTCATACGAAGCACTTCCTAATCAATGCCTTCTACAATGACCTCGAAGTACCTTGTTTCTTTGTTGAAAATTGTGCCAGTTTTAGTTTGTTCCCTTTTAATACAATCATCTACATAGGAAGGGGTCCCTCTCAAAATAGATTTACAACAAAGAAAACAACCTTATTTGAAGGGGTAATTAAAGACACCCTAGGGGATATCACTCTCAAGATACAAATTAGACTAAAAACCTTGGCAATACTATTCATGGTCATGGAGTTGAGTCCCTATTTTAGCCTTCTCTTGGGAAGGTCGAATAGTTATCACAAAAGGGTGGTCCATGGTTGCTACTTGATATAGTAAAATATTGTCTACGACTTTCCATCATCATAGTCTAGGATGATAGTTCTGATACCATAGCTTGCATCAATGTATACGATATCTAGTTTCACTTTTAGATGCTACATATTTTTAGCATTAGCTCAGTGACACCACAAAGAAGACAATCTATCTATCTCCTATACCACCCTACATTCTTTACTTTATAGTTGTGGAAGATGGACATATGTATGGATTAAGGTCTGGGAGCAAAATGATAGGGGTGTATAGAGATCACCAGATTCTTCCAAGACAAAAGGGGTTGTGACTAGGATTTTATGACCCATCCTATGTATAAACTTGAGTCACAGAGTAGATTGTGTATTGGAATCCCAAACTAATATAGAAAAGGCCTTTGGCATCAGTTATTTAGAGCCTTTAGCATCGATTTTCAAGTGACACCCAAGTGGGCGCCGCTAAAAGTCGACACCTTCAGCGTCAGTTTCTAACCGACGTCATAACCCTACCTGCCAACAAAAATGCTCCAGCAAGGGAACTATAGGTGTCAGTTCTTAACGAAAACTGACATTATATCATGATCAAAGACGTCGGTTATTAAACAAATATCGACGCCATAACCCTTCTTGCCACTAAAAGCATGCCAATAAGGGAACTATAAGCATTGGTTAGTATAAAAAACCAAAACTATATCATGGTTAAACACGTCGGTTATTAAAAAAATAACCAACACCATATCCCTGCCAGCACGGCCGTGCCTGGCCACAATAGACGTCCATTTTGACTGATAACTGACACCAGCCATGGAAGAGATGTTGGTTTTTTTTCTAGTAACCGACGTCGTATGTCATTGGTGTCAGTTTTATACAAATAACTAACGCCTATGCTCTGATTTTTTTTTCTTATTAGTTTGTAGGTTTGCTGTATGGTTGGTCGCAGGATGCAGAACCTGCAGTTTAGTTCTGAACTACAGGTTTATAGCATCCATTGATATCATCCGACAATAGGCCACAAACCTACAAAGTCATTCACATTCAAACACATGTATTGATCAGATACATGTAGAAACATGCAAACTCATTTACATTCACATTCAGTTCCATTCATTTCATCTCTTTTCACATTCATACATTCATGTATTGATCAGAAAAAGTCATTCACATTCACACATATGACAATTTAGAAAAAGTCATTCACATTCACACAAAAATAATTATGAGAACAATGTTTAGAAATATCATTATTTATTCATCGTCGTCATCATTGTCATCATTGTCCCAATTATATTTAAAAATTCCCACTACTTGTAGGGCTTTTACCCATTCTTCTCTTACAACATCTAATTCCTCCCTCGTATAGGGAGTATGTACATCTAATAACTTTCCACTTGTGCTGATGTCAGTTTTAAATATCTGCAAAGAGAATGACGTATGTATATAATTAATAATATATAATAAGATTGATATATCTCATATTATCTAATGAAACTATATATAATACCTGATGTATAGTATCGATTTCCATTATGGCATATTTGATGATTAGGTCCATAAATCGCATCACATAGTAGGCACATGCCCAACCGTTGTCTTGTGTAGCACACTATAAATTGAAACATACAAAATATTCAAAAGTACAAATAATCACAGTTCACATAAATAATATATACATTGGAGTCAAGAAATTACTTTCACATTCTTCCAAATTAGTTGTTGATTCTTTTTCCTGGGGACCTTTCCTCCAAGTTTTTTGAACTTTTGTAAAGACCTACATATTAATGTAACACATTAAATTGCATAATTAAATAGTAATGTTTAAAAAAAAATAGTAATGTAATAACAGATGTTAACGGATATAAAAATATGAAATATTTCTCACGAGAATAATGGCCTTTTCATTGCGTATCCATATAATGTATTTCATTCATTCCATGTAGGGTCTGGATAATAGATAGTGAACGTCTTGGGGACAATAACTAGTAACTCCCAATGCCTACCACTATAGGTAAGAAAGATAAAAACTAATAACTCAAAATCTACAATAAAAATGTAATTTTCTTAAGTCCAAATTATAAGCAAAGTAAACTTACTCGACATTGAATGGAGCTATTATCACCGTCTTCTTATTTTTACCAAATTATTCAAAAGCATCACAGTAGTATGAAGTAACTGAAGAAGGGTTTTTTTCTACAAGACTAATCAAAGATGGAACCAAAAATTCCACATGGGAAAATGCAAAATATGTACATATCTTGTGTAAGTGGTTGCAAAACATGTATTATGTATGCACTAATATATAAGAAACCAGATCACCATATATAAAACAAGGTATACATATGTATAAACAAGATCTCACCATATCCACACCTCTATCATAGATGTGTTCAACCAATCATAACGAAACAACTCCAAAATATCTTGTAAAAATAGCTTGTTTTCGTATGATTGACATGCATTAATACCTATGTGTTAATACATATGCAAAACTTGTATAAATTGATTGTTATCCTATGATTGACCTACAACATCCTCTGGAATTGTAACATTTATAGGGAAATTTCTATGACAAAGTGGATTTTAGAATTATAATAAAATAATTACTCTTTTGACATCATTATATCCATTAATGGTCCTAAATTAATTTTCATATCTACATAAGAAAAGTTGAGACTCAAATACAAAATATGGTGAACAATGTGAACTTTAAACACATTATAACACCTTATATTTGATTAATTCATCACTTTGTAAAAATAAAGAAATTGACCCATCAAAGTTCATCTTCTTGTCCTCAAACTTTTCCTAAAGGTTCTACACGTTTTTGTGAAGTTACGGTCCAAATTTGAGGTCATTTGGACATTCCTATGATTTTCTATGAATTTTGGAAGTTCTGTGTGAAAAATCCTTTTTTTAATTGCCTTTTCTGACCTTTTCCCGGTCAACAATCCACGATATAAGGCAAGGGATGGACCTCGGCCCAGTGACCTTCCCCATCGCGTTGGGGTAATAGAGTCACACAAATTATATAAGCATGCTTCTTGAATTACAGCATAATGGGAACTCGTAATAAAATTCGAATTGCTTGAAAAACTTGTCGAATAAATGTTGGATTTGCAAATTTGTTTATTATTCTTTTGAATATAAGTCCTGCCAAGTATACATATCTTTCTTATAAACTGTTTTCCTTGATTTCAATAGCGTACCGTGCAATTGCATGATTGTGTCTCGATTTTCTTGATTTTAGGCAATGCATATGGAATACTGAATAAGATCGCTTCCGCACTCATTCACTCTGATGACAAAGATATTTTGGTGAAATCTCCATATTGGGTTAGTATGTCTTTTAATTATCCAGTTTTTGAGTTATTTATTTCTTATTGTATATGCCAGTGTGATAGATCATATTGGGCCACTCAGGGATGGGCGCTTCAATCCCTTTACCACTGTCTAGGTAGTGGGATTGGGATTGGGGTAAGAACGGTTCCGTGACAGTTGGTATCAGAGCTTACACACTCCCATATACTTTAAGTAAATAATTTCTCAAGTCTCTTACACCCAAGGAACCCTAAAGTCCATAATGGTGAAAATTGAGGTGTCTAGGCTCGGGGTCCTGACATAATTTCTCCTATCCGTCTTCACGGTGGCTGAGATCCCCCGCTCTACCTGGCCTCAATTGATCCAGAAATGGACCTAAAGGTTCTCTTGTGAAACCTTAGAGAGTCTTCTAGCATCTCATCTCTTCTTTAAGGACAATCCTAAGCCACCCATGTAGATGAAGATTAGGTAGTCCTCTCATCTCCTCATGTGGTCCTTCCTTGTGACCTTATACCACATGATGGCTCGATTATGGGTAGCTTAAGAATGGGAATCTATAAATCTTGAAAGTTGATACCATGATCTGACCTTAGTATGAAAACTCAATTTTGATCAATGATAACTTTGAAATGGAATACTCATGATTGACCCTTCATGAAAAACCCGATTTAATCAAAATTAGACTACATGCTCCCTATGTTTGAGGTAAACTGTAAAAAAAATAAAAATGATTTGGTGAAATAAGGGTGACTTTAACTTTATACCTCATTGCTGATGAGGTCTCGATTTGATTAATATCCATGTTGCCTATTGTTGATTAAACCTCAAACATAGTTAAGCAAACTCTTTTTCCCAAATGGATGCCCATCATGACTATGCTATCAAATTGACTAATTTTAGGACTCACAAAATCATGATGTAAGACCATGATGCAAAAGGAATTTCTCTATTGACTATTGATGCCTTTTGCAATCTCAATTGTGATATGATGATTATGGACCTAGATTTTGCACTATTATGCTCTAATTCCTCGAATGTCAAATTAAGATCCTCAATTTACAAATTATATCACTACCTTGATCATGAAAGAAAGAATTGCAAATCTTGACATTATTGACCTATTATCTTGAATTTTGATCTTATGACCTGGATATATACGATCTAATCATGGGTACTCTCCCTTTTTGAATAAGCTCGATTGATCATGACTAATGTTGGTAATGTGCCAGATTAGGGTGGTAGTTGACTCATGACTCCCCTAACCTAGGTCACATCCCTATTTTGACTACTTCTAAATTTTCACCTTGTTAATTATTTAGAGTCTGGAAAGGTATACCCTTTCACCCATTTTAGACTGGTTGACCTAAGCCTAATAGGTTGAACCCATGGTTAATACTCGATCTTGAATATTGACTTGATAATGATCTTGAAATATGACAATGTTGACTATAGCTTGTGGTTTATTTCCTAGATAGACCTAGGTCTACATAATTCATCAACCTTGGAAACATGATAATGAAATTATGATATGTTGCTCGAATATTGGTTGAATAATGTTGCTCGAAATTGGATATAGATGAATGATACCCCCTAAGGTCTAAATAGGAATCTAAACCCTAGCTTCAAAATTTTGGACCTATGACTTTTGATCTCGACTCTTGATATTGATATATAATATTGCGACTCACGATTATCAAATCTCAATAATGGTACAACTCTTATGATCACACTATTTGGACATTAAGATGTATGACTAATGACTTCAACATCCCAAATCCTGAAAATTTTGAAATGATGACTATATTGACTCTTTTGATTTATGACTTAGGGTTTTGCTCTCATTAGGACTAGGGTGGGACCTTCCCATTGATTTTGAGCTCGAAATGATGATATGATGTTGTCTCAAAATGTTGAACTATTAAACATCAAATCATGGATATATAACCCACCTAGGACAATGGAGAAGCTAAGACCCTGAGATTTTGGGATTAAAAGTCACCTTGCACACTTGATTCAGGATATCTATTTGTTTGACCTAAAATATGATATGTCCAAATTTGTGATCAATATGATGTTTTCCATATTTGTGACTTATATGATGACTTTGGACAATATATGTGCCGATTTTGATACTCAATTGCTCGATGATGAAATAATGTTAGTACCAAGTTGATTATGATATGGAACATGGAATCTCAATTGTGATTTTTGGGACTAATTGAAGTTTGAGGACATGATTTTGATTTTATACTTGAGGATACCCCAGTATTTGAGGAAATGACTTAGGTTGAATAATATCAATTTTTTAGGATATTTTGAATTTTGGGGACAAAATTCTTTTAAGGAGGGAAGGATGTGACAAAGTGGATTTTAGAATTATAATAAAATAATTACTCTTTTGACCTCATTATATCCATTAATGGTCCTAAATTAATTTTCTTATCTACATAAGAAAAGTTGAGACTCAAATACAAAATATGGTGAACAATGTGAACTTTAAACACATTATAACACCTTATATTTGATTAATTCATCACTTTGTACAAATAAAGAAATTGACCCATCAAAGTTCATCTTCTTGTCCTCAAACTTTTCCTAAAGGTTCTACACGTTTTTGTGAAGTTACGGTCCAAATTTGAGGTCATTTGGACATTCCTATGATTTTCTATGAATTTTGGAAGTTCTGTGTGAAAAATCCTTTTTTTAATTGCCTTTTCTGACCTTTTCCCGGTCAACAATCCACGATATAAGGCAAGGGATGGACCTCGGCCCAGTGACCTTCCCCATCGCGTTGGGGTAATAGAGTCACACAAATTATATAAGCATGCTTCTTGAATTACAGCATAATGGGAACTCGTAATAAAATTCGAATTGCTTGAAAAACTTGTCGAATAAATGTTGGATTTGCAAATTTGTTTATTATTCTTTTGAATATAAGTCCTGCCAAGTATACATATCTTTCTTATAAACTGTTTTCCTTGATTTCAATAGCGTACCATGCAATTGCATGATTGTGTCTCGATTTTCTTGATTTTAGGCAATGCATATGGAATACTGAATAAGATCGCTTCCGCACTCATTCACTCTGATGACAAAGATATTTTGGTGAAATCTCCATATTGGGTTAGTATGTCTTTTAATTATCCAATTTTTGAGTTATTTATTTCTTATTGTATATGCCAGTGTGATAGATCATATTGGGCCACTCAGGGACGGGCGCTTCAATCCCTTTACCACTGTCTAGGCAGTGGGATTGGGATTGGGGTAAGAACGGTTCCGTGACAGTTGGTATCAGAGCTTACACACTCCCATATACTTTAAGTAAATAATTTCTCAAGTCTCTTACACCCAAGAAACCCTAAAGTCCATAATGGTGAAAATTGAGGTGTCTAGGCTCGGGGTCCTGACATAATTTCTCCTATCCGTCTTCACGGTGGCTGAGATCCCCCGCTCTACCTGGCCTCAATTGATCCAGAAATGGACCTAAAGGTTCTCTTGTGAAACCTTAGAGAGTCTTCTAGCATCTCATCTCTTCTTTAAGGACAATCCTAAGCCACCCATGTAGATGAAGATTAGGTAGTCCTCTCATCTCCTCATGTGGTCCTTCCTTGTGACCTTATACCACATGATGGCTCGATTATGGGTAGCTTAAGAATGGGAATCTATAAATCTTGAAAGTTGATACCATGATCTGACCTTAGTATGAAAACTCAATTTTGATCAATGATAACTTTGAAATGGAATACTCATGATTGACCCTTCATGAAAAACCCGATTTAATCAAAATTAGACTACATGCTCCCTATGTTTGAGGTAAACTGTAAAAAAAATAAAAATGATTTGGTGAAATAAGGGTGACTTTAACTTTATACCTCATTGCTGATGAGGTCTCGATTTGATTAATATCCATGTTGCCTATTGTTGATTAAACCTCAAACATAGTTAAGCAAACTCTTTTTCCCAAATGGATGCCCATCATGACTATGCTATCAAATTGACTAATTTTAGGACTCACAAAATCATGATGTAAGACCATGATGCAAAAGGAATTTCTCTATTGACTATTGATGCCTTTTGCAATCTCAATTGTGATATGATGATTATGGACCTAGATTTTGCACTATTATGCTCTAATTCCTCGAATGTCAAATTAAGATCCTCAATTTACAAATTATATCACTACCTTGATCATGAAAGAAAGAATTGCAAATCTTGACATTATTGACCTATTATCTTGAATTTTGATCTTATGACCTGGATATATACGATCTAATCATGGGTACTCTCCCTTTTTGAATAAGCTCGATTGATCATGACTAATGTTGGTAATGTGCCAGATTAGGGTGGTAGTTGACTCATGACTCCCCTAACCTAGGTCACATCCCTATTTTGACTACTTCTAAATTTTCACCTTGTTGATTATTTAGAGTCTGGAAAGGTATACCCTTTCACCCATTTTAGACTGGTTGACCTAAGCCTAATAGGTTGAACCCATGGTTAATACTCGATCTTGAATATTGACTTGATAATGATCTTGAAATATGACAATGTTGACTATAGCTTGTGGTTTATTTCCTAGATAGACCTAGGTCTACATAATTCATCAACCTTGGAAACATGATAATGAAATTATGATATGTTGCTCGAATATTGGTTGAATAATGTTGCTCGAAATTGGATATAGATGAATGATACCCCCTAAGGTCTAAATAGGAATCTAAACCCTAGCTTCAAAATTTTGGACCTATGACTTTTGATCTCGACTCTTGATATTGATATATAATATTGCGACTCACGATTATCAAATCTCAATAATGGTACAACTCTTATGATCACACTATTTGGACATTAAGATGTATGACTAATGACTTCAACATCCCAAATCCTGAAAATTTTGAAATGATGACTATATTGACTCTTTTGATTTATGACTTAGGGTTTTGCTCTCATTAGGACTAGGGTGGGACCTTCCCATTGATTTTGAGCTCGAAATGATGATATGATGTTGTCTCAAAATGTTGAACTATTAAACATCAAATCATGGATATATAACCCACCTAGGACAATGGAGAAGCTAAGACCCTGAGATTTTGGGATTAAAAGTCACCTTGCACACTTGATTCAGGATATCTATTTGTTTGACCTAAAATATGATATGTCCAAATTTGTGATCAATATGATGTTTTCCATATTTGTGACTTATATGATGACTTTGGACAATATATGTGCCGATTTTGATACTCAATTGCTCGATGATGAAATAATGTTAGTACCAAGTTGATTATGATATGGAACATGGAATCTCAATTGTGATTTTTGGGACTAATTGAAGTTTGAGGACATGATTTTGATTTTATACTTGAGGATACCCCAGTATTTGAGGAAATGACTTAGGTTGAATAATATCAATTTTTTAGGATATTTTGAATTTTGGGGACAAAATTCTTTTAAGGAGGGAAGGATGTGACAAAGTGGATTTTAGAATTATAATAAAATAATTACTCTTTTGACCTCATTATATCCATTAATGGTCCTAAATTAATTTTCTTATCTACATAAGAAAAGTTGAGACTCAAATACAAAATATGGTGAACAATGTGAACTTTAAACACATTATAACACCTTATATTTGATTAATTCATCACTTTGTACAAATAAAGTAATTGACCCATCAAAGTTCATCTTCTTGTCCTAAAACTTTTTCTAAAGGTTCTCCACGTTTTTTTGAAGTTACGGTCCAAATTTGAGGGCATTTGGACATTCCTACGATTTTCTATGAATTTTGGAAGTTCTGTGTGAAAAATCCTTTTTTAATTGCCTTTTCTGACCTTTTCCCGGTCAACAATCCACGATATAAGGCAAGGGATGGACCTCGGCCCTTGGATCAGCTAGCCACGGATCGTGGCCCTGAACCAGTGGTTAGGAGGCCATCCCCTACCTCCCGCAATCAGCGGAGTGGGGGAATGGAACGACCAAAGTGCAATTGGCTCGTTTGGACTCTGTTTTGAAAATCAAATCAAACGTGAATGCTCGCCCCGCCATTTCGGATTCAACTATGCCCTTTTCCCCCTCAAATCAGCCTGTTTCAAGAGAAAACGAGAGCTTTCTCCCACGGCTGCCACCATGGATGCGGTGGCCCTAGGAACTGATCCAAGGGCCGAGGTCCATCCCTTGCCTTATATCGTGGATTGTTGACCGGGAAAAGGTCAGAAAAGGCAATTAAAAAAAGGATTTTTCATATAGAACTTTCAAAATTCATAGAAAATCATAGGAATGTCCAAATGACCTCAAATTTGGACCGTAACTTCACAAAAACGTGGAGAACCTTTAGGAAAAGTTTGGGGACAAGAAGATGAACTTTGATGGGTCAATTTCTTTATTTGTACAAAGTGATGAATTAATCAAATATAAGGTGTTATAATGTGTTTAAAGTTCACATTGTTCACCATATTTTGTATTTGAGTCTCAACTTTTCTTATGTAGATAAGAAAATTAATTTAGGACCATTAATGGATATAATGAGGTCAAAAGAGTAATTATTTTATTATAATTCTAAAATCCACTTTGTCACAATTTCAATCATGTTTGCCGATCCATACTTCCATACCCCTACAATTAGGACCTAACGAGGCGTGTAGGTCCCTTAGAAGCCAACTTGGTAGTTTAGGAGGTGGACGTGGACAATGAGATGTAGCGGGTGTTGTCTTTTTGACCTGTATATATAATTTCAGATTAATTGAATCATATATACACACTAACAAATTAACGTAATGTAAATGTACCATACAATTTTAGTATAGACGACATCCGTTTTGGGCCACATTATCACTCCACCTTCTACCTCACCAAGCGTTTCATAATATGGGTGGGCATATGGCAGTTTAAGATCCCTCCAATCGGGGAGAATATGTATTAGGCTCGCACGAACCGCACCAGCTAGTACTGGAGTCCCATGAAACATCTCCCCTGGAAGGTCTGGGTAAGCCTTTGCCTCTGCAACGATATATTTTTTACTTTTTGGACGACATGGCTTCAACCCCTACAAATTTACGTAAAGAATGTTATATACATATATACATAAACATATCATCTTGATAAGACTAGCTACTATGTCATAAAAATACTTACAGAGGATGTGCTAGGTGGTGGGTCTACAAGATTACTCCCAACCTCTACAGTAGGAGTAATAGAAGCGCGACACGTCACATGTACCGTCTGAGTGGCCGTCTGAGACGCCTGCCACTTCACCATTTCTTCTTGGAGTTTCCTCTCAATTAATTCATCTACCTATACATGGATAAAAGAAATGTAGTCAATTATTCAATTCCCTTTCACAATAACATTCTAAAAAAAGAATAGATTACCTCAACTTTTGGGACAGGTTTGCGCTGGGATGGCCCAAAGAACGCTTTGATGCCCACACCAGCGCCTGCACCCCTAACATTTCCAGGATGCTCTGGGTTACCCATAGCAACTTTCAATTCATCCCTTGTGCCCTCAGGGATAAACTTTCCTTCCTTCCTCTGCTCGTGCATCTCCCGCTAATTGCCATCAACAGAAATTGGTAAGTAAACATAACAGAAATCAATATCAATCGATTGCTCTAAGAGTTGAATTTTACCATTTTTGCAGCCACCTCAGTAGTTGCGGGCTTCTTTATATCTCCCTTCTTGTTTTGCCTCCCATTTATCCACATAGCATGGCGAGGTAGAGGTGCGAGAGCAATAGTAGAGGACTCCTGAGTAGTAGTAGACTGAGCTGTAGACTCAGCCTATAGTCTTTGGTGAATGCCTGCATAGACTCTTGGACCCATTGTGTGGTCATGCACATTCAATACATGCCTTGCTCTTTGAGCATCGTTGATAGTCGTGTTAGTAAGCACATTGATTTGATTAGTAACACTAAAGGTCAATCTTGAATAGGTGAATGCATAAGAACGTATATTAATTAAATTGGGAGTGGCGCTTAATACGTTGAATTCATCCGTTTTTTTTTGGTAACAAACTCCTCCCAGTTTTTGGTGTCCAGGTAGTTCCACTGCTAAGTGGCTTCCTTCTGCCTAAATTTATTTTTGAAAGAGAATACAAACAAATTTTGTTAGTGTAGAGTTAGTCAAAAAGTGATCAATGTCTAGAATTGGAAATCAATCAAGAACCTCTTCTCAGCATCACATATGTAATCTCGGGTGAGATTTGTCCTATAGTTCCTTAGCACCCTCCCACAACATTACATCACGCATTTACGATGCAAATTTTCATCCATATCAAATATACTCCTCAAAATAGAATTGTTAATAACTAGTATCCTAAAAATTAGTAATCTACAAAAATAGACTTGAAAATAATAATAACTCATGCATAGTTCCTTCTATATTAAGTCTTTCTTCCCTTTAGGAACTTTATTCCAGGATTCTATGTTAAGACTATAATGGCTGTGAGTAAGAACCCCAATATATGAAATAAATGAGTTGTGGTTCACTCCAACTGGATTTCCTGCACGATGGAAATCCACAGCCAGTTTGGGTCCATTACCCCATTGCTATAGTAACTTGTTCATCATTGTGATGCCCCTCACTTTCTCAATTTTTTTGTCTGCTCATCAAGTGCCCCAATTTTTTTAGGGGGTACATCGCCAACCTAAAATTTGACAAAAAACACACTTACAGGATATAACTATAAATGAACATATAGATAGAAACCTCATGGATATATTTTTTAAACTTACATTATGAGGCAGCACATTGATGTCCTCACCCTCACGGCATTAATCAGCACGGTCATCAGGAGAATGCTCAGCCATCTAAAAGTTCACATTCACATTGTAAAGTTCACATTATTAAGTTGTAAAGTTCACATTGTAAAGTTCACATTCACATTGTAAAGTAATTCACATTGTAAAGTTCACATTCAGAAAAATAAAAACATATAAAAAATATAAACATGCATGCCTCTAATACTGTGATCTTTTATCAATTAACAATCCTTCATTCTGATCTCCCTGCACATACAAGTCATCATTAGCTTCAATATTTGGTGGTGTTGGCAACCCAACTAAGAATGGAGTGGAGTCATCATACTTATCGTAGTACTCTTCTTCATCTATAGGATCTTCAATGAACTATCTTTTACCATGAAGAACAACTAACCATTTATCATTTGTAGGATCATCGATATAAAATACTTGTTTTGCCTGTGATGCCAATATGAATGGTTCACCCTTCTCGCCAATATTTTCAAAGTTCACTAATGTGAAACCTAATTCATCCACTATAACTCCTTTGGTGTTATCAACCCAATTATATTTAAAGAGCGGAATTTTGAAATCTACGTAGTCAAACTCCAGTATGTCTTCAATGACACCATAATATGACATTTTAGCTTCACATGGACTCTTATCCTTTGCACTTGCAAAAAACAATGAAGATGCTTGAATGGTGACCCCACTATTTTGGACGACACTCTTATCATCTTGACACTTTGTGTAATATGAGAATCCATTTATGTCAAACCCTTCATAAGACATAACATTCAATTTTGGTTTAAAGGCGAGGCATTTGATAGTTTCAGTATGATTATATGGTGTTTGAGATAGTTGATGTAAGACTTTATCTTCAAACCACTTAATAAATGTCTTGTTATGCTCTCTAGCAAGCCACATTGAATTGGCTTGAGGATATTGTCACTTGATGAAATTGATATGTTCCTCGATATAAGCACTCACTTCATCAATGTTGTGTAAAATATACAAGTGACCTTGTCCCAACTGGTCACGGCTGATTACTTTCATCCGTGATCCCAAAATTCCTTTGCCAAAATGCTCCTCAAAATTCTTGTCATTAATAGGAGCATTATTAGCACTAAAACGTCATTGCAAAAATCCATAACCTCTCTCACCACATAACCCTCAATAATACTCCCTTCATGCCGATAATGGTTTCGAACATCACCTTTAAAAACACTCATGTATCGTTCAAAGGGATACATCCAATGCAAGAAAACTGGTTCCAACATTTTCACTTTCCTAGTCAAGTGGACAACAAGATGTACCATGATATCAATGAATGAAGGAGGAAAATACATCTCAAGCTGACATAGGGTAACAACCACTTCTCTTTGTAATTTATCGAGAATATCATGGTCAATAACTTTTCTGCACAGACTGTTGAAAAAGAAACAAAGTTTGGTGATTGCAAACCTTACATGCTACGACAATATAGATCGAATTGCCACGGGAAATATTTGTTGCATTAGAGTGCGACAATCATGAGATTTAAGACCTATAAACTTCAGATCATTCATTGATACCAATGTAAGGATGTTCGATGAGTAACCCCGTATCACCTTAACATTTACCAAGCATTCATAAAAAGATTTCTTCTCCTTTCTCGACAACGTGTAACAAGAGGGAAGTAAGTATGTTCTCCTCTCTCTACTAACTACTTTTGTTAATTTTGTCCTAATTCCCATTTCACGTAGGTCCATTCTGGATTTTATCCCATCTTCAGTCTTACCTGGTATATTCAACAGAGTACCGATGACGCTATCACAGACATTTTCTCAATGTGCAAGACATCGATACAATGCCTGACTGCCAAATAACTCCAATAAGGAAGATCTCAAATATTGACTTCTTCTTGAATAAAGATTTGTCACTCCGTGTGGCCATCATACATTGTGATCTCTTACCAAATTCATTGGCAAAGTCTTTTACTCTTTCATAAACATCCTCCCCTGGTATAGGTTTAGGTGCACTCCATTCCTCATTCTGTCCATTGAATACTTTGCACAACCTACGATACAGATGGAATTTTGGAAGAAACCTTCAATGACCAAGATATACACTCTTGCCGCCATGTTTTAGTCCTATTGAAATAGTGTTCTCTTCACATACATGACACACTTTAGATCCTTTGACACTATATCTAGACAAATACCCATATGCTGGAAAGTCATTCACAATGCAAAATAGCATAGCATGTAAACGAAATGTCTCTCTTCGTGAAGCATCATAGGTCATGACACCTTCACCCCAGATTTTCTTCAAGTCATCAATCAAAGGTTCAAGATAAACATCGATATCATTTCTAGGTTTTTTAGAGCCCAATATCGACAACGACAACATAACGTACTTCTTTTTCATACACAAATAGGGAGGAAGATTGTATATAACAAGCATAACTGTCCAAGTGCTATGTTGGCTGCTCAATGTCCCGTATGGATTCATCCCATCTGTATAAAGCCCAAGTCTTAGATTCCTGACTTCTTCACCAAATTCAGGGTACAATAAATCAATCTTCTTCCACTGTGGGGAATCAGACGCATGTCATAGGATCTCATCATTATTTTTCTTAACATCTGCATGCCACCTCAAATTCTTCACATCTATCTGATTGGAAAATAAGCATTGAAATTGTGGTATTATAGGTAGATACCACATCACCTTGGCAGGAGAACCAGTTTTGGACTCCCCCAAAGTCGTCAATTTATACCTTGACACACCACATTTTGGACAATCTTTCAAATCCACATAGTCCTTTTGAAATAATGGCATGCGTGTATCTTCTTGGCCTCCATTCCCATTGGGCACAACAATTTTTTTAACCGGTATGTTGAAATTTGCAGCTCGTTTCCATCAGGAAGAATTTCTTTCAACAAAGACAACAATGACGTGAAGCTTTTGTCGTGCCATCTATTATTAGCTTTCAGCTTATACAATCTCATCACAATGCTAAGCTTCATCAACTTACAACTAGTGTATAATGGTATCTCAGCATCATGCACAATGTTTCTAAACATGGGAGGTGGGTCGGTGTGCTCTACCCCACAACTATCCAGCATCGCATCAATGATGTCTACTGGAATTGGTTCGTTCACATCTATGTCATCGGCGGCAATTTCTTCTTCCACATAAGCACTACTATCGACATCCACTGATTTTAGGTTTGAAATCTCTCCATGCCAGTGCCATTCTGTATAGCCTTATACAATCCTGTTGTACATGACATGACTTTTGATATCGTCACTAGTGCTGACTTTCAAATTATTACTACAATTCCTACATGGATAGTAGAATCTATCTCCAGGTTGTTTCCTATGTTCCTCGGAAAATCTAATAAATTGATCAAGACCAGAAATAAACTCTGGGGTGCAGCGATTCGGAATGGACATCCATGATCTATCCATTCTATGATCAAAGAGAAAACAAGTATATATTACAACAAGATTAGGGTCTAGGGTTAAAAGATTAGGGTTTATGGTTAAAACTTTAGGGTTTAAGGTCTTATATATAATAAATGTGTACCACCTATCCCATTCTTGAACACCTAATCTCACTAGTAAATGTATAATGTATATTGGGTTTTCAAGAAAATTTCGGCATCATTTTCCCATAGTTCTCCAAGTACATATCTACTTATAGAAGAAACGGGGAAATGCTATCAAAATTTTCTTGAAAACCAAATACACATTATACACTTACATCCTAAGTGGTATTAGGTGTTCAAGAATAGTCCCAAATAGGGGACTATCCAAGATTTACTCCAAATGAGTAAATCTTAGACGGGTTTCTAGGCCAACAAATACATGTGATGTCGTTCTTATATATAATAAATGTGTACCACCTGTCCCATTCTTGAACACCTAATCTCACTAGTAAGTGTATAATGTGTATTTGGTTTTCAAGAAAATTTCAGCAGCATTTCCCCACTGTTCTCCAAGTACATATGTACTTAGAGAACCAACGGGGAAGTGATATCGAAATTTTCTTTAAAACTAAATAGACATTATACACTTACATACTAAGTGACATTAGGTGTTCAAGAACAGTCCTAAACCGGGGACTATCCAATATTTACTCCTAATGAGTAAATCTTGGATGACTTTCTAGGCAAAAAATACATGTATGTTGTCATTCTTATACCTACAATCCTAGTTTCATCATCCATATCCTAGTTCTTTAAGTCAGGGTGATTATTGATGTCTTTAGAAGCATGACTGGCAATCTAGGGCAAAGTTTCATCATTTACATTCCAAGCATGTCACATGAGTGCATTAGAGTTCATCATTAAGAAAGAAGGGTGATTAGGATTCTCAATATACTGAACAAGGAAACAAGTTAATTACCAATTTCATAGTTATGATTGTAGAGATACCCTAAGATCTCGATCTAATGGTTCATAATGAGCTTGTGATAAAATTACATCACTAGATATGATTATATAATTTCAAAAGCAGACACAAATAAATCCAAATGACTAGATAACTAAATAAAAAATAGTAGACAAAAAAATACAAATAAGTAGATGAATAAATACAAATTTGTTGATAAACTAATATAAATCAGTAGATGATCAATTAATTCCTAAATCAGTACATAAATAAGTACAAATAGTAGATAAATACATATAGATAAATAGAAAAATAAAGTTAAATCAACTAATAAATAAAGTTAATTAAGTAGATGATTAAATCATAACAAAATCAGTACATAAATAAACACAAATCAGTAAATAACTTAATAAAAAATAAATAAAAAATGTCCAGCAGCAGCCTAGGCTTGTCTTAGCTCCACCCAAGCATCCGCCCAGGCCTCCCTGAGGCCTAACTAGGTTGGGCACTTGGGCTTGGGACCCTAGGTGAACGCCTGGGCTGCCTAGACGCGCCTAGACACCGCCTTGGCTGCCTAGACATGCCTAGGCACCGCCTGGGTGAGGTCTAGGTCAGAGGTGGAGGAGGAAAGGACAACATCGGTAGAGGAGGAAAGGACAACAACAGTGGTGTAGGGTATAGCTTGCTTAGGTCAGCGGCGTAGGAGCAAAGGACAACAACGACGAGGAGGGTATACCTTGCTTAGGTCAGTGGTAGAGGAGCAAAGGACAGTAGTGGCGGGAAGAAGTAGGCCAGTGTCAGAGGGGCGGTGGCAGCGGCGGACCAACGGCGACAGAGCAACAACAGTGGCGGAGGTTGCAGCAGTAGTGGAGCAGAATCGCTAGAGCATATGATATCGGGAATGAAACAGAGAAAGGGGAAGAGTCTGGCTCGCACGAGTGCTATTAAGTTAACCATAGGTGTCGGTTATTAAAATAATCGATGCTTAAAATAATAGGCGTCTGTTGCCACCAAAAAATTGACACCTATGTTCAATGATAGTCGTCAGTTCCAACTAGAAAAATTGACGTCTATCTACATATGCCGACAAAAAAATGTTCTCGAATTGTGACCATAGTCGTTGGTTTCCGTAGGAAAACCGAAGCCATAGGGGGTGAAAATTTTCGTGGGGACAGCGTGTGAAAACACATTGACGTCGGTTATTGTAAGATAACTGACGATAAAAATGGGCCAAATTTCTGTCTCATGAAAAACCTTTAGTTGTCGGTTTCTTTGTTAACAACCGACGTCATATGTTAAATTTTGGAGGTAATTTTTTTCACTAGAAAATTTGGATTTGGTGGTCGATATTAGGCGTTGGTTGCTTATTAAGGAACTGACACTAAATAAAAAGTGATACCCATGTCTAGCCACTCTTCACAGATAGATGTCCATTTTTGTATTCAACTGATGTTGTAGGATTTAGGCGTCAGTTTCTTGTATACAATTGATGCCTGTAAATGTGATGTTATAAGCCATTTCTGTAGTAGTGCCATAACATTGTTACCAACTACGATGGACTTGAAAAGGATAGGCTATCTCAATTTTCTACCATTAACATGAGATTTAAGCAAATAATCTAGATGCGTTCAGTTGAATGAAGAGCATCAACTCAAAGTATTGTATAGATGGGACATCAAACTTGAGCATAAAGGTCCCCATATGTAGTTCCCATCCATCATAGATATAGCTAAAGAAGATGATGATTTAGCCAAGGCCATAGTCCATGTGAAAATGCCCTACCTCATACATGTGTTGACAATGACATCAGGGTAACTTCCCTCATCACTAAAGAAATCTTGGGCATCTAGACCAACCATAACAACCAATACTCTAAATAGAAGATCATTCCTCCAAAAAAGGAAGCAATCAAACTCATGTCTAACCCCTTAGTTGAGAAGTTGCATTGGAGCACCTTGTCGTAGGAGAATGTAATCAAATCTTGAGGGCATGGTCACCTCCCACATGAGGTTCCATTATAGCAAAAATGTCAAGACGATGATGATTTTTCATTATTACCATGGTGATCATGTTCGAAGGGTGATGATGTCAAACCCAACCGCTGGTGTGATGTAGGAACCATCTAGAGTAGTTGTGTATGATTCTATCTTGATCATCTAGCTAGAAAAACCATGACTATAAGAATATTGGTATCAAAGATAATGGAGAATATTATGGCACTACATGAGATGACTATGATGAAGCCTATGAAATGATCATAGGATGGGGCGTCAAATCCATGTTCAACACAAAATCAATGGAAGATCCATAGTCCCTCATTCTCCCCGTGAAGAATGTTGATGAGGTGTAGAATTGTTGTCTTGATGACCACAATGTCCTAAGGACCAGGTCCCCTCACACACCAAAGTTTTCCATTAGAGGAATGACACCCCAATGTGGTAGTGATTCTAGAGTGAATATTTATTCATACTCTATCATGTACATCATCTCCCCCTACAAAAGCCTAAAAATTTGTAGAATCCACAAAATCCCCAAAAGGTACAAAATTTAGAAAACCAAAAAATATTTGAAGACAAGCTCCATCTCAATAGTTTGCTGACTATTTTACTAAAGTAGCACAAATCAGCAATGATGAATACGCCAAGTTCTAAGACGTCCCCATCCTAGAGTATATGATGAAGGACAAGCAACCTTTTTGTATTAAAGAAAAGAAGTAAATGATAGATATCAACAGAAGCCATAACAACATGAAATGAAAATATAGGCATTTGTACCTAAAACTATCAATGACAGTTGATAAAGCGTCTACAAAACTACATCGATGTGTTTGTGTGGAGAGACTCAGACATATCTATGCTAGGATGAGAGAATCCATGTTCACCGACTTCCTATCATCCCTGACATTTTCCCTATTAAACCAAATTCTAGGCATATGCCGCTTGAGTGGAGCCTCAATATCAAGGAAGAAGTTAATAAGATGTTTAGTCTTGGTTTCTGGATTCGATCAACTATCCCATATATCTTTCACACATTTTACCATATCCAAATAAGGATTGGAATTATGAATGTGCATGGACTATTGTGACATCAAGAAGGCATATCCAAAGGATAAATTTTTGATTTTGCACATAGATGTACTCATAGGCAATACAATTGGTCATGTGCTCCTCATCTTGATAGTTAGGTTTACAGGTTACAACAAGATTAAGATGGTGAAGGAAGATAAAGAGAAGACATCCTTCTTCACATAGTGGGGAGTATTATGCTATTAGGTCAGACTATTGAGTCTCGATAATGATATATCTACATATCATAGAGTGATGGACCCTCTTTTCCATGACATGTTGTACACAAAGTTGGCGATTTCTGTAGAAGATATGATTGACAATTCAAAAGTCATGAATACCACATCATCAATCTAGAGAAGTTGTTTCAACTACTAAGACAATTATATCAATGTCTTAATCAATCCAAGTTCGCCTTTGGGATTATATCTGGTAACCTGATTGGGTACATGTTCAGACAAAGGGGAATCCAAGTCAATGTCAGGATGGCTCAAACCATTTGGAAGATTCTGCTCCCCTGGAATAGAGAAGGGGATACAATATTTCCTTGGTTTCCTAAATACATCAACCTCTTCTTTTCCAAGCTTACACTTATATGTCATCCTATTTTCAATTTACTCAAGAGAACTCTGAGTAGATGGGAAAATCTATGTGAAGATCTTCTCCAAAAGCATAAAAACTACCTTTCCAATTAACTAATGTTGAGACTGACAATGCCATGGTACCCTCTCACCCTTCAATTATCAGTCTATAAAACATTTATGATACAAATCCTGAGTCAATCAACAATCCATGGTGATCACACTATCTACTATCCATGTTACAAGTTAAATGATAGAAAGTCCTGCTACACTATAGTAGAGAAGTATTTTTTCCTTGATACATGTAAAAAGAAAGTTGTACCATTATTTAATGATGAACCCATTATAGTTTATTATCAAGCATGACCTATCTACTATTTGTGCGATCACCCTAATCTTATTGGACAATGTGCCTAGTGACAATTGTTGTCAGAGTTTAACATCACCTATTTTCTAATGAATGCAGTCAGAGACCAACATGTAGCCGATCACTGAGTAGGTTCCCCTTTATATGTAGAAGCAACACATGAATATTAATTTCCATACAAAAACCTAAGGATGAATAATATGTCTAATGTGATTATCAATTTAGTTCTTGAAGTGTGGAAAGTATTCTTCGACAAAGTTGTCAATCACAAAGGATCTAATATAGGAGTGATACTTTAGAACCCCCAAGGAGAATAATTGCCAGAAGAAAGACACTTGGAGTCAAATGCCATTAACGATGTAGCTCAGTATAAATTTTGCATCCTAGGACGTCAACTCTCAGGACAACAAGGGGCATGTCACCTATAAGTCTATGGGGACACCCTTCTCGAGATATCTCAAGTCTAAAATAGTTAGAAGATGTTCCATCATAACTTGGTTCCTTACGAAGAACACATGTTATTTCTGGATCAAGACTTCAATAACATCCCCTTTCACTTCATCAAAAGAGCACACAATGCATTAATTGATGTTGTAGAGATCCTCTATTCCTAGATAAACATCCAAGGGGTTAGACCTTCTACTTTGAAGCACAAACACTCTCTCAACCTACATATTGATGGCCACTGAAAATGATAGTGGCTCCATGGGCACTCCTCAAGGTGTCTATGTTCCACCACAAGGTCAAGTGACAACCTTGCAACAATATGAAGGAACCCCAACCAATATGCTCCGCAACCACCACAATCTCCATTCAACATCCAATATGCCCAACAATCACCACTACCTAAATACCTATCACCTCCATAAGAACAACCTCATTACCAACCACCTCCACAAGAACCATCATACATCCTCTAAAATTCAAATCCACTAAATCAAAGACCACCACCACCACAACCATCATCATGAGCTTGCCCTCCTCATGATCAAGTGAACATGGTGCATGTAATATGGGGTGATGAGGTTGTTGATAAATCCGTGAAGGGAAGGAGAAAATCGCAACAGAGAATGATAGAGAATCATTGCTAAAAAGCATATGGGAGGGTGCCAAGAGAACCAAAAACCCTATTGTCCTGCCATTGTGTGAGAATTCCAAGTCCAATGGAGTTCATGTTGTCCCATCGTTGTTGGAGAAGACAACACATGTTGTCCCACCATTGTTGGAGAAGATAACACATGTTGTCCCATCCTTTTTGGAGTTTGTAATGACACAAACTCTACCCTATGAGTCTAAAAATGTTCTCATATTATCTTAAATACATCCAACTATTGTAGAACATGTTGATGCAAGTGGGCAACTTTTCTACAATGATTTGGAAGATCATTTCCCCCAATAAAATCATGACCATTCAGTAAAATTGTTGAAATCCTTAAAGAAAGGAAAGGAAAGCATCAAAACCCTCATTTCTTTGTTTAAAGATGCTTGCACCCGTCGGAAGAAGAAAGTAATAGGGAGGGCTACCAAGTAAATTTAGATGATAGAGCAGACAAGCTTCATTTTTTAGCATCATTTTGATAACATTAGTTTTGATGCACATTGTATGGTCTTTCTCATAAACAAAGTCATTTGATTTAGTGTTTAGATATCCATTTTCATTCATTTTATCCTCAATTTTTTTGATTTCTTAGTTTTTGTTAAGTTTTGGTGAAATTTGAGGGAATTTAGTGCAAAAAAATCAAGATTGATGGCTTACCCGTTGATACTCAAAAGAGACCCTTAATAGTTGATAGATCAACCTTTTATCAAAGATTAATGAATGGACCCATTGAGCTTTCACCCATTGATTAGAAGGGATGACAGACTTTAAATCTACAGAAGAAAATTTGATCGATCGATAGACCAATCAAGATCTAACTAAAAACATAACTTGTCGACGTTAACATCGATGAGTTATCATTGTTTTGAAGCCATCAAACACAATCATAGACCATGTGTCAACATGGAATTCATCAATATTTACATTGATGGTTCAAATGTTGATTGTTATATTGACCACCTTTCTTGTCAAACCCACAAAGGTTGAAAACTCTCAAGATCGATGAAGACTTTTCGATCACTCAATTCATCGATCATAGAGATCAATAGTAAGGAGACAAAGAGTCATGCTACAGGGACCAGTCTAGGGTCGACAAAGCACAAGTCATATCCTATAAATAGCCCCCCAAGGATTACTTCAAAGCATATTGGATTTTTGAGTCAATAAGTCGATAGTCTACAATCAAGTTCAGAACCCAAGAATAGAGCCATTGACCAGTCTAGTATCGTCAACCGAGTTGACCATCAATCTCTAGTTTGGGGTTCAAGTCTGCCTCCATCGATAGATCCATAGATCCTCTTGTGCCAAGTATAGATCATAAGTAAGAATAGAGCCATCAACATCCAGCAATCAACAGTTAACCATCAAACTCTATGTTTGATCAAATCAAAAGGTGGGTTGATCAATAACTCAATCTACCCTTATATGGACCTCTTACCTATATTTTCATTATCATGGCATAATCAAGTTGTAATATATATCTTTGTTGTGACATGAGTGGCTAAACTCCATAACTTGAGTTGGAAGTAGTCACCAGGCCCTCCAACTTATGTAATTGCTCCTTCTTCTATTCATGACATATGTTCTTACAATTTTGTTTCTCTACTCTTATTTAATGTGTCACATGGTAAATAGCTACCTTCTTTTACGATTGATATGGAATACTCAAGAGAATTCTTTTAATAGGATCTTGAGTATAGAGCAGCAGCGAGACACGACTGAGGAGTTACTATAACAAAAATCATACAATTATTTTGATTCTTTGGTTATCATCTCAAGAGAGAGATATATTTTTCTAAACATTTATGTGCATCTTGATAAAAATGAGTGGATATCCTTTATGACTGTTGCAAAACTTGTTAAGAATGTATATATATCAATTGGAAGTTACATGGTTGTGGATGGTCTAATATGGAATTTCTTAATGCTCTAGACGTCTAGATATCAATGAGAGCATAGCTGGTTTTGTGGTTTGACAACATATGTATCAGTGTTTCATCTATCGACTTGATGTCATCATTGTTTTCAACACTTAGCTCGACGTCGACATAGTTGTCAACATTCAACTATCAATCTTATTGATCAATGGAGTCATCAACCTCCATAAGTCGATAAACCTATCAAGCTTTACCCAAAAAGAATTTACCGCCTTCCCCTACCCTACCCTATAAATACTAGACCCTGTAGTAAATGCTTTTCACCACATCTTGACTACAATGAAAGCTATGACCTTTTTCCTTTACACCCATCGACCATCTCTACGGCCATTAACCTTCAGGTCGACAGCCTTAAGTGTGTGTTAACCATTCAACAACCTAGAACCCCCATTGATGGGTAACCTCACCGCATCGACCGAACTCGATCGATGACCCTGTTGACCACACCCTATGATCCTATCCACATGATTTCTCTATTGACCCAACACCTTGATGAGTTGTTTTCATTTCCTTATTTTCACCATCAATGTAGCCTCTCGTTGACTCTTTTTAATATGAACTAATTCCTTTCTCTAAAAGGTCGACGATCCCATCGACCGGGTTGGTTGAAATGTCCTCTTCCTCATCTTTTTTTTCATTTGTAATAATTTGTTCTTTGACACTCTTATGGTGTAGCAATGTCCCATAGGGTAAGTGCAACAACCACTACTAATAATGCAACCAAGAAAGGAGAGAAGAGTCCTCATCTAGAATCTTTCACATCTAAGGGTAACAAGAGGAGTCAGTTCGCCAAGTCTAAAATAGATCAACCTCAAGTCACACAAATGGAGGTCCTCTACTATGGAACTTTCCAACCTCACAACAATGAACACTTTGAGGCCTATAAGGCACTAAAGAATCTCACCTTCAGACCCACCAATTTCTCTTACAATCCTACTCCAAAAGAACTTGGGATCTAAAAGTGGGAATCTTTCCGTCTTATAAACTCCAACCTGACTTGACTATGCTTTGCCACTTCTAGGGCATACGTGGAAGAAACCATGGAGTTCATGTATTCCATTCAGGTGGTCTACAACAAACAAGTTGGGGACCCTACTAGAGGGCATAGATAACTAAAACTCCACATAAAAAACATCAAATAATTCCTTACTGAATCTACATTGAATTAAATATGTTGTTCATCATATGAAGATGCCACCAAGGCTAGTACATGGTTGTTAGACAAAAAAGATCAGTGTTTTAATGCTTCTACCTATTAGGCGTAGCAGGCGCAAAGGCGTATGCATAAATTTGGAGCCTCTAAAGCTTATAATTTCCCTTTTGTCTTATGGTGAATCATGTACAACAGTGTCATATTCAAAAAATTTGATACTTAAAATATTTATCATAAATGAATCTATATTGTGTCTCTTATCATGGAAGGACAACCTCTCATCATTGTCATCTTGTTGATTAACCTTTGGCTATATATATCCTCATCTCCACAAAAATGAATATTGAATGGGTGGTCTGATCAGCCTTATCTTATAAGCTTATGGTCACCCCTCTTCCCCCAATGGTTTCACAGAAATATATGGTGACAACTGCATCACATCAAATACTTGACATCGTATGGCATCATTGTCCATCGCAATGACAAAATCCAATGCCACTTCATGAGGACCAATGTTTACATCCCTCTACTTGATCTTGCAGACTATGACATGGAGAAGTTCCTATTCACAGAGGAGGAAATCATACTGATCATCAACAAGTTTGATGAGTCAATTGTTGCATTATCAGAACAACATGTTGCATCATCATTCTCAGTCCACCCAATACATGTTGTGTCCAGATACCCAAAAAGCCTATACCAAATATTCCAAAAGAAAGGGAGAATCAAGTGGTGCTTGATGAGGACTACAAGATTTTACCTTATATGCCTAGAGAAGCCCAACCTTATGTTGCTCCAATGGTTCTGGTGATCCTTCAAAAGCGTGCAGCAAAGTCACCAACTTAGTTTTTGCAATGGGATCCTCCTTAGAAAACCCTAAAGGTCACCATCTCCAACACAACTATCCCAACATGTGTTACCCAGAAATGTAACCCACCTTCTCCACCTCATCATGAAGTACATGATGTTCTTGATAGTCCACCTCAACGTCACCATCATGCTTCCTCACCTTCTATTTTTTGCACTCCACCTACACATTCTGTAGAAATGGAATACCCTAAGACTTTGGGTGGTTCCTTTGGTCATGAAATCTACTCAATATGTAGGGTAACTACTATACATGTCTCCTATTCTTAAACTAATGTGTCAAAACAGGTCAATATCCTCTAATAATAGCTTCCTTCCTCAAGAAGTAGCTACACTTGAGTGTGAATTGATGCTTTGTCTCATCTTCCCCAGCTACTGTAAGAAATCCTAGATGGTCAACATCAAATATCAATCATTGAAGACTAAAGAAGATGCATCATCATCATCATCATCTAAGCCTCAATCCCAACTATGTTAGGGTCGGCTACATGGATCCTTCGTTTCCATTCAGCTCTATCATGGGTCATATTCTGATTGAGATGTAGAGATTCAAAATCTCTCTTTATAAGCTCATCCCATGTTAATTTAGGCCTTCCTCTTCTTCTATTTATAGTGTTTGGCTCAATAGCATTGCTTCGTATAGGAGCACTAGTTGGTCTGCGTTGCACATGTCCGTACCATCTGAGTCAGCCCTCACGCAACTTGTCCTCAATGCTCGCCACCCCCACTTTATTCCTGATATAGTCATTTCTCAAACGATCTTTTCTTGTCTTCCCACACATCCATCTCAGCATACGCATTTCGGCCACGTTCATCTTGTTGAGACCTTGTTTCTTCACCGCCCAACATTCACTCCCATAGAGCATGGATGGTCGTATAGCTGTTCTATAAAACTTACTTTTTAACCTGAGAGGGATCTTCTGATCGCATAAAACTCCAGTTGCACTCCTCCATTTCAACCATCCTGCAGTGATCCGGTGACAAACATCATTTTGGACATCCCCTTCTATTTGAATAATAGAACCTAAGTAACGAAATTTGTCACATTTTGGTATATCTACTCCGTCCAACTTGGCTCCATCATTCACACTGCGAGATTGGCTGAAATTGCAATGCATATACTCAATTTTGCTCCTGCTAATCATCAATCCATTTGATTCCAATGCCTTTCTCCAACATTCAACTTTATCATTCAATCCATCTTTTGTTTTGTCAATCAAAACAATATCATCAGCAAATAACATACACCAAGGAATATCATCCTGAACATTCTTTGTTAACTCATCCATAACCAGAACGAATAGATATGGGCTGAGTGTGGATCCTTGGTGTACCCCAACTGTAATAGGAAAAGTTGGTGTCTCTCCTCCAGGAGTCTTGACACTTGCAGTAGAGCTATCATACATGTCTTTGATCAAGTCAATGTATTGGATAGGCACACCCTTTTTCTCCAAAACCATCCATAACACTTCTCTGGGTACTCGATCATAAGCCTTCTCTAGATCGATAAACACCATATGAAGATCTCTTTTGCTTTGTCTATACTTCTCCATAAGCCTCCTTATCAGAAAAATAGCCTCTGTTGTTGATCTTCCAGGCATGAAACCAAATTGGTTGTTTGATACCTGTGTTATAGATCTTAACCTTTGCGAAGATGGATGGAAACAAAAAATTATTCAATGTGCACTTCATCCACAACATTATCCCAAGTTCCAAGCATGTTCTATTATTGTAGGCTCTTCCCCATCATCTCATTCATCCAATGACAATTCATGAGTTCCAAATACAACTTGTGAGGAAGTTCACAACCAATCTCTGTAACATTCAGCCATGTCTTTTAAAGAATATATGTCGCATGTCTCTGAGACACTTTTTTTTATGAATGGATTTAATAAGCATCTATCATACGCCATTCTAGCCTCCGTCAATCAGCTCCAATCATCACCTTTTCCTCTTGGAGGAATCATTTTTCCACTCATAGAGCCTTATGTGAGTCCATCGGAGGACATCCATGATCACCCATATGAAAACAATTTTTCTCTCACTCAGATATCACCTCCATATTTTTTGAGGATGATCGGATGAGGAAGTTGCATGAAATGTTTCTTGGTAATAACATCCCTATTTGGTCTATTTGTAGTTTCCATACCCCTGAGGAATATATTGTTGTAGGATTATATACCACCCATTTGGACCTACAAGAAGATGCCAACATTCATGTTGATGATGAGCACACTTCCCTTTGCAAAGATAATGGTTATTTATCCACCATCCTTTCACTGGGTACAAGACATAGTCTTTCGTGACCCACATATACCACTTCCACCACAATTTCCTTCTACGATGAGCGGGCTCAACTCTAATTGTTTTATAGGGATGCCTATTCAGGATATATCTGTCCTACTAGATGTTTTGGATGATCACCGTGATGGAAGTCAGATAGTTTATAACAATGGACCTATATCTCTTTCTAGGGATGATTTATGGGACATTTCCTACGTCCCTACAAAAGTGACAAAGAGAATATTCATAGTTTTGGCATCTACTATCCTAGAGGATGTCATCCCTAATGATAATGAGTGGTTGTACTTCAATGTAATGCCCTCCCTCAGTGATTGGTTATCTACGAACTATCTATATGCTCTGATAATACAGACACTTCTTGAAACACTCAAGTTATAGTGCACTAGAGTCATCATATTACCTTTACACTTCATAAATCTATGGCTTTTATGTGTCGTTGATTTGATTAAGCGCCAGATTACTCTGTCAATCTTTGTGTTGTCGATCTTCAAAATACAGACATGTACTTCCAGGACTCTATTGTAGTAAAACTTCCTTGCATTCCTATCCATCTACAATGGGTCATGTGCCAACTCCCTTATTACTATCCTAACTGGATCAACTATCTAATCCAACCGCTTGTTCACTAACAAAGTGAAAAAAGGGTGATAGTGCTTTTATTATCCTTCGCCTCATGTTAGCACTCAATTATGAGATTCCTATCATCAATATAGATCCCAAAAAATTCTTTTCTTTTCGTGGACAATATACTATGGAGGTCGTCCATGGTCGTCGTTTCTTTCAAGACCAAGGGCTTCCTAAATTTTTTTGGGATCTTTACCCTTTGATTCCCCGACCCTCAAAAGAACCCTTTCACATGGTTTTACAATAAAAATAGTAGAGGAAGGTTATATAACCCCATCACATGTGTCTATGAATCCAATAGTTACAGCCACATCTACTACTGAAGCCCATGAAACTACCGCATATTTTAAACTTCCTGGATGAACCAGAAACTTTACCATCTATCTCCCAGTGGCATCTATTAAACCAAGTTTTGATCAAAGTTACTGTTGTGAACTTTCATACACTTAGCTTTTAACAATTATGAAATGTTTCCAGGATGGTATACTTATTGTTATCTTCTGTTGTGATGATCTACTTGTGATGAGGGATGATCTTCTTGAAACCCTCTTTCCCAAAGGTTATCTCTCCCATGGACTCATGGTTTCTTATCATTTTCTTCCTAGCCAAAATATTGATGTTTACATGGCTAGACCAAACCTTGAAGCTGATCTTTATTGAGGATTTGATTCTGTAGAAAAGGGGTTCCTCATTTAGCATCTACAAACTTCAATTCCATGATGTAATTTTGTACCCTTACTCCACAACAATGATTGGCCTTTACTTGTTATGTTTACTCATTAAAGAGATGTCATATTTTATAAGTGCTATAAAGCTACTTTCAATATTGATGGCCCCAAATATTTTATTTTGTTACAAAGTGACCATGAACACATTGCCAATACTTACGCTAAGGCACTCGTCCCTCTAATATGTCAGCATGTCAATGCTTACATGTCTCAAGAACCAAAGAAATGGAAACTTCTGAAGTTCTACCACCAGAGTCCATACACATACTATAGTTGAACAAACTCATAATGTTAATTATCATTGTCTCAATGGAAACTACACCATGATGTTTCTTGACTCCGAATGGGCGACAGTGGACCTCTGCTGACAATCTCACATGTTTACATTTTTCCTTTTTTTTCACACTTTTGAGGAAAAAGTGTGTTGTAAGTTTGGGGGTGTAATCCCAGTTAATAGTTATCCATAGTGTCAAACCAAACTTTATTCTCTTTCTTTTTTAGCATTTTTCTTATTTTCATCTTACTTTTTGACAATTTTTCTTGTACAAGTCCACAAAGATGTGGTTGACGAAAAAATTCCTTCTCTGAAGAATCTAGTTTGTTTTCAAACTTACCTTGTTCAAATCAATCACATCACATCAACATTCAAGATGATTCTTTTCTTTACTGATGTTGCTTATATGGTTTTCTCTTAGCAAAATGTTACTTCTTTTGTTGGTTTGTCTTTCACCTCAAAACATCATCGAAATATGCTTTCCAAAATTATTTATTTAATACAAAAATCATATTCTATCAAAGTCATATTCTCACAAAATGAAGAAAGATCTACCTAGTTCCTCCCATTTTTATACAAAATTCCAAAAGAATGAGGAGTGAAAAGAACCAAAGAGTTGTGCCATAATTGTTGTAGAACTACTAAGATGATCTCATCAACACATATATGTCACTTTTGCTGAACTCGAAGAAACAATTACACACCACAATTCCAACGGTGTTCATTAAAGATATAGTAATCTGGGGCAGTGGTACTTACGATGTGAAATCACTGCTCTAAAACAAACTCATTTGGAACGCATAGACCTCTTGCCTATTTATTAGACATGTCTTTGAATGACACAATAAGAAGGAAGAGATACCCCAAAGCATTATGCCTACTTATTCCATCCAATAACAACAATCTAATGAGAGTGAATGCTACTTTGAAAACTAAGATTTATGCTAGAGATTAGTTTATGAACAAAAACAATTAAGAAAAAGGTTCAAAGAAGGAATATTTTGAAACATGATGTTCTAGTGGAGTTATATCATTTTGAGAATAAGTGAATGGATTTGATTACAGGCTAATCTAAAACCTATATTTCACTCAACAATAGAATCTACTTGCTTGGTTTGACTTACATAATTATTCCACTAGCTTGAGAACAAGATAAATTCCAAGTTTGAGGGATTTTATAACATTGACCTAGCTATCCTTCGATCACTAGCTTGGGGTTCAAGTCCACCTCCACTGACAAATTGATGGATCTTCTTGTACTAAGTCTGGATTGTAGGGGAAAATCAAGCCATTGATAGGTGGGTAGATTGATCACTTCATCCACCTTTTTCCACTCTTTTCTTAATCATGAAATACTCAAGCTATAATTTGTTTCTTTTATATGTCATGAGTGTCTAAACTCCATCACATGGGTTGGAAGTAGACATCAGGCCCTCCCAACTACGTAATTGATTATTCTTTGGTTTAATACATGTATTCTTACAATTTTATTTCTATACTCTTATTTAAATGTGTCACATGATGATTATCTTCCTTTTTGTGATGATTGATATGGATTTATTTTAGATAATGACTTCAATAAGATTTGGAGTATAGATTAGTAACGAGATAGTAGAGTGAGGAGTTAATATAACAAAAGTCATACAATTATCATTGATTCTTTGGTTATCATCTCGAAAGAGAAATACCTTTGGATAAAAATCTACCCAGATCTTGAGAGGAGGCATGATCCTTTATGATT
Organism: Alisma plantago-aquatica; assembly: GCA_963693085.1. Lineage (NCBI taxonomy): Eukaryota > Viridiplantae > Streptophyta > Magnoliopsida > Alismatales > Alismataceae > Alisma > Alisma plantago-aquatica. The sequence continues at coordinate 645,398,899 of OY856412.1, forward strand.
GTTGCATATATATATATATATATATATATATATATATATATATATATATATATATATATATATTGTAGAGAAGGTTTATATGTTTGAGGCTAGTCTGATTGGTGAAACCCATTCCATATTTCCCTTTTTATAATTTCAAAATTATTTTTATATCTTCTTTTATGATTGTATAACTTAGATTTACGTATTGATTAGAACAACTAGTTCCTTTGTTGGGAGACTAATTTCACATCGTTGATTTGACTAAACCAAGATAAGATCATTCATTCTTATTCTGTTATTCTCCTTGTCCCTATGTTTAACCCCACACTACTATAGTCGGGTATAAATTTCAAGTTTGATATCTTTGATTGGACAATTGTGTTTACATTTTTGACCCACGAAAAAGAGTGATCACCTTTTCCCAAAAAAATAAGAGATATGTGTCGCCCTCTTATAGGTTGCTATATGAATTCTTAGCTTATCGAACATACTCTTTTCGATCTGGTATACAGCATAATCATCACACCTTAGAGTATTTATTTAAATATCGACATGGGATGGATGGAAGAAGCTAACTAAATTCTCCTTATGGGTGATGGATCAAGAAAAACACCCATAGTCATGATATGTTATCATCCAGTAGTGGTGGACACATGTTGGGAAATTGGGGCAACAAATAATATAGCGGAAACAAACATTTGATTGCCCGATTTCAAAACTTGCAGTTCGTGTCAGTAACAATGTATTTAGGAAAGATGTTTGAAATGGATATACCTAGTCCTAGAGAAAGTCCAATGATTTATCCTTGCAGCAACGTGCTTCTTCTCCAAGAAGGACTTGAGCAGTCATCAGCAACACCCTCCTGGTGTAATACCACAATGGCGGTTGACGGCATCCTCCTAGCGGGTGGCAACAACCTCCTATCCTATGTACTAGTCAACATGGACCATGAGAAACTCCATGTTGTGCTACCAAAGCCAATGGGAAGGCGTTATCTGATAAATGTATATTTATCCCTTTTATGTACATATTTTTGATATTTGCTTAGGACTGTTTGTTATTTATTCTCTTAGTCTCATAATTAATTGTGTTATTTTATATTTTTATCTATAATTGGAGTTTTAATTATATTTTTTTGGATTTTGTAGGAAAATTATGCAATTTGCAGCAGTCCTGAAATTCATATATACCCGCCACCAAAAGTGACATAACTCTTTCAGTCAAACTCCAAATTGTGTGAATAAGTATTCATTGGAAAGGGAATTTGATTTCTTAAAATAAAATCCTATTATTTGGACTTCTTTCATGCTTTTTATTGGAGATAAATATGTTCTAAATTTCTTCTATGAGAATCTACATTAAAGATAGTTACATGGTCAAGATAATTAAAGACAATCAACTATCGATTTGACCAGATCTAGAAAATTCAAAAATTTATCTCCCTCTATTTTTCCCTCTCTTTTGAGGGCAGCCTACCCCCTCCCCATCCTATAAAAGTAGGGACTCTTCACTTGTAAAATCATTCCATTCTTCATTCTATTTCATCTAATTTTTAGTTGTAGACCACATCTTGTATAATGTTGGATCTTATTTTAGTTTGCATTTCTTCTGGTCTTATTATGTCTGAGTAAATTTCTCTGGGGCATGGGAGTAGCCCCTTAGCCCAGTTCTATTCAATATAATCAATTATATTCCCCCATCGAACAAATGTCTTCTCTCTGTTTATGTGTGGTTATTTGGATGATCTGATATATTCTTATGGAGTGATATGATTGTGGATCTATGTAAGAAAGAAACAATAGTCCCTTAATTGCGATTATCATCTTTTCATCTTTTTAATCTTATTCTTTTTATAATCCTTGGTGACGCGACCACTTGAGCCTTGGGTTTGAATGCCAGTTTGAATTCACATGCATTTTGATATGACTGTGAATAATGACATGTTGGACGGTTGGACAATGATCTGTGAATGCCGGGACCAACGGGTTAACGGGAATTCCGACCCTTGTGTGTTTGTTAGTAAGGACATGTAACCACTTGGTCCTAATTTGATCCTTGGAGTTTATAATTTGATTAGTTGAATAGGAACGTGGTTTTAGTGGTGATTTTCCGGACCCCAGATCTTTATTTCTTGATTAGTTAAACTTTATTTCAGTACTTTTATTTTTTTATTCTTAGTATTACCAACTCTCTCAAATTTGGATTTAATTCTTGTACTTGCGATCTGATTTGGATTTCGACTTTCTTTTTTTCTGTCCCTTGGATCGATAACTATTTATACTAAGTTGACTTGTTGTTCACAAAAAGTTGACAATCATGTTAGAAGGTTAAACTCTAGGACTTTTCCTAGTAATTGTTGCATGTACAACAACGCACATCAATTTGACACCGTTTCCGGGGATGGCACAATTGTTTTTCAGATCGGGTTGCCTATATATCTTTTATAATCCTTGTTCATATTCTCTAACTTTCATAACTTTAGTCTTTTTTATTATTTCTTTTAGATTTTTATAATTTCTTTTTGCCATCTGAGCACAATTCCAGAAGTGTATCTCCTCTTTCTGCTGAGTTTCCATTCCAACAGTACTGCTTTCTAGTTACTTTTTTTTTGTAATTTTAGTTATTTCATAATTTCTTAGATTTATAATTTTTAGTTCTATTCGTAATTTTGACTAACATTTTATCTTGCAATCTTTCTTCTCTCATTCATTGATTGCATATCTTTCAGGAACGTTTCTTTTCAAATTGAGTGGGCATCCCAATATCCCCCACAATGTTATTATTGTGGTTTTTACCACCATGCATCTCTTTCATGTCCGACTCTACCCCATGCTTATAATAGCACCCCTTTTAATTGTGAGCCCTTTCATCCTGGTTGGTACAATGTGAATCCACATTTTTCTGAGAACCATTATGGGGAACCTTCCCATCCATATTCTAATGGGGGATATGATCAACAAAATTTTGTGGGGTGTAACCAACAAAACCTTGGGGGTTATGAGCATGTTTATGAAACCCAATGTAATCTTCAACAAGAAGAGAGACTTAGGGCCCTAGAGAAGATAGTAGTAGAAGGAGAAACAAAACAAAAAGCCAGCCATGCCTTCTTAACCGCCCTGCTAGAAGCCCAAACCCAAAATATAGATTGTTCAAATATGTTTCCTCATGATTTGGTGATACCTTATAATATTGAATCTTCCTACCAAAATGGACGCAATGGAAATTACAATCCACCATCTTCTAGAGATTATTATGAGGAGCAATGCCACCCAAAACAATATGAGGAGTACTATGGCCAAGGAAACTATGGGGAGTGTGGCGAGGATGACCAAAATTTTGGGGTGTATAAATCCTATGGTGAAATGCAAATTAATCTTGAACTGGAAGAGATACTTAAGGCCCTAGAAAAGATGGAAGAAGAAGGACAAGCAAAACTTGAATCCAGTCAAGCCATGTTAGCCACTTTACTAGAGGATCAATCACAAACTCCCCCTATAGAGCTCAAGCAACCCAAGATGGTTCATCCTGATGACGACAATGACGATGATACTTATTTTGTGTCATATATGTCAGATCCTGAAGAAATAGCACAAACCATGGAGCCATATTTTGTGTGTGATGAGGACGTTGATATCCCTATCTTTCCTTTAGAGACTCTTTTACTTAAATATGAAATGTCAAATTAGGAGAGTCATTATGAAGATCCAACAACTCCTCCCATCCTCAACATAAAGTTGAATGATATTATAGACCAATACCCTTCTTTTGAGTCTATTTTGGATAATGAGCATCTAACCCCCTTTATGATTCTTCCCAAGCCATCACAACCAATTTCCATCCCACACATGGTTGATCTAGAAGGGGAGATACCACCATTGGAATAAGCCCACACACACCCTTATGTTGTTTGCAAGAAAGACATCATCATCCCTCCTAAATACTTAGGTAACCCTTATACAAAAGCATTAGAGACATATGTTATATCAATAATGAAACTTACCAAACCCAATGTTGATGGCATTAATTTTAAGGAGAAACAAAACACTTTTGTAAATGATTTTAAATTTTTTGTATTAGCATCAATTATCCCATATGCAGGTCAACATGATGGTGGAAAACCTAAACCAGATCCTCCACCCGACTCAGTTCATCATGCTCGACTGGCATTACTGGTCGGGTACCCGCCAACCTCCCCCTATCCACATCCGTCTTCAACACTTCCCTTGATATCGAAGGAAGATATATGGATATTATTAGAGGGAATGTGAGTTGAAAGAAAATATGAACACCCCACTAATCTTCCACGACTGAACTATCATCGGGTACACTATGAAGCTCTGTAGATAAAGCTCCCAGCCATCATACACATCCCCTTCAGCTGGACGTTTTTTGAGCTACCTGGGCCACCTAGAAATCCTCACTCTTCTCTTCCCTCCATCTTGGGTTTTGATTTTGCTTGGGACGAGCAAAAATCTAAGTTTGGGGTGGAGGTGGGTGGTATGTTTCTATTCCACCCCCTTATCTTTTTTATTCTTGCATTATTTCTACCTTCTTTTGTTTTGCATATAGTTACTTTGTTCATGGCCATTATCTAGTCGGCCATGTTTTTATTTTTTTGTTGCAAAATGGCCTTTATCTAGTCGGCCAATATGAATAGATATTTATCATTGTACCCCTTTGAATTTAGCAAATCTTTTATAAAAATTGTTACAAATTGCCATGTCTGAAACCACCATGTCACCTAGGATCCCAAAATAGCATCACTCCTTGGAAAAGTTGGCAAGCTGTATGGAATCAATCAAAACCAAACACAAATTTTCTCTATTTTTAAACTGTTGATTAACTTGATATAAATCTTGTATAATGTGATTGAAATGAATGTTCTTTCTGATGTAATTACACTTTCAAAAAAAAGGAGAAAATAAATGTGTGATGTTATAAGCACAAGGACACCTTTTGTTTCCCCTTTATTTTCTTTCTAAAAAAAGAGAAGCAAAGAATCACCACCAGACAAAAATCAAGTCTGAGGTGGCATGCTTCTCATATAAAAAATTGCATACCCCATAAAGGGGCGTACCATCAGAAGATGCCAAAAATACACATGAAAAAAATTGTGACCAATATAGCCACAACTCCATAAATTTAAATCGCAAGTCGAATAGAGGAGGAATAAAAAAATCATCACTTCCTTCTTTATTTTCACACCCCCTAATTTCATCTTGTTCTTGTGCAACAACTTTCACAAAAAAAATACAATAATAAAAATAAGAGTGTCAAAGTAAAAGTAATATGAAGCATGTTTTTTTGACAAAATCTTGATTTAGAAAAAAGATATGATATTTGTTTTTAATAGGAAATATAGAATTTTGTGTTTTGTGATTTTAGGAGATTGGGTTGCTTGGCCAAATTTGGAGGTAAGGAATAAAGTGATGTTATAAGAGTGATGATAGACATGTTGTTAGTATACATTGGAATAATTTGTGATTTTATTTGTTTGAGGACAAATAAAGATTCAAGTCTGGGGTATTTTGATAAATGTATATTTATCCCTTTTATTTACATATTTTTGATATTTTTTGGGATTTTTTCGTTATTTATTCTATTAGTTTCATAATTAATTGTGTTATTTTAGATTTTTCTCTATAATTGGAGTTTTAATTATATTTTTTTGGGTTTTTTAGGAAAATTATACAATTTGCAGCAGTCCTGAAATTCATATATACCCGCCACCAAAAGTGACATCACTCTTGTATTTAAACTCCAAATTGCCTGTACAAGTATTCATTGGAAAGGGAATTTAATTTGGACCGCTTTCATGCTTTTTATGGGAGATAAATATGTTCCAAATCGGTGCTACGAGAATCTGCATCAAAGAGAGTTACATGGTCAAGATAATTAAAGACAATCAACTTTCGATTTGACCAGATCTAGAAAATTCAAAAATTGATCTCCCTCTCTTTTTTCTCTCTCTTTTGAGGGCAGCCTACCCCCTCCCCCTAATATAAAAGGAGGGACTCTTCACTTGTAAAAGAATTCCATTCTTCATTCTATTTCATCTAATTTTTAGTTGGAGACCACATCTTGTATAATGTTGGATCTTATTTTAGTTTGCATTTCTTCTGGTCTTATTATGTCTGAGTAAATCTCTCTAGGGCATGGGAGTAGCTCCTTAGCCCAGTTCTATTCAATATAATCAAATATATTCCTCCATCGAACAAATGTTTTCTCTCTGTTTATGTGTGGTTATTTGGATGATCTGATATATTCTTATGGAGTGATATGACCGTGGATCTCTATAAGAACGAAACAATAGTCCCTTAATTGCAATTATCATCTTTTTGTCTTTTTAATCTTATTCTTGTTATAATCCTTGGTGACGCGACCACCTGAGCCTTGGGTTTGAATGTCAATTTGAATTCACATGCCTTTTGATATGACCGTAGATAATGGCATGTTGGATGGTTGGATAATGATCTGTGAATGTCGGGACCAATAGGTTCATGGGAAGTCCGACCCTTGTGAGTTTATTCATAAGGATATGTAACCACAAGGTCCTGATTTGATCCTTAGAGTTTATAATTTGATTAGTTGAATAGGAATGTGATTTTGGTGGTGATTTTCCGGACCTCAGATCTTTATTTCTTGATTAGTTAAACTTTATTTTAGTACTTTTATTTTTTTATTCATAGTATTAACAACTCTCTCAAATTGGGATTTAATTCTTGGACTTGCGATCGGATTTGGATTTCGACTTTCTTTTTTCCCATCCCTTGGATCGATATCTATCTATACTAAGTTGACTTGTTGTTCGCAACAAGTTGACAACCGTGTTAGAAGGTTAAACTCTAGGACTTTTCCTAGTGATTGTTGTGTGTACAATGACGCACATCATTATCCCTTAGAAATTCAATGTGATAACACCTAATTTCTCTCCCTATTGTCTCTCCCTTGCCAACATTTCCTTTTATGGTAGGACATCCTCAAGATCACTTGTTTACCACAACTAGTGAGGAAAATAATTTTCAGAGCTCATTTTTGTTTTTGGGAAGCTCGAAGTACCACTATATTAATAGGAGGGCCAGGGCCAGGCTTTCAAGTCCATTTGGGAGTCAAAGTGATAGAATTTCATGAATTTTCTAGAAGATACAAATAGTGAACCGATCGGTTCACTATTTAACCAATCGGTTCACTATTGAACTAGTCGGTTAACATGTGAACTAGTTGCTTCAACCCATAAACTAGTCGTCTCATATGATATCCTATTTTCAAACACACTAGCATTCAATATTCAATTAATGTGCATCAATCCTTGATCGAATTGAGTTGATCATTGAACATGCAATCTAGAGGATGAATCAATCACTTCACTTTTGAAATAGTTGTTTCATATCATTAAACAGTCGTTTCACTTGTGAAATTGTCATTTCATATCATAAAATGGTCGTTTCACTTGTCAAATGGTTGTTTCATTCTTCCAGCTCAGGTAATATTCAACCAATATTATTTTAATAGACCTGACACTTCAATCAATCAATTCAACACTTGAACAAGTCGGTTGATAGTCCAAGTAAGGAAACTTTTCAGACATAGTTGTTTGATTGAATCCCTTAACACATCAATTATAAAATTAAACATCATTCATGAATAAAATATGATTCCAATTGCATCCTATGTGTGTAACCCTATAGGTCCCAAGTTACATTGACATTGAGTGTCCATATCTAATTTTTGACCTAACAAGCAATGAGATGTATCTAGCAAGACATAATTTCTACCCAAGTAATTGGAAAGTTGGAGAACAACCTCAACAAACAATATGTGATTAGTGTTACCATGATCGTATAGTTCCTTTGTCTCTAATATCTGAACTAAAACTGAGGCATGGAATCCTCATCCTCTTCAATGTTCAATCCATGTTCCTGGAACTAGAGCAAACTATCTGAGATTCATGTGAGTTCACATATCACATATTGAATCACATGAGTATGGTCATGTATTCCTTAGTTTGTCTTACCAAGTGGAATGGCTATCAATCTCATGTAGAGGGGACAAATCCCATCTACATCACTCACACTCAATCCCCATGTGTCACAAAGCACTTGAGCATCACCTTTATGGAAACCCTTATTCAAGGTCACGTTGGATGATGTCAAAATACATCAAACATCATGTGATGAGTGTACTAACTTTAGGTCTAAGAACCACAATCACCACTATCACTATGAGAGCTGACTACCATTCCATGGTATCGTTATATCACTCTCAAGGTGGGTCAGACTGATACACTATTCACTAAGATGTACTTGTGTTCTTGATTTGATGTCACATATCTTTACTAATGAGACTCTTTCATAACTCAATCACACACTCTAGGATTATGTATTATTGTGGTCTATTTTATTCCATAGTAATATACAACTAGGGACAAAAGAAGAATGGATGTACTCTTATCATCCATATGATCTCATTGTTCAGGTCCTTAACCAGAAGATATATGTCATCAAGTAACATCATTCTTTAGACATATACTATGTTTGTTTGATCATCTCATGATTGTGATAAACATAACAAACAAAATTACCTTTATAATTATAAAATCAAGTATATGATGCCCCATTACAATCATGATATTATTGTCTCCATGGGCATATATACCTCTAGATTCCCACTTGCACTTAGGTCCAATTACCCAGGAATCTTATTCCAAGTGATCTTAACATGTCCATCATGTTTCTTTTGTCAAAGTAAGCATGTTAGAAACATTTTCTTTAGTTAGTATTTTGCAAGTTTCACATCTCCTCATTGTACGACATCTCATATGAGATGGAAGTGACGCAATATGTTCTCTGAGATTCATTTTCTTAACCATATGCTTCATTGTTTTCACAATATTTCTACTGTGTCAAAAATGGTTTGGAACCTCCCATAAGTTCATCTATGTGAACTTCTCAATCCTTACAATATCCTCCGTTCTTCTCAAAATAATAAGGTATTGGGCTTGTATTTGTATAATTAAATAGCTGACTCATGCTCAAAACATTTCCCATCTTACATTTCTCATTTTAAGGTCAGACACAAATTTAGATTGCAATCATCAATTATCTGTGTAATTTTGGAAGCTTGCATCAACGTATCCCTATACACCCAACTCTTCGTCATTACCCTAAACAAGGAATCATCCTAATAGCTCTTCTCAAGCGGTTAAGGATGTTCCTTTGGTAGTTTACTGACTTTCACTGGATTTTTACAAATAACCATTTGTCATGTCCAATGCATATGAGATAACTAGATTAGTATATATCCTCTCTTCATGTCCAATACATATGATATGATGTGATGAGAATGCAACATTGCCTATAAGATAGATCCAACTGTGAATTCGTATGGAATCTATCCATATGTTCATGTTCTTCACAAGAATTGAGACACTAGGCTCCTAAAGAGACTAATTCTATGGAATATGGACAAGTTCTCTCTCATTGAGTTGTACATGTTGAACCTCTTCAACATCTTTCCAATGTATGTGTTCTCACTTAGGTCATGAAGCTTTCTAGATCTATCTCTATAGACCTTAATTTCTAGCACATAGGATGCTTTGCCTAAACTTGTAATACGGAAATTACTTCCTTTCTAGGTTTTAATATTTGTAGGATAAGGACATCATTCCCCTCATTATGTGGAACATAAATATCTGGTCAATAAATTCTTGTAATCACAGATTTTATCTTTATTATGATTAAAGTCAAACTCTTTGACTGTCTAGTCGAATAGAAGATTCCAGATCTGAGATGCTTGCATCAATCCATAGATTGACCTTTGTATCTTATAGACTTTATTTGCAATATTGTATTTAGAAAATATTCAAACTATGTTGCATACATATCCTCTACATTATTCCTATTACGGGATGCGGTTTTAACACCCATTTTTCCAAATATCATAGTCTTATTAAGATTCAATGGCAAGCGTGATACTAAAGGATTTAACCCCATGAAATATGTTAAAGATATCTTCATGTTCAACATATTGAACTTGTCAAAATCTTTATAGAAAATAAGCTCTTATTGGTTTGTACACTAGTATCCATGTCAGTCTTTATTCAAAGATCCAAATGCACCCTATGGGTCTTACCCCTTCAGGTGGATCCACTAAGGTCATACCTTGTTGGAACCTGGAATCCATCTTGGATCACATGTCTTCTGTTGACTAAAGTTTAATGTTGACTCAAGGTCTAAATTGACTAAACCCTAGTTTTGATGATGACTACCCATTCCACTCAATTGTATCTGATGCTTCTACTAAGTGATTTCAGATTAGGTATAAAAACTCTTCCAATTACCTAACGTGCTCATCCTAACATGAAGAAAAGACATGTCAAAATAAATGCAAGTGCACTTTTATGAAATATGGTATAAATCCATTAGAATCATGTTGTAAATAACTTTTAATGATTGTATGACTTGTAATTAATCTTAGAAAAAATAAGGATCACTTTAGTTGAATATTTAAGCACTTAAAGACATTTTGCAAAATTCATTACATGTTATTTATCAGTCAAGATACAAACTCGACCAATCCCTAGATGGATTTTGAGAATACCTTTGTTCGACCGAGTGTCCTATATACAAAACTTGATTGATCTTTACACAAATAAAAACCAAATTCAAGGGATCGGTCAAGTTTCACACATGACAAACTCGATGGATGCCTCAAATTGTCTTTGTCACCTAGTGAAATCATTTGAGTTACCTTTATGAAAATTTGACCGATCTCATTCTATAGAAAAGTGTTTCTAACCATTGGACTGTTGCAAAACTTGAAAAAATATCTATTGCAACACCCCATATGGATATAATTTGTCCTTAAGTGTTCCCGCTGGCTACTAAGTATCCCCAGCTATAAATAGGACCCCTTGGGCTTCATCCCATGGTTATCCAAGCACTATGAAGATCCCTATTCTATAGTTGAGTGAATCCAACAACCTCCTCCCTCTCTAAGGTTAATCATTTTCTACATCTGTTAGAGTGAATAGGAAATTTGTGAGAGAGCTAGTCTTACATGTATATTTTGTGAGGGTCTCACTTCCACCACCACCAAATATCTCATTTCTACAAAGAAGATGAAGATTAATATTCTCTCTCTTGGCTAAGAGAGGTGAAGAAGAAGGAAAGGCATCCCTTGGTGAAAGCTTATCCTTGGCAAATGTGAAGTCAAAGGAGGAAGATCAAAGAAGAGTGGGTAATTCCTCAAAGGAAGAAGACTTGTGCAAGAGTGGGTAAGTCCTTGGTGAAGGTAGAAGACTGCTTACAAAGTTGGTAAGTCCTTAGTGAGGTAGAAGACTCTTGGTTGGATAGGTAAGTCCTTTAGTAGGTTGTTGGCTCCCTTCCCCCAAATTGGAATGCTCGATATGCTTGTCCCAAAAAAGGAATGCCATATGTTGTAACTCTTATAAGTGAATATAAGGTGTAGACACGGTAAGAAATCCTAGAGGTTGACATCTCTAGGTAGTGAACTTACAATCTCCTAGTTTGGAGATTGAAACCACTCAACATAGGTTGTGTTCTTGTACTTGTTTCAATCTCTCTCAGCCTTTCTATCTTGTTTATATCTTGTTAAATAATATGAAGATCTAATGAATTTTTTTAAGTGCATTCATCTCTATTCGCCCACACTCTAGAGCATATCATTCGTCCTAGATCCAATAGTCTCAAGACATTTCTCATACTCTGCTCACTCAATAGCTTCTAGATAGGTCATTGGCTCATCATCTATAATCAACTCAACCCCTTATTGAGTTATAAGATATCATAATCTTTCAAACTCAAGGCATGTTCTACTAAATCTATGAGGTTTTTGTGTTACATAAGGAACTTGAGATTCAATAATAACTTGTGATTTCTCATTGTACCTATGGTATCTCTTTTGGTTCAATGTTTTCTTGTTGCTCAAACTTTTTGAGTTTTACTTTTCTCCAACTAATTGCTTTGGAATTAAATTCCCTTTAGGAATATGTCCATCCTGGCATAAAACAATTTGATTGTTGTATTTGAATATAAAAGTAATATGCAAAAAAACAAGATTTATATGATTTGTGGACAAACCTTTTCAATAAACTATTTTATTATATAATCTTTAATTTCTAATCATTATAGAAGACATATTAGGACACTTCTCATGAAATATCTCATATGGTATCTTTTGGATCAATTTAAATGGTACATTATTTAGTGTAAAGCACGTGCCCAAATAGAAAATTGGAAGATCAACTAGATTTAATAATAATCACATAATGACTAACATGGTGTGATTCCTTCTTTCTGATACACTATCATTGTATTTCAGGTGGAGTTCATCATGATACATTGTCATGGTCTCCTAGAAGGTCCTCAAACTCTTGGTTTAAAGTATTTTTCACATTGATCATATCAAGGTGTTTTTAATACTTCTACCGAGCTTGTTATGTACTCCAAAGACGATTTCCTTGAACATTTCAAGACACTAGGCTTGTATTTCATTTAACACAGTCTATTAAGATCATCATTAAATATAATTAGGTACTATTAACCACCTCTAGAATTTATTCAAAAAGGTCTATACACATCAATATCTATAAGCCCTAATAGAATAGTTGCTCTCCCACTACATCTGCTGAAGATGGTTTAGTTGCCCAATAAAAAAGACTTCCATGTCTCTATTGGTTGAATAACCAAAAGAGTCTAGATAACCATCATTATGGATCTAGAAGTGCATTTCTTATTTACTCACTCTAGATTACAATACTTTGGGTATTCATTGTTTGAGTCATCAAGTCATTAATGATACATGTCATACACATTGGTATGTACAAATATTGAATATAGATTATGACACATAGGGAACAACCCATATAAGATCTTATCTTCCAAAATGAAACATCAATATATTCATAATATTCTTGTCTACAAGATAGATGATATTTTCATTAATGGAAGGTACGTAATACCAATTCATTGATTCTATTACATGACCATGAATGACAAACTCAAACTGTAGTGGGAGCAACTATTGCTCCACATAGTTGTAGCTTGCTTATTTTTGGGTTCTCAAGTAGAGATCTCTATGTCTAACTTCTTCTTGTGTTCCTTTAAATGAAAAGGACATATTCCTTTTGCACTTACCCTTTCTCCTCATTTTGAGTGTAGAAGACATGGACTTTAACTTACCCTCAAATTTATTCTTGGCCTTGCTTTTGACATTGGACCTAATTCTACTAATCATCATCATAGGTTTGTCCTTCTTCTTTCTTTCTTCAACATTTATCAACATGCCAAGTAATTGTGAGAGAGATTTGGCCACCTTACTCAAGTAGTAAACTTGATAAACTGGTTGTATGATTCAAGTAATGATTGTACAATCATATTCATGGGTAATTGTTGGCTGAAAGGGAATCCCAGTCTCTCTAGATGTTCCACATGTCCAATCATATCGAGCACATGGTCTCTACTACATATCCTTTTATCATCTTGAACTGAAGGACCACTTTTGGGAAATTGTACCTTTCTTGCTTTGAATGATTCGAGTTCGTATTCTTAAGTTGTGTGATCATCTCAAGAATACCCAATTCTTCATGTTGATTATAAAACTCATAGTTCATACCACATCAAATAATGTGCTTAATGTCTAAGGCATCATTGGCATGATTCCAATAAGCATCCACTTCATCCCTAGGAACATAGGGAGCAACTTCCTATGCCATTTGTGTATCCAGGATATAAAGCTTAGGCTCATCATTGAGAACCCTTCTCAAAGTCCAGAACCAATCATGGAAATTTAGCCAATTTAGTTTTTCCATCTTATGAACTAGTTGCAACAATGATTTGTTTTCCATTTGTTTCTGCAAAACAAATTTGCAACTTTACTCAAAACACTTTTTATTTGATTTGATTTGATAAGTTTGATGATATTAATTAGGCCTTTAATTAATTATCACTCCCAATAATTTGTTCAAATTGATAGTCCTCACTACCAATTTGGAAGATTGTCGTGTACACTCTTCTAGAGAGCCAATATCCAAATTAATTAAGTTAATACCCAACCAACATTGATGTTCATAACCAATTATTTAGGTAGGCAACATTTGTCAATTTCATCTCATGCAATTTTTGGATAGATGGTATGCACAACTCCTTGCCATAGTCCATCTATTTGCTTCTAGGCCCTAAATCCTATTTAGGTCACCTAGTTATGTCTTACTCATAAGCCTAACTAATATAATATGCACCCTACTAGGGTAGGCCCACATATCTAGCATCACACTTCTACGAGGTAGATGGTGCACCATGCTAAGGTGTTCCCACGCTTAATCGACCATGCTTTTCATGTGTGCAACTTAGGGAAAGCATCTAAGAATTCTTATTTATTGAGGGACTTTATACATGTACATATACATTTCTAATCAACACATACTTATGTATTATATACATTCTATAATCACAAACAAACTACATTTAATCAAAAATATATGATATATTGTTATGGCTAGTCAAATTCAATTCCCTTGGAGCCACAAGGAACTGCTACCGCCTAAGGTCTACATCATATGTAGAAACCTGTTATTGATGAAGATTTGTGCTGCAACCAATCTGGGTCGATCGATTCAACTATTGAGTCAATCAGTTAGCCTTCAGGTCAGTCGATTGGTCTCTTGAATCAGTCATTTGGTCTCTGGTTTGAGCAATGTTTGGACTCCTCCATCCGATCGGTTGGGATACTAGTCAATCGATTGCTAATGTCCTTTGACTTCCTCAATCCTCCAATCAATTGGTTCTTCCTCTGAGTCACTCAATTTATCTGGTGCAGAACGCCTTCTCAAGATGGAACATAAATTAAAACTATCATATTACATATTACATTGTAAAAGTGGAAAATCTTGAGTTACATTTAGGGAAAATCTTGAATTTCATTTTAAAAGGGGAAAATCTTGAGTTAAATTTAAGGGAAATATAGGAAGAGGAGCATTAATTTACATTTCGACAAGGGGGAGAGGCTCGGTATGCAAACTGAATAATGGTAGAAAATAAACACACAAAAATGCACACAATCCATAGTGATTTTGTTACATAACCATGCTTTAGTCCACCATAAAAATACTTATAGGTTGAAGCATATTGGTTTCATATATATCATATCATGTATATATTTATATTTGTGGGAGCGTATGTGGTATATAATCTGAAATGCACATTAATAATTTTAATATCCACATCATATTTAATAAAATAAACCCGATCACATTGATTTAAATCCAGATAGACCACAACATGATGTGGCTCTGAGACCATAGTTGGGAAATTGGGCCAACAAATAAGGTATATGAAACAAAAAATTTAATTGTTGATTCCCGAACCAGTAGACCGCGTCAACAACAATGTATCTAGGAAAGATATTTGCAAGGGATATACTGGTCCTGGAGAAAGTCCATCAACTTATCCTTGTAGTAGTGCGCTTCTTCTATAATGAACACTTGAGCATTCAACAACAATGACCTCCTAGAGTAACACCACATATGGTGGTTGACGACATCCTCCTAGAAGGTGGCAATGGTCTCCTCTTCTATGTAGTAGTCCAAATAGAGCATTGGGAACTCCATGTTGCACTAGCAGGAATAACGGGAACGAGTTTTTCCTTTGAATGTCAGCGAGCTAGTACTAAGTTTCTCTCCCAATTGTCTCTCCCTTTCTATCCCTCCCTTTTATGTTGTGTTTGGGAAGCCCCTAATAACCCTCTATTTATAGGAAGGCCAAGTTCAGGGTTGCTAGTACATCTATGAGTCAAAGATATGAAATTTCATGAAATTTCTAGAAATTGTGAATGGTGATTCAGTTAGTTCGTTGTTGAACCCATATGTTCCCATGTGAACAGTCAGTTCAACCCTTGAACCATTTGGCTTATACTCTTTCCCATTTTCAAACCCAATGTTATTTTGGAAGGTTGCATCAATGTATCCCTATACACCCAACTCTTTGTCATTACCCTAAACAAGGAATCATCCTTATAGCTCTTTTCAAGCACTTAAGGATGTTCTTTTGGTAGTAAACTGACTTTCATTAGATTTTGATAGATAACCATTTGTCTTGTCCAATGCATACGAGATAACTAGATTAGTATATATCATGTCTTCATGTCCAATACTTATGATATGACGTTGAGAGAATGGAACATTGCCTACAAGATAGATCCAATTGTGAATTTATATGGAATCTATCTATGTGTTCCTATTCTTCACAAGAATTGAGACACTAGGCTCCTAAAGAGACTAACTCTATGGAATATGGACAAGTTCTGTCTCATTGAGTTGTACATGTTGATCCTCTTCAACATCATTCCAATGTATGTGTTCTCACTTAGGTCATGAAGATTTTTGTATCTATCTCTATAGACCTTAATTCCTAGCACATCAGATGCTTTGCCTAAACTTGTAATAGGGAAATTACTTCCTTTCTAGGTTTTAATATTTGCAGGATAAGGGCATCATTCCCCTCATTATGTGGAACATAAATATCTGGTCAAAAATTCTTGTAATCATGGATTTTATCTTTATTATGACTAAATTCAAACTCTTTGACTGTCTAGTCAAATTGAAGATTCCAGATCTAAGATGCTTGCTTCAATCCATAGATTGACCTTTGTAGCTTATAGACTTTATTTGCAATATTGGATTTATAAAATCTTCAAGCTATGTTGCATACATATCATCTACATTATTCCTATTATGGAATGTGGTTTTAACACCCATTTTGCCAAATATCATAGTCTTATTAAGATTCAATAGCAAGCATGATACTGAAGGATATAACCATGAAAGATGTTAAAGATTTCTTCATGTTCAACATATTGAACTTGTCTAAAATCTTTACAGGGAATAAGGTCTTATTGGTTTATACACTAGTATACATGTCAGTCTTTATTCAAAGACCCAAATGCACCCTATGGGTCTTACCCCTTCAGGTGGATCCACTAAGGTCATACCATGTTGGCCCTGGAATCCATCTTGGATCACATGTCTTCTGTTGACTAAAGTTTAATGTTGACTCAAGGTCTAAATTGACTAAACTCTGGTTTTGATGATGACTAACCATTCCACTTATTTGTCTCAAATTCTTCTACTTAAGTGATTTCAGATTAGGTATAAACACCCTTCCAATTACCTAACTTTCTCATCCTATCATCCAGAAAAGACAAGTCAAAATAAATGCAAGCGCACTTTTATGAAATATGGTGTAAATCCATTAGAATCATGTCGTAAATAACTTTTAATGATTGTATGACTTGTAATTAAGCCTAGAAAAAATTAGGATCACTTTACTTGAATATTTAAGCACTTACAGCCATTTTGCAAAATTCATTACATGTTATTTATCGGTGAAGATACAAACTCGACCAATCCCTAGATGGATTTTGAGAATACCTTTGTTCGATCGAGTTTCCTATATACAAAACTCGATTGATCCTTACACAAAGAAAAACTAATTTCAAGGGATCGATCGAGTTTCACATGGGACTAACTCGATGGGTGCCTCAAATTGTCTTTGTCGCATAGTGCAATCACTTGAGTTACCTTTATGAAAATTTGACCGATCTCATTCTATAGAAAAGTGTTTCTAACCATTAGAGTGTTGCCAAACTCGAAAAAATATCTATTGCAACACCCCATACATTTGTCCTTAAGTGTTCCCACTTGCTACTAGGCATCCCCAGCTATAAATAGGACCCCTTGGGCTTCATCCCATGGTTATCCAAGTACGATGAAGATCCCTATTCTATAGTTGAGTGCATCCAACAACCTCCTCTCTCTGTAAGGTTAATCATTTGCTACATTTGTTAGAGTGAGTAGAAAATTTGTGAGAGACCTAGTCCTACATGTATATCTTGTGAGGCTCTCACTTCCACCACCTCCAAATATCTCATTTCTACAAAGAAAATGAAGATGAATATTCTCTCTCTTGGCTAAGAGAGGTGAAGAAGAAGGAAAGGCATCCCTTGGTGAAAGCTTCTCCTTGGTGAATGTGAAGTCAAAGGCGGAAGATCCAAGAAGAGTGGGTAATTCCTCAAAGGAAGAAGACTTGTGCAAGAGTGGGTAAGTCCTTGGTGAAGGTAGAAGACTTCTTACAAAGTGGGTAAGTCCTTGGTGAGGTAGAATACTCTTGGTTTGATAGGTAAGTCCTTTAGTAGGTTGTTGGCTCCCTTCCCCCCAATTGGAATGCTCGATATCCTTGTCCCAGAAAAGGAATTCCATATGTTGTAACTATAATAAGTGAATATAAGGAGTAGACACGATAAGAAATCCTAGAGGTTGATATCTCTAGGCAGTGAACTTACAATCTCCTAGTTTGGAGATTGAAACCACTCTACATAGGTTGTGTTCTTTTGCTTGTTTCAATCTCTCTCATCCTTTCTATCTTGCACTCAAATTCCATATCATCAACCTTATCTTATTAAATAATATGAAGGTCTAATGAATTTTTTTAAGTGCATTCATCTCTATTCACCCCCACTCTAGAGCATATCGCTTGTCCTAGATCCAATAGTCTCAAGATATTTCTTAGACTCTGGTCACTCAATAGCTTCCAGATAGGTCGTTGGCTCATCATCTATAATAAACTCAACCCCTTCTTGACTTATAAGATATCATAATCTTTCAAACTCAAGGTGTGTTCTACTAAATCTATGAGGTTTTCTTGTTACATAAGGAACGTGAGATTCAATAATAACTTGTGTTTTCTCATTGTACCTATTGTATCTCTTTTGGTTCAATGTTTTCTTGTTGCTCAAACTTTTTGAGTTTTCCTTTTCTCTAACTAATTGGTTTGGAATTAAATTCCCTTTAGAAATACATCCATCCTGGAAGAAAATAATTTTGTTGTTGCATTTCAATATAAAAGTAGTATTCAACAAAACAAGATTTATATGATTTGTGGACAAACCTTTTCAATAAAATATTTTATTATATAATCTTTAATTTCTAATCATTGTAGAAGACATATTAGGACACTTCTCATGCCATATTGAATATGTATCTTTTGGATCAATTTAGATGGTACATTATTTAGTGTAAAGCACGTGCCCAAAAAGGAAATTGGAAGATCGAATAGATTTAATAATAATCACATAATGACCAACATGGTGTTATTCCTTCTTTCTGATACACTATCATTGTATTTTAGGTTGAGTTCATCATGATACATTGTCATGGTCTCCTAGAAGGACCTCAAACTCTTGGTTTAAAGTATTTTTCACATTGATCATATCAAGGTGTTTTTAATACTTCTACCAATCTTGTTATGTACTCCATACACAATTTCCTTGAACATTTCAAGACACTAGGCTTGTATTTCATTAAACACAGTCTATTGAGATCATCATTAAATATAATGAGTTCCTATTAACCACATCTAGCATTTATTCTAAAAGGTCTATACACATTAATATCTATAAGCCCTAATAGAATAGATGCTCTCCCACTACATCTGTTGAAGATGTTTTAGTTGCCCAATAAAATAGACTTGCATGTCTCTATTGGTTGAATAACTATAAGAGTCTAGATAACCATCATTATGGATGTAGAAGTGCATTTCTTATTTACGCTCCCTAGATTACAATGCTCTAGGTATTCATTGTTTGAGTCATCAAGTCATTAATGATATCTGTCATACACATTTGTCTGTACAAATATCGATTATAGATTATGACACATAGGGAACAACCCATATAAGATCTTATCTTCCAAAATGAAACATCAATATATTCATAATATTCTTGTCTACAAGATAGATGATATTTTCATTCATGGAAGGTACGTAATAGCAATTCATTGATTCTATTACATGACCATGAATGACAGATTCAAACTGTAGTGGGAGCAACTCTTGCTCCACATAGTTGTAGCTTGCTTATTTTTGGGTTTTGAAGTAGAGATCTATATGTATATGTTCTTCTTGTGTTCCTTTAAGTGAAAAGGACATATTCCTTTTGCACTTACCCTTTCTCCTCATTTTGAGTGTAGAAGACATGGACTTCAACTTACCCTCAGAACTCTTCTTGGCCTTTCTTTTATCATTGGACCTAATTATGTTGGTCATCATCATAGGTTTGTCCTTCTTCTTTCTTGCTTCAACATTTATCAGCATGCCAAGTAATTGTGGGAGAGTTTTGGCCACCTTACTCAAGTAGTAAACTCGATAAACTGGTTGTATGATTCAAGTAATGATTATACAATCATATTCATGGGAAATTGTTGGCTGAAAGGGAATCCTAGTCTCTCTAGATGTTCCACATGTCCAATTATATCGAGCACATGGGTCTCTACTACATATCCTTTTGTCATCTGGCACTCAAGGAACACTTTTGGGACATTGTACCTTTCTTGCTTTGCATGATTCTAGTTCATATTTTTAAGTTGTGTGATCGTCTCAAGAATACCCATGTCTTCTTGTTGATTATAAAACTCATAGTTCATACAACATAGCATAAGGTGCTTAATGTCTAAGGCATCATTGGCATGATTCCTATAAGCATCTACTTCAACCCTAGGAACATAGGGAGCAGGTTCCTATGCCATTAGTGTATCCAGGACATAAAGCTTAGGCTCATCATTGAGAACCCTTCTCAAAGTCCAGAACCAATCATGGAAGTTTAGCCCATTTAGTTTGTCGATCTTATGATCTAGTCGCAACAATGATTTGTTTTCCATTTATTTCTATAAAACAAATTTGTAACTTTACTCAAAACACTTTTTATTTGATTTGATTTGATAAGTTTGACTATATTAATTAGGCCTTTAATTAATTATCGCTCCCAATATTTTGTTCAAATTGATAGTCCTCACTACCAATTTGGAAGATTGTCGTGTACACTCTTCTAGCGAGCCAATATCCAAATTAATTAAGTTAATACCTAACCAACAGTGACCTTCATAACCAATTATTCACGTAGGAAACATTTGTCAATTGCATCTCATGCAATTCTTGGATAGATGGTATGCACAACTCCTTGCCATAGTTCATCTATTTGCTTCTAGGCCCTAAATCCTATTTAGTTCACCTAGTTATGTCTGACTCATAAGCCTAAATAATAGAATATGCACCCTACTAGGGTAGGCCCACATACCTAGCATCACACTTCTACGAGATAGACGGTGCACCATGCTAAGGTGTTCCCATGCTTAATCGACCATGCTTTTCATGTGTGCTACTTAGGGAAAGCATTTAATAATTATTATTTATTGAGGGATTTTATATATATACATATACATATCTAATCAACACATACTTATGTATTATATATATTCTATAATCACAAACAAACTACATTTAATCAAAAATATATGAGAAATTGTTATGGCTAGTCAAATTCAATTCCCTTGGTGCCATAAGGAATTGCTACAACCTAAGGTCCACATCATATGTAGAAACCTATTATTGATGAAGATTTGTGCTGCAACTAGTCTGGGTCGATTGATCCAACTATTGAGTCGATCGATTAGCCTTCAGGTTGGTTGATTGGTCTCTTGAATCAGTCATTTGGTCTCTAGTTTGAGCAATGTCTCGACTCCTTCTGTCGATCGGTTGGGCTACTAGTCAATTGATTGCTAATGTCCTTTGGCCTCATCAATCCTCCAATCAATTTGTTCTTCCTCTGAGTCACTCAATTTATCTGGTGCAGAATGCCTTCTCAAGATGAAACATAAATTAAAACTATCATATTACATATTACATTGTAAAAGTGGAAAATCTTGAGTTACATTTAAGTGAAAAATCTTGAATTGCATTGTAAAAGGGGAAAAACTTGAGTTAAATTTAAGGGGAATATAGGAAGAGGAGAATTAATTTACATTTTGACAGGGGGGAGAGGCTCGGTATGTAAACTGAATAATGGTAGAAAATAAACACACAAAAATGTACACAATCCATAGGGGTTTTGGGCCATAACCATGCTTTAGTCCACCATCAAAATACATTTAGGTTGAAGCATATTGGTTTCATATATATGATATCATGGATATATTTATATTTGTGGGAGTGTATGTGGTATATAATCTGAAATGCACATTAATCATTTTAATATCCACATCATATTCAATAAAATAAATCTGATCACATTGATTTAAATCCAGATACAACATAACATGATGTGGCTCTGATACCACAGTTGGGAAATTGGGCCAACAAATAAGGTAGATGAAACAAAACTTTAATTGTTGATTCCCGAACCAGTAGACTGCGTCAATAACAATGTATCGAGGAAAGATATATGCAAGGGATATACTGGTCCTGGAGAAAATCCATCAACTTATCCTTGTAGTAGTGTGCTTCTTCTCCAATGAACACTTGAGCAGTCAACAACAATGACCTCCTAGAGTAACACCACGGATGGTGGTTGATGACATCCTCCTAGTAGGTGGCAATGGCCTCCTCTCCTATGTAGTAGTCCAAATAGACCATTGGGAACTCCATGTTGCACTAGCAGAACCAACAGGAAGGAGTTTTTCCTTTGAATGTCAGTGAGTTAGTACTGACTTTATCTCCCAATTGTCTCTCGCTTTCTATCCCTCCCTTTTATGTTGTGTTTGGGAAGCCCCTAATAACACTCTATTTATAGGAAGGCCAAGTTCAGGGTTTCTAGTCCATTTATGAGTCAAAGATATGAAATTTCATGAAATTTCTAGAAATTGTGAATGTGATTCAGTTAGTTCATTGTCGAACTCGTATGTTCACATGTAAACATTCATTTCAACCCTTGAACAATTTGTCTTATACACTTTCATGTTTTCAAACCCAATGTCATTAAATATTGAAAGAATGCAAAATCATGATATCAAAATAAATCCTTGATCCAACCAAATTGATCATTCAACTGAGCAATCCAGATAATGAACCAATTGCTTCACTTTTGAAATGGTCATTTCATATCATGAAATGATCATTTCACTTGTGAAATGGTCATTCCATATAATGAAATGGTCGTTTCACTTGTGAAATGGTCCTTTCATTCTTCCAACTCAAGTAGTATTCAACTAATGTTGTTTGAATGGATCTGACACTTGAATCAGTACTTGTACCAGTCAGTTCCTAGTTCAGTCAGTCAATTTTTCAACCAAAGTTGATTATTTGAATACCTAACACATTAGTTGTTATATTAAACACAATTCAGGAATAAACTCCTATTCCAAGTGCATCCTATGACTGTGACCCTATAGATCCCAAGTTACATTGGCAGTTAATGTTAATAACTAATTAATGGCATCACAAGTAATGAGTTGTATCTAGAAACACATCATTGCTACCTAAGTAATTGGAAAGTTGGAGAACAACTTCAACCTACATTCCATGATTAGTGTTATTGTGATCATATAGTTCCTTTGTCTCTAATATGAGAATTGAACTCGAGGCATGGAATCGTCATCCTCTTCAACATTCAATACATGTCCTTTAACTAGTCCAAATT
Source organism: Alisma plantago-aquatica (assembly GCA_963693085.1). Taxonomy (NCBI): domain Eukaryota; kingdom Viridiplantae; phylum Streptophyta; class Magnoliopsida; order Alismatales; family Alismataceae; genus Alisma; species Alisma plantago-aquatica. Next base: position 645,422,362 of record OY856412.1, read on the forward strand.
GTCTGATATGTAGTGAGTTCACATATCACATATTGAATCACATGTGTATGGCCATGGATTTCTCAGTGTCACTCATCAAGTGGCCTATATATCAATCTCATGTACGAGGCACACATCCCATCTACATCACTCCCACTGAATCCCCATGTCACAAAGCACCTGAGCATCACCTTTATGGCAACGCTTATTCATGGTCATGTTGGATGATGTTAAAATACATCAAACGAAATGTGAGGAGTGTAGTGACTTTAGGTCTAAGAACCAAAATCACAACTATCACTATGAAAGTTGATTCTGACTATAATTCCATGGTATCCATGTATCACTCTGAATATGTGTCTGTCTAATATACTATTCTCTAACATGTATATGTGTGCTTGACTTGATACTAAATATCATGAGTTTTGAGACTTTGTCATCAGTCAATCACACACTATAGTATTATGTATTATTATTATCTATTTTTCTTCCACAATAATATCAGACTAGGGACATAACAAGAATGTAAGTAGTCTTTGTTGGTATGTATGCCCTGAGAGACAATCATAGGATGATTGGTGGGATACATTGAGATTGATTTGATAAAGATCAAAGGAAAGCTTCCAATTCTTTCTGGTTCAGTCATAAGAGATAATGATATAATAGATTGAATGTCTAGGTAATGGCAATACTCGATGACGTATGCTTTCAGGTTAAGGACCTGAACGATGAGATCATATGGATGCTAAGAGTTTGTACATTCTTATTATGTCCCTAGTTGGATGTCATTGTGGAAGGTAGATTGATAGTAATGACACACAAGACTAGATTGTGGTGTTGGTTGATGACAGAATCTCATTAGTCATGATATGGAGATATCAAATCAAACACATAGGTACTTGTTAGAGAACAAGTGTACCAGATAGACCCACCGTGAGTTTGACACATGGAACCATGACATGGTAGTCACAGTCAGTTCTCACAGTAATGGTGGTGAGTGTGATTCTTTGACCTGAAATCACTACACTCAACACATTTCGTTGGGTACACTTTGACATCATCAAACACAATCCTGAAACATGGGTTGTTATAAAGGTGATGATTGGGTGGCTTTGACACATGGGGCTTTTGAGGGGTGAGTGATAGATATGGGATTTGTCCCTCCTGAGGGAGTTTGATATCCATGACCACTTGATGAGTAGGATTGAGATAGGCGTGCATGCATGTGTGAATTAGTATGTGATATTGATGTCATACATATCTCCTCCAATCTACTCTGAGATCAAGAAAGTGAATGAACATTGACAGAATGACTGTTCCATGCCTTGAGTTCATTCAGGATATCAGTGACAAAGGAATTATACATTCAGTGTAACACCATTCATGAATTGTAGGATTGAAAGTTGTTCTTCAACTTTCCTTTTCACTTGGGTAGCACTGATGTGTGACTAGGCACCGCTCTTTTCTTGTGAAGTCATAAGTGTTATGGACTTTCACTACCAACGTGAAATGGACCTACAGGGTCACACACATAGGATTTAACCTGGAAGAGGAGTTTATCCACAAATGATGTTTAGATTGATTACTAAAGGAGTTTAGTAGTTAAATTATACACTTAATCAATTCATAGCTCAATATAATAGTGTTCAAGGTGTTGGACTAATTGATTGAAGTATCATATTGATTGAAACTACGATTGACTGATTTGCACAAGTCTGTTGCCCCAACTGATCGGCTCATAAGATGAACTGATCGGCTCAGCTTGGTGAACCGGTCGGCTCAAGTTGTGAGTCAATCGGCTCATGTGCCAATGAAATGATCGACTCAATTGTTGAACTGGTCGATTCATGTGACCAACCGAGATCGTTTGGAAAGTCAGAAGACTATTTTGCAAATACAATTTGTTTCACTTGTACAAATTTGATTTGGACAAGAATTAATATTTGATTAATCGGAAACAAATATGAAAGTCAATTTGAGTTGGATCAGGCCCACGAACCAATCGGCTTAGAGCCCCATACGATCGGCTCAGGTCCCAAACAATCAGCTCAGGGCCTAAAACGATCATTTCAGGGTGTGAACCGATCGGTTCAGCTGGCGCAAGTTTGTTGTTTTGTGGAAAATCTCGAACCCTCTACTCCTATTTAATCCCTCATTTCCTGGGGTAGAGAACCCTGTCCCATGACTCAACTATATATAGGGGTAGTGGGGGGTTCTCAAGAACAACAACTCAGAACACCAGTTGCTCTACAAAGTTGTCGTTCTCTCTGGTTTTGGTAATCGAGAGAGCCTGAGCAAGTGCTACCCGATAAGGGAGGCACAACAAGGGAAAGACAATTGTAGAAAAGCAACTAGTTGTAGGAGAGTGTGTCAGTGACTAGTCACCGACAGGAGGGTGCGACTCCTTACGATTCCTTGTGGGACAAGGAGATCGGAGTTCTAGGCAGTCTGTGTGGACTACTTCAAAGGCGGGAGACTTCTGCCGCTCAGAGGATAGTTGTCAATCTCGACAGTCCCAGTGAGACCAGGAGCTACACAGACACCATCCAAGACTGGAGTTGAAGACCGCGCAAGCCGCGAGGTAACGTCGCCGAGCAAGCCTCGGGACAAAGTACGCTTCTACAAACCATCCTTCCTATTGTATAGACGTTGACGTGATTCCTTTATTCTGGGTTTAGGAGAAGAAATTTTTTTGTTTACGCTGCCTTCTCTATCTCCCCTAAAATCCAGCAGTGGTATCAGGGCCACGTCAACTACTTTATACTTTAGGATTATCGATGTGATCGATTTTGGTTTGTCACCATTATTTATTGCATACGATGTGAATAAAATTGGCTTTATGCATGTCCAATCCTAAATTCACAAATCCCAATATACATATATGATATGTAATATGAATGCACTCGATACGCGTCACCCTTAAATGAGTTTTTTGGTGGATGTATGGCGTGGTTATGGCCAATAAACCCTATGTGTGTGCTTGGTTGTATGTCGTTGCTTTCATCTCTGTCTGCGCACCGATGCCCTACCTCCTTATTCCTGATGTAACTCAAGATAGCTCAAGATTTCTTTCCTACCTTTGCTTCCCCCGAATGTAACTCGGGGTTTCCCAATTCAAATGTAAATAGGATAGATCTTTTATTTCCTATTATGTTAAAGGATGGTGGACAACCTGACGACAAGTGAAACGATTGGTTCAAGAAGTGAACCAATCGGTTGGCGATCCAGACGACCGGTTTGAGGAGAGAGATGAGCGGGTGGTGACCTAAGGAGATGCATGATGACCAGGCGAACCGATCGGCTGGTGGCACCCAGAAGACCGGCCAGGACGAGCAGATCATTCATGTGATGAGTTGATCAATTTGGATGGCTATAACACTTCATCTTGTACAGGTTGCATGTGATGTAGACCTAGATGACCGTGATTCCTCTTGGCTTGAGGAATCACATTAGGATGACCATAATCATCACTTTTATCATTTCACATGTTTTCTGGGGGATATAGCATGTATATGATACGTACTATGTATTGTGGTGATTGGATATGTATATGTACCTATAAAACTAAATCCTTCATCTAAATATCAAGTCTTTTACACCATCCATTAGCGGCACATATGAAAAACTTGATCGACCAAGAATAGGTTACGCCAAAGCATGGTGCGTCATCTATCTTGTGGAAGTGTGAAGCAAGGTGCATGTTTTCTGTGTCGGCTTTTGGGTTAGACTTAACTGGTGATTCTTAGAATGTCTAAGCCCAGAGGCATGGAATGTTCATGGCAAGGTGTTTCTCATGTTCATTCATCAAGAGTTGCATATGATGCAATTGGTATGATGGCCTACCTAAATAGTCAAGATTGTGGGCGATCAGCCAAAGCTGACTCTTGACTTGATTAAATATGGATCTTGACCCACTAGAACATTGTACGCTGCAATATTTTGAATTAATAGTGAGAGCCATCAATTTGAATTAAAATAGTGGGAGAGATAATTAATTAATGTCCTAATTATATCGTCAACCTTTCAAATCAATCAAATATGTCAAAAAAAAATTGGACTAAATTGCATATATTTCCTTTTGTAGTACAAATGACAACAAACAATAATCACTTTTCATTGCGATCGGTCCCTGAGGAGGACAAGCTGAATGGGACTAATTTCCATGACTGGTTTAGGACATTGAGAATTGTTCTCACTCAAGAGCAAAAGCTCTATGTCCTGGATACTCCAATTCCAGAGGAACCTGCTCCTACTGCACCAAAGGTAGAAAGGGATGCTTACAAGAAGCATTCTAATGATGCCATTGATGTAAAGTGTTTGATGTTGTGCTCCATGAACCATGAGTTGTAGAGACAACATGAGAACATGGGTGTCATTGAGATGATTCAACATCTCAAGAACAAATATGAAGATCAAGCACGGCAAGAGAGATATGATGTCTGCAGGGCGTTGTTCAAGTGTTTCATGACAGAAGGAGATCCAGTTGGTCCTCACACACTCAAGATGATTAGGTATGTGGAGAACCTGACAAGACTGGGATTTCCCCTGAGCCAAGAGTTGGCTACTGATGTTATACTACAATTGTTTCCATAATCCTACAGTCAGTTTGTGATGAACTACAACACGAACAACTTTGACAAGCCGTTGACAGAGTTGTTGGGCATGTTGAGGACATCCAAGGCACACATGAAGAAGGACAAGCCTAAGTCTATGATGATAATCAACAACAAGAAAGGCAAGTCCAAGCACAAGGGCAAGGGCAAGGCTAAGATAGGTTCTGATGCTAGCCAGCAACCCAAGACGTCTTCGACTCTCAAGGCCAAGGGAGGCGTGACCAAGAGAGGCAATTGCCACCATTGTCAAAAGCCAGGACATTGGAAAAGGAATTGTCCACTCTATATGGAAGAACTAAAGAAGAAGGAGGTGATAGATGTTTCCACCTGAAGGTGTCATGAAATAAACTTGTAACGTTTTTTAGGTATATGATACCAAGATATAAAGTGTAAAGCACCCAATACACGGGGCAAGTGTTTCCACCATAGATAGGAGTACTTTAGTTTATTTTCAGCCTTAAAGGCATGTAATAGAGTTATGAACTACTATTTCATATTTGCCAATAGAAAGAAACACATCATTTTTTGCATATTGTATGACAATGATGGCAATTAATAAAGTTGATGTTTCAATCTTTGTGGCAATACCTTATTTATCTTGTGATACTTGGTATGCATAAGATAAACTAATACCTAAAAGTTATTGATAACTCAAACAATCAAATTAGCACAAATCATGAGAAAATCATTTCTAGTTTCCATATGATGGATAAATATAGACTCTTTTGGTTAGAGAACCAGTAAGAGACATGAATCTCTTAGACATGATTAATCAATCTTCACTAGTGGTAGTGTGAGATTGATTATACTATTAGGTATAATACACGTCATGTATTTACATACCTATTGGAGCAAATGCTAATACTTCAAATGGTGTTTAGAGAAATACCAATATGAATATTTGAAGTGCTCAAGAATATCATAGATGAAGTAAAGATTTGGTAAAATGTTAATTCTTGATGAGATCAATGAATGAAATACTTGAACCAAATGTTTGAGAACCTTGTGAGTGATTATTATAGTGTATCATAGTGAGCTCATGATTAAGGCATGGTGATGTCTAAATCAAAAGGAGTCATACTCTAACGAGTTAGAGGATGATTATCAAATAACTAATTTTTTATTAAATAAAGAATACCCTACACTACTAAAGGACATTAAGAATCACAAAGGGTTGTGAGTTTTTATATCCTTGAAAGATACACCTCGATTATCTATGTGATGAGTTGATCATATGATGAGTCAACTATCTAGATGAATATGAGGAATCGGATTTTGAGTCATGGTTTATGACCATTACATCCTAAATGACTTCCATGTAAACCATAAGGTATGACCTTGATGGTAGCACCCATTGGGATGAAATCCATAAGTGCAAATAAGTCTTAAGCGTTAAGACACATGGATAGCATTTTGAGAAGGATGATGCTTGTTGATTGTAACTTAATCACTAAGAGATTTAGCATACGGATACTAAAACTGCAATCCTATAAGGAATAAAACAAGGATGTGTACGTGACACATCCTATAAGGTTTATGAATCCATTAATGCAAATAAAGTCTATAAGTTACAATGGACTAATCAATGTGATTGATTGAGTACAAGCAACTCAGAACTGTGATCTTTACTATTATAATATAGTCAAAGGGTTTGACTTATATGACAAAGATAAAGAAGGGATCTATGATTTAGTGGGAGCATATTCACATTCCACATGTTGATGTGAAATGGAAATGTTCTAAAATGGAAATCCAAAGTGGAAATTATCTTTATGGAAGATAGAGACGTTTCCTGTGTGATAGGAATAGAGATCCATAGATATAGTTATCAAAAACCTCTTGACCTGAAAAGAGAGAGCATACATTGGCAATCTATACTGAAGGGTTCAGTATGCATAGATTCAGTGGGAGAAAACTTTTCCATGTTACATGGAGTTAGTATCCCAAGGCCAAGTCTCCAATTCTTATGAAGAATGGGAACACTAAGAATAGATATGGATCTATCATGTATGTAATTATCCCATTATCATGCATGTATAGGACATAGTAGGAATGAAATGCATTTATCATCTTGTATGTAGGATATGACAATATGATATGCTCAGACTAATAACTCGTATGTGGGACATGACGAGTGGATGTCTGTCTAGTTCTAGTAAGGGTTACTGGAATACCATGAGAACTTGATAAGTACTGGAGAAGTACTAGTTCTATGGAAATAAGGAAGGGTTCACTGTAAGGAGTTACACTGATGCGAACTTCTAAAAAGGACAGAAAAATTAATCGCAAAATATATATGGAATATATAAAAGTGAATGTTTGTTGAATAATGGAAATGTTCCAATAAAGTTGTTTCAAAAGGAAATGTTGAGTATATGTGTGTTAGAGAACAACACTACATACTATATGGATCTAGAAGTTCATGAGATAAACTTATAGATATTTTAGTCATTGATGACAAGTTAGGAGTGCTTGATCAATCAATGTCGCTAAAGGTTAGCAAAGGAATACTAGATCGCATATTACAGAAACTCCATCTCATACATGTGGCGTACATCGAAGAGATGAGAGACATGCAGTTAATACCGACTTTGGCAAGGTGTTTCCATAACTCACTATGTTAGCACTAGAGCACAGTAATAATGGGACATGTTTGAGGATCACTATGAATATGATTCAAGGGTGATTGGCTCACAGTGCAAGTGGGAGTCTGTTGGTATGTATGCCCTGAGAGCCAATCATGGGATGATTGGTGGGATACATTGAGATTGTTTTGATAAAGATCAAAGTCAAGCTTCCAATTCTTTCTGGTTCAGTCATAAGAGATAATGATAGAATAGATTGAATGCCTAGAGAATGGCAGTACTCAATGACATATGCTTTCAAGTTAAGGACCTGAACGATGAGATCATACGGATGCTAAGAGTTTGTACATTCTTATTATGTCCCTAGTCGGATGTCATTGTGGAAGGTAGATAGACAGCAATGACACACAAGACTAGATTGTGGTGTTGGTTGATGACAGCATTTCATTAGTCATGATATGGAGATATCAAACCAAACACATAGGTACTTGTTAGGGAACAAGTGTACCGGACAGACCCACCGTGAGTTTGACACATGGAACCATGACATGGTAGTCACAGTCAGTTCTCACAGTAATGGTGGTGAGTGTGATTCTTTGACCTGAAATCACTACACTCAACACATGTCATTGGGTACACTTTGACATCATCAAATGCAATCATGAAACATGGGTTGTTATAAAGGTGATGATTGGGTGGCTTTGACACATGGGGCTTTTTAGGGGTGAGTGATAGATATGGGATTTGTCCCTCCTGAGGGAGTTTGATATCCATGGCCACTTGATGAGTAGGATTGCGATAGGCGTGCACGCATGTGTGAATCATTATGTGATATTGATGCCATACATATCTCCTCCAATCTACTCTGAGATCAAGAAAGTGAATGAACATTGACAGGATGACTGTTCCATGCCTTGAGTTCATTCGGGATATCAGTGACAAAGGAATTATACATTCATTGTAACACCATTCACAAATTGTACGATTGAAAGTTGTTCTCCAACTTTCCTTTTCACTTGGGTAGCTCTGATGTGCGACTAGGCACCGCTCTTTGCTTGTGAAGTCATAAGTGTTATGGACTTTCACTGCCAAAGTGAAATGGACCTGTAGGGTCACACACATAGGATTTAACCTGGAAGAGGAGTTTATCCACAAACAATGTTTAGATTGATTACTAAAGAAGTTTAGTAGTTCAATTATACACATAATCAATTCATAGCTCAATATCATAGTGTTCAAGGTGTTGGACCAAATGATTGGAGTATCGGATTGATTGAAACTATGATTGATTGATTTGCACAAGTCTACTGCCCCAACCGATCGGCTCATGAGATGAATCGATCGACTCAGGTTGGTGAACTGGTCGGCTCAAGTTGTGAGTTGATCCGCTCATGTGCCAATGAAATGATCGGCTCAATTGTTGAACCGGTTGATTCATGTGACCAACTGAGATCGTTTGGAAAGTCATAAGACTATTTTGCAAATACAATTTGTTTCACTTGTACAAATTCGATTTGGACAAGAATTAATATTTTATTAATCAGAAACAAATATGAAAGTCAATTTGAGTTGGATCAGGACCACAAACCAATCGACTCAGAGCCCCAGACGATCGGCTCAGGTCCCAAATGATCGGCTCAGGGCCTGAAATGATCATTTCAGGGTGTGAACAGGTTAGTTCAGCTAACGCAAGTTTGTTGTTTTGTGGAAAATTTCGAACCCTTCTACTCCTATTTAATATTGCATTTCCCGGGGTAGAGAACCATGTCCCATGACTCTCCTATATGTATAGGGGTAGTGGGGACTTCTCAAGAACAACAACTCAGAACAATAGTTGCTCTGAAAAGTTGTCTTTCTCTGTGGTTTTGGTAACTGAGAGAGCCCGAGCAAGTTCTACCCGATAAGGGAGGCACAGTAAGGGAAAGACAACTGTAGAAAAGCAACTGGTTGTAGGAGAGTGTGTCGGTGACTAGTACGCCGAAAGCAGGGTGCGACTCCTTCAGATTCCTTGTGGGACAAGGAGATCGGAGTTCCAGGTAGTCCGTGTGGACTACTTCAGAGGCGGGAAACTTCTACCGCTCAGAGGACAGCTATCAATCCCGACAGTCCCAGTGAGACCAGGAGCTGCACATACACCGTCCAAGATTGGAGGTGAAGACTGTGCAAGCCGCGAGGTAACATCACTGAGCAAGCCTCGGGACAAGGTACGCCTCTGCAAACCACCCTTCATATTTTATAGATGTTGACGTGATTCCTTTATTCTGGGTTTGGGAGAAGAATTTTTTTTGTTTCCACTGCCTTCTTTATCTTCCCTAAATTCCAATAGTCTTATCATGCATATGATCTCATTGTTCATGTCCTCAACCAGAAGGCATATATCATAAAGTAAAATCATTCCTTAAAAATCTACTATCTCTGTGTCATCATCTCTTGATTGAGACAAACATAATAAAAGGAATTACCTTTATCATTATCAAGTCACATGTATGATTCCCCATTACAATCATCAAATGATTGGCTCTATGGTCATATATATCAACAATAACAAAATATTAGTCAAACACTCGATCAATTTTCTTGTTTTAAACATAGAGCCAAAGGATGGGAAAACCTACAATTTAGGAATGCCATTTTTTCAATAGAAGATGCATAGAAGGGATTTTCTTGATGAAGATGACATCTACTTCAAGACTATGATGGACACGGTGAATTCGAAGTGGAAATAAGGAACATTGAGATCCCAAACAAACCATGGGAGGAAGACCATTTCATGAGATCCTTTGAGAGGATTACCACTGTTGATGATAGGAGAAAGTTTCTAGAGAATGGAAGATGGATGAAGGAACATCAAGTCTGGTTGAAATATCTAAATATAATGCTAGTGGGAGGTAACCTATGTCGATTTGAAATTCTTTTTGTCAAAACCATTTTTTTTTGTTATAATTTTGTTTTTATTTTTCCAATAAACAAACATACACACACTATAATTGATGGTTTTTTGTTTCCGAGTCATTTTAGAAAAGGTACATAGGAGGAAAAATTATGCATAGAGGATATAACCAAGGAGAACATTGAAATTTAATTAAAAAATTCATATCAATGGAAAATCTATAGGAAGGAGTCTAGAACAACCTCTCTACAAAGAACGGTCGTGATGCATGCATGCCAGAACATCCTTTTTGTGCATAAAGGTTGTGGTGGTTCCGCCTTGCTCATTGGACACCCTCACTCCTCTTCTTCCTCTTGGAGGTTGTCTACCATGACATTGCATCTTCTAATTTATCATCCTAAACTTGTTTTGCTAATGATAGCATGGTTTAAAAGTTTGGGGGTGATAGGGAAGTAATTCCTTGCTTTTCCCCATTTTCCTTTGTGTTCCTTGTTCTAATTTTTTGCCAAATATGATAAAAAAATATAACCTACAGTCATACTTGTCCATTCATACTTTGTGTGCTTGATTACATACATGCATTCCATGTATGTTAATTTTATGCCTTGTTTCTATAATTTTTGCTTTTTATCCCATTTGATGTCATTCATTAAATTTCATGTAGATTTTTGTAATTTTTTAGTGTTTTATCTAGTATTTTGTTGCTTTGTGATCTTTATATAATAAATGTAGGTTTAGATGTGGTTAAATGAAAATTGATGCTATTTTGGACAATTTTTCCCAAGCTTGAATTTACTTTCCTATGGTGTGCTGCAACAAAATCTCTGTCTATTGTGATGTGAATGATCAAAATTGGGATAATGCAACTAATTTATGATGTTTTTTGCTAAATGACTCCTATGATGAAATTTTTCATGTTCTCCAAGCCTCTCACAAATATTTAATTGTTTTTGATAAAAATGTGCACCTTGCGATCCTTGAGGGTTTGAGATTAATCAGTGCATGTGAAAAGAGTGAAATTTACTATATATCTTATTTTATGAATGCTTTTGTCTATTTGGTGAATGTTTTATGGACTATCTTCCTTGTATGAAACCATTCATGGATCCTCACCACCTATGAACCTTCTTCTACCCTACATTTCTTCTATCACCTTCTTAACACAACGCCACATTAAAGGATGCCAAAAGTGCACATTATGGCCTTGACCACCCACCAAAAGTTGTGGCACCCATATCTTTATCATCCCACTTCATTGTTGTCACCACCCTCCTAACATATATGCAAGAGAAAAAGAAGAAGAAAAATAAACAACGGATGGATCTATAAAATATTGTCTCAAAGAAATAAAGAAAAAGATTAGAGCTCCTATATAATAGCAATCCACTCTCTTCCATAACTCTTTCTTATTTTTTTATGCCTAGTAGGTCTAGGGTAAATCCCTTACACAAGAAAAGTGGGTCATAAGATTTGGGATGCGATATGATGTAGCTCTAGTAAGTGAAATAACAATCTTAATCATTTGCATGCATTCCATGCATTATATAGTTTACCCAAAGCTTTATGAAAATTTTATTACTTACATGTGCAGTCGGTATCCCATATTAAAAGATATTGTTCTTTTTGCTTGATTCACATCTGAAAATGGTAAATGAATAGGGAGTAGTGAATTGAATGCCTATTTTCACAGGTAAAATTCATTATAGCCAAATAACATCATGATTGTGTTTTTCTTGAATAATATGAAAGAGAGATTAAGTTGGAGCATACTTGAGGACAACTATGTTTCAAGCTTGGGGAGGTGATGCAACCCTATTTTAGGGATTTATCTTGCACCTTCTTGCATTTTAATCAAACCAAACATGTTTCATTACATGCTACTTCCCCAAATAAATGGTTTCCTATCAAATGCACTTATGGACATTATTTGTATGATTTTCAGGTACTTGGACAACCATGAAAGAGTTCAAAGAAGGTCCTTGAACTCCTTCAAAATATCCCCAATGTCTAAGGGTTAAATACAAGAAAAGGTATCCATGGATCTTGATGTTTGAAGCTGAAAGTGCATGCAAAGCCCACAACACGACTGTGGTGACGCTCAACGTCTGTGATACTATTACTTAAATCATAGCAAAGTCACAAATTTGACAAGGCTACAACATCCTCAACTCCATGGTCATGCAAGCTAACATGGTTGTTCCACCAAGACCCCAACACAACCATGTAAACCAAAACAATCATGCTAGCCGAAGCCAAAACGCCCATTCCCAGAAGAATGACTAACAACTTGCCCACCATTATCAAATAACCAAACACAAGTGTGCCACCTAGCCCCCACCATAGTTAAGCTTCCTAGTGAAGTCATTCGACTAGCCTTCATTTTCCCATTTTCAACCTAACATTTCACCTCCTCCTAGCACGACCATGCTACACCTCACACACCATGGACGTTCTGTCCAGAACAGTCGTGCTGCCACCCAAACCCTTCCATTTTCTACATTGTTCTACCCATCCAGCATGACTGTGTTGCCACCCAAACCTACAATTTTTCTACATTGTTCTACACATTTTTCCACCAACTAACATAGTGCTTTCCAATCACCTATATATACATTGATGGAGGTTATGACATGAGTTTATCTACCTCTAAGCCCCTCCCAACTCCTCCTTAGCCTCCTTGATTGTCTATATTACTTCCACTCCATTTCCACCTTACCTTACCTCAAAGCCCTAGTTTTCTAGGGTTGTGGTCACTTCCACCACCCATTCCATGCTCTTATTCTTGAAAGGAGGAAGAAGGTGTTGCTCTCAATACTAGAGGTCGAGGAGAAGAGATCTTACATATCTCCATGACTATGTATTCTCATTCTTCATCTTATTTTGTTCATTTTAGTTTTGTGAGTAGTTAAACCCCCCTAGATGGGTTGTTTGGTGGCTAAAATGTACTTTGTTACCATGTTAGGGGAAATAACTTGTAAACTCTATAGATTCATTTTAAGATGATTGTATTCTACTTTTATCTAAATTCCCACATTTCTTCTTGTGGTTTTTGCTTAAAAACATAAATGGCTTTTTGTTTTATGCTTGAAACAACTTAGGATCTAGGAGAGAATGACTCATATACGGCTATCTTAGGGATTGCTCCAAGGTCCAACTAGTGGATCCCTATCTATCACCCTATCTTCCCACATTCATATCCCTTCTCCCACTCTTATGTCGAAGATCTAACGAGCTAGTGTAGGAGTTCTTAGTGAAATTTCCTAGAAGTTTCCTAACAGCTAGATGGTGAGTGATGTGAGGTGAAACACCCTCATCTGTGCTCTTCATTACTACCTTTAACTCCCAATTTCCCTAAGGACACTTACTCTAGAAACCCAAACTTGCTAAAACCTATTGTATGTTCACCTAAGACCTAGTTCAATTGAGCCTCATTAGGTTGTCTAGGGTGTTCAAGGGTGTAGTTCTTCTTCTTTAATTGCCTTTGTAGCTAGTTTCTTTTGTCTTGATTATTAGGTCTTGCTAGCGTAGCTCTTAATGTTTGTTTGTTTCAATCTTAGATAGTTATTTCTAGTGTACTTACTTAGTTAGATTTCTTGTTAGTGTAGTGTATCTCTTTCTTTGCTTTTCTTAGCCTTAAATGATTTCTTCTTTCTTAGTTGTTTTCTTTGCTCATTAGAACTAAATTATCTAGAGTTAACTTAGGTTTTTCTTCTTACTCTTTTAATTTCTTGTTTGGAATTGTAGTGTAATCAAACAAACCACTAATTAAATCTTTGAACCCTATACTCCATTTTAGGAACTTAGCTCAAATTAAGTTAGCACTAGTTCCCCCTCTGTCCATGTGGACTGACCCTTATCTTTTCTCTTTCCTATATTATAACAAGATTGTGTACTCTTACGGGATTGTGTGTTAGTCTAGTGAGTGTGTTAGTGTAGGTCCATATAAATATTGAAAGATTTTTATTGTGTTTCCTTTGGGCACATCCAATCAAACTTAATTGGTTGAGTGTACTCAAGTAGAAAATAAATCACAAACTATCCTTCTCACACCACCATTACGCCTGCCCTAAGCAAATGCATATCAAAATCTTCTAATTTGTATATGAATTCTACATATGACGCTACAATGCACATCATGGGTATGCCTCAAACCCAACACCATCACCCACATCTTGGTCATATATGATAGGGTCCTATTCACACCAATCATTATATGTGATCTACAAGATCAAAATTGTAATGGCATAAGCTTTCCACAATAATTGGAATTGTCTGAATCTGACATAATATGACCAAGGAAAGAGAAAAAGTTCAAAATTGCCAAATTGCAAATATCGGAGTTTGGATCATCTTAAAATTCCAAACCATGAAGAACATCAGGGGACAAAATTCTAGATTTCTCCACCAAGGGTGAAAATGGCCAAACCAAAGTATGAAAATGAAAGTTATACCTCCACAAAGAGAAATATAGTTGAAACTCAAGGGGCAAGCACCAAATCTGCCAGACTTCCACCCATTATGTCGACAAAGTGAGCTGGTGGAATAGTGAGGTTTTTGATGAAGGGTTAACATATCAACAAAATCCTCTAGCTCTTTTTTCTCTCTCTTCATCGCCACTAGATCCACTGATCATCTGAGCACATTGTCACCTCCATATTTTCGTTACTTCTAGTAAAATAAGATGTGTTTTCTATCCCCTCTCATTCTCCATATTTTCATTGAATTATTTTTGAAAATATTGCAAATAGGTACTTGTAGTTTTAGCAAAATTTTGGGATTCTTGTAAAGGTCATAAAAATCATCAAAAAATTGTAAAGATATGAATAAAACATTGGAAAATTTGTAAACATATGAGGATTCTAGATCCTATCCTAAATTTTAAATGTGAACTTCCATATTTGACAAAAGAAAGAATACATTGATAAAACGTTGATCCTCACAACTCACACATGTTCTGAAACTAGACCATTCACCCACTTTCACTTTCATATCTATATGGTCGCAGACCATCACGTAAAATTGTATGATCACCCAACTCACACATGTTCTGATACGATCCTAGATAATGACCTAAAATTGAACCAAGTCCTCACACAACTTTTACGACTCCTTTGAGTTCTGGCTTATGACCTGAAATTGAACCAAATTCATAACTACACATTTTCATATCTATACCGTTTCAGACTATGACCTAAAATTAGGTCATTATTGTACTTTCACATTTATATCTTTGACACTCATGGAATATAACCTAAAAGTTAACTAACTGTGATTTAATTTTGAAATCTTCCCAGGAAACTGGATCATTTCTTAAATTTCAACCAAGTCTTTGACCATAAAATTTCCATTGAGTCTTGGCTCATGACCCAAAATTGAACTAGAATCATACCTTCACTTTCGTATCTTTCTAAAGTCCTATCTCATGTCCTAAACATAATTAATTGTTCCTTCCTTTTTAAAATTTTGACAATCTTGGATCATGACTTAAAATAGAATTGAACGTATGCTAATATTTTCAAAACCTTTTCATAGTTATGAATCATTACTCAAACACAAAAGTTGAAATATCTTATATTGATTATCGCATGCAAAAATAGGGAGAGAACATGAGAGTCAAGGATAATTGCTTGTGGATGCACTAGGGGACAAAAGTTAAACCACTAGAGGAACACGTTGTTTGGAAGGATCATTTTGAAAGTCTTCCTTTTTATTGGATGATCACCTAATACACAGTCTAGAATTGTTTAGAACGATCGCCAATACTCTAAGAGGGAAGATAGATGACTAATACAGTCAATGGTCAGAAGTCACCTTATATATATATACACATATATATACATATATATACATATATATATACATATACATATATATATATACATATATATATACATATACATATATACATATATATACATATATATATATATATCCATTGTTTTTTTGTTGAAATGGAAAAATGTAATATAAAGTTTCATACATGCTCGACATTCGAGTTTCCTAAGGAGTTTTACCATCAATTTTCTAGATTGTATGCAATAAAATACAACAATCTTCATTTGGGAAGGTTTGGTTCATGATATTTCATGAGACTATATTAACCTTCGATTTATGTTAGGTGCAATTAAATTATGGAACTTGCCCAACATAGCGAAGAGAAACTAAAGTGGATCATATGATTCCTTAATATATCTGCATTTATTTGGTCTTTATGGACATTGATACAATGAGGTGTAGAGATCATTCATCAGCCATAAATAACATATGTACTCACTGGTTATTGTAAGGATTTTTTTAATAAGTTGAAATTTTGTTTGAAACTATTCAACCTATTCTAAAATGACGCATACATTTTGAGAGATTAGTTAGTTGATCCTGGGTAGGTAGTTAGACAACACATAGTAATGAATCCTCTTTGCTAACAATGGTTGAGGACCCAACATCGGTCTAGGTAGACTGATGTGATGTACTAAGCATCATATTTATTGTAGCGAGCATTATTGAATAGCTAATGGCCACTTTTTGTGTTGGAAGATGTTGAAATCACATCTTTGTAAATCTCAATTTTGGTCAATAAAATTTGAATGAGATGATCTTGGCAAAAGTTAAGAGGCATGTAACTCCTACAATGGGATCACTTAAGAATACTATTTGATGTTGTCACTAACTGAACATTGGTAACAAAGTTTTGACTAGACTTCTAATGCTAAACATGTAATAATATAGAAAAGTCACATGGGCACAATCATTATATATTTTTTATTCTGCTTAGAGATGGCTTTTATACATAGCTTATGTAACTATTACTGTAGACTCCAGATATAATTTAAAGTTTTTGACCATTTGATAATCAAAATACTTAACAAAGATGTCCAAAAATCTTAACCAGATGTCAGATGTAAATTAGCATGTGATAAATGTAATCGTCTACTAAATCAATGTAAAATACATCAATGAGGAAAGCTTACGTAAAAGAATCACCATTTATAATATTATATTGTGCAAGATGAATAAGAATAACTAATTTATCTAAGTACTAAGATATTTAGGACTTTAATGTGTCAAGGAAGTTTAATTAGAAAAATCATGCATCTGAGACTAAGTTACACAACATGAGACATTTTAATATTACAAAATTTTGAGACCACTATTTCAGAAGGAAAATTTCCACACACAAACATTTATAACATGTTTCCTTTTTTTTTAAAACATACAGAGTCTTTGCTAATTTTTTTTATTCATAAGTGTAACCTAAATTATACAAATGGTTGTCATGATGAACAATTCCCCATAGACCATAATACAAATCCATTTAGAGAAGTTTTTGACCATTTGATACTCAAAATACTTAACAAAGATGTCTAAAAATCTTAACCAGTTGTCAGATGTAAATTAGCATGTGATAAATATAATTGTCTACTAAATCAATGCAAAATGCATCAATGACGAAATCTTACTTAAATGAATCACCATTTGTAATATTATGTTATGCAAGATGAATAAGAATAACTAATTTATCCAAGTACTATGATATTTAGGACTTTAATTTGTCAAGGAAGTTTAATTAGAAAAGTCATGCATCTGAGACTAAGTTACACAACATGAGACATTTTAATATTATAAAATTTTGATACCGCTATTTCACAAGAAAAATTTCCACACACAATCATTTATAACATGTTTCCTTATTTTTTTTAAACATGCATACTCTTTGCTAAATTTGTTTATTCATATGTGTAATCTAAATTATACAAATGCTCATCGATGCACAATTCCCCATAGACCACAATATGAATCCATTTATTTCTAAATTCGTGCACTACAAGGATTTAATAAATCTAAAACTAATTTATTATTTCATATAACTTTTTTGAGACAGTTTAGATCCAATTAATAGTACTTATCATTCCTAACTTGGTAAAAGATATTTTAATAAATTTACATGGATCCAAAAAGTGTGTATGGTATGTCAAATTGCTAGCCATACCAAATAGAAGCATGTGTTGTTAATGTACATTGAATATTTCAAATACTCAAATTATATCACATGGTTAGGAATAATAAACTTGTTAATTACACAATTGGTACATAAATCTAAATTTGTCAAAATGCATGATTCTATACTTATATTATTTTGAAATAAGTTAATTTTTTCTATTTAATGTAAGATAAATGTGAAAATTAAAGTTTATGAAACTCATAATGATTTTTAGAGATAAATCAATATGAATCAAATGGGTGATACACCATCATGTCTTGTTTGGGTTAAGACATATACTTATCCTAGTATATTAAATGATCTCTTATGGTTTTTATATCATCTCAAATGCAAAGGTTATCAATTTTGGAGTAGTACATTTGATAAGCTAAATGAATGAAAGTTTGGAAACTAAAATGATGGTCTTAAGAATGGAAATGTCTTCGAATACGCTAAGGATCTAAATCACATATACAATACAGTCTCTAGCCACATTGTTCTCATCATATTAACATGACTTCCTCCAACAATATGGATTTTCTTATTTCTTTATAGTGCAACACTGTCTAGCACCAAAATCTCAATTTATGGCTGAAAAACTTATCAGTCATCCTATTTCATGTCACAAAAAGTTGATCTAAATGATTCCTCCTATTGTGTCAATATTTCAGTAAAGTATATCATGACTTCTTTTAAAATATCTTGATTTTTATGAACAAGAACAATATGTTGTAAACGAGGAAGACATCAATGGTTTTTGTCAATGAAAGTATGATACAACTGTGCTAAATCTGTTAAGTTCTACACTGACAGGGAAAGAGTAACTAAACACCTAATAAATGAAGTTGTACATAGTGAACTCAGAGAGTATACACACCTAAGACCAGTTTGAGTTGGTACCTATACGTATACGTAGTATGTAGAACATAAAGGTAGTAGGGAGAAAGCTGAAATCGAAGTACGAAAAGAGACTACCACACAAAAAAGACCGAATTGGAAAGATAAAATAAGTATGTAACAAAATAAATTTAGATTGAAAGGAATTTGTTTAGTATAACAAAATATAGCTAATAATTTCCTGGCATAACAAATTATTTAAAAAACCTACCGGATGATGTGTCCAATGCAAATCCTATTACATTCCTGTAAAATTATTTTTAGAAGCAGAAAAAGGTAGTGATTTTGATGAGTGATGAAACCAACTTTTTTATGTCGTGAAATTTGAAATTATGAGTTGATAAGTGCATACCTCTAGTGAATAAGAATTA
The DNA here is from genome assembly GCA_963693085.1 of Alisma plantago-aquatica. NCBI lineage: Eukaryota > Viridiplantae > Streptophyta > Magnoliopsida > Alismatales > Alismataceae > Alisma > Alisma plantago-aquatica. Next base: position 645,441,675 of record OY856412.1, read on the forward strand.
AGTGATAGATATTGAATACAACTTTAATGATGTTGACTTAGGTTATGTTATAGAAACAATTGAAATATATATTTAATATGATGAAAGAATCTCAGTGCCTTCGTAAGACAATATAGAGCCAACCACGAGTTCGTCTGAGCGTTGTTTATGAAATAAGTCTGTCAAATAAAAAAAATCATCTCCTCTGGGAACCCTTCTATGAAGAGGCCAAACTGTACTGTACGACTCAATTCACGTTAACGATGGACAATCAATCTTCTTTTCATTCTCCTTGACATACCTGATACTGCCACAGTGCCAGACATGAATCAATAGGGGAATTAGACTGTGGAATTCACTGACATTGAACTGGATGCAGGGGAAGAGAAAAATGTGAGGGCAAACCCTCACCCTCTTTTACCCGACGAGAAAATGTATATAGTATTGAAGCTGGTGGTTGCTTTCCAATATGATAATTCATTGGTAATATAGCGATGCTGATGGACATGAGGTACGATGGTCTTGCTGCAGTGAGCAAATTGTTGTTAGATATAAATATAATAAAAAGATCCGATCGGATGAAAACATAAGTAATGAAACACAGTAGATGGTAATAGTTACTGCATTCAAAGCAAAGAGAAACTAGATGGATCGATGGCTAAATATTCTAATTGATTGCCAAGATGCTGCGGCATATCATGAAAGAGGGTTTTGGTGAGCCGAAGAAAGCAGGCAACATCAAGCAGATTCAGAACGGTAGACAATAATGACAATACTTTTCAGGGGAGGGGAGCAGAGGAGTTACCAAATTACGTTTATGGGGGAGGGGACGCCTGGTTTATAAAGAAGGATGTCAAGTTTGTTAAAAAGACCAATGTTAATCCCATTGTGTCTATTGATATATACATAATCTAGCGGTCGCTCTCTCTCTAAGATGGGTTCTCCGTTCCATCTCTAGAGTCGCCGCTTTGGGTGATGGCGGGTGTCTTGCCGCCCGTCCCCGATGGGGCTGTTAGCCCGTCCGATCCCGTAGTGATTGCTCCGCCTTGCTCTTCTGAGGGTGGGGGACCTTCCAGTTCTGCGTCCGCTGCTCTGGTGGCAGCAGTGGCGCCGGGTGCTCTGCCTTGGTCTGACCCTAGGGCGGACGTTACGGCTGGGCGTGCCTGGGCGGAGACGGTGTCGAGACCTTTGGGTGTGCAGAGGAACTGCCGTCCTGTGATGGCGCCTGAAGACCCCAAAGCTCCCTTCTTCCGGAACGAGGATAGGAGGCTGTGGATGAAAAATTTCTGAGCCGGTAGCAGGGGAACTTGACGAGTTTCACAGGTTCTCTGTGATTGTTCAAGTCTTGGGGAGGAACCACCATCTTCAGCAGGTCTACGGGTGGATGCTGAGGATGTGGAAGCCAGAGGCGAGCTCCAGGTTTCGCTTCTGAGACTCCCGCCACATTCCGGACTATCTCATGGTGTGGAACATAGTCACAAATTCGACATTCGGCAATCATTCGGCGAGGCTGAAAAATTCGGCATTCGGGAATTATGTGGGAAATTCGGGTAAAAATCGTTAAGAATTCGGTAAAAATTCGGTCAACTATTCGGGAAATATTCGGAAAAAAATCGGATATATATATATATATATATATATATATATATATATATATATATATATATTGTATAACATACGATACACATTTTGATCCACTGACAACATATGAATAACCAAGTCAATTAACATGTTCGAAATTTGAAAAAGGAATTATAAGATAGTAAAAGAAGACAACTACGATGATATGATGTCTGAATATGGTAAAAGAAAATGGCCACATGCCCATAGAGGAATTGGTCGCAGATTAACAGAGGAACTAGATGTCACCAAAATATTCAGAATGCAGGTCATTCTTCGTCATCTAAATCTATATCAAGGTCATTTGAATCATCATTTGTCTCTAAATGACCACCCAAATCAGCATCAGTATCTTCTTCATCTAGTTCTTCATCTTCAACATCTCCATGTGCATCCTCAATATCACCAAAAAATGCATCAATTTTGTCAAGATCAATGGGTTTGGTATCTGCACTTTCCTTTGCCTTGGATGTTTTCATTAAATGCATGTTCATCCTTATGAATACCAAATTTTCCAACCTTTTTGGATCAAGCCTGTTCCTCTTTTTTGTATGTGCCGCATCAAAGGCACTCCAATTCCTTTCACATCCGGATGCACTACAAGGTTGGCTCAATATACGAATAGCAACCTTCTGCAAAATCTTAAGCCCACCTCCATACATGTCCCACCATATCCCTGTGAATTCAAAATATCATACATTAATATAGTCGAAACATATATTACCAAATTTGAACCAAGAATTGAAACTTACTGGGATGTGTATCTTGCATAGCTGCGATGGCAAGTGAATCAAATACCTCAGGATTCGAAGCATGATAGTCACGTAGTTCTTGGGTTACTAGAGCAATATCATTTGCATCAGTAACCAACTTGTTAACCACCTTTGAGACCCCTCTTCTTACCTCAGCATCCATCCTCACTCTCTTTTCATAATGAAATTTTGGGTTGAGATAACCAGCAGCAGCATGAATATTATTATGCAAGTTCTTTGCCCACCTTTCATCAATGATCTTCCAGAAAGGAGAATATTGAACATGATCTCCACTAAGCATAGCTTTCATAGATTCTTTTACTCTGTCCATGGCCTCATAGATATATCCATTGGTAGATCCATCACCATCTACCATCCTAAGAACCTTCATAAGAGGCTCCATTAGTTGAGTCAAACCAGCAACAACAAGCCAAAAGTCATTTTCTTGAATGATTTCCTGTACATCAATACCATCCTCAGATTTTGATTGAGGTAAAGCCCTCCAATCAGAAGATGCCACCATAAAGCGCAAGCCCTGCTCCACAGTCAACAAAGATTGTATGCATAAAAAATGAGTGGCGAACCGTGTGGAACCAGGTTTATTCATCTCTCTTCCCTCAGTATGCTTCCTCATCAAATCAAGAACGTGTTGATACTTATACATAAACTTCACAATTCTCCTAGCATTCTCTATGACACAGTGGACATTTTCCAGCTTATCAAAGTCCTGAAACATCAAATTAATACAATGTGCTGCACAACTAACTGTGAATATCGTCGGGTATTTTATTTCCAACAATGTTGCTACACCAAGAAAGTTAGGAGCATTATCAGAAACAAATTGGACAACATTAGATGGGCCTATTTCTTCGATTGCAGAGGATACAAAATCACAGATATATTGTGCATCCTTTTTGTGCCCAACAGTACAAACTGATTTCAAGAACATGACACCCTTTGGAGAAGCAGCCAAGAGATTTATATGTGGACGACTTCTGGCATCCTTCCACCCATAAGCCATCAAAGTGCAACCAGAAAATTACCAACTTTCCTTGATGGACTTGATATACTCATCAACATCGCCTCTCAGTTCCTCTAATAACCTAGTCCTTGCTGTCTCACTATTAGGCGGCACATACCCAACACCGCACCTAGCAATAGCTGCACATGCCTCCTTAAATTCAGGAGTCCTCAATAAATTGAAAGCGAGGTTATTGGCAACAACACACTGCATTATAGCTTTATCAGCCAACTTCCTTTCCTCCTTCTTTGTCAGATCATGTAATGTTTGTTGCTTTTGGATATCAGCCTGTAATCTGTCCACATCAATGTAACTTGTATTGTTTTGTGTGGCAAGACAAGTAGTTGATTTATTTGAGCTAGAAGAAGAACATGTTGTCCAAAACGCAAAGAGCTTTTGTTTCTTAGCCTTGGTTTGGATCTCATCAATATGTTTTAAAGCTAAATCTCGAACATGATCAGGAACTGAAGCACAAGGATTGATGTCTTTCCCAATTATTTTTCCAAGATGATATCTAATTCGTGTGATTCCAGCATGAAATTCTAAGTGACAATGTTTACATTTTATTTTTTACCCTACTTGTTCAATATGTTCCCATAACGGATCCTTTCCACGTGGCATTGTTCAAACTCAATTGTCACAGACTCACAGCTCAACCTCACACTGTAAAAATAAAATCAACAAAATTAACCCAATTAGTTACTGGAGCAACTGAATAAAGCAAGATCTTCACACAAGTTGTGACTGGAGCATATCCTCCTCTTTTTTTCAATGGTTCTTGTGAAGTTCTATGTTTTTCTATGTTACAGAGTGCTTATGAAAATACTGAAGAACTTTATCAGATGTTCTCCACTACGCCTTACACGACAGTTTCCAATTCTACTTTATCAAATGTTCTCCTAAAGCATGATAAATTCTTAGCATAAATACCATATCAAATGCAGAAACTAGTCACCTGTCATTAATTTGAAATAATATGTATAAATAACAATTGAGATTTTAATTAGTTCAATCTGGACTGTTTCTGTTTTCGGACTTAGTACTTTCACTGCAAATATATTTTTCATTAGTCTTCAGACGGTGAGACAGAGGTTTGTTCTTATTCTTGTTGCTGTTAATTGATGACGAAGTTTTGGCTGCAAAAACCGACATGGACAGTGAAACTAACAACCGAAAGCGGGGAATGAAACCCACGATTTAGAGATATCTTTAGCCAAGCCAGCTCTAAAGGAGGGAGTTTGATTATCGCCAATGCACCTTAAGTTCCACCAACCAAACATATTTTAAAACAATTGAGATATAGAATTGATAGAGGAGACGGATTTGATAGACAGAGTCTTCACAATAAGCCGAGATGCTCACCAAATTTCCCGGCTCGCTAGTCGCTGACTCGCTGCAATTGCTCCCGGCCGCCGACGGTGGTGGCTGGGGTCGTCTTGGCCTCTTGGGTGGGGCTGCACGGCCGGCGTCTTCCTGTGGTCGTGTGGCGGCGTGGCCGACGTCGTCCAGGGGCTGCACGGCTGGGGTCGTCTTGTCCAGTGACGAGGACGCTGCAGGTCGGAGCCTCGGACGGTCGGACCGAAGAAGAAGATGGCGGGGGGGGGGGGGGGGGGGGGGGTTGAAGGCGAAGAGAAGAGGCCGGGCGTGTCCGTCGCGGCCGCGGGGGGACCTTGAATATCGCTGGGCTCGTCGAGCTGCTTGATCGCCGAAGCAGGAGCGTCGAGCTTCGGCGGCACCGTTCGTGCGCGGAGACGGGGACGGGGACTCGCGCAGAAGGCGTGTGGGATGGGCGGGCGCGGGCTAATGTAAACTGAGCCCTAAGTGGGCCGTCCAGCTGGGCCGAATTTTTCCAAATAAATCATTAATTATTCGGATGATTGCGATAAATATGGGAATAATACACGAACAGCGTATAATTCGCGAATTATTCGTATTATTCGTAAATAGTGCGGGTATAATTCTTAGTTCGGCCGTTACATTCGTCGGCTAAATAATGTGCGTATTATACGTGAATTTTTGAAAAATTCGCCGAATCATGTGACTAGGGTGTGGAATGTGAGGGGTGCTTCACTTTCTGGGAAGCAAAGAACCCTCAGAAAAGTTATCCAGGAGAGGGATGCATAGCTGGTGGTGTGCTTAGAAACAAGGATACGTCGAGAAGTAGTTGATAGAGTGACGGGGTTGTTTCCTGTGGGATGGCAACATTGCTCTAACTTAAATTGCATTGAGGGAGGAAAAATCACGGTGGGGTGGAATCCGGTGATATGGGATGTGCAGATGATCGATGAGTGCGATCACCTGTTGACGCTGAGTTGCATTAATTTTGGCTGCTTCCACTGTGTGCTTTCTGCTGTCTATGGCTCCAATTCTGAAATGGATAGGAGAAGACTATGGAATAATTTGGTGGTTTCGACTCAACAGGAACTACCTCAGTTGGTGGTTGGGGATTTTAATCAAGTTAGGAAGGCCAGGAAAAAAAGGGGAGGTATGCCTATACCGGAGTCTATTTTGAGACGTTTTAATGATGTTGTTGATGCATCAGGCATTTTCGAGCTCAACATGAGTGGTGCTCTTATCACCTGGCATAATAAGAGAATACCGATTAGAAGAATATCTAGCAATTTGGATCGTGGCTTGGTGAATGAAGCATGGCTGGAAGTGTTTCCTGAAGCTGCTCTTAACTTGGGTGGTCACCCTAATATATAGTAACCATTCATGGATGGAGATTATTCTTACGAGACAAAAGCAACCCAATCGCCCTTTTAGATTCCTTAACCACTAGATCTCTTGGCCCTCCTTTGAGGGAGTGGTCAAATCAGCTTGGGATGAAAGGGTTGCTGGTAACCCTCTTTTTTTTGTGGCGGACAAGCTTAAGAAGGTCAAAGCTGCCCTAAAGGTTTGGTCCAGTCATCTGGTGGATTTACCTAATCTTATCAGGACAGCTAGAAAGGAGTTTGACTCGAAGGCGACTAATCTCAGATTGAATCCTGAGGATCATAGGTGCATGGAAGAAGAGAATTTATCTAGCAAAAGAGTTATCCTGCTTGAGAAGGCCTATGTGATATCGGGATGGCAAAGAAGCAGGCTCAAATGGCTGAGAGATGGTGATTGTAATTCAAAAATTTACCATGTTGCTATGAAGAGAAATAACATGAAGGATCACATACATAATCTTGTTAATGAGAAGGGGGAGATAGTTGATGAAGTTACTAAAGTTGAGGAGATGGCGGTGAGTTTCTTTATAGAATTATATAATTAGGTGGATGTCAATCTTTTGAATAAGGTGTCGGCCCTGGACAGAAGGGTTAATGATGTTATGAATTCTGACCTTCTGAAGTTGGCGACGAACAAGGAAATTAAAGAAGCTACTTTCTCTATTAGGGCTTCTAAGAGCCCAGGACCGGATGGTTTTAATGCTAAATTCTTTGAAACCTACTGGCATATCGTGGGGAGTGATATTTGTAATGCAGTTAGATGGTTTCTGGTTGGTGGGAGGATGGTTCGTCAAGTGAATCATGCTTTCATCAGGATGATTCCCAAGAAGACGGGGGCTGCTACCATGAATGAGTTACGTCCGATTGCGTACTGCTCAGTGGTTTACAAAATCATTTCCAAGGTGCTATCTCATAGATTGAAGGTTATTCTGTCATATATTATATCCCCTCATCAGGGTGCTTTTGTGAGAGGCCGCTCTATATCTGATAACGTCCTCCTTGCTACTGAATTTCTGATGGTTTTCCAGGTTAAAGGCAGCTCCAAGCAGGCATGTTTAAAACTTGATATTTCTAAAGCTTATGACCATGTGTCGTGGGAGGGCTTGTGGAGCTCTATGGAAGCTTTAGGCTTCTCCAATCGGTTCATTAATATTCTACAACAATGTGTTCAGACTACTTCTTTTTCTGTTCTTGTTAATGGTATTCCTAAAGGCATGTTTAGAGCCTCCAATGGTCTTAGACAGGGTGACCCGCTGTCCCTTCTGCTTTGCACGATTATCATGGAGAATCTTACCTTTCTGACTTGCAAGGCTGAAGAGGAAGGGAGGATCAAACCCTTTAAGGTCCAGGGAACTAAACTTATGAGCCATATGATTTTTGTTGATGATCTTATGTTCTTTGTTGCAGCTCATATCAAAGTATTCATAGGTATTAGATGCATTTTAGTTACTTTTGCTGATCTGACGTGTCTGCACATTAGTGATATTAAATCTAAGGTCTTCCTTTACAAGTCTTGTGATACAAGAAGGGGGAGGTTAAAGGAAGCGCTTCAGTTGGAGGTTGGTTGTTTTCCTACGAAATATCTGGGTGTTCCCATCTCGGGTGGTGTCGGTAAGGGTGCTGATTTCCATAGCTGCTTGGACGTTTTACGTCTGAAGGTTGATAACTGGAGTGGCTTGAAGGTGTCCATGGCGGGCAGAGCTGTTCTCATCAAATATGTGCTTAATAGTTTGATCGGGTACTGGTGTAGGCTTGCGGAAATGTCAGGTTTCATCCTTGAGAAATGTTGGTCGGTCTTAGCGGGGTTTTTGTGGAGTGGCGGACAACACTTTGTCACCTGGATGGAAGTCGCTCAACCTCGGCTTGGTGGTGGGATGGGGTTGGTGGATCCAGGTGACATCCAGGATGAGGCTACGGCCAGAAGAGTTTATGACTTCATGTTGAAGTCTGAGTCTCCTTGGAGCAGATGGATGACAGAAAGATATGGCGCCATCCTCAAAAACGGGAGTTTGCAGTTTAACTCATCCTCTAGAATTTTGAGGAGGATGTGTACTGTCTGGAACTATTGTAAACAAGATTATAGATGTACGGATGGTAATTGGACGTTGGCTGTGGGGGAGAATCCTTGGATGATAAACCGCAACCAACCTCAAGTTATCTGGGGTCAGCTGCTGTGGAGTAAAATACACTGCCCCAAATGGAGTTCTTGCGCTTACAAAGCTATTCTTGGTAGGCTGGCTACCTTGGACAAAATTAGTAGATGGTATATTGTGTCGAGCTTGGTATGCCCACTCTGTCGGTTGGAGGATGAAACACAACATCACCTATTTTTTGACTGCGGTTATACAAGATACGTATGGACCAGATGCTCCCTCACACTTAATTGGGGTGGTAACCCACCTTCAAATATTCAGGATAGCATGGTGTGGATGTTGGACCAGACAAGAGGTGATAGCCATATGAGGCAGTTTGCGGGGCTCATTTGGACAGGTCTCATTTACCATATATGGTACGAGAGCAATAGCAGAATGCATGGGAAAAAAGAGAGAGACAAAGTCCAATGTTTTGATGTTTTTGTACAAAATCTTGCTTGGTTGTGCAAAGCGAACCCGGGTACCCTTTCAAGGGTTAAACCTGTGGTCAATGTGATGTGGGCTCTTAAGTGACAGTGTATAGTATACAGGGTGTTTATACTCCTATACTTGTTTTTGATGATTAGTAATATTTTACCTTATCCAAAAAAAAGACCAATGTTATAAGACACAAGGACGGAGGCATAAAAAAAAGTTTGAAATTTATAGGATAACAACAGGAGAGAGAGCAACATTGTGGGGCATAGGGAGGAGACATCGGGTTAATGAAGAGTCCAACTTTTTTAAGATTGAAGCGAGTAGTGGTGTTTAGATTGATAGAATAGTATATATATATATATACATATATATATATATTTGTGTGTGTAGTTATGTTCGTATTTATGCCGATAGAGGAAGTCATATAATCATTGTAATGCAAAATATACATTATTTGATGATAATAATAATAGGTAATTCCATCTATAGTGTTTGTCTCAGTCATGCGATGATGACAAAAACACAACAGATTTGTAAAGAATGATGTAATTATATGACATTCTTTAGGATGAGGACCTAAACAATGAGATCATATGTATGATAAGAGAGCATACACTCTTTTTATGTCTCTAGTCAGATATTATTGTGGATGAAAAAAATAGACGACAACAATACAAAAGACTAGAATGTGTGTTGACTGATCACAATGTCTAATTAATCATGATATAGGGTATCAAGTCAAACACATATGTAATTGTTATAGAACATTTTATGAGATAGACCCACCTTGAGAGTGATACATGGAGACCAGGGAAAGGTAGTCACAATCATCTCTCAAAGGGATAGTGGTGATTGTGGTTCATAGACCTAAAGTCACTACACTCATCACATGTCGTTTAATGAACTTTGACACCATCCAACATGACCTTGAATAAAGGTTGCCACAATAGTGGTGCTCGAGTAAGTTTTGACACGTGGGGATTGAATGTGAGTGATGTAGATGGGATTTTTCCCTCCGACATGAGTTAAAATACAGGCCACATGATAAGTGAGACTGAGACGTATGGCCATACTCGTTTGACTCAATATGTGATATGTGAGGTCACATGCATCTCATGCAGTTTGCTCTAGTTCAAAGAGCACATGGTTGAATATTAAGAGGATGACCATTGCATGCCTCAAATTTAATATGGATATCATATACAAAGAAACTATAGAATCACTATAACACTGGTCAAGGATTATAGTTTGAAGTTGTTCTCCAACTTTCTAATTAATTGGGTAGCAATGATGTGTTGCTAGATACCTCTTGTTATTTGTGATGCCATTATATAGTTAAGGACATGCATTGCCAACGTAATTTGGGACCTATATGGTCAAACACATAGGATGCCCCTGGAATAGGAGTTTACTAATGAATAAGTTTTGACTTAATAACTAAAGTGTTTAGGTAGTAAACATAAACAACATTGAGTGGAAATCGACTGACTAGGAATATGAATTGACTGACTAGAAATATGTAAAGAGTGGGACCCGATAGTGGGCCCACTCAATGGTACAAACATGAGCCATGAAATAATTAAGCAGTGGAAAACATAACTATTTAAAAAGTTTCAAAATATTTCCATATACATAACTTTCTCACCGTAAGGGTGGTACATAAACTGAAAAGGTTACATATATATATACAGAAGCCCACATGCAGAGGGTAACAAGGCTATCTCACGTTGTCCCTATGTTCACCAATGAGCTCAAGATCAACCTGAGTCTCTGTCCTATAAAGTACATATACATGGGTGTAGGGAACACCCAAGAAAAATAGGGAACAAAAGAGTATGAAGCAACAAAAGTTGGATATGTACATTAAGAAATTAACTAGGGCATTATCAATTTCAAAAGTAAAGTAAGATATTCCCATAAAAAAGGGGTGCATTAAATATAGGTAAGTGTCAATGATAAGTAACAATAGAAGGAATTTCTAGGAGAATGAGGTGGTATAATTAAACAATTAAAATCACAACTCTTGACATTATCAACCATGAAATCATATAAATATTTGCATGCTGATATATTTGACTAAAGTAACTGTAATAGGTCCATGACACCACTAGGTCATTGGCCAAAGTAAAATGCATGTAAAAGCACACCATAGGCATAAAAGTAAACCTATGTATATATATGGGTAGAAAAGCATACCCTAATGATTAAGGATAAGCATCTAAGATAGTTAAACTAGTTGAATTATCTAACATGCCTAAATAGAGTGGCAAGAAACATCTTTGCCAAAAATATGCGACATCATTTAAACACAATAGAAGGTGGGGTCAATGACCCAATTCAACATAAATAGTAATTTCATAAGAATAATAATAAGTCCAATTGATAGTATATGATTTATGTAATAAATGGAACAAGAGGAAGTATTAAAAAAGCTACCTCATTGTGGGAAAATTTAGTCATATAATGCCCAGTTACAAATAGTGAGGATTACATACCTTATGTGTCCAAAAGTTCACTCTAATAAGGCACTTAGTCCACTATGTCACCTCTTCCTCCTAGAAGTATATTATTTTATGTCAGTCAAAATAAATCAAACATGTGTATCAACTCTCAACTTTTCTATATGCATATAGTTATTATCTTAATGTTGATCCTTTAATGACATGTTAGGGTTGTTTATCTCAATAAATTAACATGTGATCCATTTGACATCCATTTTGTTTATTAGATCTCACATTAGGTATATAATTCAATGTATTCCAAGGAATATTATATGTGTGGTCAGGAGTGTTCATTTTTCAAATTTAGGTTTTTTATGTCATTCTTTATCGTAGTACTATAGGTCAATATTAGGTATTAAATGAGATACCATTGAATCACAATAACCTTTTAAGAAAATCTAGGATTGAATTCACGTATGACATTCACTAGATTGATGTATCGACCAGGTTAGCTTATTATTCTTACACTCATGTTTGAGATGCAAAATTTAACTAGTATATAATTTGAAAATAAAATATTAATTATTAAAATTCTATATAACTTCATAAATTGTGATAACTCATATAATGATACAAATAGGAGTGCATATATAGTAGTACAATATGTTTCAATGTTTGATTATTATCCAAATTCGTAACCTATTACATATTATAGATAATGTTATCATGTTTCTATTATACATTATAGAAATACATGCTTTAAATTTTCAAATATTAATGCATTGAACAATATCTATATATAATAGTAAATAAAACTAATTGAAACAAGTTATCATAGTAATTAATACTATGCCTATGAAGCTATGATGTGATTAGTTATCTAAGTATATTATATAAATGGTTTTCACTAGGAGTAAGACTATTATCCCCATGTCTATATTATGACTCATAAGTTCAATGTATAGGAGAATGAATGATCAACTTATTGTATATCAGATGAAGACTTCTAAATGCTCCTCCATTGTGAAGAAGTTTATCCTACAATTTGTCATGGCAAGGCCAATGGTCAATAGGAGGACTACAATCCGGAAGCAATGGTGACAATCATCATCCTCAAATCATGTCAGCGCTAACAACACATCAGCCTATGACCTGTACAAGGCACCATGGCTACCTCTTTGTCCCTACAACACAACCACAAGGAACACTAGAAATATATAGAGACAAGGTGTTGCCTCAATTAACTGAAGGTAGAAGAGGAATTGAAATAAATGAGAGTTCACCTCTTCTCCCATGAATGTGAGATATATGTCTTCTCTACAATTTGTTGACGAGGCTTATAGGATTATGGGTCAAGATCCTTGGTCTTGGCTTGGTTGGAGAGTTATGTTGATGGTTTTTATGTTGGTCGAAGATGTACATGTTGAAGGCGGTGATGATAGCAGTGATCTCACCGTAGGTGGAAGGGAATGAGGAGAGGTCCCTCATTCTATTTTGTTGAGTTCTTTCAAGGATATTGAAGAGGTTGTTGGGTTTTTTAGGGTCTTGGGTGGATTTGCGGTGATGGCTATAGTTCTTCCCACACTGATAGTGAAGTAGGTTGAGGGAGGTGAGGATTGGAGAAGGTAGTCAATGAGACCAAAGATCGATCTTAGGAACAAAGGGCACCATGACCAGATGTCGATGGAGCAAGAGAGGGGTCAGGGGGTGTCAAACAACTTAGAGGAGGAAGGATAAGGTCTATAGAGATTTATCTTCCCTTGACGATGTTGATTTCCATTTTTCATGATACTGAAGATGCTAAGGATGAAGTACCTTAAGGGTTGTGGGTTTAGGATGTTGTAGATGTCAGAATAGGGTGTTCGGTCATCATTGTGGTGGAGATTCTCAATGGTGGTGGCCCAAACAAGTGATGTTGGGATGGTTGTAGGCTTGAAACTTATGTGGTTCTGGGTAGAGGTGGAGATGAGGGTTTCAGTTGTCTATATGGCAACATTGTTGGTCTTTAGAACAGATGTCGACCAATACATGTGATGTGCATATAATTAAGAGGTGATGTATCATCAGTGATATGGAGAAGTTTGGAGGCATTAGTCTATGATTTGGGAAAGAAAGAGGATAGGAGGGAGCAGTGTTTCCTAGTGATCATGATAGCTCTTCCTAAATGGTTCTTAGCATTGTGGACGGAGAGAGATTATATGGATTGTATCTAGGGTTCATACATGATTATGTAGGGAGGTCAGTGGACATCGATGCTACGTGTAGGTGTCTAACACAACCTATTAAAACTGGCATTGCTTGGCGTTGTTGGGCATAGGTGGATGAGGAACAAATAGAGGAGAAGCAAGTGAAATAAGGAAGAAGTATGAATCAATGATGGTTTTTTAATTGTTGCTTGGTTTGTTGTCATCCATGAAATCAAGTTGCATAGGCTAGGGGGGAGGTCCTCAGTGTTGTGCAAGGTAGGGAGGAAGGAGACAAGGAAGAAATCATGGCTAGGGTTCGTGAGGAAAGAGGGAGATAAGTAGTGTAAGACGGGAAGGGGAAATAAGGGATCGATGGGCGATGAGAGAATGAGAGATGTCGACTATGTAGAAATACACTATGCATTTTAGGAAATGAATGTGATACCTAGGAACGGGATGGTTACGCCTGGCATTACATACATATAACGAATTATAGGTTATTAATGTGGTCAATTACATATAGAATCTAGTTGTTACATTCTTGAAATTCATAGATTTAAAGATTAAATGAATTAGGGAACATATAAAAATGAAGTGATTTGAGGGATCTTGGTTGATAATTCCAAACCCTTGACTCATAATAAATATTCAATTTTAGGTAATAATGTGCTTTTCAAGATATGTGTTCAAATGAGGCTAATATAAGATGCAATGTTTTCCAAAGCCTCAAGTTTGGTAAGTAAGAATGTAACTAAGCTCCTGGGACCTTTGGAAGGCCCAAGATGTGTTTCTTGGGCCTTAGGGACACTTTTCATCCCAATTGGTTAATCAGAGTTTACATATGAGTCCCTGGGATATAAGCTTGGAAGGTGAGTATTTCAAGAACATGGGAAATGATCATGATAATGTTATACGATGGATAATCTGTATGTTTAGGATTATGTACAAAAATCCCAGATAAACTTATCCATATAGTGATCTAAGTAAGTAATTAAATGGATTATCCACCTTTTTCATGGAAGCCAAAAAATGGAATAATATGTAAGTTTCCTAAAGGAAATAGGAAACATGGGATAAGGGAAAGAAGAAGTTTGGTATATAAAGGGTAACCAATGAATCCCTATTATGAATCATGATAAAAAAATGAGAGGAATCCAAAGAAAATATATTTTAGATCTAATTATGCTACCTATTCCATAAGTATATGCAATACATGTTTTAATGTGATTAATAGAAAGGGAAACCTAGATTCCTTTAAACGGATGCTTAATTAAGTGGATTAGTTTATGTTGAGCTAATACCTGATCTTGTTATGTATAATGAAGAAATCATTGATAACAATGAATAATGTATGATTCTAGATTTATAATCATATTCGTGCTTATTTAGGGTTTTGAAACCAATATGGACATCTTGCTATGATCTAAATGCTAATAATATGATCTGGGTAGCACAGATAATCTAATATGGTTAAGTTGATGATTAGGGTTTCACCTAAATGCATAACTAGATTTTGTAATCATAGAAATCATTACATGATGGAATTAGGGTTTGCGACCCTTATTCCTAGTCCAAACATTAGATAACCCTAAATCCTAGTTTAGGAGCAAATCTAGATCTGATTAATGGAATGTGAATACATGGTGACACCTATGTTGTATGCATGTTTCAGATTATGTTCATTGCATTCTTTATTGCTTGGATGTTTGGATGCATTCTTAAACTACATGAATTATTCTGCTTGGTTTCTACAATGACATAAGGTATGTGGTTATTCTTATGAATACATTTATTGAATTCTGAGTTTGCTGGGCTTTCTCGATGATATTGAATGAATGATAAACTGCTTGCTTATTTATTTACTTCTTATAAATTATAAAGTTCTTATGAGTATCACGTAAAGTAAATAAAAATATTTTGAACCATGGGTTAGTCTGATCGTAAGGGTAATGCACACGAGCCCAGGAGAAATAGTGATTACACCTTGGGTAGTAGACTAGATATGGGTTAGAATATGAAAAACAAGTTTATGTTCTAATGTGCAAGATAAATATGTTTGCTTATATGTGTACTTGTGATTATTGAATGAACTCACGTAATAGTATAGAAATATACTGACCTTGTATTTGTTTGTCAGTCTTTTAGGTTCCAGGTATACTTAATTCATGGACATGGTGTTACCGAATAAAGATGTTGAAGACAATAAAGTTATATATGAACGTTTAGTCATAGTGGTATATCTTCACACATGTATAAGTTGGTTCTTCATAAAATTTATGTAACTCCTTAGAGGAGATTTTTATGTAAGCATGTAAATATTTGTTCATTAATGGAAATTGTTTACTATTCTGTATTATTTCTTGAATCTGATCCTAGAATTTATGAGTAATGATCTGCGACTTTAAGCTCTGTTGGACACTCAAAAGTGTGAATTGTTACACTAGTTCTTTTTAACACTCTATTTCCTAATCTAACTAGGGGAGTAATTAACATTTAATTGAGCATAAGATAGCTAGGTGGTCTAAATAAAATACAAGGGGTTCAAATTTAACAATTTCTTTGTATTTTGGGATTTTTTGTTGTAATATTACCTTAAGTATTTATTTAATGTGTCACATACTATTCCATAGTCAATTGTAACATTTATTTTAATATTAAATCATTTTCTTTCAACTCTTACTCTTAGGATATTTTATAGAGTTGAACTTATTATTGGGGTATAATACATCAAATATATGAATCCTTTTTATTGTGATTATTTTAGGTTAAACCCTTTATGTACTGTAAATTTGGGAAGCATGTTGAATCTAGGTTTAAACATATAATATATGTTTGGGAACTATAATTTATTTTATTTTGATAAAAAGTTCTAAGGAAAGAGGAGGGATGAGTAAGGTACCCATAGATGGGTGTGTTACAACACTCCACCCCTTAATGAAGATTTCATCCCCGACATCCATATACAAAGCTAAAATTTCTAACCAATTATAAGCTTCTAATTCAGGATATAAAGTTAATGTAGTGAGTCCTAGCATAACATACCCACATCACACTTGTATGCAAAACCCAACATGAACTGATATTACTCCATCCATCACATCTTATTATCTTTTCATATTGTGAATGGTCAATGAAATTTACACTAAGATTGAGGATGATATTAACAATTTTTAATCTGTTATGGTTATCTACATTGTGAAGGATTTTTTCCATCCTACTATTATGATGTTTGGCATCCCTTCCATTATCAGTTTCTACTACTAATAACCATTGATTTGAACTATTAATTAATTTAAGTTACAGTGCTAAGTGCACAAGGCTTGACCCTTAAAATGACCTACATAGATTCGAGAGGGTTAGATGCCTAGATTATAGCTATTGTATTTATTTTTTTCCTGTTAATCCTCTATCAAACTTTTTCCTAGGGTCAGAGGGTTGAATATTCAAGTCAAGGATTTCTTCACTAATGAGCCTATCTACTCCTACAACTTCCTTGCGGTGGTGACTTGGTTCCAAAACCATGGACGAAATTTCCAAAATAATTATTAATAATTTAATAATGAAAATAAGTTTGACGATGAAAACTTTGCCTGGGGAATCCAAAATGGTGCCAAAATCAATATGAGAACCAAGTCGCCACTTCCTAGCACATACAACATATACTATCACTCTAAATCACTTCATATTCATAAAAGAGGTTGTTTTACACATATCATAAAGGAATGCAAAGATAACATCCAAATTCTAGATGAGGAGAGGATACATGTTTCTTCTAGCATGCAGTTCACTTCTAGTATGTCCTACTAGGCACGACCTCTATTACTCAACAATTCTCTTAGTCATGACTTAGGCCATCACCTCCCAAAACATAATATATTTATAAGATCGTCTAGCCATAATAAGAAGGGTTAGAGTCTCATTAGTACATAACCGGCCTTTAGTGTCGGTTATTTAAGGCCTTTAGTGTCAGTTATTAAGAGAAACCTATGTGGGAGCCGCTAAAAGCCCAACCATTACACGTCGGTTCTCAAACTGACGCCACAACCCTTCGCACACCACCGAAAACGCGTCGAAAACACGCCAGCAGGGGGTATATGCGTCGGTTATTATCTTAGAAACTGATGCCATATACCTTCACGCCACAGAAAGGGCGCCATCTGGCGTACTATCTGCGTCGGTTTATTAGTAATTACCCACGCCATATCACCCACTGTCACGGCCGTGCTGACCAGCACGGCCGTGGTGTCTGGCCTCTACGGAAATCGATGTCGGTTACTAGTAGGGAAACCGACACTGTAAACATATGTCATCGGGTGTATACAAATATCTGACGCCTATTTTATGTCTGGTCCACTGACACGGCCGTGCTGGCCAACTCTGGCCCTCATTAGGGAAATCGACGTTGGTTACTAGTACGACAACCGACACTGTAAACATATGTCGTCGGTTTCATACAAATAATCGATGCCTATTGTATGTTTTTTTTTCTGGATCAGTCTGCAGACCTGTTGTGGCTAGTCGCAGAATGAGAAACCTACAGTTCAGCTATGAACTGTAGGTTTTACGACATCCATTGATATCATCCAACAACAGGCCACGAACCTACAAAATTAACATGATGGACAATATTATATATATTTGTGATTCACACTCATGTATAAGAACATTTAATTCATATTAATTTTTCATCACATGCATGTAGAAACCAATAGCAACCTGTAGTTTCATTTATTTCATCTCTTTTCACATTCAGACACATGTAGAAACAATCATGTATTGATGATTTTCACACACATATGCCAATTCATAAAAATTCATTCACATTCACACAAAATTAATTATGAGAACAAAGTTATTCTTTATTCATCATTGTCATCATTGTCAGCAAAATCATATTGAAAAATTCCCACTCTTTGTAGGGCTTTTGCCCAATCTTCTCTTACAACGCCTAATTCATCTCTCGTATAGGGAGCATGTACATCGAAACGCTTTGCACCTGTGTTGAAGTCCTCAATTTTAAAGACCGACAAAGAGAATGACGTACATACATAATTATAATAATATATAATAAGATTCATATATTTCATATTATCTAATGAGACTATGTATAATACCTTTTATATGTTATTGATTTCCAATACGACATGTTTGATGATTAGGTCCATAAATCACATCACATAGTAGGCACATGCCCAGCCGTTGTCTTGTGTAGCACACTATAAATTGAAGCATACAAAATATTCAAAAATAAAAATAAGCACAGTTCACATAAATAATATATACATTGGAGTCAGGAAATTACTTTCACATTCTCCCAAATGAGTGTCAGATTTTTCTTCCTGGGGACCTTTCCTCCAGCTTTTTTATACTCTTGTAAAGCCCTATATATGTTAATGTAACACATTAAATTGCATAATTAAATAGTAATGCAGTAACAGATGTTAACAGATATAAAAACATAAAATATTTCTCATGAGAATAATGTCCTTTTAATTGCATGTTCATATAATACATCTAACTCACTCCCCGCAGGATCTAGATAATAGACGGTGAATGTCTTGGGGGCAATAACTAATAACTCCCAATGCTTAGCACTACAGGTAAGAAAGTAGAAAATTAATAACTCAATATCCACAATAAAAATGTAATTTGTTTAAGTCCAAATTACAAGCAAAGTAAACTTACCCGACATTGAATGGAGCTATTATCACCTTCTTATTATTTTTACCAAACTATTCAAAAGCATCACAACAATATGAAGTAACTGAAGACGGGTCTGTATCTATAAGACTAATCAAAGATGGAACCAAAAATCCCACATGGGAAAACCCAAAATTTGTACATGTCTTGTGTAAGTGGCTGCAAAACATGTATTACGTATGCATTAATATATAAGAAACCAGATTGCCGTATATAAAACAAGGTATATGGATGTATAAACTAGATTGTCGTATGTATTAATCTCACCATATCCACAGCTCTATCATAGATGTGTTCAACCATTCATAACTAAACAACTCCAAAATATCTTATATAAATATGTTGTTTCTGAATGTTTGACCTACATTAATACGTATCCAAAACTTCTATTACGTATGCATTAATACATATGCTAAACTTGTATAAATAGATTGTTATCGTATGATTTACATGTAGCAGTCTTAGGAACAGTAACATTTATAGGGCAATTTGGATTATGTTCGCCGATCCATACTGCCACACTCCTACAATTAGGACCTATCGAGGCATGTAGGTCCCTTGGAAGCCAACTTGGTAGTCAAGGAGGTGGAGGCCGAGATGTAGCGGGTCTCGTCTTTTTGACCTGTATATATAATTTTATATCAATTGACTCATATATATATACACACTAACAAATTAAAGTAATGAAAATTTATCATACAATATGAGTATAGAGGACATCCGCTTCGGTCCATAGTATCACTCCGCCTACTGCCTCACCAAGTGTTTCAGCATCTGGGTGTGCATGAGGCAGTGCAAGATTCATCCAGCCAGGAAGTATATGTATCTGGCTCACACGTACCATGCCATCTGGTAGTGGACTCCCAAGAAACATGCACCCTTTAAGGGGTGGGTAAGCCAATGCATCTGCAATGATATATCCTTCACTTTGTAGTCAGCATGGCTCCAACCCCTACAAATTTATGTAAAGAATATTATATGCATATATACACAAACATATCATCTCAAACAGACTAGCTATTATATATGCCATAAAAATACTTATAGAGGACGTGCTAGGTGAGTCTATAGGATTACTCTCAACCTCTATAGTAGGAGGAGTAGGAGAAGAGAGGTTCTCCATAGGTACTGTCTGAGTGGCAGTCTGAGATGCCTGCCACTTGTTAAATGCTTCCTGGAGTCTTTTATCAACTACTTCCTCAACTCTCCTATCAATTAAGGTATCTACCTATAAATGGATAAAAAAATGCTAGTTTGTGATTATTGAATTCCCTTTCGCAATAACGTTCTAAAATAAGAATAAGTTACCTCAGCTTGTGAAAGTCCCGCTTTTGGGACATGTTTACGCTGGGATGGCCCAAAGAATGCTTTGATGCCCACACCAGCGCCTGCACCCCTTACACGTCTAGGATTCTCTGGGTTACCCAGAGCAACTGTCATTTCATCCCTTGTGCCCTGAGGGATGAACTTGCCTTCCTTCCTCTTCTCGTGCAGCTCCCGCTAAGCACCATCAACAAAAATTCGTAAGTAAACATAACAATAATAAATATCGATAGATTGCTCTAAGAGTTTGATTTTTACCATTTTTGCAGCCGCCTCAGCGGTTGCGGGCTTCGATATCTCTCCCTTCTTATTTTGCCTCCCAGCTATCCACATAACATGATGAGGCAGAGGTGCAGGAGCAGCAGTAGAGGACTCTATAGTCTCCTGAGTAGAAGTAGGTTGAGTAGACTCAACCTGTAGTCTTTGGCGAACCCCTTCATATCCTCTTGGACCCATTGTGTGGTCATTCACATTCAGTGCACGCCTTGCTCGTCGAGTATCGCTCTTAGCCTAGTTAGTTAGCACATTGATTTGGTTAGTAACACTAAAGGTTAATCTTGAATAGGTGAATACATAAAAATGTATATTAATTAAATTGGGAGTGGCGCTTAATACATTGAATTCATCTGTTTTTGTTTGGGTAACAAACTCCTCCCATTCTTTGGGGTCCAAGTAGTTCCATTGCTGTGTGGCTTCCTTCTTCCTATATTTATTTTTCAAAGAGAATACAAAAAAAAATTAGTGTAGAGTTTAGTGAAATACTGATCAATGTCTAGAATTGGAATCAATCAAGAACCTATTCTCAGCATCGCATATGTAATCTCGGGTGAGATTGGTCCTATAGTTCCTTAGGACCCTCCCACAACGTTGCATCACACATTTACGATGCATCTTTTCATCCAGATCAAATATGCTCTGCAAATTAAAATAGAATTGCTATTAACTAATATCCTAAAAATTAGTAATCTACACAAATAGAATTACAAATAATAATAACTCACGCATAGTTCCTTCCATATGTTGTCTTTCTTCCCCTTAGGAACTCTATGCCATGATTCTAGGATAGGACTGTATTGGATGTGAGTAAGAACCCCAAAATATGAAACAAATGAGTTGCGGTTCACTGCATATGGATTTCCTGCCTGATCGAAATCCACAGTCAATTTGGGTCCATTGCCCCTTTACTGTATTGACTTGTTCATCATTGTAATGCCCCTCACTTTCTCAATTTTCTTTTGCTGCTCATCAAGTGCTGTAATTTCTTCAGCGGGTACATCACCAACCTAAAATTTGATAAAAAACACACTTACATAATATAATTATGCTATGAACATATAGATAGAAACCCCAGGGGTATATTCTTAAAACTTACATTTTCAGGTGGTGCAAGAACGTCCTCACCCTCACGGTGATCATCAGCACGGTCCTGATCAGCCATCTAAAAGTTCACATTCAAATTATAAATTTCACATTGTAAAGTAACACTAATTGTAAAGTTCACATTGTAAAGTACACATTCACATGGGTGCATCGATTAAGAATGGACATCCCATGTGTTGTCATTCTTATATATAATAAATGTGTACCACCTATCCCATTCATGAACACCTAATCTCACTAGTAAGTGTATAATGTGTATTGGGTTTTCAAGAAAATTTCGGCAGCATTTCCCCGTTGTTCTCTAAGTACATATGTACTTAGAGAACAAACGGGGAAATGCTACTGAAATTTTCTTGAAAATCCAATACAAATTATACACTTACATCCTAAGTGAGATTAGCTGTTCAAGAACTCCCAAACTGGGGACTATCCAAGATTTACTCCTAATGAGTAAATCTTGGACGGGTTTCTAGGCCAATAAATTCATGTGTTGTCAATCTTATATATAATAAATGTGTATAAACTACAGGCAACATGGTTAATCCTAATCTATAGAGCATTATTAAAACCCTAATTTACTCAAACATGTACAAAAATTACCCTAATGACAAAAAGTCTAGGAATCTTTACTAGACATTATATACATAGCCCTAATAATCATATTTAACATACTACGTTATTAATAACCCTATTTCCGCATGTACATGATTATCAACTTTAAAACCCTATAATTCATTGAAATCATTCTAATTCAATTTAAGATGTTGGGATCGCATAATTATATACTGACATCAGAATAAATAAAAGAATCATAATTAACATGATTAACAACATGCTAATCAAACTAGGGTTTTCTTGAATAGCATCTAATATTTGTGTACTAACTATACCTTTGTAACAAGAAGAATAATAGAGCTTTAAGTATATTTTCAATCTATGCATTTTTTTATCAAAACCATATACAACATGTCTATAATTGGAACTAGCATTCATTTCCTACATTATTGGTAATATTAATGTGAATCAGAGCATTTTTTATTCACAATATACGCACTTCCTACATTATTCGAGCAGGAGAAGGGTACCTACTGCTTGAGGGCGGAGGAAAAAGAGGAGGAAGAAGAGTAGGAGAAGGGTACCTTTGTGGCAGTGTTGGGCACGCAGGAGTTGTGGTCGGAGCGGAGCAACGACCTAGAGAGCAGGGAGCAGAGCCCTAGGAGCTGCGGCCGGCCTGGAGAGCAGCGGCCGGAGAACTGGCGGTGGTTGGCGGAAGCAGAGGCGGCGGTAGAAGATGCAGGAGCAGGAGTGGCGGCAGTAGCAGGAGCAGGAACGACGGCGATAGCAGGAAGAGGTGGTAGAAGGTGACGACGGTAGGAGGAGGAGGCGGTAGCAGGAGCGGCGGTGGTGCACGCGGCATCAGGCGACGGCAGCAGTCCTGCGTGCAGCTACTGGTGGCGCCGAGGTGGGCGGCGAACAGAGAGCTAGGGTGGGCAATCGTCGAGCTAGGGAGGCGGCCGGCCTGGAGCGCAGCGGACGGAGGACCAGCAAACAGAGGTGATGGAGGCGAGTGGCGGCACAGGAGCGGTGAGCAGAGGAATCGTCGCCGGAGCTTAAACCCTTGAAATCGAGATGAATGAAATAGAGAAAGGGGAAGAGTCAGGCTCGCGCGGTGCTATTAAGTTAACATTATGTGTCGGTTATTAAATAAAACTGACACATAAAACTATAGGTGTCAGTTCTATAGGTAAACCGACACATATTCTCCACTATAGGTGTCGGTTTGAACTAGAAAAAACCGACGTCTATCTACATATGCCAATTAAAAAATTTGTTCTGGATTAATGACCATAGTCGTCGGTTTATATCAAAAACCGACGCTCAAAGGGTGTGAAAAATTTCCCGCGGACGGCGCGGGAAAACCCATACGCGTCG
This sequence comes from Alisma plantago-aquatica, assembly GCA_963693085.1. Taxonomy (NCBI): domain Eukaryota; kingdom Viridiplantae; phylum Streptophyta; class Magnoliopsida; order Alismatales; family Alismataceae; genus Alisma; species Alisma plantago-aquatica. Next base: position 645,465,293 of record OY856412.1, read on the forward strand.
GTCGCTGTTGTAAAATCGACGACCAAAATGTGCCCAATTTCTATCTCGCAAATAACCTTTAGTCGTCAGTTTATTAGTTAATAACCGACGCAATATGTTAAATTTTGGAGGTAATTTTTTTTGTTGGAAATTTTGCATTTGGCGTTTAATTTTAGGCGTCAGTTTTTTGTCGAGGAACCAACACTGAATAAAAGTGATACCCGTGTCTGGTCGCCCTTCACAGATTGATGTCAGTTTATTTTATAAACTGACGCTGTATTGTTTAGGTGTCGGTGTATTATTACAACCGACGACTTTAAAAATGACGTTATAAGCCATTTTTGTAGTAGTGTCTTTACTACCCTAGTTAGTTTACACCATGGTGTCAATAAAAGACCATGTGAATTAGCTAGTCAACTATTCTTCATCTCACACATTCGATAAACTAATTACAAGGTGGTGTTGAGAGAGTGGTCAACTCATTAAGGATCAAATCTAGATATACCTACCTCACATAACCATAGTATTGGTGTACATCCAAAATTCAAGAAAAAGGGTATGAACTATAGCTTCCAGACATGATTGTGCCCCCATATGCCCTCGGGAAAAATAACATGGCACAAAGTTTTGTTATGTGATCCAACTAAATTGTCATTCCTTTATAGACGATGGGAGATTAACATTATTCCTACCTTATGGGAATGCGACGGGTGAAAATATCAAGTATCATTGTTGGAAACCTATATTTCCCTTCAATTAATCCTCATTTATTAGATATCACAAGTTTGGATAGGATAGTATCCAACAGTTGTATGGCAAGTCAAAAGAAAAACTATGTTGAGATAACTCCATGTTTTAGGAAAGACAAGCCTAACCTTAAAGGATCTATTTCATATTATCACGTACTATCATAAAGAACCTTAAAATCTAAAATCTACATTTATATTCTAAGTTTCTATCCTTTCATTCTTAATCCACATAATGTGTGTATCATAGGTATGATAGAAAACAACAAAAGCAAAAGTTCTAATCAGTTGTAATATGGTTTTGCACAATTATGTGAGTTCAAGTCTATTTACTCTCTATAGTAGATGAGTTTTTTTCCCTTAAGGCAAGAGGTAGAGGCTACTCCCCATGGGAGTCAACATTTAGGTATAGAAAGCTATGCCTATTAAGAGAGGGTAGGATTGTTAAAAGTTTACCTAAAACTAGGTCATCCACAAACTCTGTTTGGGATACATATATACCAAAAAATTGGATATGAGTGAAACTTAATTAGAAAACATGATTATGGTTTAGGTATTATAAAAACATTTATAGGTCCACCTACTCACTGAGGGATGATTTAGGATAACTTGAAATATTGTAGTTATTGACTATTTAAGCTCTGATGCCATTTTGTAATGAGTGGAACCCGATAGTGGGCCCACTCAATGGTACAAACATGAGCAATGAAATAATTAAGTCGTGCATAACATAACTATTTACAAAGTTACAAAATATTTCCATGTAGATAACTTTCTCACCCTAAGGGTGGTATATAAAATGAAAAGTTTATATCTATAAACACATAAGCCCATATGTAGAGGGTAACAAGGCTATCTCAAGTTGTTTTTATGTTCACCAATGAGCTCAAGATCATCCTGAGTCTGTGTCCTATAAAGTACCTACACCTTGGTGGAGGGAACACCAAAGAAAAATATGGAACAATAGCGTATGAATTAGAAAAAGCTAGGTATGTACATTAGAAAACTAACTAGCACATTATCAGTTTCAAAAATAAAGTAAGATATTCCCATAAAAAAGGGGGCCATTAGAGCTAGGTATGTTTCAATGAGAAGTAACAATAGAAGGAATTCCCAAAAGAATGAGGTAGTATATTTAAACAATTAAAATCACAACTCTTGCCCTTATCAACCATCCAATCATATCAATATTTGCAGGTCAATATATTTGACTAAAGTAACTATAGTAGGGCCATGACACCATTGAGTCATTGGCCTAATAAAAATGGGTGGAAACCACACCCTAGATGTAAAAGCACACCTCTGTATATATATGTGTAGAAAAGCATACCTCGAGTAGAAAAGAATACCCTAATGGTTACGCATAAGCGTCTACAATAGTTAAACTAGTTGAATTATCAAATATGCATAAATAGAGTGCCAAGATATACCCTTCACAAACTTATGTGGAATTATTTAAGCACAATAGCATATGGGGTCAATCACCCAATTCCACATGAATAGTAATTTCCACTGAATAGAAATATTTCCAATTGAGAGTATATGATCTGTCCAACAAATGGAACAAAATCAAGTACTAAAAAAGCTACCTCATTATGGGAAATTCAATCATATAATGCCCAGTTACAAATAGGGAGGTGTACATACCTTATGCGTCCAAAAGTTCACTATAATATGGAACTTAGTCCCCTATGTCACCTCTTCATCCTAGAAGTATATTATTTTATATGAGTCAAAATAAATCAAACATGTGTATCCACTCTTAACTTGATTATATGCATATAGTAGTTTTATCCTAATGTTGATATCTTGATGCCATGTTATGTTTGTTTGTCTCTTTAAATTAACATGTGATCCATTTAACATCCATTTTGTTTATTAGATCCCTATTATGGTATATAATTCAATGTATGCCTACAAATATTATATGTGTGGTTAGGAGTGTTCATTTTTTCTATTTAGGTCTTGTAATGTCATTCTCTATTGTAGTATCATGCAGTTCCATTGGTTAAATTAGTCAATATTAGGTATTACATAAGATATCATTGAATCACAATACCCTCTTAGGAAAATCTGGGATTGAATTCACATATGACATTCACTAGATTGATGCATCGACTAGATTAGTTATTATTATTATGATCATGTTTCATATGAAAATTTTAACTAGTCATTAATTTGAAAATAAAATATTATTGATATAATTCTATAACTTCATTTTTTTGGTCGGTAATTCTATATAACTTCATACATTGTGATATCTTATAATGATACAAATGGGAGACCATATATACTAATATGTCATGTGCCAATGTTTGATTATTATTTGAATTCATAACCTATTACATATTAGAGATCGTGTTATCATGTGTTTTTTATACATTATATAATTATAGGCTTTCAATAGACAAATGATAATGTATTGAACAAGACCTATATATAATGGTATATAAAACTGATTGAAACAAGCTTTCATACTAATTAATACTATGCCTATAAAGTGATGATGTTATTAATTATATAAGTAGATTATATAAGTGGTTTTTCTAGGATTAAGACTATTATCCCCATGTCTATATTATGACTCATAAGATCAATGTATAAGAGCAAGAATGATTAACATGTTGTATCACAGATGAAGACTTATAAACACTTCTCCTTTGTGAAGAAGTTGTTTCTACAGTTTGTCATGGCAAGGCCAATGGTCAGTAGGAGGAATTGAATCTGAAAGAGATAGTGACAATCATCATGCTCAAAACATGTCAGAGCCAACAACACATCAGCCTATGACATATAGAGGCACCATGGCTAACTTTTGGGCCCTACAACACAACCACAAGGAACACTAGATTTTTACAGAGACTAGGTGTTGCCTCTATTAATTGATGGTAGAAGAGGAATTGAAATAGACATGAGTTCACCTCTTCTCCCATGAAAGTGAAATATATGTCTTCTCTATGATTTGTTAAGGAGGCTTACATGATTCCTTATCGAGATCCTTGGACTTTTCTTAGTTGGAGAGTTATGTCAAACGTTCTGATGTTGGTTGAAGTTGCATAGGTTGAAGGTGGTGATCATTGTCATGATCTCACCGCAAGTGGAAGGGAAGAAAGAGAGGTCCCTCAGTCTTTTTTGCCAAGTTCTTGTGAGGAAAGGAGATAAACACCATTCTCTACCTCAACTCCATTATATTGGAGCTCAAGATCAAGAAATTTCCCTTGCAAGTTGTCAATGCTCTCAAGATGAGTTTTCTCATTTTGCTCAAGAATCTCAAGTTTAGCATACAAATCATCAATTATTTTTCCTAACCTTTTTCTTTTAGATTTACATTTAGCAATAGAAGAACGGGTCGAAACAAGCATGTCAATCAATATTTCTTTAGCTAACTCATACAAGCTTACCTCACTTAACTCGCCGATTTCTTCACTTGTAGAGGCCAGGAGTGCAAGGTGGCACTCTCCATATTCATCAGAGCTAGAGCCACTTGAGGATGATGTTGCCCAAGCTACATGAGTTGCATTCTTGTGTCTTCTCTCGTTCTTTTCCTTCCTCTTCTACTTTCTCTCCTTCTTGTACTCTTCCTCCTTCTTGGATCTACCCTTGTGGTGTGACTTTCTTGATTTAGGACATTCACTCTTGTAGTGTCCCTTTTCGCCACACTTGTAGCATATTGGAGTAGAAGAGGAGGATTTCTTTCCTTTGAAGTTCTTATCCTTGGAGTAGTTGGGTTCATGCTCACTAGGGCCATCATCTTCACTAGAGGAGGAGGGAGAGGTTTGGCAAGCAAGTTGTTGTTGAAGGATGATATCCTCCACAGAAGCTTTGAAACCACTATATATGATATTTCTTTCTTCCTTCTCTTCTTTCTTGGCTTCTTCTTCTTTCTTGTCAAGCCTTGCCTCATGAGCTTGTAGATTGACAATGATCTCTACGGTTGGGATGTCAACAAGGCTTCTCACTTCTTCAATGGAGGTCACCTTAGACTGCCAACTCTTTGGTAGAGTCCTCAAGATCTTGGAGTTGATTGCACCTCTATCTAAAGTGTTTCCCAAAGCAGCTAGGACATTGATGATGATGTTGAGCCTAGATTACATCTTGACAATTCCTTCTTTCTTTCCCATATTAAAGTTCTATAGAAGGTTGTTCAACATGTTGATCTTAGTCTCCTTAACTTGCTTTGCTTCTCATAGGTAATTCACAACTTATCTCAAATCTCATATGTTGTATCCCATGAGGAGATGGGGGTGGAATCCATTGGGTTGAGGGTGGCATAGAGGATGCTTATAGCTTTGACATTGAGTTGGGCTTCTTTTAGTGCAACTTCATTCCATATTGACACAACTCCGGTTGGCTCCTTGTATGGTGTGACCATCACCTTCCACATATCAAAGTACATCCCTTGAATATAGAACTACATACGCCTCTTCCAATAGAGGATGTTGGTGTCATCTAAGACTAGAGGATGCATGGAGAAGTCTCCCTCTAGGTTAAGTGAACCAAGTCGGTTGTCACCCATCTTCTCATCTCTTGGGATATTGATGGAGAAGATCCTTGGCTCTGATACCACTTGTCAGATCTAGGTCTCTAGGGGGGGTGAATAGAGATTCAAAATTCTCACAAGAAAAGTTAGACCTTCAAATTATATCTTCTGAAACCAATAGCTTAAGAACAATTTGAAGTCCTATCAAAGCAAGAAAAGTAATGATGAGAGAGATTGAAATATCCACTTGGACAAGGTGGTTTAGAGTGGTTCCAATCTCCAAACTAGGAGATAGTAAATCCACTACCTAGAGAGGTCAACCTCTAGGACTTTACAATCTGTGTATACTTATATTCCATCATAAGAGATACAAGGAGACCACCATAAATCCAAGGACTTACCTACTCAAGACAAGAGTCTTTCACCTACACAAGGACTTACCCACTTGATCAAGATGTCTTCAGCCTTCAATAAGGACTTATCCACACTTGCATCAAGTATTTAACATGGAAGGAATTACCCACTCTTCTTGAATCTTGGCCTTGTCCTTCTCCTTCACCTAGAGAAGATATTCACCTCTTCTTCAACCTTGAAAAAGACCAGCAATAGCTTCACCTTCACTAGGAGTAGCTTACTTCATCCTTTGCTCTTTGAGAAAGTGGGTTGGGAAGATGGAAGGAATGAGAGCATTACAAGAACATGGAGTAGCTCTCTTACAACATACCTAACTCATTCATAATCACAAAATGCTTTGTAAATGAGAGCGAGAAAGGGGCTCAAAGGGCTGCAACAGACTCAACTATAGCAAGGACTTAGAATCACATGAATGAGCAAACTTGGAATGAACTCCAAGGGGTCCTATTTATAGTTGGGGTGTTCTTTTGAGTGTGGGATCACTTAAGAATGAAAAATATTCATTTTACAACTTGCAATAGATCTATTTTCTCTCACAAAAACTATCCAATGGTTATAATCACTTTGTTTGTGTTTTCCATATAGTACATTCGATCAAGTTTCAATAAATATAACTTGACCGATCCACTAAAGGACAAAGTCAATTTTCAAACTATCGGTCGATTTTGTTCTGGGAAACTCAACCGATGAGTCAAAATCAATTTTACTTAGTTGATCGATCAGTCGAGTTTTGTGAGTATGCAACTCGACCGATTAGTCACTTCTGAAAATCCATCACTGGATTGGTTGAGTTTCCAACTTGACAAATAAACATCCTGTGACAACTTTTCCAATTTGACTTTTGAGTGACCAAACGTTGGAATTATGTGTCCCTGGTTTTTTCTCATCTTAGTTACAAGTCTTATCATCAATACAAGTGATTACAAAATTAATCTAAGGTGATTTGGAGTGATTCCCCAAAAAGCACACTTGGATTTCTTTTGACTTGAAGTTGGACAAGCTAGGGATTGTGTAATTTGATCCTTTTCATGTACCTAAAGCTAGAAATCAATCTTGACCAAACATATTAGATATAGAGGAATGGAATTGTTAAGTCATTATAAAAATATGGATAGTGTATAACTCTCAAGTCAACACACTTGATAAGAGATACTGAGAAATGCATGGCCATGCTAATGTGAGTCAATATGTGATATTGAGCTTACACATATCTCAGATAGTCTTCTCTAGTTCAAGGAAAATGGATTGAATATTGAAGAGGATGAGGATTCCATGCCTTGAGTTCAATCTGGATATCAAACACAAATGAACTAAATAGTCACTGTAACAAAAATTATAGATTGTAGGTTGAAGTTCTTCTTCAATTACTTCAGTAGCAATGAAGTCTTTCTAGATGCCAATCATCACTTGTGAAATCCTATGAATATCATGTTAACATAATTTGGTGCCTGACGGGTCACACACATAGGATGTGATTGGAATAGGAGTATAATTTTGGAAATGATTGGATATATTTCGAATCAAATTGATTACTAAAAAATTTAGGTAACATACTAGAATGATATTGGAATATAATATGAGTTAATTGGTTAAAATGTTTGATCCAATTAATTAAATTTTATTTCTTAAGTAGGCTGGCTAATCCTGAGTAATCGACTAGATCCGGATGACAAGAATTAATTAATCAATTAATATGATTAATTGGATAATTATTTGATTGTAGAATATTCTTTTAATAGTCCACAAGCAGCTCATTTTAAATGAAACCACAACCTTTTAATTTCCAAGTGGTTATGGAAAACCTTGCTTCTTTTCCTCTACTATTTATAGGGGAAATGTCAACTGCATTTTGTAAAAAAAACACACTCTTGTACATGAAACCTATATGTCATCATCTCCAAGGGAGATAGAAGGAGAGAAACTACGATGCTAGAATGTTGTAGCAGAAGGCTACTCGTTCCCACTGGCTTGAGAAGCATGATGTGTAGTTCCAGTCCACCCGAGTGGATGAAGTAGAGACATAAACATTGAAGTGCCTAAATTCCAAGGATGTCAACAATGATCGTTTGTGCACATGAGAGGTGATGCACATCACCGTGTGAAGGGACGTCTCCAGACATGATCCATGACAAGATATATCCTGCACACCCTCTTTCTGAATATGTTGTTATTCTCGAGATCCTCTTGTAGGGTATGTGGAGAAATTTTTTGTTGCTTCCTCTGCGCATGTCACCTCCACAAAACCCAATAGGATGAACCCTTCATCATGGTATCATACACAATATAAGTATTCTATATCAATGATACTATAAAAGAAAATTGGTTTGTCGTTCTTCATGGGAAAATACAATCATTATAGATCCTACTGATGAAGAAGAGTAATATGATAAGTATGATGACACTTCTCCATTTTCTATTGGATTACCAAGTATAAATGTTGAATCTAACACTGATGACTATGCATGTGAAGATCACACATAAGGGATATTAGTTTAAAGTATACTATTCATATGTGATCTGACTTTTTTTACATTATATAACATGTTTATTTTTTATATTTGATCTGACTTTTTCATATGTGATTGACTTTTTATATGTGATTTGACTTTTTTCATATGTTTACTTTTGATTTTATAGATGGAATCTGAACAGAAGTATGGTGATCCTGAGGATCAAGAGCCTGATCATGAGGACCCTGAGCATCCTGAATAGGAGGATCTTGAGCATCCAAACCAGGGTGCTGACGATGTTGATAAATCAAAATGCAAGAGAGGGATAACTGTGATGAATACTTCCACAAATAGGTAAGGGAGGAAGGGTATTGTTGAATTCAATCAAGCAGGCACGCCGATTACCAATGATTTTGTCAGCTACTATGGGGTCCTTGATCGAAGAAAAGTGCCTCTCCTTATTGAGGATTGGAGACAAGTGAGTATGGCCAACAAAGACCTGATCTGAGGAAGTTAGAGTGAGATAAATGAATTTAAGTTTTTGTAGTTTTTTCTGATTCTTTCTTTTAACATTTCTAAATTTAAGTGAATGTTGAAGCTTTTAAGGGCTAGTTTGAGCTTGATGAAAGCTGCATCACAATTATTTTATGCAGCTTGTTGAAAGAATACATAAAGACTGGAGGACAATCCTCACAAGAGACTACATCTTTAGAGACAAGAAGGATCATGACACCACTCTTAAATAGAACTAAATATATGAAAATCACTGGAAGGAATTTGTTGAATAGATAAAAAATAGATGTGTTCAAGGTATTGAACTATTTGAAAATGTTGGGTCTAGTTTATTGAATTAATCAATCCATTTACAACACCAAAAATTATAGGCATGACAAGAATGTGCACAACCAACGGTTGGGTTCAGGTGGTTATTTTAAATGATGCCAAATGATAGAGCAAGAGTAAGAGAAAGATCAAGGGCCTTCTACATCTACTTCTTCCATGCTGAGTCTTCTAGTGATTATGGAAGGTTGCCTCCCTATATTGATGTGAGGGAAAATAAAGACGGAGAAATCCATGTCCAAGCAACACATGAGGTGGCTTCAAAAATAGTTAATGTCTTGGTCTCACAATATGTCCATGTTTTTTTTCATTGAATTGTTAAGTTTTACTGGTTATTAAATTTTAATGATAATTAATTGGAGTTGGGTGAGCAAACATTAGAGGGAAAGTTCACCCCTTAAGACACACATGAGGAATTGATGGTTTCTCTAGGGACTGAAGAGCATCTTAGACATGTTAGGAGTACTAGAGATGGGTATGGGATAAAATATTTTTGGTTCATCCTGTCAGAAGAACAAATCTACCATGAAATGGGAAGTAGACCATGAGTACATGAAAACATTGATAGATGCAACCTTGGAGAATTTCAAGGCTTCTCAGGCAGCACAAACTTCTCCACCAGGTAAGGAACCTATTCATCAGCCACCCACAAAGTATATTGGGAGTAGTCCTTCTAACCCACATGCCATGGTCGTGGTAAAATTCAATTCAAGTCAATTTATATATACATTGTGATAAAATAATCCCTCGTAGGTATAGAACACGACATTATTATAGTGTTGACATATGTTTCTGTGCTATTTTAGTATTAATGAGTGTACACATCAGTGATGAAACTTTGGATATGGTGTGTCTAGATACCCATTATATATGAAAAATTATTTAAATTTTTTCCTATATATTAATTGAGTATTACATATATATATATATATATATATATATATATAGTTAAGTCATTTGTGTTACATGATTACCAAGTTTGGAATAGAAAATGTTACATGTCTAATGCCATCATTGATTAGCGATGTACTTAGAGATCCGAGTGATGTCAAAGATTATGTGACTACCATGTTGTAGTTTTTTGGTGCTCCCAAGAATGCAATCTTAAATCCCTTCAATGGTGTATAAGTTTTGGGCTTTTTTTTATATGACTAACTTAGGAATACAATTTGTTGTGCAATTTAATTTTTATTTTATTTTCCTTCTATTCACTTAGAAATAAGTACTGACAGTTGTCAGTGATTGTTCACGAGACTTGGAATGTGTATTTCTTTGATACTTTGAGTATAAAACAAACCACAAATGAGGGACATCTAGTTAAAATAGTGATTCATGTGTAAGTATAGTTTTTGGTGCCCAACATATTTGTTAATAGTGGCATCATATGAAAGTTTAATATTGCAACTTATCTATTATTTTAACTTACAAGGGTTTGAAAGCATTCTAGAGCGGTGCAAGAAAAGTAGATAAGGAAAAAAATTCAGTAACTTGGAAGAGTGTTTATGTATTCTTCTCATTCCAATTGTATAATATATTACCAACTCTACTTAATTACATTTATTAATGTAATTATAAATCTACATGGCCTTATACAAGATAATGACTGGGTATGCACATATTGCATGATGTTGTACATGTAGATGATTGTGACCCACATGCAACAAATCTAATGTATAGTGAATGTAAGTTGTTAGTCTTAGATCATATTAATGAAGTAGTCTCATTTAATAATACAAACAATCAAATCTAATTAGGAATTTCATTCTCTTGGTAGTTTTTTGACAATACTAAACCCTATACACTAGAGCAACTAAATAACCTACATGAGTAGTTGGAAGATCGCTTCATCAAAAATATAGACTTGAAAGAAAAATGAAAGGGTTGATTGATATTTTTTCTAGTTCAAACTTTGATTTTATATTTTTGTTTGTCATATTGTTATACATTGTGGACTTAAAATTTGAGATGGAAGCTAATATTGATATGTACTTGTGTGTGTGAATTGAATGTCAAGTGCATATGTGTGTGTGAGAAGGAATGAGGAAGAGAATGATGTGTTGTATGAAATTGAATGTGTGACTGAGAAATGAAACAGTTAAGCTGTGATTTTATCGATTTATGTGCTTTTGAAGTGAAAAAATGATAAAATGTGTGGCATGTTTGTGCCTATTTTATTCAAAGGCATTGTTATACTTTGTATATATATCTTTTTCTTGTAGGTTTGTTAGCCTTTTGTTAAGTTGTGATGCATGCAGAGTAGACAGACTAGCAGCCTGGACAACAGGTCTACAGACCTATTATGTAAAATTTTTTGACATTTTTGGTCAGTTATTTCATAATAACTGACTACGTATTCATTCTACACCAGTATTTACAATAAACCGACAGGGTATACAAAAAAAATTTCTCTGTTAAATCATAGATAAAATCGACATTATGTTATTCGACGCCAGTTATTTATCTTTACACTACCGATGATGAAATTTTAAAGGTGTCGGCTGTTGTTCTTACAGCCAACGAGGAAAGGTCAAAGGAGACCACAAATATGTCACAAACTATGTGTTACATCATCAGTTTTACTATAAAGTAGACATGTCGACAAAAAGTATTGCCATCAATTTTCTAAACTGACAAAGAATGACTTGAGTTTTAGCATTGCCCACTTGGAAATCAATTTTTAACTGACATTAAATGCCTAAAATAACCGAAGCTATATCTCCATTTTGTAGTAATGATAATGCAGAAAAAACACATTCCATATTTGAGTAATATGCATAACATATTCATATCTTAAGAAAAATACACCCTATAATCTAATATACCTAAATGTAGTATCTCGACTAATAATAATTATGTTCAATCCATCATGTTGATCATTAGTTATAATAATTAGAAATAACATGTAATAGAGATAAAATTCTCAAACAATGAATTATACCCCTTATTATATAAAAATCATTTGAGAATAAAGGTGATTCTATATATTACAATTAAGAATAAACCAAGAAGACATGTTAGATTATAACATAATGATCAATGGATATCTATAAAATCTGTATAAGCCCAATTAAAGATATAGAACAAACATGCGATCTCTAAATCAATTGTAATTTGATGCCAATTACCTAAATGTATGGTCTCAAACACTAATATACAATGATGCAACCCTTAGTGAATGTTAAATTGAAGTCACACACGTCAAATCTTGATTATATTATACTAAAATTAAATTCAAGTGATGGTATGGAAGAAATTTGTATATCAAGGGATTTGTTTAAGAAGGGACAAAATATAAAACAAAACCCTTATACAAATGAAAAACCCTATTTGTGCCTAATGTATAGCCTAGAAGGGTAAATCTGAGGCTAATAGGCTCTTGGTGTGTTTCTTCAAGGTTTAAATGCTCAAAACATATTTTTAGCACACATTAGTGTTTTCGTGATTATTTTAGGTAAGTGGCCTATGTCCAGTGAATAACATTATTGCCATGATACATAGACAAATTTGTATAAAGTAACTTAGATATTAAATTACTTCTACACATTCATGTTTATTTCATAACCATTCATGCTTTGAGTAATCATATTTCCTTCATATCGAGCTATGTTGTCAAAACGTTATATTTCAGATATTTGAGATTTAATTTGCATTCGAAGACTTATTTTCTAATCTTATAGACGTGTTCAATTTTTTTTTCTCAACCTTACAGACTTAGGCATTAGATATTATATATTAGATATCATAATTAAATTAACCCATCCTATAAATTAGAACTTCAAATTTAGAATAATCCAGATAATAAGAATGTTAGACTTTAGATTAAAATTTTGATTACTCATACAATGGGTATACGATTATTGGATTTAATTTCCTATAACAAATTGAGATCCAATTTCAATTCTTTGTAATTGAGATACATATACATATACAGTCATAATTTCAATTAAAAAGAAGAATTAAGAAAACAAGAACTTAACAATATATGATAAGTTCTCACTAGAGAGTCCCATGTTTAGATGGCATAACATGACAGACACTTCGGTGTTATAGAGGGTACAACACACTACAAAAGGCACATCAGAACATAACAAACATTTTCGCATCTCAGAGGGTAATATGTGCTAATAGAGGGTGCAACACACCATAAAAGACATTTCAGTGTCTACAGAGGTGGAATCATCATGTAATGGTAAAACAAAGATGTAAGATATATATAAAAGATACCTCAATTTAATATAAGTTTAGAGTTTTTAGATTTTAATTTCATACGCATACTTCATTATTGGAAATTAAATGCCACTTAGTCAAACAAATATTCATATTTATGCATGGATAGGGATTAGATGTGCATATGTATTGAACTTCAGATGCAATAGACAAGATGGAGATTGCATATGAAGATTTAGGAGGATTTCTTGGTGGGACGCCATCTACACAATCTAAGAATTTGAGTCAAAGTGAATGGTTATTATATCACAATATTTTTTATGTATAAAGTGATGTAGTAGAGTCTTTCTAAGAACTTGTGAGAATTATTCACCAGTTTATGTTTGCTTATTCAATATAATAGTGATGAGTATCACATATGTGATACTCCAAAGTTTTTTTATTTGTTATTTATATTTTTGCTATGAAAATCGGGATACTGCACATGCACACACATATTATAGTTTACTTTTTGGAAAACTGTAAGGTATTTTTGTTGAGGTCTTCACTATGGTAAAAGTCACTTTTTTTGTAATTTATGATATATGCATATACATATGTATGGTAGAAGGACAAGTTTATTTGTACTTTAACAATGTAGATAAAGAATTTTAACATTTAAGTGATTACCATTCTACATTAGAAATTGGCAGAAAGAAATTCATCTATTGGAGAAAAAAATATTGACGTAACCAAGAAATCAAAATCTCAATGTCACATGAGAAACAAAAATGCCCTAATGTATTTGTAAGGGCCATCTTTCATTAATAAACCAAAACTTATTTGAATTAATTACAATTAGTATGCAACGTACTTTAATTAGTTGTATGCTTTTACTAGTTGCAAATTACAACTAAACAACAACACATTTTTGTTTATTGTAATTGAATCAATAACAATCACTACACTCTAATTTTACTATTTATATATTTTTAGTAGTTGCAAATTATATCTGCACAACAACACGCTTGTACCTGCTAATATGGTTTTTTTACAATGTATTATCAAAATATTTCACTTAGAAAAATATTTAGATGGGGGAGGCGTGGTCCTTTCAAGCCTTTATTATGATCAATTGAAACCAAGACAACCAGATTCATATAGAAGAAGTTTTTGGGTTTAATAAGGTTGGAGGAATTGGACGGGTATTGAATTCTTCTAAGATTTAATTGAAAAAAAAAAGATACACAACACTCCACTCTACATCCACTTTTATACATACAACATTTACAAATTGTGCATTATACATCTTATATAGAACATCTTTTTGACGAAGTTAGTATAAAGTTGGAGACTACTTCGGGCCATTATTGCAATTGTTCTATATGAAAAATATCTTTTACCGTCAATATTTATACAATGAGTAGTGCAAGAATTGTATACATCCAATACGAAAATAACATAGCCATACTAAAAATATTAGACCATTCATGATAGTTATATACCGAACTGTTGGCTTATGACAGATATAATTTTGTGATACACATTTGTACAAGGATCAGTTTAAAAAATGTACACATCTAGTACGGAAACTATAGGATACTAAAAATAATACTTATCAGGTTTATTTCAGATTTTGTTTTCGGTTGTGTGTATCATTTATCTTTCTAAAAATGTTTGGGAGGAGATTGAGTGGATATGTTCTTATTTAATCAAGAGAAACAACGACTGGATCGCTTGACACTACAATAGAACATGTCGTTTACTAGCGTCACTTCATTTATCAACCGGTATGTTAATATTAAGACTATCGATTTTATAGCCCTGATGGGCTGCAAAAACTACCATCAGTTTGTATTTCGCTCGAAAGTCCAGCCCAGGCAACATTCCTAGATTTTCGCTGGACATTTTACTAGCCTTACTCGGTAAACCCCGATTGCTTACCGATTGTAGCAGCTGAAAACGGGTCAAATCCTCTCTCCCCATATGTGTGCCCATCCGTGCCACCAGGAAATGTCATCGGTTAGATTGACGGTTTAGATTCAATGGGCATACATATGACGGACATAGAAGATTTGAGCCCGCTGAAAACTCCTCACATCTCATTCCCTCTCCTTTTCATTGCACCACAACATATACGTCAAGAAAAACAAATGGATATTCGTAGCCCATCCGACTAGCCAAGAAGTTGAATCGTGAAAACGACTAACGCTCGTCGCCCTATTGCGCATCGCCTGTCAAATTGGCATACGCATCTTCACCCAAACATGGTTGATAAATTACATGACTAGGTAAACTCATATCTTATTTCACAGATCACTCGTCTTTTAGAAAATGAACAATGTTGCAGCTCGCGTCTTACAGAGACGTTACTAACAGACTCTGTTCTAATTTTTTTAGAATACCTCAATCGCATATTAGCAAGAGGAGTATACACGCTGCTGCAATTATAAACAGTTATACTTTTTAATAAATATTTTCAAGGGTTTGATTTAATACAAAGAAAAAATCATTTGGGACCATAAGATATGCAAGAAAGAACATGTCTTCTGGCGGTATTTTAAACTTTCACACAATTTAATCACTTTGATTTTTTTTTTTCAATTTATGGAACAATGTTGTTATGTATAATTCTATCTATATTTCTACTATTTAAGCAATATTTTTCTTTCATGCTGACGAACTTCTTCCGGACAGGGTCATATTTGACCCACACTATCAGAATAAGTCCTAAGATCAAATATGTAGTAGTAGGTCACCCCTGCACCATGCCTAGAAGCGCGAACTGTAATTGTAAGACTAGTCCCTATAGACCATATCTGGTATATTTGCATGAATTTATTCCTCTAATAGGTAATATATAGCTAATGACACACATGACATATGTTTGAGTAAAACATATTGGCTAATAAACCTAGTCTATCACATCTTCGTAGCAATCCTTTTTTATCGTTCTTAGAATGAAGAACCATTTCATGCAACCATGCAATGCTATTTCTCTCTTATATGAGAACTCATATGCTAATTTCTAAAAATGTTACTCTAATGAGTATGATTAATTTGAAATTTCTTATGCTAGGTAACAAAGCAGTTAGGTTTTAAAGGACCAGTCTGAAGACCTTCAAGCAATACATTTTCGTTCAACTATGACGAAAATTATATGAGAACATGGAACCATAAGCAATTTGATTGAAAGTTCGAAAGAAAATCCTTGTCTCATTGATGCATCACTACCGGATGATGTCCCTAGATAACTGTTCACCTACTTATCAAATGTGTTTATTTTTATGTTTAGATATTGATGAACATTGTTGTTTAGCAACAAAGTCGTATACCTTCTACCAGGTTAGTTTTTACCACCCAGCACATTGACTAGTCTATGTCATGTTATTTAAGTAAAATTTTGATTTATAAAGGAGGGTATCTTAGAATTTCTGATGTACCTTCTTCGGACACAAGTTTTATGTGTAACTGAGATTGGATGCATGAAATATTTGAATGATTTCGATTATTCAAATGTTGTTGCTGCCAATTTGATGAATGCTAACAGGTAGTGAGTTTTATTGGTATACTGATTTCTTTGTCTTTCCGGCAGCTCTGTTGCTCAACTTATCAGTTTAGGCTGCCTTTAGAAGGGTAGCTAACATCTGTTTACAGATTAGTTAATCTTTTTAAGTTGTCTGCCATCCTGTATTTTAAACAATAGTGAAAATGATTTGCCAAATGAGGCCTAACCAAGACTAACAACATTTTGACTACCGTTTGCTAATTGTCTACCTAAAAGTTGACTCTTAGGAATATATTCTGCAGCTGAGAAGGTAGTCAATGATGTGTTTTTGTAGGACTTATCGACGATAGAGACAAAGTGATGGATTTTTATCCATCATAAGTCCCGCCGCACATGAACAGTGACATGCGAAGTGAAGAGGAAGGAGCGTATGCTGCACATCGTCCACTGTCATATAGGTTTATCCATACTGTTTTGCGGTCAGTGCTAAATCCGAGTAAAGTCAGGTCAATGTGCAGCATCGACGTCCGAAATTGCGGTAGGCAGGCTGTCTTGACTCCGGCGTTCCGTACGCTGCCCGGCAATTGAGTGCATTGCAAAAGATCTTTGTGTGTGACACTGCTTCTTTTGGGGACTTCCCTGGTTTCTCATGTGTGTCTGCGTTGCTTGGGACGAGGTCGTCGCCGCCGACGATGATGACAAACAGAGACCCAAACGTGGCCGCTGAATAATCCAACAACGAGACCAAGCCATAGGTCAATAACGAGACTAAGCTCAAACAGAAGTTGTTACTGGTGGTAGCTTCGCAGCCGCAATGACCGGACAAAACCAGTGACCCACAGTACTGCACATGCTTCGATTTTAAGTCCCCTCCAATAGAGGCTTCAATGTCTAGCGTCAGCCGTCAGTTGAGGTGATCTGACGGATTCTAGTCAGCCGTCCGAGGAGGGCAGACTCAGTGCATGGTTTTTGGTTGCCCTCGTGGTTATCTCAATGTCTAACTCGGAGGGCGGACCGATTAATGGTTGTCTTTATCTACAATCCTTCATGCATTTATAGGAAGAAACAATAGTCATTAACGTGAAAATTGTTATTGGGCACAAAGAAGGATGGAAGGTAAGAGAAGCACTTACAAAAGATGCAAAACATGTAGGTATGACGACCTAAGAGAGTAGTGATCAGTTGAAGTTTGTTAAAATCTAACCGGGGGTGGTTTTCCCTAAAACAATTGACTGTGACTAAAGAATGAAAAAAAAAAGAGAATTCTGGTGAAAAACAGCGACATCAAGCTAACACCGCAAGCGTCGTCCTAGAAAACGTGCAGAAACGATTTCAAGGAGAAATCTCCTTTGTTTGCACGGCTGATGTCCTAGTTGTCAACCAAAAATGCTCTGGCACATCCGGAGTCTGTATCCTTGCAGCCATAGCAGCATCTACTGTGAAGAGAGCACCACAAAGAAATGAAAACAACATATAAGAGAACAAAGATCAAACAGGCCGGAGGTACTATTATCATTAAATCTTTTATTTTGTTCACCCCAAATTTTTTGAAGAATGAAAGCGAGGTGGATATTTGGTCTTAAAATTAGTAATATTTGGTCTTAAAATTAATTGTTACGTCATGTATATCAAAATTTGGAATTTAGTCCATACGATAGTACCGTTCATTGTGGCGTCAAGATGAAATTTATTGTTCTTAAATGGACAACGAAGGAGCACATGAGGAACATATGCAAGGCATCTTCAGAATCCTTGAGGTAGAGTGTACATCCACGTGGACTGAAAAAACCTCTAATATGCTTGTGAGAGCTGAAGGAGTTTATTGTGTGCAAGTAGCCAAATATGCATGACAAGTCTAGGTGGACAATGTATTTTCTATAATTTGTGATAAAAAAAGATTTAATATCAGGACCCTTGAAGAAATGACATGCTTTGGGGATAGAAAAGAAAGGACCCCCATCTCCAAGTAATAGCAATGGAAGTTGGAGAATGTGTCAAAAGGTGAACAATTAAACGGATACTTGTATTGTTGGTGTGGTTGTCTATAAGTTATCATATGAGATTGTTCATTCTGTGATGTAAGAAGGGAAATAACTTTAGTTGTGGTAAGGCGATTTAAACACTATGTAATATTGATCATTTCTATCATATTTTAGACAAATTGACATAGGGATCATAGATCATGCCTAGGATCATAGGGAATGAAACAGGACACGTGTAGAGGTTATAATGAATAATATAACGAGGTTTGAGGATGTTCTTTCATACAAGATAGACTTTTGTCCTATGAATAGGTTCCAAAAGTATTGTGTTTGTTGTAATGTATATTCAAACTATATCTACACCAAATAGTAGGAATCCTTTCACACAATAAGGCAATGATTTACTCATCGGTTAGTGAGAGTAGGTATTGATATTAGGTATACCTAAAGAACCTAGGGATTTAGGTCTTTAGATGGTGTACCAATTAAGCAAGTGATGGCATTTTGTTTGCACTGTGTCACAAAAAAGGAAATATCTTCTAATAAGATTAATTCTTTTTAACAAGGGAATGTAGAGAAACAAAGATGAGGAAGTATCCAGGGAAGGGAGTTATACATGTGTTACAAAGAGTGGTCAATCTATAAAACTTAAAAAGTTAGGGTTCTAATTAGGCAGAGAAGATATAACTCTTTGGATAACATGCTCCCACATGGAGTTTCTAAGTCTCAAGGGTGAGAGCTAGACCAAGGTATTATATAAGAACCATAACATAAAGTAGCCGAGAATGTTTTTAAAATGAGAAATGTTGGTAGCTGAGATATGAGTACCACTAATGGTTTATTTTTGAAAGTTGATTTTAGCCCAGAGTGGTGTAAAAAGATCCCCAAATGTGTATTTAACTAATGAGCTCACGTAAAATGGTTTAAGGAAGACGAGCATATCATTTACATATTGATTAGTATTTCTATCTTTAGAAGATATACTATTAATATTATCAAGAAAGCCTAAAGTGAGGCCAAGATTAAACATCTGAGTCATGATGAATGTGACAATCATAACTACATATGGAGATAATAGGTCACACTGACATAGTACATTTGAACTTTTTCAAATTGACGAAGACACTACAATTGATGAGAGTAGAAAAGTGAGCACACCAATATGATCATTGACCCAAGAGGTCTAAAAGGATAGAAAATTGTATCCAATCAACTAATCAGAATTGAAATTGCAAATGATCTTGTTAAAATCCTTCTAAAAATATAGATTGAGGGTTATCAATGGTGTTTCATGAAGGTGACAGTTGGGTCTTGTTTCACAGACAATAACATATGCATCTTATATACAACTACAAATGACGAGAGTGCAATGTTCATGAACAATGATCTCTATAACCTTAGACTAGAATCTATTTTTAAGAGTTTGATAAATGATTTGATAAGATGCATTGATCAAATTGATTAATCTAAATCTTTCACACAAGTATCAATTTTTTTAATCAAATTTATGTGAATGTGATTGAGGTGTCGAGTTGTGGAGAAATGTCATCATAAACAAAAATATAAGTGAAACTATTAGAAAAGGAGGTTTGGATATAATCCCTAAATATTATGATAGAAATACATATTGAACCCATTTCATCATGGATATTTATTGATACCAATTAAAATCTCAAATTGATGTTTTTCCTACTTACTAAAATAATTTGTTAGTTTATGTAGAGAGGTATCTTCTTTGGACATAGAACATTCTAGTTAAGCATGAATGTCTTGGAGAAAGAAAGGTCATGATAGAAGAATCCAATCAAGTAGTCAGAATTATTTGACATGATAAGATGTTTACTTGTAACTATTAAGTTGTCAATAGTGAGTTCATGTATGTGTATTTCATGTTCTCAATAGTTGTAGGTCTTATAGAAGAATTTGGAATTCCTATCACCTTCCTTAATACACTATTTTTTTAGCAAAATTTATAAAGTTTTGTTGTTTCTAAAGAAGATATTGGAGTTTTAGTTTTCTACATGAGTTAAATCTATATTAGAATTGCAATTATTCTCACTACATTGGAGTTTTTTTTCAAGATGAGAAATATTGTGGTGAATGTTACCAAGAGTTTATGTATTCCAAGTGATTACTTTGATCTCAACCATTTAATATTAATCACAATAGTGCATCTTGGGGAGAAATCCTTGTCGAATATAGTCCAATGTGTTTTGATAATAAAGAAGAAAGAAGGATGATCAAACTAGAAATTCTCAAAACAATAATGTTTTAGGACCCAAGGAATATGGTTGATGTTTAAGTATAAAGGAGAAATAATCTAAGATAATCGAATAAGAAACAATAGAATTTGATAAAGGATATATATATATATATATATATATATATATATATATATATATATATATATATATATATCGCAATAGGATGATATTAAACGAACCAATCAATTCTGGACCTAGGTGAAGAAGGTGTTAGTTGTTGATAAATTAATGAGGTTGTTATCACTGATGAAATGATTTAGATTCTTATTGTTGTACGTGTGTTGCTTAGCAGACCCTTGTGAAATCAATCATTTAGTTTTTAATCAAGTGAATTTGAAATCACCTCCTATAAACCATAGTTTTTTAAACATAAATTTAGGGCTATGATGCTTAGAGAAAACATGGTTTTAGTGTGTACATGTTTACCAAAAACAGGCATACACATCCAAATGTTGTTGAATTGGGTATCAAAGTTAGTGATAGAGATGGAGAATGTTTCCCAATGAGAATTGATGTGGTAAATACATGAAGGTTCCAATTAATGGCCAAGCATCCACATATCCTAGTTTATAGTGTTTGGAGAAAAGCAATAATGGTGTTTCCATTAATAGTGTGGAGGTGAAAATTCGAGTACATAGTCTTAGTATATTGAATAGTAATGATATTGATTTTGTATGCTCTGATAAAATTCCTTAGAGAGGCTCCCATATGAACCAATTAGATAAAATTGTAATTAAAGATTGTGATACTGAACAATTTGAAGCATACATGAAAACCAATTAGAAATACAAGTCCTTAATTTTCTCAACAAAAATAGTGATACACTTGATGTTATTCTAGGCAATATTTTTCTCGATATATATAAGAGACAAAGTATCATGTAGTATTTGTTAAACTAGATACCAATTTTCCAAAAAAGGAAATGAAATTTGCAACATGATTGCATGAAGTTTTAAGAACTAGGATCTAAATTACAATCAAGATGAGAATGATATATTTTGATAAAAGGAATTTTACCTCATGCAAATTAAGAGTTGGATTCTTTTTTTTTCTTTCTTTGTTGTGATAAGTACGACATAAACATTTTGAATTTTTGATCCTAACTACTATTTTAAAAATTAGACATGTGAAGGTTATTTATGCTAATATTAGTCTTGTTTCCAATGGAACCAAAGTTGTGTGTGTATATTCAATATCTCCTAGATTTTGGAAGCACAATTTAAGGGACAAAGGATACTCAAATTGTGGTTAATGGATGCAATGGGCTGTTGATGGGCCACAACACGTTATATCGTATTAGACAATAAAGATTCTTCGTTTTGAGTAAATATGATATCTTAATATTAGGGAAAGTAGGTGATTTATGATTGACATAATTAGGGTGAAATAAATTTATTTTCTAGCCTAAACATTTCCTTTTATGATTTATAATGAAGATATAGTATCATATGGATTGAATAATTTATATATGTCTTCAAGATAAACTATGTTGAAGGATTATTAGAGATATTAGAAAAGATAGTGGTAGGTCTATGTGAATCTTTGATTTGAATTTTATGGGACCAAGTTATATTCTAATCTTATCAAGTAAGGTTATAGATTTGGCAACTGCAACTAGAGAGAAATCCCTAGAATAATTTTTAGATTAAAGATTTGTAGGGATATTATATGGTCATTTAGCACCTAAAGAGGAAGTGGTGTTATTTAAAATTCAACTTCCCTAGGAAAAGGGAGTTACCCATGATTGAGGTCATGAAAGTGCAACCAAGGGAGGCAAAAATGGCACCTTTATCAATGGAACTTCTTGAGATAGTGGCCTATATGAATTGTTGGCACACATGGATTAATAATAAGCCCCTTCATATGCTAAATCTTTGCCTCCTCTAGAAGATTATTTTCATCCGAGTGATTGTTGATTCGGGAAGGGAAAAATTGAGAGACCTAGTGACAGCTAAAGTGTTAAAACAAGACAATTATTTTTTATTGAATAGAAACACAAAGGTAACAACAACCTAGAACTTTCCTAAGTCTCATAACGTTCATAGGAAGATTAGAGGTCCTCCTATGATGTCATGTTGTTGGATGTTGATTTTTATATAATTGACTCCAGAGCTATTAATTGTGTATCGTGGTTTCCTATGATTGTTTTTATGGAGCATATGAGGAATAGATTTGTATTGAAAGTGAGATTGCTATTGGACTTGGTAACCATCTCAGAAAATAGTTGAATGAAAAGGAAGAGACATGGTTGGTTTTTAAATGAGGGGATGTCGAGGTTCACGAAAGGGGAGATTGATCAAGAAACTAAAATGTTTTGGGTATAGTGACTGAACTAGTTAGCATTTATGAAAGAAACCTTAGGAATGTTGTTGGGTAAATATGGTCTGATAGTCAGTTTGTACACCATTCAACCCTTGCTAGATTAGCATTGACTGAAAGTTCAAGGAACTGACATGGAAATTTACATGAATCGTTAATTATAGGTCATTAGCACCCATAGAGTCTGTTCCCTAAAATATCATGATATTTATAATATATATGTTAGGATTAACTCTCCATTACAGACTACTTTTACAATAGTTGACCTCATCAATTCTCTTAACTGAAAAATCCATATAGTGAATTTCAAATGGTTTGCAAAAATTTAAAGTCGTATGACTTGAGTGTAGTAAGGATAGAAGTAGAAGAAGAATTACTAGATCAATTGCAAAAAAATAGATTGAGCATGATTAGATGTATTTGGCTTACATGCATTGTCGAGATTAACAAAGTGGAAGGAGAGACTTTAGTCTCATTATAAGTGGTTGAGAAAA